>OX940902.1:13708857-14958857 GCA_954871355.1 Cabera pusaria | reverse complement strand
CAACCTTAAGAGATAGACATATGCTGTCGCGGACTTTTGTGTAGGTCTTATTAAGTTGTAGAACTCTTGCACAAAAAATATTCTTCTATCTATTTTTAATTAAGCAGCGTTCGTAAGAAACGTGTATTTTCGACCATTTTTTTGCCGACTTAGGTTGCAAATTAGGTCTCCACGAATGTACCTTTGATTTAAACAAGATAATATATAGCATATTTTCATTCCGAAAGTCCATTCTATGTATTAGTGAAAGAATTTTTTTAATCGGTTTAGTAGTTTTTGAGCCAAATCATTACAAACATACAAAAATACAAATGTTCTCTCTTTATAATATTAGTATAGATAGTATAGATTATAAAGATTATAAATTAAATATTCTTTTACATTGTAAAATACTTGTGTTATAAGCTAGTCTTTTAATTTTTTTTTAAATTGTTTCCCTTCCAGTAACTTAAACTCCAAAGGGACATTATTATAAATATTAATGGCACTTATATAAGGACTATTGTGGTACATGGTGTTATTGCTTTGAGGGATGCAGATGTTGTGTCTATATTTGCTCCGTTGACTAGAAGCAAGAGACGATTCAATATTAAAAAAATACGGCTTATTATTTTTACCATATATACATATTCCCAAAATTTAAATCCCTGTAAGGGTAAGCAGATTGTTTTGTTTATATATAGTACGCAATGAATCGGTACTAAGCAAGTTGAAAATTGACCTAATACAACGTTTTTGTAATATGAACGTTTGCTGAATATCTACAGAATTACCCCAGAATATAACCCCATAACTCAAATGTGGATAAACCAAACCATAATACGCATTAATTGCTGTTTGTGTGTTTGATATATTTGTAATTACGGACAGCGCGAAGCAACATTTTGATATTTTATTATTTATATAACTGATATGACCTTTCCAGTTTAGATTCGAATCAATAGTTAAGCCTAAAAAGTTTGTGACGTTTACGTCGCTCACAGCATTGCCTTTATTAATAATGTTCAAACTTAACGGCGTCATTTTATAATTTCTTGATTGTAGAGTTTTCGTTTTTGTGATATTAACCTTCTCTAACCAATTAACAACGGTTTCTAGGGTTTTGACTATTTCAAATTCTAATTCAGAACTACTCCGGTTTTCTTGTGGAATGAAAATGGTTGCGTCATCAGCAAACATAACACATGGGTGTTTGCTGACGAGCGGTAAATCATTTATGTATATTAAAAATAGAAGTGGCCCAAGAACACTTCCTTGTGGCACACCTATTGAATTTTTTTGAAAGTTGGATGAAATTTTTTCAATTGTTTTAGTATTGTTGTTGTATACATCGATTACTGTTGATTGACTTGTTTTTGTGCTTTTACCGGTTTGGAAGCCAAATTAATTTTCATTAATAATTTTATTCATGTTTAGGAATGATATCATCCTTTTAAATATCACTTTTTCAAAAACTTTTGAAAAAGCCGGTAAAATGGCTATGGGCCGATAGTTCCCCATGTCATTTTTTGCACCTTTTTTTTATAAAGAGGTATAATTAAGGCCCTTTTGAGATTATCAGGAAAACAACCAGTTTCTATGGACAAATTGATGATAAAAACTAGTGGCTCAAGAATGAAATGTATTGTGCTTTTTATAACATGAGTCGGTATATGGTCGTATCCCGAGCTATTCTTGTTTTTTAATTCACTGACTATATCGATAATTTCTTTCGGCGTTACTGGAGTTAAAAATATGCTTTTATAGTTTTGTTTCAATGAATGATTATTAGAGTTACTTATATTTTTATCAGTTTTCGTGAGATTAATAAAATAATCATTGAGTGACGTGGCGATAGAGAGTGGTTCAGTGATTTCATCACCGTCTACTAGTAGACGCTCAACAGTAGTTTTTATAGTGTTAGTTAGTTAATGGAAGAATATTTTCTATGAAAGAGTTGTACAACTTAATAAGACCTACAAAAAAGTCCGCGACAGCATATGTCTATCTCTTAAGGTTGACCCACAGTAACCATTTTAATCTTAAAATGTTTGTTAAAAAATATTACATAACTTCCAAGGCTATTTTCAAGTATATAGTATTAAGCCTTATCCAAATAATTAGCTTGGCCACATATTATAGATTAAAATTGTCCTTTACAGTACATAATTCAAATGAAAACTCTAGAAGATATCACGAATTTCACATACACGCATCGCAAAATTAAGAAAATATTTGCAGTGAAACCACAGATTAGGTCATAGTTACTTCGAAAATATTATTATAAGCTTAGCTATGCTGTAGATCCCCACCGATCACAATCAATCTGAAGTCAATATAGTATAATAATATATTTTTACTGTATAAAATTCTATTGTATAATATAGTTATGATCTATATATAAACGACCCCGACTGATCTATGTATAATCTTTTCAATAAAAGCATTCCAATGACTCTAAACACGACATTTTAAAAATAGTAAACTGAACTGTAAGTTGGTGTGGATTAGAGTATTCTGTAGAGTACAGGAGATGTCCCAGCATCAGGTCAATGCTTCCATGTTCTTACAATATCGTTGAAGAAGATTTTCGAATTGATCAGACTCATGAAAGTTGATTTCATAGCGCAATTAACTAGAAAAAAGCTCATAGTTTTATAACGATTGAACGAATTTTCATGAATCAAATCTAAGAAAACTCTCGATGAAGACATCTATCAAACAAAAAGAAATATCAATAATAAAATCAAGATCGGTTCATCCGGTTGGGTGCTAAGATGCTACAGACAGACACAGATACACACGTTAAACGTATAATACCCCTTTTTTGATCCCATGATTTGATTGATTTTGATTGCATGATCCCAGTACCTCTGTACGAAAACCCATGATTCATGAATGCACATAAAACTTTCATTGGTAGGCTAGGATTAGAACCAATGACCGTCGGGTCAGAATCAGGGTTACTATCCTTTACGCCAAAGGGTCGTCCAATACGACCTACGTACTCCTACGTAAGTATTATAAAACAAAGTCCATCACTGCGTCTGTCTATTCGCAATAATCTCAATAGCTACTGAACGGATTATCATGCGGTTTTCACCAAAAGCCAGAGTGTTTATGAGAAAGGTTTAGGTGCATAATTCGTTAAGGTTTTTTGTAAATTGGTTGAAATGTGACGATGATTGTTAAATATATTAATATTTTATATTTGATGCAACAAACTGATGCAAATTTGTAGGCATGTTCTACCCGTGCGAAGCAAGGGCGGGCTGCTAGTATTTCATAAATCAAAGCTAAGAACACTCTCGATGAAGACATCTATGAAACAAACAAAAAAAGTATCAATAATAAAATCAAAATCGGTTCATCCGGTTGGGTGCTAAGATGCTACAGACAGACACACATATACATACGTCAAACGTATAATACCCCTACTTTTTGCGTCGGGGAACGCCGCAAGGTTACGGTGGCAAATGTTCTCCTTGGTGGTAAGCTACTTTTTAGGGTTTCGTAGCCGAATGGCAAAAAACGGAACCCTTACAGATTCGTCATGTCTGTCTGTATGTCTGTCCGTCCGTATGTCAAAGCCATTTTATTCCGAAACTATATAGATTACAGATTTGAAACTTAGTAGGTAGATGTATTCTGAGAAGCGCTTTCTGATTTTTACACAAAAATAAAAAATATAGAAGTTTAAGGGGGGGCATCCCATGCATAACTGATACGAAAAAAAATATTCTTCAAACCTATACATGTGTCTATGAATAGGTCTTTAAAAATTACATTGAGGTTCTATTTCCTAAAATCATTTTTTCTCAAAGTCAATCATTTAAAAGATAGGCGCGTGTAAAGTGGTAAACTGTGTGTGTCCCCCCCCTCCCCCCTCTAAAGTAATGGAGTGAAAATTCTAGAAAAAATATATTCTGTAGATCTCAATAAAATCTTTCAACAAAAATTGGTTTGAACGAGATACAGTCAGCAGTTTTTGAGATGCGACCGCAATGATAACTTTGTTTTTCATACAAACTCTATTTGCTGGCGAAAAATTAAAGTTATAAAATACTCTACTGTTACGGAACCCTACGAGTGCGAGTCCAACTTGCACTTGGCCAGTTTTGGTAGATTTAATGATCCCACTACCTCTGTACGAAAACCCATAATTCATGAATGCACATAAAACTTTCATTGGTAGATATATAGCTAGGATTAGTACCAACGACCGTCGGTTCAGAATCAGGGTAACTATCCTTTACGCCAAAGAGCTGTCCAATATTACTACCTTAAGTATTATAAAATAAATTCCATCACTGCGTCTGTCTGTCTGTTCGCAATAAACTTAATAGCTACTGAACGGATTATCATGCGGTTTTCACCAATAGCCAGAGTATTTATGAGGAAGGTTTATGTGCATAATTCGTAAAGTTTTGTGTAAATTGGTTGAAATATGACGATAATTGTTAAATATGTTAATATTTCATATTTGATGCAACAAACTGATGCAAATTTTGTAGGCATATATATGTTCTACCCGTGCGAAGCCGGGGCGGGCTGCTAGTTAAAATATAAAGTACTAAGTTATAGGTCGCGGCGGTTACGATACACGGACTGAAGAAATCAAGACAGAACGTGTAATTTTGGCGTGATCCGTGATCTATGATCCGCGATCAGAACTCTGTGATCGCGATCGAGATTGAGTGTGTACAGCCTAAGTTTAAAATGGCTTTCGACGAAGATAAATTAATTGTATTAGTCAGTCTGTATAACGTTGTATATACGTTCATTATTTCGTTACGTTCATTATAATAACGTTCAAATCGTTTCTTCCATCTTCGTCAGAAATTGCCGAACGACTGACAGACAAACCACGGACAAAGAGAATATAATACTACGTTAACCATGGATAATGAATGACAGATAGAGTCTATTCTCCGTGCTGCAAACTGTCGCGGCACTGCAGTTCAAGTGCGGTATACCTAAAAGTGTCGCTACGTGTCACGTCGCGCCGCTGCTGTGAAGTGTCGCTTAGTGCGGTTTAACCTTAGTGTCGCTTAGTGCGTTCTAGCCTTTAATCCGTTTAATGAAAAATTCGACTTTAATCGCATGGGTGCCGGCAGGGGGGTGCCAGGGGGTACACTTGCACCCCTTGGGAATCTCGGGATCAACAGGAATTATTGAAAAAAAAAAAAAAATATATATAATATATTCATAATGAATAGTCAGAAATTTGTAAATGTCTCGAACATTCAGACTAAAATTTCATCTTTTTATTAACAATCATATACGGCAAAGATTGTAAGAAAACTAAAATCTGCACCACCTGGAAATTATTTCTGCCGGCGCCCATGATAACTCGGTAAGCGAATGTGTCGCTCCTGACTATAGTAATCCAAAGAGTAACATAATATATACTAGCTTAGTTATCTGTGGCCCACCCAGTATAAAAGAACGTAGTATTATATTCTCTTTGTATGGTCGTCGCTGGCCGCCAAAGAAAATAATTAATTAATTGAATGTTTAAAATTAATGATATTGGTATAAAAATGAATGAGTCCCAGAGTTCCAATTGCTTTCCTGAAGAAGATGAGTCCTCTTATATGAGCCCCATCCTTGTATCCTTTTCAAATCGCCAACAAACTTAACCAATTATTTATTTTATTATGAAAGTACTTGCTTATATTGCCTTGTAAATTTCCTAAACAATTCTGTAGATGGATTCTCTCACATACGAGTCTCTTAGAGATAACACCAAGAAAGCTCTAAGTGCTGAAGCCAGGAAAGAATTACTAAAACCTACTTTTCCAACATATTTTACTAAACTTCTGGTGGACTGTTCTGTTTGTATAAATCAGGTAAAAATTACATTAAACTGCTTCTAACTTTCTTCAAGCAGTTTGTGTAAAAATCAATTCACTTTATTCGAAAATTGTAACACTGGTGACCACTACTAAAATTCATGGTACATCTACGAAATAAGTAGAGGATGCAGCAGGTGACTTTGTTTTATACTGCGTCTGTCTGTCTTTTTTTTCGCAATAAACTTAATAACTACTGAACAGACTTTCAGCAATAGACAGAAAGATTTGTGATTGTTTATTACGTGTATAATTTGTTAAGGTTATGTTTAATATGGTTGAAATATGATGATAATTATTGAAGACGTTAATTCATACTCGACGTAACAAACTGATGCCAAAATGCACGCAGATATGTTCTACCTGTGTGAAGCTGGGTTCCTAATTGATTATAAAGAATAAAACTGGCCAAGTGCGAGTCACACATTGTCCCGCACACGGAGGGTTCCGAACGCCATCTATCGAGTTTCTAATGAACTTCTAACACCAACTAAGTAAACGTTAACACAAAGGTAGAATAGTATTATATAAAAGTAATAGTAGTAATAGTAATTGTAGTAATTAATATTATTAAATATCTGGTTGACCGAGCTTTGCTCTGTATTTTTTGCCGCTTAAACAGACAAATATGACTCTTCCCTACATCTATTGACGAATAATAATACTATTTTTTTTAATTGAGAGCAACTAACTGCTTTACTGATACAGTACTTCTACTCGCCAATAGATCTCAGGAGAGTCATATTTTAAATTGATTATCAATAAAGTTGATTATTGAAAACACGATTAAAACAATATTTTCTGAAAATGACTCCTAGCTAGATCGATTTATCGCCCCCGAAATCCCCTGTTGGTATACAAAATTTTATTTAATCGTTGGAGCCGCTTCCGAGATTCAGATTAAGGTAAAGACGATAGCGCCATCTTAGCAACTAGATAGGTGGCGTGCGCAATCGTAAAAAACTTTTTAAAACTTTTCTTTAATTTTTAACTTTGTTCTGTTCTTAGTATTTGTTGTTATAGCGGCAACAGAAATACATCATCCGTGAAAATTTCAACCGTCTAACTATCACAGTTCATGAGATACAGCCTGGTGACAGACAGACAGACAGACAGACAGACGCACAGCGGAGTCTCAGTAATAGGGTTCCGTTGGTACCCTTTGGGTTCGGAACCCTAAAAATCAGTTTATAATGTAGTAGCTGTGACCCACACAGTAGTTTGAATTACTTCAAAGTATAAGTTATATCTACTCCAAATTTAATCCAATGCCTCACAGCTTAGCTTATTAGCTTAGCTTAGTGAGATGTAGTCATAAACTTATTAATTACTATTATTATAACTGTTAATGGGATATTTACCATGTTTTTTATTAATTAGAGTTCATCTGTGATCATGGCGCTTACAATAGAGCCGAAATATTGGAAACTCATAAATAATAAAAAACATGGTAAATATCCCGTTAACAGTTATAATAATAGTGTCAGTGAGCATGAAAACCTGAAAACCTATATTGTTAATTACTTTCATACACTTTAATAACAAACTTAACTTTGCAGTTTGATCCATAGAAAATGTATTGCACCAACTGCAAATAAGAGTTTGTAAAATAGTAGATTCACTTTTTTGTTATTAAACTACATATTTACGGTTTTTGGGTTTATTCCTATATAGGAATAAAGCTTTGAGAGTCAGGTCAAAGCTTTCAGAGTCAGTCAGGCACTTAAATAAGTGCTTCAAGATCTTGCCATATTTCTAGCAATGGGAAGTACCCTTATTTTTGATTGACTTTTGATTGAAATAGCAAAATATGCGAAAATATGTGACACAAACGGTCATATTTTTTGATCGCATGAAAGATACTGTAGACCCAAGTATTTAGTATAAGTTTTAACTTGATACCTCCATGCGTTGCTGAGAAAAAGGGCTCTTGGCAGACAGACAGACGGACAACAAAATGATCCTATAAGGATTCCTTTTTTCCTTTTGAGGTATGAAACTCTAAAAAGTAGATAAGTAGATCTGTGCCAATATTCAACCAAATCCATTCAGCAGTTTTTGTGTCATCTAATACTATAAGAATCTTTGTCCTGACATACTGACTGACTCACTGACTCACTGACAGACAACGCACAGCCTAAACCGCTGGTCGTAGAGACTTGAAATTTGGAGGGTATATTTGTCTTAGTACGTAAGGGTGTACTAAGAAAGGATTTTCCAAAATTCACCCCTTAAGGGGATGAAATGGGGGTTCAAAGTTTGTATGGAGAAACAAGATTAGATCGTCTTTTCTATCCGAAACTTCACATAAGTGCTTCAGTAAAAAAATAAGTAAAGACGTGTTTCAGGTTTTTTTGGAATTCCACCCCTAAGAGGGTGAAATGGGGTAATAAAGTGTAAAATCAATATTGTTTCGGATTGCGCTGAAATTTGGCATGCAAATAGTTATTACGACGTTAGTTCCCACTGAGAAAGGATTTTCCAAAATTAACCCTCGAAGGGGATGAAACGGGGGTTCAAAGTTTGTATGGAGAAACAAGACTAGATAGTCTTTTCTATCTGAAACTCCACACAAGTGCTTCCGTAAAAAAATAAGAAAACACGTGTTTCAGGTTTTTTTTTAATTCCACCCCTAAGAGGGTGAAATTGGGTAATAAAGTTTGAAAATCAATATTGTTTCGGATTGCGCTGAAATTTGGCATGCAGATAGTTATTACGACGTTAGTTCCCTCTGAGAAAGGATTTTCCAAAATTAACCCTCGAAGGGGATGAAACGGGGGTTCAAAGTTTGTATGGAGAAACAAGATTAGATAGTCTTCTCTATCTGAAACTTCACACAAGTGCTTCAGTAAAAAATTAGGTAAACACGTGTTTCAGGTTTTTTTGAAATTCCACACCTGAGAGGGTGAAATGGGGTAATAAGGTGTAAAATCAATATTGTTTCGGATTACGCTGAAATTTGGCATGCAGATAGTTATTACGACGTTAATTCCCTCTAAGAAAGGATTTTCCAAAATTAACCCTCTAAGGGGATGAAACGGGGGTTCAAAGTTTATATGGAGAAACAAGATTAGATAGTCTTTTCTATCCGAAACTTCACACAAGTGCTTCAGTAAAAAAATAAGTAAACACGTGTTTCAGGTTTTTTTGAAATTCCACCCTTAAGAGGGTGAAATGGGGTAATAAAGTGTAAAATCAATATTGTTTCGGATTACGCTGAAATTTGGCATGCAGATAGTTATTACGACGTTAGATCCCTCTTTGAAAGGATTTCCCAAAATTAACCCTCGAAGGGGATGAAACGGGGGTTGAAAGTTTGTATGGAGAAACAAGATTAGATAGTCTTTTCTATCCGAAACTTCACACAAGTGCTTCAGTACAAAAATAAGTAAACACGTGTTTCAGGTTTTTTTGTAATTCCACCCCTAAGAGGGTGAAATGGGGTAATAAAGTGTAAAAATCAATATTTTTTCGGATTGCGCTGAAATTTGGCATGCAGATAGTTATTAATTACGACGTTAGTTCCCTCTGAGAAAGGTTTTCCAAAATTCATCCCTGAAGAGGATGAAACGAGGGTTCAAAGTTTGTATGGAGAAACAAGAATTGATTGTCTCTTATATTCGAAACTTTACACAAGTAGTTTAGTAAATAAATGAGTAAATACGTGTTTCAGGCTTTTTGAAATTCTATTCCTAAAAGGGTGAAGTGGAGTAACAATGTCTGAAATCAATATTGTTTCGGATTGCGCTGATATTTTGCATCCAGATAGAAATTTTGACGTAGGTATCCGCTGAGAAAGGATTTTTCAAAATTCACTCTTCAAGGGATGAAGCGGGTGTTCAAATTTTGGATAGTCATTTTATTCGACATTTCACACAAGTACTTCTGTAAATAAATAAGTAAATACGAGTTTCAGACTTTTTCAAAATGCCACCCTAAAAGAGTGAACTGGGGTAAAAAAGTCTGAAAATCAATATAGTTTCGGATTGCGCTTTATTGGGTTTTTCGGGTTTTAAAAATATGAATCCTGATTTGTCTTAGTCACGCGATAACATGAAAACAGGTGAACCAATTTGGCTAATTTTTATTTGATGTCTTTAATGATAGAATCGTTTTTACAAAAGAAAAGTTTTAAGTAAATAAAAGGAGTTTTTAACGCGGGCGTAGCCGCGGGGGACTTCTAGTAAAACATATAAGTTAGTATAATATAAATTTGTAATCACCGTTAAAAATTCTTTATTTTGATACCACACTCGATATATTTTGAAAACATTAATATTTTGTTAGTGTTAATGTTTTCCTAATCCCAATTTTGCGCGACTTGTTTTTCCTTCCGATTAGTCGAACCTTTGCTAATGCGTGGCGCCAAAAATCTTTAATTTTGTTTTTTTTTTAAATTTTGATGTACCCAGTGTCACCCTCACGATTAAGACGAATCTATTGACACCATTCACATTAAAATACGACAAGCTGTTTAGATTCTAGGGCGTGCCAAAGAAATATACATACATACATACTTACATACATACACTCGAAAAACATAACCCTCCTTCTTTCGCAGTCGGGTAAAAACTAAAATAACTGACTTCAAATACCGCGCTATTAATTTTCAGTACAATGTTTGAGATGATTATCTCCATATCTCTGGAGATACTTATCAGATCTTGATGAAATTACTATGGTACCTTTTGATATCTTATTTCTAACAAAAAAAGAATCATCAAAATCGGTTCATAAACGATTATTAATATGTATTCATTTAATAATCGTAATCCTAACTATCCTAATACTAACTAATATTATAAATGCGAAAGTAACTCTGTCTGTCTGTCTGTCTCACTTTCACGCCAAAACCGCTGAACCGATTTAAATGAAATTTGGTAAACAGCCTTGGTAAAGAGCCTGAGAAAGGACATAGGCTACTTTTTAATGCGAAAAGGGGTTGTAAGGGGTTGAAAGGTGGGATGAAAAGTTGTATGGAAGTATTGTCATTTTAAGAGCTAGAAGCTTGAAACTTATTGTTTAGGCTGTTGATTAAATATAAATAAATATGTATTGCAAAGTTTGTAAAAGTTTTACCCTCAAGGGTGTAAAATAACAATAGAGGATGTAAGTTTGTATGGAAATATGTAAGGTTTAGGTGAATGTTCTGCTACTTTTTAATGCGAAAAAAGGGTTGTAAGGGGTTGAAAGGTGGGATGAAATGTTGTATGGAAGTATCGTCATTTTTAGAGCTAGAAGCTTGAAACCTATTTTTTAACCGACTTCGCAAAAAAGGAGGAGGTTCTCAATTCGTCTGTGTTTTTTTTTTTTTTTTTTTTTTGTGTGTATGTTACGCGATTTCTCCATCAATTGTGAACGGATTCAAATGATTCTTTTTTTAATTGGTAGGATACGTTTCCGAGGTGGTCCCATTTTAATTTTATCGAGATCTGATTAGTATCACCAGAGATATGGAGTAAAATACCCCAAACATAGGAGATTGTACTAGTTTTAGTAGAAGAGTCCCAAGAAGATTATACACAATGGAGGTTGCTATTGCATATAAGATATTCTTACGGTAACTGTGAGCGAGATAGAAATAAAGGTGGGGATTTTTTTTTTGTAATATCTTATAGGCAAGCGTTTGACCACTATCTCACCTGTTGCTAAGTGATGATGCGGTCGAAGATAGAGAAGTGGACTAGAATGGGAACTGGCTCTCAAGGATAGCTGCCGGAACACATTAGATGTTTGGCGACAGATTTTCTGACTTGAGGGTGGTAGCTGGCCAGGCGGACACTAGATATGTTCTACCGCCATGCGGGGGTTATTGGTTTCTTAACGATGTTTTCCTTCACCGGAGGGCCACTGTGAGAAGCGCACATATATTTTTCGATAGAAAAATTCATTGGTGCACGGCGGTTTGAACTCGGTACCACGGCATCAAAGCCGACTGTTCTCCCAATTACGCCACCGGGCCCTCAATAAATAATTATATATTAATAATTATAATAAATAATTATGTATAAATATAAATAATTTGTCTTCACAGGAATGTTCTACCGGGCAAAGTCTTGTTAGAGTGCAAACTTTTTTAAACATACCTAATATTTTTTGACATGACATGACATTTGGCGAAGATGGCGGCCATTTCAGTCCCGCGACACTGCATACATAATTAAATAACTCAGAATCATGAACGTACTTTGTACCAATCAACACAGCAAAAAAAAATTATAAGCATAAAACCACATATTATATAATAGTTACTACGTAAATAATACTTTCCGTTGTTAGGTTGGCTACACAGTGCTTACATAATTCAGGTATCCACAATATAGGGAAGTGCCTCTTATAACGTAGTAGAGTGATTCAGTACCCTGTTGGCCATATGGCGGCAATTAATGTTAATAATCGCAAATAATACTTTTTTATATTCATTTTGGAATACAACTCGTCCGTGTTATAAAAGTATTTGGAATTATTGTAATAAAATAGACAATTAATTATCGTGTGTCAGATGCTTTTATTGCACAGGGCCATTTTGGACATTGTCCTATGAGACCTTGATGACATCATTATTACTAGTAAATATTTTCACTTTAGCGCGGCATTTAAAGTCAATTTTTTTAGGGTTCCGAACCCAAAGGCTACCAAATGAACACTTTCTGAGACTTTGTTGTCTGTTCGTCCGTCCGTCCGTCCGTCCGTCCGTCCGTGTGTCTATATGTGCGCACTTTACAGATCTGTATCTTCTTAACCGTTATAGGTACACACTTGAAATTTTCAAAAAGTATATATCCGTCAGTGTATAACGGCCCAGACACGAAATTTAATAGATGCATGTAATTTCATTAAAACTTTTTTTGCACTAAAAAGGGTAAAATAAGTTATTTTTCAAAAAAAATAAAACCGACTTCATAACCACAAAAAGGCACTCAAAAGCGAAAAATAATTTACTTAAAATTATTATAAGCGTTACCCACGTCTCTATTTGAAGTCGGTGCCAGCCAAGTCTATTGGATATTAGATAGATGCTATGTATGTAGTAGTAGTAAGTAGGTACATGTAGGTTAGTAAGTAGGTAGATACATGTACTCGTAGGTATTATCTATCTACTACCTATTAGACTTGGCTGGCACCGACTTCAAATAGAGACGTGGGTAACGCTTATAATAATTTTAAGTAAATTATTTTTCGCTTTTGAGTGCCTTTTTGTGGTTATGAAGTCGGTTTTATTTTTTTTGAAAAATAACTTATTAGGCTGTTGATTCGATATAAATAAATATGACATTCAAAGTTTGTAAAAGTTTCAAGTTAGTTAAAAGTTTGCAGTTTGTTGATTCAAAATAAATAAGTATTGAATTCAAAGTTTGTGAGGGGAAAGGGGGAAGGGGGAGGGAGAGTGGGGAGAAGGGATTAGCGCGGCGTAGTACGGTGCGATGTAGGTGGGATACGCATGTGTCTTATTTGTAAAATAATTAGCCCAAATAATTAAAAATGCTACCCAAAGACACTATTCCACGCGGACGAAGTCGCGGGCACAGCTAGTTGAATAATAAACATACAAATATTAAAAATGTCTTTTGTTTCCAGAGCATACACCTAATAATAGAACTTCTATCCAGCACTGTATGTATGGAAAAATTGTCAGAATATTTCAGTGATGCTGTGAGCTTGCTGCAAATGTTATCTGACTTCATAAAAACTGTTATCGAATCTGTGTCCATGGCATGCTGTTCTATGAAGACCTTTCCAATAACTACGGGCCAGATTATCTTTACTGTGTTCTCTCATTGTCGAGATAGGTCAGTATAAAGTAAATTATAATAATTTAAGATTATTATTGGTTTTTTAAACGAACTTAAATTATAAAGGGTAGTGTTTGCCCACTTCTCTCTCGTTGGTAAGTGACATTGGCAAGCTAGGGCTAGAATGGGAACTGGCTACTATTTTCCACAGGTGGTAGTAGCATGTTATATCGATCTTCTGCCTGAAAAAAGTTAAAAAGTAGCTTAACACCACCAAGGAGAAAATCTGCCGCAATAACCTTGCGGTGTTCCGGCAGCACAAATCCATTGAGAGTCAGAGTATTCTAGGCCATGGCTGGTGGTCAAACGCTAGCATATAAGATCAAAGAAAAGTGGCTGTGGCTCTCAAAGCCAGTTGGAACAAATCGTAAGAGTTCTGGATCAGAATGTTGAGCATTCTCCCAAATACACCGACCAATTGATAACATTTTTTTATTCAGTACCCATTTAAGACCAATAAGGGACTGTGTAGAGTTTAGTTAGATCTATCCAGAATAAAGTTAAATTGATCGCTTTGGTCTAGCTTTGGTTGACTATGGTCAACCAAAGTGATCAATGTAACAATTTGACTATGATAAATATGAATGAAAATTCCATAAACACTGTTACATATATTATTTTCAACCAACTTCCAAAACGGAGGAGGTTCTCAATTTGTCTGTATGTTTGTTACACAAATTCTCTGCGAATTGTGAACTTATTCAAATTATATTCTGAATGAATTCATGGGTTGGTGCATCTCCAGGGTGGTCCAGTTATATGATTCATTGTGATCTGTTGAGTATCTCCAGAGATATGGAGATAAACGTCTCAAACTTGCCATTGTAACTGACTCGAACGGCATGTGAATTCGGTTTTTTAACCAACTTCCAAAAAGGAGGAGGTTCTTTGTTCGTCTGTATGTATTTCTTTTTTGTGTAAGTACATCGATATGTTCGTCATTTGTGAACCGATTTAAAGCAATATTTTTTAGTTTGATAGGCTATAAAATTACCATTGTAATTTCATAGATATATAGATATGATAAGTATCTCCAGAGATATGACGATAAACATCTCAAAATTGCTACTGAAACTGCTTTGCGCGGCATGGAAGTCGATTGTTTTAGTTTTTAAACTATTGTAAATATGTTTTGTCATTTCAGTAAATGTATCTACGGAAGCACGTGGGGCAGTGTTGAAAACCAATTAAAAGATTTGTTCAGGAACTGCCATGAATTGCAGCTGACTTACCTGATAATATTAGAGAAACACTTCATATTTGATTTGTCTGAAAATCAAGAAAAGGATGTGCTAATTGAAGGTGAATATGAGAATATAAATAACAAGGCCTGAAAGGCCTAAAACTAGATGTGCCGTGCCGCTTCGCCCGCTTTAAAATGTATCCTATAGATAGCCCAATCCATAATACTGGCTTTACATAGGCAAAGTTTTAGCTAAATCGGTTCGGCCGTTGTTTGACCATGAAGAAGTCTCAAACAAACATATAAACTGACTTTCGCATTTATAATATTGGTGTTAATTAATCTGCAAGGTTCCATCTGGCATAGGTTTTTTATGGTGGTCTTCAACTACCATGGTATTTGATTGAAACCCTTTCACTCAGCTGTCTGTTTCGAGAGATTGTGTGAAAATTAACCATTCCCGATTTTCACATCCTTAGCACAGAAACTACAAAACCTCAACATTTGAAAACATACAGAATTACTTTAATTTTTTGTAAGCCAGATATGCAAGCGTTTTACCACTATCTCACCTGATGATAAGTGATGATGCGATCGACGAGATAACTAAGTATAAATTTTATTATAGATTTTGATTAAGGTTTATTTGTTTGTTTATAGTTAGGTAGTTTTAAAAATATTTTATAGTATATACTATTAAATTAAGTAGACCGGACCGCGAAGGCGCAAAAAAAACCGAAATAGTTTTCAATAATTTTAATTTAATTAAAAATTACAATATTTAAATTAAACTTAAATAGGTCACGATCGCTCGAAGTGTGAACAGAAAGTGTCTCTCAAGTCCCTCGTTCCCACCGGTGTTCGGACGATGTCGCAACGCGGCGAGTTTCCCGGTAATCGCTGGGCATGGGAACCGATGTTGCGAAACATGCAGGTGAATCATGGTCGTGTGTGGTATCTCGATGCTTAACACCTCCCTCCTGAAGAACAGCGACTATTGGCGGGCTAGGCTCGATAATATCGCTGATATTCCAGAGTCAGCTGGCTGGTGTCCTTCTTCTATTTCAGCGTATTGGGATGGTCCGACTTCAGTTATTACCTGTCGCGTTCGCTTTCTTAAGTGATTGCGTATAGCGAACCAGGTGATCAGTGCTACTGCACTCAACATCAATATGTACAGTGGGATTATAGAGTAGTACATACTGAATGTTTCAGGTCTGGATAGAGTTATAGGGGTTTCCATTGATATCGCTGTGTTACTGGCGTGAAGCTTCTTTAGATCTATTGAATTAAGTTTTAACAGTTTTTCTTCTATTGTATAATCCTTTTGGGTTGGTAGGTTCATGATGTTAATAACTTGTCCTTTAATTCGGTCTTCAATATTTATAATTTTGAATTCATTCGTTTGCAGTAAGCACCCTTTTGGTACCGTGGCTAGGAAACTTCCTCGAATGGTGTCATAATGATCTTGAGAACATGCTAAATGAACTTTTGTAAAAGTAGGAAAATTCAGTACATAATGTCGATCGTCAAGTTCTTCTATTGCTGGTGTTCTAATGGCAACTGGGGTGAAGTGGCAGTGCTCGCTGATCTGCTGCGTGGTGATGAGATGATATATGCAGTCAGTCTCAGGTCCGTGGTGGTTTTGCTTGTCTTCACATAGATACCCTAGGCTAGACTTCGGGCATTCAGCCTCCATGTACATAAAATCTTTGTCGTGAATTGCCAAGAAGGGATAAGGTGGGATCAGGATTCTATGGTTTTTATTGGGGACAATGGAAAGTTTATACAAGTCAAAGGTAGCAGGGCGGACAACCGGGAACTTGAAAACTATAACTATATTCTTATTATTATAATAATAACCTAACTTGATTAAATCAAAATACTCTCTATAGTCGGCCTGCAAAATCTGCTGTTTACTATAGAGGCTATTTAATCGATTTAACATGTCCTTTAAGGAGTCTATATTAAACATAAGATGGTGCGTACTTTTCGCACGAATAAAACCTAATATGTTTTCTAATCTATGTAACTCTTCCGACAAGTCGTCCACATTATCTGCCAAAATAATTATATGCTGTGCTAGGTTAGCATATATAGTGAGATTAGATTCACGCTTCATCTCACTTGTCTTTATTTCATTTAAAGCTAGTTCAATTTTCTTTTGATTTTGGATCAAATTATTAAGTATATCAGTATGTTGCATTATCCAATTTTTGCCAAGACTAATGTGATTATTCATTTCCGTAACCAATTTATTTTCATTAGCTTGTAAGCTTTTGATTGCGTTGTCGTACTTGACAGCATCAGTATAATCAAGGTTTCCCGAAATACTTTTTATGACTGAGCCTAAGCCATCTATGAGACCTCTCTTTACACGATTATTAGGTTCAAAAGTTTCTAACTGGTTGGACAATTTAATTATTTTAATACGTATATGCTCAATATGAGGTTGGTACAAAGAAATAGTCTTATTACGAAATCGGGACGATATGGAGTTCAGTTGTGTTTTTACAAGGTTAATACTATTACGGAGATCTTTTAAATTAGTAATTTGTAGGAAAGAGTGGTAGTGAGTCACGACTCTTGCCGTTCCAATGTTAAATGGTAAAATACCCGGTCCATTATCCAAGCTAGTCAGGGTTGGCTCTTCCGCTTGTACTAGTCCCAGGACCAGAAGGAGGATCCTGTAACAATTTGCCGCTATTAGGGACTCTTTTAAGTCTGGACTTGGCAACAGCGCCAGATTTTTTTCTAGTATATATGTGGATGGGAAGGTTAGCTAATACAGTATCATGTGTGTACCGGGGAGCTAGCTTTTGCCGGCTTGCCTGTGGGTTGCGTACAAAGACTTGCTGGTCCGGATAGTACTGTATCTCGGGTTCACGGTTTTTATTGATATTTTCCGTGATCTGAGTACGGTGGTGTAATGATGATTCATTTATCATTTCGAAAACCTTTTGCATACTATTGCGATGTTCCTGAACATATTGTTGTAAAACGTTTTCTGAAAGACTGATGTCTACAGGGTCACGAGGATCTAGGTGTCCGGTTATAATATCTAGAGGTCTGCACTTGGTGAAACTATGAATCGAGCTATTGTAGGCTAGAATGGCGTATGGCATTAGGTTGACTATTAAGTCACCTCGATGTTCGAGTTTTAATAGACGAAGGTGTTCTAGCAATGTCGAGTGAAGCCTTTCTACCATGCCATTTTCGTTCGGTGCGTATGCCAAAATCTTATGGTGATTAATTTTGTGAAGCCTAGTGAATTCTAGAAATACCTGGTTAGTGAATTCAGGGCCTTGATCTGTTACGACAGTAATAGGTACTCCGTGATGAGTGCTAAATGTCAGGAGGGCCTGAACTACACTAATAGCGGTGGCATCTCTCAGATAATATGCTTGAGCATATTTTGAGAACGCGTCTATGATGGTCAGATATTTTTGAGAGTCAATACTAAGCAGGTCAAGATGTACTATTTCAAATGGCTTAGTGGGAGGTACCACGATACGAAACCTCTGTTGTACCGGTTTTCTATCATATTTACCTTGGCCACAGATACTACATTCGTTAATATATTTGCTTATATGTTCCTTCATCTTAAGCCAAAAGTATTTCCTAGATAGAGCTAGGTAAGTCTCATTTATGCCTCGATGGTTAGTTTTACCTTCGTGGTAATTACGGATTATTTCCTGTTGTTTTAAGTAGTCCCTCACATTTTCAAGTTCAACTTTCGTTAAAACTAAGTCCATGCAGGAACTCCTAAAATTTGCCTGTATAATTGGGACTATAGTATACATAGCGTCAGTAGGGTGAACAAGTATTGCTGTTTTTACTTTTGGGTTCACGTATGTTTTTATAGCTGTCACTACGTCCTCTTCTAAGTTACTTTTGCAAATACGAATGTCGGTCCTAGTATGATTTTCGAAAGGTTTTGTAACGGTTGGTATATCGAATACTTCGTCAACTAAAGTTATTACTATTTGTCTGCTGAATTTATTTAAAGGATAGTCAGATATAGGGATTTCGAGAATCGGATTTTCTGCGTCCGTATGTACAGTCACAGTATTTGAATGGGAGTGTACTGTGAGAGTATCTGACTCTGAACGAGCAGTGAGGGTGTCTGAACCAGAATTTACGGTGATGGTATCTGAACTTCGTCTCCTACCTATTGTGGGTGCTCCCTGAGTAGGGTTAACAGCTAGAGAACTAGTCTCTTCGTTGTTAATTTGGACTCGTGATAAAGCGTCGGCGTTTACGTTCTGTTTGCCTTGCTTGTATATCACAGTATAGTCATACTCACTGAGTTTAAGCCTCCACCGTGTTAGGCGAGAACTAGGTTCTTTTAAGTTCATGACCCATTGAAGGGGTCTATGATCGGTAATTATTTTAAACTTACGGCCAAATAGATAGGGTCGAAAGTACTTCGTTGCCCAAACTATTGCCAACAGTTCCTTTTCGATGGTGCTGTAATTTATTTCACTGCTATTAAGGGTTCGTGACGCATAGGCTATTGGCTTATCAGAGCCCACGGGGCCTTGGGATAGAACAGCACCTATGGCTAAATTTGAAGCATCGGTTGTGAGAACAAAATCTTTGTTGAAATCGGGGTATTGGAGGATAGGATCATTCATTAGGAGTGTTTTACACTTCTCAAAGCATTCGATGTAATTTTTGTCTAGTGTAATTTTTGAGCCCTTTTTTAAGCATTGCGTCATTGGTTTCGTTATCTTAGCGAAATCCGGTATGAATTTCCGGTAATAGCCTAAAAGTCCTAAGAATCTCTTAATGTCAGTAGGTGTTTTGGGGAGTGGGTACTTTTGGATGGCAGATATCTTATCCGGATTAGGCTTTATCCCGTCCTTGCTTATAACGTGTCCGAGATATGCAGTCTCGAGTTTGAGGAACTCGGACTTGTCCATTTGAATTTTAAAGTTGGACTCGCGCAACTTTTTGAATACTTTCTCAAGATTTATAATGTGCTCCTGCAGAGACGTGCTGAACACTATTATATCATCTAGGTACACAAGACAAATAGTATTCTGCAATTCTCTCAGTACATTGTCCATAACTCTTTGGAAAGTAGACGGACTGTTCTTAAGTCCCATTGGCATGCGTAAAAACTCAAAATGGCCATGCTCCACGTTAAAAGCAGTTTTGGGGATGTCTGCTGGGTTCATTTCGACTTGATAGAACCCGCTAGCTAGATCTAGTGTAGTAAAGTACTGGCAGTTGCCTAATTTGTCTAAGACATCCGTGATATTCGGTATCGGATATTTGTCATCCAAAGTCTTTTCGTTCAGTTTTCTAAAATCTATCACTAAGCGCCATTTAACCTTTCCTGAGGCATCTGCCTTTTTAGGCACAACCCATATTGGAGAACTCCACGCCGAATCTGATGGTCTGATTATTCCCTGCTCTAACATTTTACTAATCTGTTCCTGAACTTCCTGCCTATGGATGAAGGGATAGCGATAGCTTTTAGTGTACACGGGTACTTCATCGGTGGTTTTGATGTAGTGTTTTATTTTATTTGTAAAAGTTAAATTTTCACCTTCTAAATAAAACACGTCCGCGTATTGAGAGCATAATAATTCTTCGTCATTTAAATGCTCTGTTCGCAAGCGAGACAAAACTTCCTTTACACGCTTGGGCACTTGTTTGGTGCGCGTGTACTCTTCATTATAAAGCTCGGCACAGACCGGATGGTCCATGGAGAAAATGATATCATTTCGGGTTGGATTATGAATTTCCATAATACCGCGATTGCCTTTGACAGATGTTAAACATTCGGCAATATGACAATTACAAATCACTTGTTCCGTAACAATAGCATCTCCATCCTGAACATTTATCGGCAGTCTAACAAGCTTAGTACTGCCTGCCGGTATGACGTCTTCATAGAGATTAGCGTTTCGCGAGTCATAGACTTTGATTGGATTCGCGGCGTTCCGCGTATTTAGGGTCTTGGTCTTAAAGTCGATTGAGGCTTCCCATTTGTCTAGCAAGTCCGATCCTATCAACCCGTCGAAATAGTCATGGAACTTGTAGACAAAAAATGTGACATCATCGGTGTCATTAAATTCCGCAAAGCTAGGTAGCGTTATTGAGTAATCGCTACGTGTCACAGCGTGTACGTTACATACTTCAAAGGGATCAAAATTAAGTGTGACGTCATGAAAGTATGTTTTTACCGCGTCAGGGCTAATAAAGGACTGATTAGCACCTGTATCGATCAATAGCTTAAGCGGAGGATTGCTGATTTGTATGTATGGGAGCTGACGTTGTGTCTGAAGATTAACTTCTATTTTAGTTTTTCGGATTTCGAGGTGCTCTGAAAATCCTGATCAGTCACAGTGGGTACATTAGATGTATCACTAGTTACACCATGCAAAACTTCCGGTTGTTCAGACACGTATGGATCAAAATCATTGCAGTAGTATTCGGCGTACTGATCATACTCATAAGGGTATGAATCAGTGCAGTAGTCTTCATAATAGTTTTCATAACCAGAGCAGTCATTGTAGTTCATCTCCCTAGTCTTAAAATAATTGCTAGGGGGTGGATTGCCTGATTTCGTCCAATCGTGCGCTCGCGCGAATGATGTCGGCGGTAGCGTTTTAGTTACGTAATGGCTAACACCGTTCATAGGTTGTGGTCTTGGAGGCGGTTGCGCAGGATATCTCGGTTGCATCCTAAATGTGTTACTTTGAGGGTTGTAGTTTGGGGGTGCAGCACGGAAAATCTGCATTGTACGAGTTGGACCCGCCCGGTATTGCTGGTTAAAGTTTGGCCTCCACTGTGGGGCGAACGATGGCAAAGCCTGCGGCCTAGAAGGGCCAGGCATACTAAAACCGTGGTTTTTAAATTGAGGTGTATAATAATTTTGCGATGGCGGCATTTTAAATGATGAGTTTGGTTGCGGTTTTCTTTCAATAAGATTTTCGTTACGTTGTTGAAGATACAAGGTACTTTGTTCTTCATTAACATATTCTAAGGCTTTCTCGATTGACTCCGGGCGCATACACCGAATACGCGAGCCTAAGGGGTCTTTTAACCCACGCACAAAAGCTTGTAATGTGAGCTTCTGGTACAAATCCCTTTTCGCTTCACGAGTGGTCAATAAGGGTTCATGCAACGCGATGTAGGTCATAAGCGTGCTGAAAATATTTTGGCATTTTTCATAAAACTCTTGGGGAGTGCTATGACCTTGAGTTAACAAAGCTAAATCGTTGTAGAGGGCGGTCTCATCGCGTTGGTCTGAGAAGTTATTAACTAGTGCTCTACGAATGCCTTGCCAAGTAGTCGGGATACCATTTGAATTAATAACACGAGCAGCAGGCCCCGTGACTTTATTTAAGATTCCGTTACATAATGCTGCTGTCTTTAATTTATTTTCTGGATCTTTATCTATAAATTCTTCTGCCAATTGGTCACTTAAATGAATGAATCTAGTTAAAACATTTACATTCCCGTCAAACTCCGGCAATAATCGGAGGGCATTAAAAACTTTATCTAAATCGGACATATCTACTTCCGGTTCTTTATACTCGTAAACTAAATCTCTATTTAAATCTACAAATTCTACTTCCGGTTCCTCACACTCGTAAACTAAATCTCTATTTAAATCTACACACTCTAAATATCTAGATAACCTAGTCAAGTTCCGCGATTCCCGTGAATGGGTAATTTTGGAAATAATATACTACACAAAATATAATTATAGAAATGGCAAGACACTAAAAGAATTTTAATGCACTTACATAAATTTCATTTCGGCCTGTCTTGCAGTATCTATGTCTGGATACGCCTCGTGTCTGGTCCACAGGATGTAGGTTCTGGAACCCCGAAGTCGTCGCTCTGCTGGGTGACGTTTCTCGATTTTGGAGATTCGCGACCTTGAGAGACGGCTCTCTAGGATTATCCACAAGACTGCGCCAATTAAGTAGACCGGACCGCGAAGGCGCAAAAAAAACCGAAATAGTTTTCAATAATTTTAATTTAATTAAAAATTACAATATTTAAATTAAACTTAAATAGGTCACGATCGCTCGAAGTGTGAACAGAAAGTGTCTCTCAAGTCCCTCGTTCCCACCGGTGTTCGGACGATGTCGCAACGCGGCGAGTTTCCCGGTAATCGCTGGGCATGGGAACCGATGTTGCGAAACATGCAGGTGAATCATGGTCGTGTGTGGTATCTCGATGCTTAACAATTATGTAAACAACTTCTGTAAATAAAGTCTTGATAGTTTAGTATAATATAATAATTTAAAAACTCATAGATCATGAAACCAGAAAACTTTGAGTGAAGATTATAAATCTTTAAAATCAATTAGGAAACAAAACAATATATGTGTATAAAATGTAGATAATATAAATATTATAATAGGATGCACATCAATTAGGCTTAAATAGCAGCTTTTACTCAACATAAGATCATTGCTGCCTTGATTCTTAGGCTGGGCTATAACAAACGTCAAAAGTCTGTCAAACTCTATACAAAAACACCGGTTATAGTTTTAGTTAAGGCATAGAAAAGATAATAATACTACGTATAGAACGGACACTCTGTTCCCCCCACCAATCCGGGGTTCCTCACCCCGCCACCGATTCTGATTTGTCGAGGCGCCAGTCTGAGCAAGGACGCTACACGCGTACGGCTACAGAACAATAGGTACTACTCTCGAGGAGAAGAACATCAACTTCATACATTTATGTTAAGACCAGTAGACACCGCGGAGGTTCAAATTTACGTACGTTCTTATTATTTAGGTATATTGTCAATACTTATATACTCGTACTTACCTACATATTCGTATTTTAGAATTCATTTTCATAAATGAAACAACGATATATACTCGTGCGTAAATAACATTTAGTTTGTAAAATATTAAAAAAAAACTTTAATGTTTCTGTAGACGATGGTTTACGAAATAGCGACTAATATTTTTAGTGTTAAAAGCTTTTTGGGTAAGTGTACAAAAAATATTCATACGGTCAGTACGTTGTACGTATGTACGAAGTAACTATTATATAATCTGTGATACGGTGATTACGGCGACAACCTTAGACGTCACGCACACAAGTGTACGTATAGAAAAACGACATGTGTGTAGTGTCTGTGTCGGTGTCACAGTGTCGGTCGTTAAAACGCTAGTTTGTATGGAGATTTAGCGAGTGTCCGGGGTGTGGTTAAGGTTAAAGTAAGATGGTGTAATTCAGCTTTAAAGTTGAAAAATTATATTAATTTGTTTCAGCCCTAAACATAAATTTGAAAATAGGTGAAATAGTGCAATCACTGGATGCAAAGACAATGGCTGAGCAGTGGAAAGCTTTCACCACTATAAGTGAAAAATACTCAGCTTTCATATCAGATGTGAACATATTTCAGGATTGCACTCAAGTTCTCTGCTTGCTTGTCAAGAATGATATAAATACTGCATTTGAGGTAATTTCATCACTTTTTTTTTATTTGTTATAATTTAAATTAATTTTCAACCGAATTCCAAAAAAGAGGAGGTTCTCAATTTGTCTGTATGTTTTTTTTTTGTATGCATGTTCCGCGATTACTCCGACAATTGTGAAACGATTCGAATGTTTTTTTTTAATCAATAGGGTACGTTTCCGAGGTGGTCCCATTGTAATTTCATTGAGATCTGATAAGTATCTCCAGAGATATGACGATAAACGTCTCAAACTTGCTACTGAAACTGACTCGCGGGGCATGGAAATCGGTTGTTTTAGTTTTTAAACTATCTGAACTATTAAAGAGGTCTTTTCAGACTGACAAGGCATGGCCAATATCTTGCTTGAGTTTGTTTCTGGATACTGTAAGTCTTTAAGAGTATGTAGGTATCTTCCAGACAAATATGCTGCATCTTCTCAGTCCGAATATAAAAACATGACAAACTGTGGTTATAAGATAGGAGAATCAGCTATTAATTTATTCTTGGGAATATTACCAAATAAGTACAATCTGGGGACTGTAACAAGTAACTGATATTTTCCAAGCAAACTAAAGTTAGTCTAGTGAAAGTTGACGTTTGAATTATTTGCATTTTTACATGGCAACACCTATTTATACAATTTTTCCCTATTAATGAGCTTCCGTTATATCTTGTGAACGTGGAAGTGACCATGAACATAATAATTATATTAAGATCCGACTTCCAAGCCGCGCGTGTCAGTTTCAGTAGCAAGTTGGAGACATTTATCATCATATCTCTGAAGATACTTATCACATCTCGATAACATTTTTATTGCGATTAATTAGAGATGAACCCTACCTTTAACAAAAATAATCATTCAAATCGGTTCACAATTAGCGGAGTAATCGCGTAACATACATATTAAAAAAAAGAAACATCAGACGCGTTGAGAACCTCATCCTTTTTGAAAGTCGGTTGAAAAAAAGTCATATAGAATAGATGCAAATATCCCGACCCGTGTTCCAATCTAGTTAGCACCGAACATCATTTCGGAATTCAGCAAACAGATTGGCGACGTCTCTTGCCCCATGCCTGCTCGACGTCGACTTCGATTATTCGAATACAGGTTATCCTGTAGATTCTGAAAAGCCAACGCCCACCGGCGGATGGCAGGCCAGGGCGTCAAGAAGGATTTGATGCCGGCCAACTAGCTTATAGATAGAACAAGATATAGTTCTCTACGTAGGTTACGCAATTTTCTTCCGGTCTCCACCAAAACTGCACTTGCTAAATCAGTCCTACTTCCCATATTGGATTATGCCGACACCTGTTATCTGGATGTGACTGAGGAGCAGCTTAATAAGCTCGAACGTTTACAGAACCTATGCATTCGTTTCATATATGGGTTACGAAAGTACGACCACGTCTCGGAATATCGGCAGAAACTTCAGTGGCTTTCGATTCGTTACCGTAGATATAGCCATATTCTTTCACTTTTGTACACTGTTCTTTTCATCCCTTCTACGCCTCTATATCTTAAAGAACGCTTTCAATTCCTGCACCTTTCTAATCCTCTTGCCCTCCGCTCCTCTGAAACTCTCCAGTTAATATTTCCTATCCATTCATCCAGTTTTTATGAAAAATCGTTTACTGTGCTAGCCGTCCGGTTATGGAATGAGCTGCCTGTAGACATCAGACATGCTAAATCTCTTTCAATTTTCAAGTCTATGGTTAAGCGTCATTATCTATCTATGCCCAGTTAAAATTATCTTTCACACTGCTTTATTTATTTATTAATTTTTATTTATGTGTATATTATTAATAATTTGTATGTTTATCATAATATATATATATATATATATATATATATATATATATATTATATATATATATATATATATATATAGATATGTAGAATTATGGAATATATATGTGAATATGTGTGTATGTATACTTTTGAATTTATTTTTATCTATTATAATGTATGATTGTATATTTTATTATGTTTGTAATTACTGTGTAGTTATTTAGTGCAATAGATTTATGTAAGTAATATTAGGTAAATTGTTTTTTTTTAACAAGTCAAATATGTTTTACCTGATCACCGCTAGTATGTAAGCATTTTTTTTCCAGTCCGTACAAAGGTTGTCTGGAAGAGATTACTATAAGCGATAAGACCGCCGATTGTTTTACAGTGTTTCAAAAATGTATTTTTTTGTAATCTTTTACATGGTAATCAATAAAGAGTATTTGTATTGTATTGTATTGTATTGTAGTTTTCAGTATGTTGTTCCCATTAGATAGAGTTTGTGCAAAAGGAGAACCGTCGTAGAAATTGAGGTCGCGTCGGTCGTTTTAATTTATTGTTTTTGTTGCATTAACAACACTGCTGCTTGCTTGCTACTAGTAATGACACTAGTACGACTAAAAATGATTGATACTTTGTAGGTACTCTTATCATTATTGAGCGCTACTAGGTAGGTATGTACCTTCCTTCCTTACCCTTGAATGTTAGTTCACCGTAATGCCACGACGGTTCTCTTTTTGCACATACTCTATGTACGAATTTAGGTACGTTGTAAAATTTAAAATGGCCTGCCCCTTCGTTTGTCAAAGTACGCTAGCCTTAAGCCCACATACAGTACACATTTAAGCCTACTCACACACCTTTCCACAACCTTCAACAATTACCTCCGAAATATATTATAAGTATAGAAAATTACCTTTGTAATAATTTACAGGAGAACCAAGATGAAAGAATAGCAATGCGATCACTGAAAGTTGCCAGCTTCACTATCAAAATATTGCTGAAGATATGTAACATATTCAAACACTCGACAAGGAAGGACTATGCAGATGTTATAGATTTAATGTTTCTTATACAGGGGTATGACATTTTAGATTTTAGTTTTGTTCCGAGCCTACGTAAATCAAAGCTTTCTTTGACTTAGGGCCAGTTTCACCGGTTACTGATAATACATTTGATAGTTATTTGACACATAGGCGCCATATAAAAGCTGTCGAAAATCTGTCAGATTTTTTCATTAAATATGAATCGCCCGCGCTATCAGAAACCCGTGAAACTGGCCCTATACGATTACTGGCAGGATTCGGCCAGCGGTGCTTCAACGGTTGTGCGTTTTGTAATTGTTTTGGCAGTATATTGCCGGTGGGTACTTTTAGCGGTTAACCCTTTGCAAAGCTATTGTTAGCCAATGTTTAAACTATCGTACTGAGTGTGAAATGGAAACGTATGCTGAAAGCGCCTGTTACTACTAAATATCGTAGAAACAAAATTCAATCAGGCGCTTATGTTTTTTCGTAACTTTACAGTATCTACCAATATTTGATTCTGGCCTGTATGAAAGGAGAAAGAAATCAGTTCTTTCTCCTTTCATACAGGCCAGTTCTTAGAACTCATTATTATTTTAACTAACTACACTGATGAGATATATATATATATATATATAATAAATAAATAAATACTAAAATAATATATATATATATATATATATATATATATATATATATATATATATATATATATATATACAGTGTGTCTGGTCAAGGAGTAGCGATATTTTAGGTACTTTTATTCAAACATTTTTATATCAAATAAACTGGCCAATTGCAAGTCGGACTCGCACTCGTAGAGTTCCGTACCACACTACAGTATTTTATAAGATCGAGCAAAAAATACCACTATCATTTTTCGCCAGCAAAAAATAATAATTAATAAACATTTTATTTCTTATAACGCCATCTAACGTCTAACAAAGGTGTTAGGGATCGACATTTCAGTATAACGCCATCTATGGGACGTTTACCTAACTAAGCGTTCATAAATGGCGTGAAATGCCGAAAAAAACACGTTTCTTGTATAAGGGTCTCATACAAGAAACGTGTTTTTTTCTATTATTTATAACTTTATTCTGTTTTTAGTATTTGTTGTTATAGCGGCAACAGAAATACATCATCTGTGAAAATTTCAACTGTCTAACTATCACGGTTCATGAGATACAGCCTGGTGACAGACGGACAGACAGACAGACAGACAGACGGACAGCGGAGTCTTAGTAATAGGGTCCCGTTTTACCCTTTGGGTACGGAACCCTAAAAACACTATACACTCGGGTCCAACCCCCCTCACCTTAATGTGGCAGACATTTTGTTTTTTTATGTAGAGATATTCTCAACGTGATTACAAAAAAATCATATTCTCAAAGTTTTGATCCCACTAAGATAATAAGTTATTTTTCAAAAAAAAATAAAACCGACTTCATAATCACAAACGGGCACTCAAAAGCGAAAAATAAATTACTTAAAATTATTATAAGCGCTACCCACTTCTAATAGGTAGTAGATATATAATACCTACATGTATCTACATACTTACTAACCTACATGTACCTACTTTCGACTACTACATACATAGTATCTATCTACTATCCAATAGACTTGGCTGGCACCGACTTCAAATAGATAAGTGGGTAGCGCTTATAATAATTTTAAGTAATTTATTTTTCGCTTTTGAGTGCCTGTTTGTGATTATGAAGTCGGTTTTTTTTTTTTTTAAATAACTTATTTTACCCTTTTTAGTGCATAACAAGTTTTAATTAAATTACATGCTTCTATTACATTTGGTGTCTGGGCCGTTATACACTGACGGATATATACTTTTTGAAAATTTCAAGTATGTACCTATAACGGTTAAGAAGATACAGATCTGTAAAGTGCGCACATATGTATAGACACACGGACGGACGGACGGACGTACGGACGAACGGACAACAAAGTCTCAGAAAGTGTTCATTTGGTACCCTTTGGGTTCGGAACCCTAAAAAAATTGACTTTAAATGCCTTGCTAAAGTCATAATATTCACTAGTAATAATTATGTCATCAAGGTATCAAAGGACAATGTCCAAAATGGCCCTGTGCGATTAAAGCATCTGACACACACGATAATTAATTGTCTATTTTATTACAATAATTCCAAATACTTTTATAACATGGACTAGTTGTATTCCAAAATGAATATAAAAAAGTATTATTTGCGATTATTAACATTACTTGCCGCCATATGGCCAACAGAGTACTGAATCACTCTACAACGTTATAAGAGGCACTTCCCTATATTGTTGAAACCCGAATTATGAAAGCACTGTGTAGTCAACCTAACAACGGAAAGTATTATTTACGTAGTAACTATTATATAATCTGTGGTATTATGCTTATAAATTTTTTTTTGCAGTGTTGGTTGGTACAAAGTACGTTCATAATTCTGAGTTATTTAATAATGTATGCAGTGTCGCGGGACTGAAATGGCCGCCATCTTCGGCAAACGTCATGTCATGTCAAAAAATCTTAGGTATGTTTAAAAAAGTTTTGCACCCTAACAAGACTTTGCCCGGTAGAACATTCCTGTGAAGACAAATTATTTATATTTATATATAATTATTTATTATAATTATTAACATATAATTATTTATTAAGGGCCCGGTGGCGTAATTGGGAGAACAGTCGGCTTTGATGCCGTGGTACCGAGTTCAAACCGCCGTGCACCAATGAATTTTTCGATCTAAAAATATATGTGCGCTTCTCACAGTTGCCCTCCGGTTAAGGAAAACATCCTTAAGAAACCAACAACCCCCGCATGGTGCTAGGACATATCTAGTGTCCGCCTGGCCAGCTCAAGTTAGAAAATCTGTCGCCAAACATGTAATGTGTTCAGGCAGCTATCCTTGAGAGCCAGTTCCCATTCTAGTCCACTTCTCTATCTTCGACCGCATCATCACTTAGCAACAGGTAAGATAGTGGTCAAACGCTAGCGTATAAGATATTTAAAAAAAAAAATATTATCCCCACCTTTATTTCTATCTCGCTCACAGTTACCGTAAGAATTCAAAAACCAAAATCAACGAGAAGAAAGATGTAAAAACATTATTCAAGGTCATATTTTTTAGTCTTCAAAAGTATATCCAATAGCAACCTCCATTGTGTATAATCTTCTTGGGACTCTTCTACTAAAACCAGTACATTCTCCTATGTTTGAGGTATTTATCTCCATATCTCTGGAGATACTTATCAGATCTCGATAAAATTAAAATGGGGCCACCTCGGAAACGTATCCTACCTATTAAAAAAAGAATCATTTGGATCCGTTCACTATTGACGGAGAAATCTTGTAACATACACACAAAAAAAAAAAAAACAAAAAAAAAATAAATAAACATACAGACGAATTGAGAACCTCCTCCTTTTTTGTGAAGTCGGTTAAAAATAGGCTTATTCGAAAGGTAACAATATTGCCTATTGTTAAAAAATACGAATTAATGTTTCACATTACCGGATTAAAAATAATAAAATTAAATCTTAAAAAAAAATTACTAAAAATTATACAATACGACAAATTAAATAATGTAAATTTAATATTGTGTTGTAGGTTAAAGTACTTAGACATACAGCTGTATGTCTAATTACTTTAAAAAATATTGTCGTTTGAACATAGCGTATGCGCAAGCACAAAAGACGTTTGTTGGAATCCTAAACATAGATATAAAAAAAAAATCGGGTTGGACCCGAGGTATAGGTGTTTTTTTTGATATAAAAAATGTCGAAATATAAGTACCTAAAATATCACTAGTCCCAGACCAGACACACTGTATATCTGATAGGTTCGCGTTTGACGACTATCTCGCCTGGTAGTAAGCGATGATGTGGTCGAATATGGTGAACACGCTACGCCTTGAATGGTCTCACTCTTAAGGGCTGTGTGCTTCTGGAACACCGTAAGGTTATGGCGGCAGATTTTCTCCTTGATGGTGGTAAGCTACATTTGGTAACAAATCAGGCGAAATATCGATATAATATGCTGCCACCACCTGTGTACGAACACCCGTGCTAGGATTTGAACCGGTGACCTCTCGCTTAGAAGTCAGGCCATCCAATACAAGGAGGCTTTCAGAAGTTATTTGCTCCCTGAGGAGCAAGCTGTTCTGAAACAGTGACAAAATATTAACGTACTTACCTTGAGCTTTTTGGCATATTTTTAACACCCACACTCAACTTTGGATCCAACATTGAGTCCAAGGCCCAGTTGGCTTCAAAAAGGTCGGTATTCTGGTTAGCCAGAATACCGAGCTTTTTTCAGACAGTACTTCGCATCGGGACAATTGTTCGACTTGTATCAAGCACAGGTCCGATTATGTATGGAGTACTGTTCTCACCTATGGGATGGATCAGCCAAATATCACCTGGAGGCTCTGGAAGTAATTGAGAGGAGAGCTAAGAGACTTATAAATGACAACAAACTTGTAGGCAAAAGGCTCAAGAGCCTAGTGAATCGCCGCAAAGTAGCTAGTTTATCGGTTATCTATCGGATACATTTCGGAGAGTGTGCCATCCAATTGCACGAATTAGTACCACCATCCCCTTTCTTCAACGGACAACCAGACTTACCGATGTGTGCCATCGCTTGATGGTGGACGTTTCATCTACCCGCACGAAGCGTTGCCTCGTCATTTATCGTACGTGTCGGTATTTCCCGATAGCTACAACCCGAGGGTCTTCAAATCGCGAGTGAACGGGTATCTGCTAGGTAAGCGTGCTACATCGTCGACCGCACCGTCACTTAACATAAGGTGAGATAGTGTTCAAACGCTTGCCTATATGCCATAACAATAAAAAACAAAAAAAAAACCACTTATCGCATTTACAAAATAAGCATTTACTCTACTCCAAAATAGAAAATATACCAAATATAAAGAGATTTCTCCACGCGGCGGCGTCACCAATCCACCTAATTGTCTATTACAACCATGTCTGATTGACACTGTGAAAATTCTATTATCTATTATCGAACACCAATACAAATCGATTTGTATCACTAAATACTTTATTACTATGGCCGGCATATAATTATGCTTAGAATATTTTTTATAAAAATTGTATTAGAATATAGCTGTGTCCCACGGATTTAACTGCGTGTATTGTAGTAAAATTGTAGTGATCTTGATGAAAAAATATTGTACTTTTAGTTCTTTTGTAGGCTATATTTCATTTCTTCTTCTAAAATGAAGTGATGGGTATCCATCATCAAATCTATTTCGATGTGATGGTCAACATTTTCCTCATTAATACTCATTTCACCAGTTATATCAATTTTCCGCTACACTTGCTACAAAGAAGTAACTTACCACCATCAATTAGGGGAAAATCTGCCGGCATCAACTTAGGTACTCTGTCCCGGCAGCACACGACTCTTGAAGTCAAATCATTCTAGGTCTAGCGTGTCCATCGTTTACCAGGCGAGATAGTGGTCAAACGCTAGACTATTAGACATTTTAAAACATCTTTAGTAATAAATAAGTATGCAAATTTTAGCTACCATCTAGTCTAGCCAATAGTCTAGGTAGATACCATCCAGATATTAGATTGGATAAATAATTATTAAATTCAATTTAAAAAATGACAGTGGACGAATTCTGGCTGTTAACGATGATTATGATTAGATTGAACCTAAAATTTGCATATTATTTACCTGTTATATAACCCGGTAAAAGGCGTCGGTTAAAAATATCCTTGTGCCAACTGCTATGTATGTCTGTGTACTTAGGTTGACTTTGCGTTTCCTGTGGTACCAATAATGTCCTTCAAATTATGTTAAAATTTACAGAACTCACAGCAACCTTGTTCTGTCTGAGAGGTCTCAGTTCAAGAACCTCGCTGTGATTCCTTCCGAAAGCCTGCTCAAAGACCTATTGTCGGACGATGCGTTCGCCAACGTGAGTTAATATTACAATAATTTACATAATAATGCACTTTTGTTATTGTTGTGAGAACGGGAAGTTATTTTAATTTTGTTGCGAGTACTTATTTGTTTATTCTTGCGAAGCTACATTTAATTTGAGCACTAGTCATGGTGAAATTAAATGAAAATCACTAAAGTTTTCTATCTGTAATAAAACCTAAATAATGGATTGCAAAACTCGTATTTACTTCATTATTATGAGCGCAACAATTTATTTGACAAAATAAAACTATAAAATAAATAAGATAGTTTAAAAACTAAAACGGCCGACTTCCATGCCCCGCGAATCAGTTTCAGTAGCAAGTTGGAGACGTTTATCGTAAAATCTCTGAAGATACTAATCAGATCTCGATAAAATTACCAACAATGGGACCACCTCGGAAAAGTACCCTACCGATTAAAAAAAGAATCATTTAAATCGGTTCACAATTGACGGAGTAATCGCGTAACTTACACAAAAAAAAACATACAGACGAATTGAGAACCTCCTTCTTTTTGGGAAGTCGGTTGATAATGCAATCCGCCATGCTAAACTAAACGCCAATCAGAAAGAATGACGTCACGTCATGTTAAAAAAAAAGCAACGGTAGCAAAATATCGAATTATATTCAAATATAGTGCATTGGGTGAGGATTGAACTAACGACCTCTCGATCACCAAACAGACGCCTTAGCCATTGGGCTCTTGCCAATTATTACAGAAGTCAGAAGAGTCAGAAACACGTTTATTTAAGCGTTAATATTAATAGAATAAAGAGAGATTTGTGTTGAGACTCCAAGTTGCGCCTGACTCTATCGACGATATAGTTTTCTCCACGTCTTCAACAACTTCAAGTGAGATATTGTTAAGTTCGCAATGAAAATTATCACTAGTAAATTTTCAATTCATCATCCGTATTATTCATGTATTTACTATATTTCAGAGTTTACTCAACTGCGACATTGAGAAAATTAAAAATGAAGACAAATTGCCAGGATATGTATTTACAATATTGACTGTTATGAAGTACATGGCCCAGGGAGAAAAGAGTAAAACGATAACTAAACCTAAACTTATTTACTGGGTGTATAAGATTTTAACTTATAGTGAGTATTTTTTCTATTATTTTAAACTGACTTGACAAAAAGCGAAGTTGTTCTCAATTAGCCTGTATTTTTATTTTTAGGGTTCCGTACTCAAAGGGTAAAAAACAGGACCCTATTACTAAGACTCTGCTGTCCGTCTGTATGTCTGTCTGTCCATCTGTCACCAGGCTGTATCTCATGAACCGTGATAGTTAGACAGTTGACATTTTTACAGATGAAATATTTCTATTGCCGCTATAACAACAAATACTAAAAAACAGAACAAAATAAAATTTTAAGGGGGCTCCCATACAACAAACGTGATTTTTTTGTTCGTTTTTGCTCGATATTGATAACGGCAACTGGAACACTCTGGAAATATTCACTGAGTTATTATTATTAACATTAAAAATGAATAATAAAGCTAATATTTAATTAAACTAAGATTATTTTGCCGTATTTATAGATAATAGCACGGAATCCTTCGTGCGTGAGTCCGACTCGCACTTGGCCGGTTTTATTTAAATGTGTATTACTTCAAAACTCCGTCATTTTTTTACCATTTCAAATATTCATGTTTGTTTAAGAGAGAATGCCTCTCGTTTGGTACCATTGTAATTTTATCGCGATCTGATGAGCATCTCCAGAGATATGGAGATAAACACCACCTGCTTAAACTTGAATTATTAATAGGAACCGTTCTTTTATTTTCTCGCACTCTGGTTATTGCCTCGTTGGTTGCATTGGTTATTGTAATGACACATGCCTCTTTAGGCTGTCTTCTTTGCGGGAATCTCTCGGCTTACAGTCAAAGAGCTGCACTACCGTTACTTATGTATTCACTGTACATGAGAATCACGTCTACGATCTCGTCAGCAATTCTACGGCATTGCAAATAATGAAACATTTTTATTCGTAAAATGGAAAAGTCATATTGGAAATATCTTGTCGTTTAATTATGGTGACAACTTCTTTAAAATAATGAAAAGAAAATAATGTGTTTATTTCGTATGACACACGTGTCACAGGTAATACAAGAAGTTTAACAGACTTTAAAAATATAGGTATATTTATATATACGGTCTAATTGAGAAACCTCCTCCTTTTTTGTAATCGGTTAAAAATAAAACAGTTTCATTGTTTAATGATTACATTGTGTAATCGATTATCTTTCATTTAATGATGATAAAATGAAAGATAATCGATAAATACTAATAAAAAGTGTGGTATATAGTACTATTATCAATATATATAAAAATCAATGCCACATCGTGTAATTAAACTCCTCCTAAACGGCTTAACCGATTTTGATGAATTTTTTGTGTGTGTGTACACACACAAAAGTGGATTCGAGAATGGTTTAGATTTACAATTGACCCGATAGGTGGCACTGCGATCGGGCAGGACAACGTCTGCCGGATCCGCTAGTATAATATAAACTCAACTTAGCCGTTAACGGGTTTAACGGCTCTCGTAAGTTTACATCTCGAAATCGCTGATCTGTCAAACTTATGGGTACGGATAGACTATGGAGGTCAGACTCGGATCTATTCGTGCTTGTACAGGTCCCATAGCGGTGATGTGGAAACAACGCGCCTTTTTGAGCACATCTCCAACGGGATGGATTGTGTTCTTGAACAGTATCCCACCGCAGAAGTGGTAATCCTCGGAGATTTTAACGGACACCATGCTGAATGGCTTGGCTCTCAATCTACCGATCATGCGGGAAGAGCTGCTCATGAGCTTGCTTTGACCTACGGTCTCTCTCAAATGGTAACCGGTCCAACAAGAGTACCAGATATAGAGAATCATGTTCCATCTTTGCTGGATCTCATGCTGACCACGCACCCAGATCGGTACCAGGTTGAGATTGATGCACCACTTGGTTCATCCGATCACTGCTTGATCCGGATTTCTGTGCCATTGTTACGACCCGAACCATATTTTCCTCCTGGAAAACGTCGAGTCTGGCATTATCGGTTAGCTGATTGGGATGGCCTTCGTGAATTTTTTGCGTCATATCCTTGGGCGGAGCTCTGTTTCACGTCGGAAAATCTTTGCACCTGCGCTGACTCTGTCACTGATGTCGTGTTGCAGGGGCTGGAGTGTTTCATTCCAAACTCTGAGATACGCATCGGTGGCAAAAGTCATCCATGGTTTAATAAATCTTGTTCTGAGGCATCTAATCTTAAATCAGCTGCCTTCAGAGCTTGGGTTAATGCGCGAAACTATAAGAATCCAAAAACAGCCGACTATAAAAAAACACTTAACGCTGCCTCAAGGACCGCAAAGAAAGCGATTGCCAAAGCAAAATTTGACCATATAGGCCGTATTGGGGACCGGTTGGCGCAACATCCGACCGGAAGCCGGGCATTTTGGTCGCTGGCAAAAGCTGCCGAAGGAAATTTCTGCCAGTTTACACTGCCATCTCTACGAAAGCCGGACAATTCCTTAGCCCATAGTGCGAAAGAGAAAGCCGATCTCTTAGGTACTCTCTTCGCCTCAAACTCAACTCTTGACGATGGAGACGCAATTCCTCCTGTGTTGCCTTGTTGCTCAAGCTCGATGCCGGAAGTGCGCATTTCTCAAAAGGCAGTACGCAGAGAATTGTGGTCTCTTGATGTTCATAAGTCGAGTGGGCCAGATGGTATCCCGGCTATCGTGCTGAAAGTATGTGCTCCGGAGTTAACGCCAGTTTTAACACGCTTGTTCTCGCTTTCCTACAGCACTGGTACAGTACCCTCTTCCTGTAAAGTTGCCAATGTCCACCCAATACCCAAAAAGGGTGACCGCACCGATCCGTCAAATTATAGGCCAATAGCGATCGCCTCTCTGCTTTCCAAAGTAATGGAGCGAGTTATTAATACTCAGCTTCTTAGATACCTAGAGGATCAACAGCTGATCAGCGACCGCCAGTATGGCTTTCGTCATAGACGATCAGCTGGTGATCTTTTAGTATATCTAACACACCGCTGGGCAGAGGCAATTGAAAATAGAGGGGAGGCCCTTGCTGTGAGCCTTGATATAGCCAAAGCATTTGATCGGGTTTGGCATAAGGCACTCCTGGAAAAACTACCATCATACGGTGTACCAGAGGGGCTATGCAAATGGATTAAAGATTTTCTGTATGGTCGAAAAATAAGAGCTGTTGTTAATGGTGCTTATTCCGAGACCATGTCGATTAATGCTTGAGTTCTACAAGGCTCTGTGCTATCTCCTACGCTGTTCATGCTGCATATTAATGATTTATTGCAAATAAACAATATTCATTGCTATGCGGATGATAGCACGGGAGATGCAAGATATACAGGCCGTGCCCTTTAGCAGAGGTCCTGGAAAGCAGAAACTTACTTGTGTCTGAAGTGGAACGATCGCTGATACAGGTTTCAGATTGGGGTACACGAAATCTTGTACAGTTCAACCCAACAAAAACACAAACATGCGTGTTTACGGCAAAGAAAACTCCGTTTTTAGTTGTTCCTCAATTTCAGAACATTCCCCTAACCTTATCGGGAAGTATAGGAATCTTAGGTGTGGACATTTCCAGCGAAGTCCAGTTTCGGAGTCATTTGGAATGCAAAGCAAGTATAACTGCTAAAAAGCTTGGTGTCCTCAACAAAGCCAAGCGGTACTTCACGCCAAACCAACGGCTGCTACTCTATAAAGCCCAAATTCGGCCGCATATGGAGTACTGCTCTCATCTCTGGAGTGGGGCTCCGAAATACCAGCTGCAACCATTTGACTCCCTACAGCGAAGAGCCGTTAGACTTGTTGACAGTCCTGTACTAACTGACAAGTTAGAGCCACTAGCGTTACGCCGAGATATTGGCTCACTTAGCCTCTTCTACCGATATTATAACGGGGAATGTTCTTGGGAATGAAATCTTTAACCTCATCCCGCCATCTCGCTTTTATCATCGTTCTTCTCGACACCGCGAGAGAGCTCATCCACATATTGTTGACACGTGGACATCGCATACGGTACGTTTTATGCGGTCGTTTCTTCCGCGGACTTGCAAAATGTGAAATGATCTCCCACCAGAGGTTTTTCCGCTACGGTACAACATGCAGCGATTTAAGGGGTAAAAAGAGTCCTCTATGCAAAAGGTAGGCAAAGCACGTGCAATACTACTTGTGTTGCAGGTGTTTATAGGCGGCGGTGACCACTTTCGATCAGGTGGGCCGCTTGTTTGTTTGTCAACTTTGACGTAAAAAAAAAAACATACTGTATACATTAGTAGGATCATAAAATACTTAATATTTATTTTCAGATGATGAATTAAGTACAAGCTTGCAGAAAGCAGAATCGGACCATTCAGAAACGCAAGATTTCTTCCAGTGTTTGATAGTCCACACGGCAGCGTTGGCGTTGTCATGCAATAGTGAACAATTTAGTTTATTGGAGAAATGTATGATCGAAGCTGTATTTAGCACAGATTGCTGTAACGCATTGTTTTCGGCGAACCTTTGGGTAGTTTTGGCCAGGTAAGCAGAAAATAACCAGTAAGTCGTTGAAATACATTTTTCCAGCTGGGCGCAAAAAATAAAGTATTACACCCATTTAAAAGTGTCTCAATTATATTCTATAGTGCTAATGAACCACTAAATAATTCACAAAATGTTGTATTCAATCGTAAGCCATAAAAATTCAAATCATTTTCAAATTTAGCGCGGAATTTGACGAAAACGCTGGACGCAGTGCACGCCATATCGCTCTGTGGTCATGAGGTCAGTTGGCTGTTTAAACAAATGCAGTGATATGATAGTTGACTAAGTTTACATAGCCGTATAACGTAATAAAATTGCGACTACTAGCAACTACTATTTAATGGTGTTATAAAACAGATTAAATAAACTGGCCAAGTGCAAGTCGGACTCGCACTAGTTGGGTTCCGTACCACACTACAGTATTTTATAAGATCGAGCAAAAAATACCACTATCATTTTTCGCCAGCAAAAAATAATAATTAATAAACATTTTATTTCTTATAACGACATATAACGTCTAACAAAGGAGTTAGGGATCGACATTTCAATATAACGCCATCTATGGGACGTTTACCTAACTAAAGCGTTAAGCGTTAAGCTAACTTAAGCGTTCATAGATGGCGTGAAATGCCGAAAAAACGTTTCTTGTATGGGGACCCTCTATTATTTTTAACTTTATTCTGTTTTTAGTATTTGTTGTTATAGCGGCAACAGAAATGCATCATCTGTGAAAATTTCAACTGTCTAACTATCACGGTTCATGAGATACAGCCTGGTGACAGACGGACAGACAGACAGACAGACAGACAGACAGACGGACAGCGGAGTCTTAGTAATAGGGTCCCGTTTTACCCTTTGGGTACGGAACCCTAACAAGCCGCAACCTTTGAATTAAATTTTAAAATTTAGTTTGCTATTTTGTGAACTTTTTTCGTCTGTTTTTTGCCTAAGCTATCTCAATAATATTTTTTAGTTTTTTTCTCATATAGAGTAAAATACCTTATTATAACGTCTTCATTAATAATCGTCATATTTGAACCAATTTACACAACTCCCTCATGAATTACTCTGTCGGGTCTGTTTGAATAGTTAATAAGATCTCATGTACCCACAAATAATAGCTATGTTAATAATAAAAGGTTTCAATGTCTATTGGTGAAAACCGCATGAAAATCCGTTCTGTAGTTTTTAAGTTTATCGCGAACAGACACAGACGGTGACAAACGTGGAGCGGGGACCTTGTTTTGTACTATGTAAAGATATTACTTATTGTATTTCTTATGTGGCTTTTAAGTTTTATGTAATTCAAACATGATTATTATAGCTTATTTCCCTACACGCGTAGTACAAATAATTACAATGATAGAACCACGTCACTTAACGATCATTGTTAGCGATTGTTAATATATAATCACTCTGTCATTAGTCCATTACCCCATTGTCTTGTTTCGCTTGTCATTTGAAATTTTCCACTTTTACCCATTATTTGTAATTAACTTATGTCATGTTCTCGTCAATGTTTTCTTTGAAATTCTTTTATTTTTTTAAATTCATAAAAAATACAATAGGGATGATGCATACATATATTTATTTTGCATTGTAAGTAATTAAAGTTTTACAAAAACATAATAGAAGAGCTACTGCAATGTTTGTGTTTTAAATAATGAAAAATGTTCAACAAGAAATTATAGTTTGAAGTTACATGTGTGAAATGGAACGTATTTTAAACCTAACACCTATCAGCATCTAGTGACACATAAATTTTATGTAAATTTTATTCAATCTTATTCAATATTTTACCTACTATGATACGGAACGCTACGTGTGCGAGTCCGGCTCGCACTTGGCCAGTTTATTAGATTTATAAGTTTCCATTTTAACATAGCTTATATTTTTAATTAGGTACAGACATACTCAAAGTTATATGGATAAATAAAATCTGGCTTACCGGAGAATGAAGCGAAATGAATGTACTGAATCCGACCTTGGACATTATGAGTACTGCTATTCCAATAGTGAGGTCCTAATCACTTAGCGAAACGATTTTTGTAACTACATACTTTAATCGATTCAAGATTCACATAAATATACAATTTTTTTCCTTTGAATGGGAACATTGACCAAATCTGACAAAAAATATGTGAATTACAGCCCGTATAGATAGATAGATAGATGAATACTTTATTGCATACCAATCAACACATTATAATCTAAGACTAGGAAAAACTAATTAGGTGTGTCAATGGGCGGTCTTATCGCTCAGAGCGATCTCTACCAGACAACATTTGGATGGACAGGAGCTAGTTTTGAAAAAAAGCGGTCGGTGGCATTGACAAAATATGTTAAGTCATAATGTTATTTCACATAAACCTACATACAAATATAGTCAAAATACTATATAATTATATCCATACAAGTACAAATACACTAACGTATAATATAATAGATATATATAAATATATATAACGTTATCTAATAATGTTACCGTCATATCCTCCAAAATTGCCCGCTTTTTTCACATTTTCCGTCACTGACAAAAAATAAATCAAATTAAACGGAATCAAGGCTAAGTTTAGAAACACCATTTTAGAGTACGAAATTAAGCTTGGAATCCGTATATTCTTATTAGTTTCTCTTAAAATGAAGGAAAAAGATACGGGCAAAGTATGGTGGCGTAACTTTGCCACGGCTTCATTTGCCAAGGCATTTGAAGACTTGTGTGGCTTATTTTTGGAGCTAACATGTAAATCTGGGCAAAGATGCATACCTTATCCCAAAAAAATATCATGCCAAAAGTGGTTTTACCGCAAAATTTGTGGGTTAGGTCGAACTATTGTGGATCTTCAAACAAAAATATTTCACTACTACGTATACTACGATATTTAAAACTAAAAACTCAATTTATTACAGACATACCAATCCTCAACTACTCTTCAATCAGCTAATATGGCTCTGCACAATGTTCAAAAAGATGGAAAAGCACAAAATGTTTCACAGCTCACCTCAAAAAGTGCATCTCAGTTATACTATCAAAAGATTATTCGAAGTTATGGATGTGGATGACAAGATGAAGATTTGCAAACAATTTCGGATACATGATAGTGATAATGTATGTATATGGAGCGTCTTGGGAGTTAACAATTTGCCTGAAGAAATGAAATGTCCCGCTGAAGAAGCAGTAGCTCAAAGACTGAAGGCAGAATTACAGAGTTTTAACTGTAAGGGGCCTGAGGGCATCTCTGAATTGGTAAGATTTTATTTTTATTTTATAGGTCAGCGTTTGTCCACTATCTTACCTCATTGTAAGTGATGATACAGTCGAGAATGGTAGCCTGGCTTAGTCGCACATATACAGTCAATTTTTTGTGCAAAACGGTACTGAAGTGGATGCTGGACAAGTGACTTTAGTCGAATCTACAGAGCGCGAGTATCCCAACCTGTCTTTCAACTTTAATCCCAATCTTAGATTAGCGTGTTTACCATCCTCGCCCAGATTATCACTTACCACCAAGGGAGAATAGTGATCAAACGAAAGCCTATCAGGTTTTAAAAAAATGCATTTCCCTAAGGGAGGGTATAGCTATAGGTGTAGGTATAGGCCTTTCCACCAGTAATGTGCTAGGAAATTGAGTGGCTTGCGAGGAAACAATCAACCAATAGTATCAAATCAAAAAATGAATAGTTGTAAAAATAATTGATTGTTTCCTCGCACATCTTTGGTGTGTTGTCAGTCTAAAAGTACCCATTAATAGCAAAGACATTTATTTCACTATAAATACTGTACTACCGGCCCGAAAGAGACCTACACTTGCATGAGTTTGTCTCTTTCATATTCATATTTTTATTGATAATACATAATATACGTCACTTGTCACGTTTATTCTGTAGGGACCACTATTATATACACTATACATATAATATTGTACATATATAGCATTGGCAGGTTGTTAGACAAGGACACACTCCCTTCTAGGTTCCTTTTGTTTGGGCTGTTTTGATGTACGTAGCAATAACAACCTTATGTTCAGAGCATAAGGATTAAATTGAATATGTCAAATTTCTGCCGTACACGATCCTGTTTATAGTACGATGTCGTTGATAAATAGCATTTTGTTTTTCCTTTCTAGATAAACGTCATCAATTTAGCGTCTACCTGCACATTCACTAACACCAGAGGAATAGAAGACAACATAGTAAAGTTGTGGTCTAAAACTTGCACCAGACAGTTCTGTATACAAGAACTCGATAACACCACGCTTTGGTTCTTCGATTATGTACAAGCATTGGTTTCTCTTACTGAGGCTATGTGGCAGAGAATTGCTGAAACGAATAACCATATAGTAAAAGTAAGTAACCATACTTATGACCAGGATCAGTCCCTGATAGGCCTTATTATGAGCTTATTTGTCGGATTTTGACAACTTTTTAATATACCTTTTTTTTTACGTGCTAAGCAAGCGTTTGACAACTATCTCACCTGATGTTAAGAGATGGAGCATGCTTGCCGAGAAGATGCCTGTTCACTCGCGATTTGAAGACCTCTCGTACTGTACAGGAAACAGACTCTGGCAGGGAATTCCATTCCTGCGCTGTGCGTATAAATGTGGATATGGATAAAAGGCGTGTGCGTTTGTGCGAAAGGATGGTATATCTACTTCAAAACGTGGGTGGAAAGAGCTGTATGAGAGTTAGAGAGTTAGAGCTTCGAAGGCATTGCATGGTTTTTGTATAACATATAATTAGGCCAGCATTTGACCACTATCTCACCTGTTGGTACTCAAGTGATGATGCGGTCGAGGATGGTAGCACGCTAGGCCTAGAATGGGAACTGGCTCTCAAGGATAGCTGCATAACATTAGATGTTTGGTGATCTGGAAGAGGTCGCTTTAAGCGATAAGACCGTCTTTTGACACTTTTATCTAAAAGTAATGTTTTAGTTGTTAGTTTCTTTGTGTTCAATAAAGAGTTAGCATTTAGATATTACTTGTATGAATCGATCGATTGAATGTAAGAAACCAGCTGTTGCAGGGGTATGACCTATCCTCAATTTATTTTTATCATTACAGCTAGACACTACTTTCAAGTGCAAGAGTAACTGTCTATAAAAATACAGTGCAAAATAACGATTATTTACTTTTTAATATTGTTTCAGCTGGTCCATTTGATCTCCAGTTTAATAAGACAATGTTGTACTGAAATAAAGCTGTTGTTAATCTATATATTATGCAAACTGGCGTCTTGCGATATAAATGCTAAAAAACTTGATTCAAGTTTAGTTGACGCATTTTCTTGTTTAACTCAAGACGAAGATTTAGTTCGAAACAAACTGTGCATAGTTCTAAGGAATTATAGAAATGAGAGAAATTTAGATAACATTATAAATAGCTCCGAAGATAGTTTAAAACAGATTTTGTTTCATATAAAAGCTGGCCAAGATGCAGCTTTTCTCAGTAGAGATTCAAAATCAATGAACTTCAAATATGCCCACAAGTGCATAGAAAGGGATGAGACCAAGACTATGGTATTATCTGGGCTGGAAAAGACAACAAGCGGCAACTTCGAGTTTGATATCGACAATTTGTTCGACAACGAGAGTGACTCAGAAGAACCAGTGAGCAAAAAAGTGAAACTGAACGCCGATGACGCCGAAGCTATTATTATAAGGCTAGAAGCGGATTCGACGATGCTTTGTCAAGTGAAAGAGAATGTGTTTACAGCTGAATACTGCGAGCGGATACAGGCGGTGTGCGATAAGTTGACTAATATAATACATTGATCTGTTCTTTGTTGTTTTATTTGTGTACATAAGTAGGGAACTTACACTATTATGTTCTTTTTTCAACCGACTTCCAAATAGGAGGAGATTCTCAATTCATCTGTATGTTTTTTTTATGTTTGCTCGCCGGTTACTCCGCTAATTGGTAATCGATTTAAATGATTCTGTTTTTTCAAAGGTAAGGTTAATTTCCATGGTGGTCCCATTTAAATTTTATCAAGATCTGATAAGTAAAAACGTCTCAAACTGGCTATTAAAAGCGTAGTGAGCAGCGCGGTATGGAAGTCAGTTTCTTTAGTTTTTAATCTATCTTAATTATTATTCTGGGCAGACAAGCACTTGACCGCTATCTATAGGGTGGAATCGTGCTTGTCTGGAAATGAAAGACGAAAATGATACGTGGCGCAGGACAACTGACTTTTCCAACCCCCTTATCACAACTATCCCGCCTTTCAAGCTGTCTAGCACCCAACATCATGTCGGAACTTGTCGAATCGACTAGCGACATGTATTTTTTCAGTGAGTGGTTCGAACCACGGCTGAAGCCTACCACCAGTTGTCAACTTGTCACCTATAGAATAAGGCCTCACGAATGCAGATGTTTTAACAGAGTACGTAGGTACTAAAGATACCTTTAAGTATACATTATACGTGATTTGGGAGTGCGTACATACGCACTTAGACATCTGCTTACACGGTTGTAAACAAGATCCACGAACATTTTATTGAATGAATAGTGTTTAAACTAGGGACGCCAACTAGGGACTAGATTCTAGCAGTATATGCTAGAATCTAATCCCTAGTTGGCGAGCTTTATTGCCAACCGTTTAGTTTATTCATTCGGTGTAAATCAGATGAAATACCGTAAATATCTTTGACTCGATACTGAACTTGTTAAGGGTCTCTTATACCTATGCATATAACAACTTTTACATACCTATCTATGTAGGAAAGTTCACAGACCTAGGATTACGCTACGCGTAGCGTAATGGGTGTTTAGAATTAATACATGCAAAATTTGTATTATCTTCTAAGATGGCATTTTTTTTAAACAATCATTTATATTGGATTGTCAGCTGTTTCTGGTCCTTTCTGAGCTGGGATTGCAATATTTAACTGAGCGGAGCCCGAAGCAGGCCTCCCTCACTCGCCCATAGCTACTGTTAGCTAAACTTTCGTCAACGCCGGCGGTACTATCTGCCAGTCGGTTGTCACTGCTCACACGCGCGCAACGTATATTATTATTGAAATCACGGGATAATTGCGCATTCGTATTCTCTATTAGAATCGATTTAAGTTTTTCATAGTCATTTTGCGGGTTTGACAAAAATCAAGCATAATATTTTACATTTTATAATCGACTTCACAAAAAAGGAGGAGGTTCTCAATTCGTCTGTATGTTTTTTTGTGTGTATGTTACGCGATTACTCCGTCAATTGTAAACTGATTCAAATGGTTATTTTTTGTAATAGATAGGGTACGTTTCCGAGGTGGTCCCATTGTAATTTCATCGAGATCTGATTAGTATCTCCAGATATATGGAGATAAATACCTCAAACATAGGAGAATGTAATGGTTTTAGAAGAAGAGTCCCAAGAAGATTATACACAATGGAGGTTGCTATTGCATATACTTTCGAAGACTAAAAAATATGTCCTTTTTACATTTTTCTTCTCGTTGATTTTGGTTTTTGACAGAAATTATTACGGTAACTGTGAGCGAGATAGAAACAAAGGTGGGGAGAATTAATTTGTCTTCACAGGAATGTTCTACCGGGCAAAGTCGTGTTAGGGTGCAACGTTTTTGAGCATACCTAATATTTTTTGACATGAAATGACGTTTAGCGAAGATGGCGGCGATTAATGTTAATAATCGCAAATAATACTTTTTAATATTCATTTTGGAATACAACTAGTCCGTGTTATAAAAGTATTTGGAATTATTGTAATAAAACAGACAATTAATGATCGTGTGTGTCAGATGCTTTCATTACACAGGGCCATTTTGGACATTCTCCTTTGATACCTTGATGACATCATTATGACTAGTAGATATTTTCACTAGCGCGGCATTTGAAGTCAATTTTTTAGGGTTCCGAATCCAAAGGATACCAAATGAACACATTCTGAGACTTGGCTGTCCGTTCGTCCGTGTGTCTATATGTGCGCACTTTACCGAATCCAAAGGGTACCAAATGAACACATTCTGAGACTTTGCTGTCGGTTCGTCCGTCCGTCCGTGTGTCTATATGTGCGCACTTTACAGATCTGTATCTTCTTAACCGTAATAGGTACATACTTGAAATTTTCACAAAGTATATATCCGTCAGTGTATAACGGCCCAGACACGAAATTTTATAGATGCATGTAAATTAATTAAAACTTGTTTTGCACTAAGAGTAAAATAAATTATTTTTCAAAAAAAAAAAAACCGCCTGCATAACCACAAACAGGCGCTCAAAAGCGAAAAATAAATGACTTAATATAATTATTATAAGCGCTACTCACATATCTATTTGAAGTCGGTGCCAGCCAAGTCTATTGGATAGTAGATAGATACTAAGTATGTAGTAGTAGTAGATACATGTAGGTAGTATCTATCTACTACCTATTAGACTTTGGCAAAACAAGTTTTAATTAATTTACATGCATCATATAAAATTTCGTGTCTGGGCCGTTATACACTGACGGATATATATATAAGATTATGAAGTCGGTTTTTTTTTAAAAATAATGTATTTATGCTAACGATACTAAAATTACAAGACGGCGTAAAATTCACTTTCTCGACTTAGTTAAGAATTTTGATGTTATTTTGTGAGGTAAATAAAAATAATTCGTTAACTTTTTTTTTATTTCATTGAGTTTAACCCTTTACTGTATCGGGCGCGCGCTGAACGAAGTAGTTATTACTAGGTCGAGCGCCTTAGACACATTTTTGCTTGTATTGTCTGAAATAAACGTTGGTATTGTGTTTTTGTAGGGGAGTGAAATATCTGCTACGTAGTAACTATTATATAATCTGTGGCCGAAATCTCCTTTGTCGCTCTGCAGGGCTGCGTTCACGACCTACGCTGGGAGTGCACCCAAACGCTCTAACCCCGTTCACGACATCAGAGCGTCGCACTCGGTTGTAGCAACTGTGTCGTTCACGACCTCGGCTGTTTCACTCCGCTTGCAACTTTTTAACCATCAAATTCGATGGTTAAAAAAAGCTTGTGACAGTAAATTTGGCGGGAAAAGCCGTAATTTTTTACAGATTAAGGGGATCGGAAGAAATTTGCATTGTCGAGACCAAGACGTGACATGACGAGACATAAATCGTAAAAACAAACGGAAAATATTTAGAAACAGAAAAATATATGAACATAACCTCGAAATTCGAGTCTGCGCAAAATGTCAAAGTCACAATTTGACTGAAAAACACCCGTGGTCGTTCCGGACCTTCGAGCGAGTTGCAAAAAAACCAAAAATCTTTCTCCGGAGGACGTGAACGAAGCCCAGGGCTGCGTTCTCGACCTACGCTCGGAGTGCACCCAAACGCTCTAACCCCGTTCACGACCTCAGAGCGTCGCACTCGGTTGCAGCAACTGTGTCGTTCACGACCTCGGTTGTTTCACTCCGGTTGCAACTTTTTAACCATCAAATTCGATAGTTAAAAAACGCTCTGACGTTTGTGACAGTGAATTTGGCTGGAAAAGCCGTAATTTTTTTACAGATTAAGGAGATCGGAAGAAATTTGCATTGTCGAGACCAAGACGTGACATGTCGAGACATTCATCGTAAAAACACGTAGTATTTATATTCTCTTTGGTAAAAACAAACGGAAAATATTTAAAAACAGTAAAATAAATGAACATAACCTCGAAATTCGATTCTGCGCAAAATGTCAGTCACAATTTGAGCGAAAAACACCCGTGGTCGTTCCGGACCTTCGAGCGTGTTGCAAAACAACCAAAAATATTTCTCCGGAGGACGTGAACGAAGCCCAGCAGGGCTAGCATGGCGAGGGGATAAAATTTTTGTCCCCTGTTTTTCTCCTCTGAAAAGAGATAAAATTGTTTTCTCTACCTGTCAGAGCATGGCTAAGAGGAAAGACAATATTTATCCCCGTATATGATATACGGGGATAAATTGACGTTTAAGTATTTCCTCCTTGTAAAGCATGGACGACAGAGGGAAAGGGAATAACTGCGATATTTGACATTTAAAGAGGACACATTTATTTACTATCAAAAGAGGTGGGTTTATGTTTATCTATCACCGCAATTTGCCTAAAAATGTCGCGTGTGTTAGCATAACTCATAGATATCAAGATATTAGTAGCCGGTAGTCTAGTAATCTACCATAAACTTAATATGTCTGGAGCTAAATATTCACTTGGAACTACTTCCAAAACTACCTGCCTATACTTCAGCTAATAGGTAGGACTTATTAATAAAATATAAAAGTCAGGACATCACCGAGAAAGCATTTTATTTGTACCTTCATCATTATAACAACAGTTTATGTACCATCAAGAGACTCAGGACCATTATAATAGACAATAGAACAAAGAACAGCAATATACCAATAAGTATTTAATGTTAAGTCACAAGGCTTTATAACAAGTTTCAACAAGACATAACACATGAAAATCACTACCGATTTAGACAATTTATACAAAATATTATGGGGTTTCCCCCAAAAGGCCTCCACCACCCCTCATAGCCTTTCCTTACCACCCTCAACGAAGCTAAAACACTATCATCACCATTCCTAGGTGAAACCATCATTACTATAAACATATCCTAGAAAACCACATTCTAGCCATAATTATTCTATACATTTTGTAATACAAATACTTAGCTTCATTGAGTTGGACAGCACTTTGTCCGTTGTCGTCTGAACGATATCCCCAACAGAGTAAAGGTGACGATGTTAGCCCGAAGGCTGCTCGAGCAAAAGTGTCTCATCTAACGTTTCTACAGCCCTTTTAAAGCATCAGTCAAACAGAAAACCAAGATGGCGGCTCTGGCACATCTTGTAAGGTTTAGACTACCCTCAAATGTATCTATCACTGTGTAAACACCCTTATTTGAGGCAACATTAATAATTCAAACATTGGAAATATGTCGTAAATCGGTATGTACTATGAAAATAATTTAACACGTGCGTATTAAATCTACATTTTCTCGTTATTAGAAACGCACAAAATGGAACGTCAATTACATATTTTCGGATTTTACCGTTACATGGACATGTAAAATATATACACAATACTTACTTACTTTTTCCCACTCGATCTATGCATTTCTTTTAAATACTTTTTTCTTTTAATCGCGAGGTATGCCGAATAAATTGCCAGACACGGAACTTGACTTAAAAGCAGTGCCAAAGAGTAAGTTAGAATAGTGCCTAAAAATTAACAAATAAATCGAAACAATCTTAATCTCACGATTCTCAAACTAACTTATCGACCTTGTGAACGTTTTCGTAACTGAAAAATATATTGCAATTTAGTAGATTTTTTTCTTATGTCACTTATCACTCGCGGAAGAACACAAGTTTGAGGAATAAAAACATTAAGAGCATTTTCGAAAACACAAACAATTTTATATATATACTAGATGCGTCCCGCGGCTTTGCCCGCGTTTGGGCCACCCTTAACACGTAGGAGTATTAAAAATTAGTTGTAAACCTATTATCATACCTACTTAATATACATATAAAATTTTATCAAAATCGGTCAAGCCGTTTAGGAGGAGTATAAACACTAAAACTGTGACTTAAGAATTTTATATATATACTAGCGGATCCGGCAGACTTTGTCTCGCAGCGCCACCTATCGGGTCCAATTGTTTATCTAAACCATCTACGGACTAACTCAAACAGACATACCAAAATACATCTAAATCGGTCCAGCCGTTTAGGAGGAGTTCAGTGACATACACACGTACAGTAGAATTACATATATACATAAAGATAGAGAAGAGATAATAATGTACTTAACACTGGCTAAATACACTAACTGTGTGGAGTCATAATGAAACTAAAAAGAAAACAAAACATCAAAACTGACGACTTGAATCAAATAATGATGACTTATAATACAATTTTATTTAATTTCTATGTATGGCAACAATGAAGGGGACAAGGCTATTCCCTCCATATCCAACGTGACAAATACAGTGCCACAAGTATAACTTGGCGGTGGTGGTTTTTGGAACTAATTCTTTTAATTGAAATTGTGAGTTTGACGTTTGAGAGATTACCGCGACATTATTGTTGATAAATCTACTGCATTAAAATAGTTCAATAATGCCAAAAGTGGTTTAAGAGAAACTGTTATCAAAGTACAAAGTAAAAGCACAGTGGCGCACAGGCACGCCAAGTTATACTTGCCGGACTGTATTATCAGTCATCATTATTTGATTCAAGTCGTCAGTTTTGATGTTTTGTTTTTTTTTTAAAGTTGCATTATGACTCCACACAGTTAGTGTATTTAGCCAGTGTTAAGTACATTATTTTATTATCTCTTCTCTATCTTTATATATATAATTCTACAGTACGTAGTACGTGTGTCTGAACGTCTGAACTCCTAATCGGCTGGACCGATTTAGATGAACTTTAGAATGTGTGTTTGAGTTAGTCCGTAGATGGTTTAGATTCACAATTGGACCCGATAGGTAACGCTGCGAGACAACATCTGCCCGATACGCTAGTATATATATAACATTTCTGTCAGTTTTAGTGTTTATACTCCTCCAAAACGGCTTGACAGATTTTGATGAAATTTTATATGTATATTCAGTAGGTATGATAATAGGTTTATAGCTAATTTTGATACCCCAAACGTTAGGGTTGCCCAAACGCGGGCAAAGCTGCGGGACGCATCTAGTATATATATAAAATTGTTTATGTTTTCGAAAATGCTGTATTTTTTCCTCAAACTTGTGTTCTTCCGCAAGTGATAAGTGTAATACATGAGAGAAAATCGACTAAATTGCAATACATTTTTCAGTTACGAAAACGTTCATGAGAATCGTGAGATTGAGATTGTTTCGATTTATTTGTTAATTTTTAAGCACGTTCTAAATTACTCTTTGGCACTGGTTTAAATCAAGTTCTGTGTCTCGCAATTTATTCGGCATAACCACGCGATAAAAAGAAAAAAGTCGTATTTAAAAGAAATGGATAGATCGAGTGGGAAAAAGTAAGTAGGTAAGTATTGTGTATATCTTTTAAATGTCCATTTAACGGTAAAACCCGAAAAGATGTAATTTACGCTCCATTTTTTGCATTTCTAATAACAAGAAAATGTAGATTTAATACGCACGCGACATTTTAGGAAAATTGCTGAGATAGATAAACTTAAACCCACCTCTTATGATAGTAGATAAATTTGTCCTCTTTAAATGTCAAATATCGCAGTTATTCCCTTTCCCTCTGTCGTCCATGCTTTGAAAGGTGGAAATACTTAAACGTCAAATGATATACGGGGATTAATATTGTCTTTCCACTTAGCCATGCTCTGACAGGTAGAGAAAACCATTTTATCTCTTTTCAGAGAAAAACAGGGGACAAAAATTTTATCCCCTCGCCATGCTAGCCCTGCTGACGTTGCTCTAAGTCAAGTCAAGTCAAGTCAAAGTCAAAGCATTTATTCAGTATATGGGCAAATTAAAAATGTGCACTTACACTCGTCAAATAACATTAAACATATCATATTCAATAAAAAATATTATAGATATAACAGAAACCTAGGATGATGGATTATAAATGTTGCCTCAGTTAATGTGCGTTATTTATTTTTACATAATTATAGTATAAGAACTTTTCACAAGCATAATGTTGATCCAAAGCTACTTAAAAACTGCAACGCCAGGTCAATTATTGCTGGTAGTCTTCTTCTTTTGGTACCAATTTTCAGAAATCTGCATAATGTTCTAAAGAATTTTGTGGTTTCAAAGACACTGTCGGACAAAGGTTTTTTAATGTATAATCACAAATTAAAAACTAATTTTAAAGAATAGATATTGTACAATTTGGCGGGATTTTTAATTTGGTGGGAATTTCAGAACTTGCTTGCGCGGGCCATTTAAAGTTCGTTCGCGGGCCATAGTTTGGCCCGCGGGCCGGGCCTGGAGTTGAGCAGCCTTGCTCTAAGTACTTACGCGTTCTATTTGGCAAAGCGTTAAACTGCCGCAACGTTATATTTCATTATGAAAATGAACCTGCTTTAGGTTGCGACCTGACACCGGTAAAGTCTCGCTTTCTATTTGGCAGATCCTTAAATGCTAGTGTCGATAGATTCAAGTCCTGCAAAGAAACCGCTCTGGTTAAGGCAAGGATATTTATTGAAAAATGAAACAAAGTATTTATTTCACATTTATATTTATTGTTGTGTTAAAAAAATCTATACAAATAAGTGAAATTTAATAATAATATAATCATAACCATACTTATAGGCTAGCTTACACTGCCGCGTCGTAAAGATGAGCGTTAAGATGAACATTACAAAGACAGAGTAACGAAGAGATCGAATGAGTGCGAACACTAATTATAGTGACTACGGCAGTGCAAGAGCGGCCGAAGGAAAACATAAAATAGATTAAATTGATACTCGGAGGTAATAAGACCTTGTCAAACAGTACCAACTATCATCAGTCGCACTTTACTATTACATACTTGCACATCGATTGCCAAACATTTACACTTGTACATTACTGCAAACCATTTAGTAGTGTAACACAGCAACAATTACTAAATAAATTCTAGTTATAATGTATATTACCTAACATTCGTCCGTTCATTTCTTACTCTAAACATCTTATTGATCTTTTCTCGATATAATTGTGATGGCGCCTTAACAAAAGTTTCAATTGGCTAACTATTAAAAATAAAAGAATACAAATAAAATTATATATTTCGTATTAGATAAACACTGCAACTTAGCATAAAAGATAAGCAAAAAGCCTATATAAAAGCGTTATATTACAGCTAAAGACTTAATATAAAATAAATTAACATAGAGGGTAAAAATACGGGAGGGTAAAATTATTGTTGGAATTATCTTACTGAGAATAAAATCAAACAACATTTCGCATTAGTAATACTTGTCTCACATACATTAGCCTTCAACACTCGAACAATTTATTTATTTATTTATTTTAATTTATTTAATTTTAATTTACTAATTTAAGTCCAAATTTAGGCGTAACGCAGACGAGCGCTTTAAAGCGGCCACAGATGTATGCGGATGATAAGTGTTTAGAACGAATAGTAGGCCATTAGCGATTACTTATATTTTGCTATGCTTTTGTTTTGATGATTATGTGGCACAATTTAAAAGCGACCGTCTCCGCCGTAAGGAAAACTCGCGTCCTTAAATTTTAGTGCAATATCCACAGTGCGTTGAGCTGAATATAATAACGAGTAATCGAACTCGAATTGGGGCGAATGGGCGGAGCAAGGAATGAAAAATATTCCACCAGATAAATGATAAATGTACTCTGCTTCCTCTCCCGGAATAACGGTGAGCAATTACTCGTTATCAGATCACAGCGTGTTTTGTGACGTACAAAATGCAATATATTTCAGGCACCTTAACAATATACCAAATTTATTTGTGCGATTTTATTTTTAACAGTGATTCATACAATCTATACGTCTAAAATTGAGTGATTTCAACAATTTATTTGGAATACGCCTTTCATAGAAAAGTTTACATCATGTTGTTGGACAAATGGTGGGTTATGGTGAGGGCAGTAATGCAATCCGTTTGGAATGATACAGATGGAAAAGGTTGTCCTGTCGCGTACTATAAAACCATAATACCAATCCTTAATATCACTCGATAATTAACCATCAAACTACTTACTGTGGGTTGTCTATGTACAAGTTAAAAAATAGATAAAACAATTTACAATAACCACTATAACTCGCAATGACTTCAATAGTCGGTGAAATAATCCATGTTCACGAATTAAAAGTCATTTGAATCTTACATCGAGCGCTACTCGTTTAAGTGTTCTGAGGATGTGAATTAAATAACTTTCTGTAATATTCGATAATAATAAGCACCGGATTTTGTAAAAGATATTGCACAATAATGTGATATTGGCCGTATATTCATAGCTTCTAAAGTATTCTAACTTAACTCTACAATTTAAGGATACAAAAGTTACAAGTTCAAAAATACTTATTTACTTAGGCCAACCGTATCTTAAAAAGTAAGAGATTAAATACAATGTTTGTGTCTAGGTTACATCGATTACATAGCGGCATCAAACGTTCACTTAAACTAAAAGGTATTTATTGGCACTAAATTATATCAAGTTTCGGTCCAGTACAACGAAAAACAGCAGCTAGTACATTGAGCACGAGAGTAGTCAAAAAGGAAGACAAATAAATACACGAAGCCTTCGAAAATTCTATAAAATAAATAAGATGACTCGCTTTATCAATTTCAATAAAAAGCCTATCGAAGTAATTAAATAAAACTCTAGTTCTAAATACCCTCAGAACAGTTAATAATGTATATAAATTCAGTTCTTTATTAGGATTATTTGGCATCTATCACCAATATCGTTAATCTACGTTTAACATGGTATACGAAGGTGAAAATACCTAAACGGTTAATGCGCCTCATTAAACTTAAATCCTTACGAAGTTTCATGCATAGCGCATGCTAATTTAATTCCCTGCCGAGCCTAAATTTCCTCCTTTTTCACGCACACATACGCACTTTGCGAACGTTCACGCAGAGCCCACAGTCACCACACCAGCGCCACCTGCGATCCGATCACAGTGGAGATAAACTCGATTCTTACTGTCTACACACGACCTAGCCTCTTACCTCAATTGTACCAATCGTGGACTTCAATTAACCAATATCCGTGTACCCTACGCATAATTGATGCGTAACCGGCGGCCAAGCGTTATTTTTAATTGCAAGAGAACGAGTCTCCAAGATAGCGATCGTCGGGCGCCAATACGAAGCGCGACGCTGAATCATATCGATATGTCACTCGATTATTGCCAAATACAAAATATAAACTAAAGGCGCTGTACCCTCGCAAACACTCTCACATCGACTTTACGATTATACCAACAACGGTCATACTATAAGGGGCTTATTTATAAATCGAAAAAACTGCAAAGTTATCCTTAGTTACGCTTAATATATAGAAAACTCGTAGAACAGTCTAACTAAACTTATACCGATCGAAGAGAGTAACGTTACATCTACGTCGTTGTCATAAAATCGCATATCCATTCTCGTACTATCTTCGACTTGCAAAAATAAAATGACCACGTGATGGATGGTAAATGTAAACCCCGAAATCTATCGAGTGATTTATCGGAGAGAGTCTCCGCTAAAATGGGAATGTTATATCGGGGAGCGTCTAAGATTCGAAATGTCAGTATCTGTTTATCTGATGATAGAAATAGCGATGCTCGATAACTACAACTCGATACAGATACTTTGTAAATATCGATAACCTTATGGTACCTATTACGAAAACGGGCTGCTCGCCCGTAATCCTTTCGGAGTGAAGGTTCATTATAACAACATTTTAGGGACAGGGGAATCAAAGCGAGGACCGGAATAGTTTCGTTGTTATCACACCTCTCAATTACATCAAAAGACGTTCACGAAACATACACTGCCTCGTACAATATCATTGTTTCAAGTACTAACTTGCGCAAACCAGAAAATGCATCAACGAATCTATGGTCCAAATCGATACTCCGAACTTGAGCAAAGCTTAAACTTTTCAAAGTTTAAGCCACCGAAATTGGTAACTACGGAAGTACGGACACTTGGCCCGTACTAATCACAAAACAAATCTGTATAATCGGCTTGTTACATTGTTCGAAAAAAGTCATCCTATCGATTTGGGCTACACAAATCCTTAAAATACAGTGTTAAGTGTACAGACAAAATCGATTCCATTCAACGTCCGTACATAATCCGTACATTTGGGTAGAAGAAGGGCATCATCCACTAGAATCCTTCAGATGGCGGTGGTTCTGGCACGATTCAGGGTGCTCTGTAGTTGATCCGCGGGTGATGTTGGCATTGCCTCGCGGGCAGACCAGCGACATTCCCCTGGTGCAACTGATGATGCGACTGATGGTGTACCTGGTTGATGCTGGCTTGATGGATGCTGGCTTGATGAGCGGCTTGCATCTGTCCGATGGTCGTGGAGTGCGACATCGGATGCGGGTGCATCTGCAGGTATTGCATAGACGTGCTGTTGTGCAGCATCAGTTCCGGCGGCATGTGGTACAGGCCTGGTGTCTAGAAACAAAATAATCGCATTATTACATTGAAATGCTCAGGTATAAATTCATGGCATGATTTTTTGGCGAAGTGGGTAGCCTATGCTGTTCTATGTTTATGAAATTCGTTCTTAGAAGGCATTTTTGAAGGGCAAAAACAATAGTGAAATAACAGCGTGTGAGATTCAACATCTAAACGTTATGACGATATAAGGGTGTTAAGTGCAGTACAGTGAATATTTACTGGCGACCGATGCTTATCATCAGGCAAGCACTACTTCCAATCATAACAAAAATTGTTTTATACAAGCTTCTTGCAGAATTTCTGTAACAAAGACTTATTGATCGGGGTACTACATGAATACTAACAAATCCTTTTGTATGATACTTTTTGAATAAGGTAACATCACAACTACATCACAACAAACATATTAAACTGTGTACATAGATATATGGCCCCTGCGTTAGTAGAATCGTGCAGTAAAGTAAGATGCGGTCAAGCTGAAGCCTACATTTACAGTCAAAAATACATTTTGACGTATAGGTAGAGAGGTACTCAAATACTCATTATGACATTTTGTTAAAATTGTAAAGTGAAAGTGACGCAGGCGCACGAATATCTAATTTGATGGTTGAGTGCTCAAAAGTTTGAATACCCCGAGTGTTAGAACTAGTTCATTGCAAAATTCTAACGTTAGGTATGCATATAGTTTTCATAATAATGTCTAAAGCTCAATTCACAACGAGATGGCAGCAGCCGTCAGCGACGCGGCGAGCAGTTTCAGTGTAAAATATGTTTTTTAAATTTCATTACTAAAATATAAAATATCACTCGAGATACTTTTGCCCGCTGTTCAGAATAAATAATATAACTTAAATACATACTCGCAGCTTCCCGAGCAGCCTTCTCTTAGTAACACTACTTAGCGTATAGGCTAGCGATGGACCACTTGGTTGAACCGTCCTAGACAGGCGGTGATTAAATAGTACCCTACTAGCATACTTGCCGAGCTTCACGCTTCCGACCGCTGCCATCTCGGTGTGAACTGAGCCTTACATATATGGAAAGCGCTAATGACAACAGTGGTCAGTTCACCTACAAAAATAACTGTTTCGCGACATTACTACACCTAACTGGAAACACTTGTTTCACTTACAGAATTTCAATTAGCCGTAAAAACTCTTACAGATTTTATTTCCTTTTGCTGAAACTGTTCCAGTTTCTTTGTTTTAACGTTATTGGCCATTACTTTAATAAGACAGACGATTGGATTGGCGAGTGCTGTCATATTTATTTATAGTAGAAACATCCGAAACCGGAACAACAATGTTAAAATCATAAATACCGAAGCAAAATGCAATTTTAGCCGGATTAGCAAATTTGATTTTTTATGGCATGCAAGGCCAAACTCATACCTATATCTAATTTAACGCCTAATGTGTAGAACGGATACTCAATCATAGGATAAAAAAGATAAAAATAATATCACATCTCTGAGAGTGATTTTCCTGTTTCCTCTGATTTTACTGTTATTTGCGCGGTGCAACTCTGGCACCTGTTAATGGGCGCTTTCGAGTGTGAATTTGCCGCTAGGGGCACAAGTGGACTAAGGGGTCCGCGAAATGTCAATGTCATTTTTAGTTTACGATGTATCTAACTGATATTGACATGCTACTTTTGAATAAAATTGTATAGCTTGACAGCTGTCATTAAACCCTCTTACGCCTAATAATTGCCTAGACTACAATATCAGCACAAACTCGGCGCCCGTACAAAAAAATAATAATAAGGCAACAGTATGCAACTATGTCAAAGAATATCCGATGACGGGACATATCGCCTAATAGCAGAGGATCCGCATGAAATAACACGTGACTTCCTTCATACAAAGTTGTCGCATGTGAATAAACGTGTATCGTTTCAACTACTGATTAAATATTGTGATGGGTAATGTTCTCATTATAATTCATATCATTTAAGGAATGTCCAACTTGTTTTCGATTATGATGGATTTTGATGAATATTCAAGTTATAGACAATTGAGCGTGCGGTCAGTTTCTAGGTTTGTTATGTGTGCTACTCTCATAGAGTCATAGAGATTAATTAATAATGAAACGATTTCGTTTGGCACAGACTTTATGGACCAGTTTCCCTTGTTCCTGATAGTTTCTAACATATAAGAGTTATAGTTTATCTGGCAGATAAGTTCCTAATAGGCTATCAATTATCATCGATTCTATCAGGAAGCGCTGAAAGTGGCCCTAAGGCCTGAAACGGCGTAAAGCGGGCGCTCGGCAACTGCCAGTGCAAATAGGAACTCAAAGCAGAGCGTTTCCATACAGAACCACCCCCGCGTGGGTCCCCGTTTTTTGTAGCATTTTGTATAGAGCGCGCGGGCATTCGCTTAACCTTTTAAGCGCCACGCTACAAACGCAAACCCGTGCCCTGTACGCCAAGCGGTACGGTTTTGTATGGTTTTTGTCATCTATAGAGGACGCGTGGCGTACAGGGGCCGCCTGTGCTTGTCACGTATATGTGACCCTGGCGCTCAAAGGTTAACACAGTTTTAGTTCAGGCGTAAGAGTAAATAGTAACTTACAAAGTTGTTAACATGATGGTGGTGCGCGTGTCGGTGGGGCGGCAGGGATGGCCGGGCTCAGTAGGCGGACGCCTCCTTATACTCAGAGTTGTCCATCGTGAAGAAGTCCTCCAGCTTCCACTGCAGCGTCTCGAAGGTGGGCCGCTTGAGCGGGTCCTTGTGCCAGCAGTCGATCATGATCTCGTAGAGAGCCGCCGGGCAGTTCTGCGGGCACGGCATGCGGTATCCGTGCTCTACTTGGTGTAGGACTTCGGCGTTCGTCATGCCTGTCAACGTAAAGAGGAGTTAAAGTATGGTCTCACTTTGGTTTATTATGCGAGGTAGGGTGGGTACAAAATGACTGTAAGGTTGTGAGGGTTAGGTTATGTTTTTTTTTTTAAGTTTTATTATGGCTCCACACGATTAGTGTATTTAGCCAGTGTCAAGTATTGAAATTCTTCAAGTTTTTGTTACTTTTAGTCATAGAGATGGGTCAAAGTCACATTTCAGGTCAGTTTTCAAGTAAAAGTCAAGTCTAAGTCATAGCTTCAGTTAAGATGTGGTGTTTACTGAAGATTTTCAGTGGAATTTTGGTGAGAACGCAAATAGCATGTTTTTCAATACTGCAGTTTCCCTACACTCGCACACATTCACCGGCACTTAATGGTTAACCATCCACATTTATTACACATTAACACGCGGAAGAACACAAGTTTTAGGAAAAAATACAATGAAATCACACACACTTTTCCACGTTCCCGCCAAAACTCCTAGGTTATGTTTGCTTTGATTTATGTTGAGTAGGTAGTCATCGGTCAAAGGTACATCAATAGATGCTGTTAGATTTTTTTGATATCTTATAGGCTAGCGTCTGACTGCTTTCTCGCCTAGTGGTAAGCGTGATGTGGTCTATAGTGGCGTCAGAACGATCAGTCTTTACGCGGCTTTAAGAAACTAGCAGTACCGACAAAAGGCTCTACAAAGTGACCTGTATTGATATCAGAGCGTGTTCTTAAGAGACACTTGATGTGTCACACAAATCTTGTAGTAAGGAGTCGATAATTTCAGACCCATTTTAAAAAAAAGAAACTTAAACAAATGTTTGCCGAGACCTCTAGCTTTTTTTTTTTTTTATTGCAGATAGGCAAGCATTTGACCACTATCTCACCTGGTGGAAAGTGACGATGTGATCGAGGGTGTAGCATGCTTGCCTAGAAGATACCTGTTCACTCTTGACTTGAAGAGACCCAAGTTATAGCTACTCGGAAACAAGTCAGCTGGCAACGTGTTCCATTCCTTAGCGGTTCGAATTAAAAAGGTAGAACCAAATCGTTTAGTGCGGATTGCTGGGATATCCACCACGTAAGGATGCCGTTGTTTAGTTTGCCTTGTTGTCCGATAGTAAAAGGGGGAAAGGGGGGGGGGGGAAATTAGATAATAACTTAACGTACTCACATCACGAAGCATATGCTTGCTACAGGTTTAAAATATAACCACAATGACTATGTTCAGGACAAATATCCACCTACTTCCTTTCCCACCTTCAGTGGAAGAATTTTTCAGATTCAGTCAAGAATTTGTATAGAAAAACATTATGCAAAATTCTAAGAAGACAATTAATATGAAACTACGTTCGCAGCAGTATCTCGACAGCACTGCAAATCAATAAACGCTAGGACAACGACCCGCAGTGAATCATAGAAACGAAAGTGCGAACTGACCTTAAATTAGACGCACCATGTACCAATGAATTGAACTTCGTTGGTAAACAAAATGAAACCAAGTTCGAATAGTAAACAAGTTGCTACTTGTTTTAAGTCTATGCAACATTGGTTATTAGAGGGATTTTTTTTCGTTTTGGTCAATCTGTTGTCGTATTTTACCCATATGTATGATAAACTAGCGGCGCCCCGCGGCTTCGCCCGCGTCAAAAAAAGTATCCAATATCCTAATCCACTATACTGGCTCTATCATTTTGCAAAATTTTAACCAAATCGGCCGAGCCGTTTCACCGTGAAGAGGTCCCAAACAAACAAACAAATAAACAAACTGGCTTTCGCATTTATAATATTGGTGTTGATATCAATATGATGAATATAATAATAATACAATACATAAATATAATGATATAAATATATATATGATAATATCCTGCATTATCTTATATATATATCTAATAAAAAAAGTATATTGTATTTAAAAGTATGAAACTCTGCTTCCATTTAAATATAGGCTTGTGGAACTCAGCGCATTAAAACCAAGCGTTTCTTAAAACAAAGTATTTCTAAAGAAAAAGAAAGAAAAATGTATTAAAACCAAGTATTTCTCATTTATATATCTGCATAAAACGTAGAGGCCAATTCCTTAAACTGTGACTCATGATAGTTAAATTTATATGCACAAAGGTCGATAAATACTTTTAATAGCGTCCAATAGTCATTAATACTGGCCTTCTGAATTTCCCCTAAGAATCTAAGTGTACGAGTTCCTGGATTTTAAGAGGACAATTGTAGACAAACATTATAAACACATCATCATCTCGTATCTCGCAACTGGTGGTTACATCCTTGCACAAATTGTCTCAAAAATGTGGTGATCTCATACATAGGATGTCGGATGCATAGACTTAACTAAAATGCGACCGGAGACGGTATGTAAAAATAATAAGATAATACCAAACGTGATATTAATAGAATGAAATTATGTAATATATATTAGCAGCTTTGACTTGTATTTAATGTTTCGATTCAGCATTGGATTTAATGTACATTAAATGTCCTTTAATATCTTCAACACGACTATCACATGCAGGACTGAGCTTGCCCGACTAGAAAATAAATGCCTCTTCAACATCATTTAACTAACTCATCAAGAGGCCTCCACAAGGAATAAACACTATTATATTAATCTTATTGCTCCGGAAACGGAAGTGCTGCCATAGATCCATATAGTAACGTAGTAGTAAGCCTCTGGTCCCAACACTAAAACGTCTAAATGAATAATTTAAAGTAAAACTTAACTTACAATAACAACAATTTACAGTACCTTTTTAAAACACAAATCAGAATGGGAAATCAGAATCTCAAATTTATAATTACTCATCTTATTATCTGATTTACAAAGAGAATTGGTGTCAGTCAGACGACCGTCTATAAACATTTGCCAAATGTTTTGATACACTGATAGTATGCAGTATTCATATACTCCGATCCCCAAATCCTAGTACCGATACTACTGACAGAGAAATACTATCAGAAACGTTATCATCGCATTTAAATATTCTATTATAATTTTTTTAGCTGTCTAGCAATGTGGGTTGCCCATTGGTAGTCTTGTTAACCCCTCCAACTAAGCTAAATATGCTTGTGTCTGGAGTGGGATCACGTAAATAGTGCAATGGGTGGGGATCGAACTCATGACCTTTGGATCGCCAGGCCGACGCCTTAGCATTGGGCTATTGCAGCTTTAATAATTTTAAATAATAATCTCACCTGGATAGGGTATCCGTCCGTAGGTAACGAGCTCAGTAAGCAGTATTCCGAAGGACCAAACGTCTGATTTGATGGAGAACTTGCTATAGTTGGCTGCTTCTGGTGCCGTCCACTTGATAGGGAACCGAGCGCCGACCCGTGCTTCGTATTCGTCTTCCTGTTGACGGAAAATAACACATTAACTAACTGTATAATCTGACAGTTCTTGTAAAAGTCAGGTTAAGATATTCTTGGATTGGAGTTGGTAGTTAGAGCTTTTTCGGAGTAGTCTTCCACTTCTGTATAAGCACTATTCCAAGAGCCCGACTGCAAGATTTGAGATGACTCACTTTCCAATAAGTGCTGTCGTGGTTATATGCACGTAAGTCGCCAAAACTATTTGCCTACAATGCAAATACACAGATTTTTTAAAAGTTTTGTCCAGAGACGAGTACAAACGCGAATATTTTACCTTTTAAATTATTTTTATTATTTTGTGTCTGCGAGGTCTCTCTAAAGTTACCTAGCAAAAATATCTTGCGGTCAAATTGGACTAGCCTTTTTTTTGCCATCAATTTCGTCTCGTTATCAGTAAGCCCATTTCGACAACTCCCCTACTAGAAATAGTAAAGCTGCCAGTGTAGTAAAGCTGTTAGTGATCCTGCCAATTGGCTACTGCTGTTTCCTATTAGAGTAGGTAGTCAACCTGATTTCGTACTGTACATGGTATCGTCAATATAATAATATTGACATTGCCTCACGAGGTATATCCTGAAACAACAAGGAACCAATGGCTTAACGTCCCATAAAAACGGTAACGCGCGATTTGATTTCCAATTTAGTTGCACGTTCAAAAGTGTAAATTAGTGGTATAGCGAGGTTTCAAGCCAAAGCACTAAGCATGGGTAGATGGGACTCCCATCTACATTTGTAGTTTCTTGGTACAGCTTAGAGGTGCAACTCCCATCATGGGAGTTGCACCTCTAAGCTGTACCAAATAAAATTATTGATGGTAGGTACTCTGGTTGGTCAGAATGATTACGGAAATAGAAGAAGTATGATTATATGGTACAGATCCCAAAATGTATGATATAAAGTACCTTCTGGCAAAACTAATTTAAAGACATTCTTAAAAATGTATCTTAATATATCTAATAAATTATGTCTTGCAAGTCGAAAACAAAACAAAATATGTAGTTAATTTAAAATGTGTAATTAATAAAGGACTCATCAGTCATCACTGACTGCAATTACTTCGTTATAAATAGCTTTGGTAAAATCCTCATTGTTGTTAATGACATCCAAACATTTACAAATGCAAAATAATCTTTGTCTATCTACCTACTGACGGCTAAACATATTTTTTTTTGCGAAAATGGTTAGCGCTTGACCACTATCTCATCATCATCTCCCTAAGTTGTATCTAATCGGAAAAACAGACTCAAGCAAGGAATTCCATTCCTTGGCAGTACGTATGATGCAAGAGGAGGCAAATCGCTTAGTACGGACTAAGCGATTTGGCTCCTCTTGAATCCTCCTATGAATGGTATATGTACCATACAGCGGTAGAGTCTTTTAGCACTGAAAAGATAATAGTCCTACGCTTTTAGTATCCCTGCTTGTCCGATTGTAAAATAGGGATGGCGGCTCTCCGAAATGAATCCGATAAAAAACATCTCGACCGATTTGTGTAATTTTGAACAGGGTTAGTCAATATAGTAGAGTAGGATATGGTATGGTAAAGTAAGATACTTTGTTCCGCGGGTGAAACCGCAGGGCACTACTAGTATTCAGACAAATCAATAACTAAGTCCCGTTACGTGAGTTAAAAACTGAGCGTACGTAATTTAAAAACGTTTAAAGCGACTATTACATAAAAGTTAATTGTTATTTAGCTTTCTTTATCTCTGTTGTGTTACGGATGACTGGAAACGATGATTCAGTTTTTGGTCGTTGTTTTTGAAAATACCTACTGAAATGTACCGTTTACGTTTCTACCCATATTTTATTTTAGTTTTTTTTATATCTGATGGGCTAGCGTTTTGACCACTACCTCGTATAAGTTCTTCGTTGCCAAAATAGATGATTCTGTACTGACTATTATTTATGTATATAAAAGGTTGGTAAGCCTAACATTGTACGGTTTTTTCTATAATTGTAGAAAGTCCTTATTTCTACAATTATAGAAAAAAAAAACTTGAATCTAACTAGGTTCTTATTAACTAAAATTAGATTTTTTTACTTTAGAATCGGTACAATCTTATCAGTGTATCACATTTACAAGTATGTATTACAACATTTTTATTACAAGAGGAAAATTCTAGCTCCATGTATGTAATAGATTTCATTAGATCAGTTACGTAAAAAAAATCCCTGCGACATTAATCACGGTTTTCCTTCAAAGTTTTATTACATAAGATTCTACGGAATGTCAGATAATAGCAATAATGCTCGTGTTGCAAATAGATAATAACACTCAATAATGTAAGCAATTGTTTACGTCATTTCAATTAAAAATATTCCTCAGTTAGCCTATTTATTAAATAGGTATCTACTGAAAATTGCATTAGTGAAAATCAGTAGGTGTACCTTTTATACACGATGGAACGGAAAATAATATGAAAAAATATTTAAATATAATTGCATTTTAGGTACATAATTAAAGGTACACTAAATTAATGATCACCTAAACCTGTGCGATAGATACCTTTTTTTTTACACGCCTCTTCTAGAGGTGCATGTGTTTAGACTAAGAGGTTGTTTCTGTGTACAAAGAACGAATCATCCCATTTATCTCCAAAACGGTTTAACCGACTTAGATGCGGTCTTCTTTACATTGTCTAGGATTTTTGTATAGCTGTGTGATATTATCGTTTGTAGTATTTTATATGTTAGCTATTGGAAACCCTAAAAATAGTCATATAAAATTCGTTATTGAAAGAATCGTGACTATTATTCATTTTTGAATTATTTTCGAAACCTCTTTCAAATTCCAAGTCTCGGAACCGGTCGGACGTCTAACAGACAGTCGACCATTGAACGTGAGTTTAACAGTAAATACAATCAAAAATAAAAGTTTCGCAATATGTATTTACAGGATATACTATTTTAGCTCATATAAATAATCGTATATTTTTCAAATTTTTAAAAGGATCTAGAGCACATGTATAGCCCATGAAGATGAGGCCCGATATGCCTTGAAACTGAATGGACGTCAGACAGTAGACACTCTTTAAGCCTGAGTCTAGCCACTTTAATCATCAACCATTACTAATATTATATATAATTTTACTAAGATCTTGTACATGTACCAGATTATGTTTAAATCATCACGTTGCAGAGATTTACGACTCCATATAACCTAACTACCTATAGATTTATTATTATTAACGTTAGTGTTTAATATAACTAAATAAGCGTGAAATTAACGTCCAGCACTAAGTAATACTGATTAGAATGGAACTGAATCGCTATCGATTAGTGAAATATTTGATGTCATTTTTATTTATAGAAATTATTCCTGCGACGATAGGAATCGTCGCATTGTATACAGAGAGACTATTGCTGTTAGAGTAAAATATTTGTGGCTGAAATTCGACCGTAATAATTTTTTTAATAGCACAGTGTGACCTAAACCCGCATCTTACGCACGCTTTTCCGTAACTTAAATAGTCGATTATTGCACGACGTTCAGCACGCTCGCTGCGCTCGGGTGCAAGCTTCACGCCGTGCAATAATCTTCTATTTGACGGAAAAGCGTAGCAAGCGTAAAGTGAGGGTTTATGTCACACTGACAGCTATAAAATAAAATACGATACTCGTGACTTAAGTAGTCTATTATTGCAAGGCGTAGCACCTTGGCTGCGCTCGGGTGCTAACTTCACGCCGTGCAATAATCGACTTCTAAGTCACACGTATCGTAATATACTATTATGCAATACCACATAATAAATAATAGTATGGCAATACTTGGCGAACAAGCTGACGGTCCGCCTGATGTTAAGCGGTCACCGTCCTAGGAACATTTGCAACACCGTGGGGGCGCTGATGATGCATTGCCGACTTTTAAGATTTTTTGGTCTTTTTTTTTTGGACTTTAGATTTATAGACTTATTTGTCAGATATATTTGACATTCATTTAACTTTCCGCACTCTTTCTCCATTAAGAACTCTAACTGTACCAAATCTCACAGTCATCCGTGCGCGCATTTTTTATGAATAGGGGCAAAAAATTTCTTCACATAGATTCTCCTATCATCGTGGAAATCCGAATATTCTAAGAGACGAACTACTTGCCTTGAGAGCTTAGTACAGCATGGTCAGTACCAGCCATTATGGAAGACGATTTGCGATATTTGCGCTATATGGATTGGACTAAAGTCAGATGTCCTGCGCCTTGTCTCATTGCCGTCTTCCATTTCCAACAAGCACGATTCCATCATAGACGGCATTATCATTTAACATCCGGTAAGATTGTATTTCAGTTCTTATATCAGTGGTCAAGTTCTTATCTCTCCGGCATAATAGATAATTTAGGATCGTTTATAACCGTTGGGGTAGACTTGTTCTAGAGTGGAGGCCGCGAATCGGCAAACGTAGCGTAGGACGTCCTGTGACCAGGTGGAGCGACGTCATACGCAAAGCGGTGGGCAGTGAGGGCAGTGACTGGAAAAGAAGAGCCGAAGAGTGCGCTCAATGGCGCATCTTGGGAGAGGCCTACGGCCAGCAGTGGACTGACACCGGCTGATGATGATGATAAAACGAAAAAAACCGACTTCAAATGCCGCACTAGTCATTTTCAGTACTAAGTTTGAGGTGTCAATCTCCATATATCTGGAGATATTTATCAGATATCGATAAAATTATAATGGGACCAAACGGGAAGAATACTCACTTAAACAATAAATGAATTATCCAAAGTCGTTTAAAAATAGTGTTAAGCCAACCGTAAGGGCAAGTTTCACTGAACTTATCCGCCAGTTAAAGCCGCATTTTCATTAGGGGACATTTGTTGCGCGACTCTGTCGCTCGACACGAAATTCACGTGTCCCGCGCGATGTCGCCCGACGTCGTCCGACGTCGCTTGGGACATTTACGGGTCGCGCAACTTGTCGCTAGTCGACGGTCTGCGAGCGTCGACACGCGCGACCTTCGTGTCCCTCGATAGTCGCCGGACAAGTGAGAACGTGTGTCGCTTTGTGTTCCTGTTGTTTTGAACAACACTACCTCCTCGGGCGACATACTGATCACGACTGGCTAGTGTGAACAAGTCATATGTTGCGGGACATTGTCCCGCAACTTTTGCAGAGACAACTACGTGAATGTCGGGCGATTTGTTCCCGCGACATGTCCCCTAGTGAAAATGCGGCTTAAACTTCAACGTTCTTAGGTCGTTATATATATCAGATAGCCGAAACGAAAATAATCAAGAACTGGCCCTAAGTATCAGCACATTACTATCTACAACATGGTGATTATTCTTTAGTGGTAATATCATTTCGCTAAGGTGTATTATTAAGGTTTACCTTGATAAGTCTAGCGAGGCCGAAGTCGGCGATCTTCACGATGTTAGCCTCGGCGACGAGAACATTTCTTGCGGCCAAGTCCCTGTGGATATAGTTCTGCGATTCGAGGTAAGCCATGCCGGCTGCTATTTGAGCCGCCATGTCTATTAGCTGCTGCAGTTTCAGACCGCGGCCTTTGCCTGGAAGAAAAGAGGGTATGAGACTTGCGAAATGTAATGTATCGTTCGAAAGACTTAAGATACAGAACCGACTTCCCATGTCACGAGTCTTTTGCAGCGGTAAGTTTGAGGTGTGTGATATCTGGAGATACTAATCAGCTGTTGATAAATTTGTAAATTAAAAAAATATAGGTACTTACTGTATTCATGAAAAAAAAGTTTAAATAAAATCGGTCCATCATTGGCGGCGAAATCGAGTAACATTAAAAAAGACTAAATTATAAAAGTATTTTTTTTAAACACAAGCTTTATGTAACAAAACGTAGTGTAGTGAAATTTCTAATGATAAGAATACATACCTACTAACCTAATTTAAGCTGCCCTAACATTTGCCATTACATAGCTCCAGTCCCTCAGTTCAGCTCAGTTCCAGTTCATCATTAGGTCAACCCGATAGTACCATATTATTCCATTATCATTTATCATTAAAGATACGCAAGTATACCAAACTTCACAACGTCAGGAAATGGTTCTAAATTAGCTTCCAAGATTTTACGCACTAAAACATACATACTCTTCCTACCTCTTCCTTTTTAGGAATTCTGTTAGTAAGATAGTACCTAGGTACTAACATATTATTAAGGAAACAATCAATGTATGCTTAGTTATTTTTTACTGACGTAAATTGAAATGCAAGGCGAGATGCGACGATCGTGAATTTTTCGCACTCATGATACTTAAGTAGGCTTCCGGATTAATCCGAACCAAAACAATAGACGATTATTATCTTCTGCTTAATGATAGAAATTTTAATGACACCCTCACTAAACTACATTTGACAGCACTTAAAATAGTGATATATCTACATGTTTCATCTTTAAAGTTAAATAAAGACAACAAAGTTTTAGTACTGATAAATTAAATTTAGAGCAACATAAGAATTGCCTCGTTTATCAAGTTCATTTTGAAATATGTACCGAAAAAATTAAAGTGCGTATTTTTCGACTAATTTGAATCTAGTAGTGGACCTCTGGGTAACCTCGCTAAAAGAAAAATCATAGTTCTTTGATAGATAGTTATTTATGTATCGACGTTAGAATATCATGATCGAGCATGAACGCATATTTGCTTTACGTACAGCTTAAATTGTCTCGTCGCTTACTCTTCTTTCATATTTATAGTGATGCTTAGTATCTGAAGATTTCTTGGATTGTGACTGGACCCTACTCCCTACAAGCCCTACAACCCTTACATTACAAGACATGTAAACATTTTTGGTAAACACTAACTTCACGATTTATTATTTCGTAGCTTTAGGCACAGCTTAAATAAAAGTTAAGGTACCTTTAAAACTGACGTCAAATGCAATCAAGCTCGTCGTATTAAATATCTCGATCGATGCAGGTACACTAGAATTATTGATGATTTAGTATTATTGGTTCTGAGAAGTACATCCAATATTAAAGGAGTTCCGTGATTATAGGTTGGTATCGATTGCAGCAAACTTAGAAGGAAAAAACTGAGCTATTTAGGTAGAGGAAAAATTATTGTAATAGTGGTGCCTACTGATTTAACGATGAATCTTTATTATCAATGTTCTTTATAAGTCAGGATTGTCCTGAATACTCCGCCTGTATTCTACACATCGTTTAGCTGTTAGCATTTATACATTTCGCAATGTACAGGAACGTATGGTAAATGGAAAGCGCAGGATATTACATTGTAAGTATTGTAACAGAATAATCGAGCACATACCTTGCAAGTAGTCCAGCAAGGAGCCGTGTTTCATCAGTTCCGTGATGATATAGATAGGTTCCTCCAGCGTGCACACTGCGTACAGTTGGATGAGCTTGGTATGTCTGAGTTTCTTCATGATCTGAGCTTCGGCCAAAAAGTCCTTGGGATCCATGGTTCCCGACTTGAGAGTCTTCACCGCGACCGGCGTGGTGTTGTTCCAAAGTCCCTCCCATACTTCCCCAAACTGTCCGTGGCCTAATTTTCTCACGAATTTCAAGGACGTGCGGTCGATCTCCCATTGATCTCGCGTCCTGTGCGACAGACCCTCGGTAACAGGCTTCTCGATCTGCGAATAGAGCAAACAATCCGTTACACGATTTCACAGCTATTGTAATGGGGCCTAATTTCATATTCGTGAAACAATAGGTCGTTAAAGCTGTCGATAGATCTGAAATTATTTTCTTGGTAATTCGAGTTTGCTGGGATTTTTTCGGCTCCGTTAACTGGAGTTGTTAAAACGGGCGATTGACTTCGTATACCGTTGCGGGATAAATGTTTTACGATGCCTGGATTTTATGAAAGTACAATTGTATGCGGCTAATATCAAATCTGGCACATAAAGGTTTTGTTATTGGGTTGGGACCTTGATACAAGTAGAGCATAGGGTTTTAGTATAAGACAGGTTTGGCGAATATTTTGATTCCAACCGTAAACCAAGTTAAAACTTATGTAAAACAAAGCTGTTTTTAAAGAAGCCAACAGGTAGTATTAATTAACGCAAGTCTGTCATTGTTGTGGATGTTTTGGATACAATTTCCTTTTCGTTCAGCCTTTTTACGACCGCCAGCGCATAAAATTTGTGCAACTAACCTCGGCGCAGTAATTAGCGCATGAAATAACCGACATTCGGCAAAACTATTATCCAAGTGCGAGCCGAGGTGGTTTCGTTTTCATTGATCTATCTGTGCGATTATATTAAGGTAATGATGGGTAAATTTAATTGACTTTTATTAGGTATGATGATATTGTAGGTAGGTTCGTAAAAGGCTATGGGCACAGAATAATTATTAGTATGCTATGGGAGGAAACCCGGCAGTGAAGCAGCAGGAAAAAAATGTTTTGATGATAATGTCTACTTATAGAAATGATTACTGAAATGTTGACTACTTGACAACAACTTTTTTCCAATCGACAAGCACTTCACCGCTAATTTAATTGATGTAAGTAAAGTGACTACGTTGTCTAAGGTGGAAATGTTTGTCTGAAAGTGGATGACAGCAGTGAGATGAAGCGCCGAAGACTTTAATCTAACCCACAAATCGCAACTATCTTATCTCGTCTTCATAATATTGTATATACATATAAGTTGAGAGATACATTCGTCATAAAAAATACGTAGCAAGTTCTTGATTTACTTTATGTAGACTACGAATAGCAACTAAAGCGTTGATAGTATAATGCATAGATATAATAAATAGCGAGTGAAGTTCAGACAGACTGTGAGGCGTCACAGTCACCGCTCAGTGGTGGTCTGCAACTTGATAACTATGCAGCACTGAATTAAGGACGGGGGTAAGTGAGTTTAAATAAAGGATTGGACACTTCGCTATAGAAATACGCGTCACATATATCCTGAGTCAATAGCAATCGTGTAGCAAACAAACCAGTAAACTGCACATAGTCGGTGTCAATTATCCATGCTAATGCAGCTAGTGAGTATAACGATACTTAACGAAACAATTGAATCAATCTTTTTACAAAAAAATTATTTAATTTGCAATATTCGTATGTAAGTTGTCCGTCAGCAATGGATTTTAACCACTGTACCCGCCAGTGGTACGATTGAACAAAAAGGCGAACCCGCTACTGTAAGTGCGGTGTTAACGCAATATTATGGTAACTACGATTAAGTTGATCTGATGATGTAGCCAGGATGTAGGGACTGGAACTCCGTGATGGCAAATGGTAGGACAGTCGAATTTGGGCCGAAGTACGTATGTTTTGTCAGATGCACGTTTCACGATTCATCATCAGCCTGTGTCACTCCACTGCTGGATGTAGGCCTCTCCCAAGATGGGCCACTGAGCCCGATCTTCGGCTCATCTCTTCCGGTCACTGCCCACCGCTTTGCGTATGTCGTCGCTCCACCTGGTCATAGGACGTCCTACGCTACGTTTGCCGATTCGCGGTCTCCACTCTAGGACAAGTCTAACCCAACGGTTATCAGTCCTGCGGCAGATATGACCAGCCCATTGCCACTTCAGCTTGCTAATCCGTTGAGCTATGTCGCTAACTTTAGTTCTATGGCGAATTACTTCGTTCCGGATTTGATCCCGCAGAGAAATAGCGACCAGCGGCCTTATGATTGAATTTGATAGGAATTGAAATGATCGAAATTACAGAGATGGAGCTATACAGCCTGCATAGCTCTGTCCCCGTCATTTAGGTAATTTTGTTCATTTAATAATCAACTGTCAAAGTGGGTCATAAAGGGGCTTATTGCTAAATTCATTAGAATTAACAAATAAGGGAGATGCACCTTAACAGCTTCTACAGCTGCATCTCTCTCATTTTTTTACTTACGATCACGATCGGTGTTCAACAAGAAAGCCGCTGATATCGATTGGCCCGTAATACCAATACTGAATCCAGCACTGTACCATTTAGTTTTTAATTCATACCACGTTATAACCAGCCATGTAACTTGACACGTTGAACACCGACCACGACCGTACTTCTGGTGCGCTTGTCATGTCACGCATCGCAGTTCCACGCTTATATAATGCTACCAATAAATCCTTATCATTAATTTATATTTTTCTGTTAAATTAGGTATGTAATTCATTAATTAATGCCTTTTAAGATATCGGCAGGTAAATCACGCGGTGAAAACACGCAAACTGAGAGCGCGCCAAAGGTGACAAATAAGAAATTTTAATTTTAAATTGATTATTGTTTATGGGAGTTATTACTATAGAGTATACCTATGTTATCCTTATACATAAATTGTTACTACAAAAATCAGTGGTCTAGACCACTGATTTTCAAAGTGGGGGGCGCGCCCCACTAGAAAGGCGCGAAGACAGGGGCGCGCGGCTTCTAACGGCGTCCAAGCTTTCAAAATTTTCTTACATTTTTGACGAAAAATATAACATGGTTTAATAACTATTGGAATCAATTCTGTAACGGATTCTGAACAAACTACTTTCAGGTTTCGCAACAAGTAGGAATAACCTTGTATATTATACCCTTATTTTATTTTACAATTGCTTGGCGAGCCCACTTGCTGCTACTTGAAGGGCCCTGGGCCGAGGCGAGGCGTGGGCTTATTAATTTTAAGCAGTAGGGAGGCGTGATACGTATAAGTTTGGGAAGCTCTAGACTTTTAAAAGTTTTTAATTATCTAGCCGTGTTAGTATGTATGTTTGTGTGGATCAAATCTTAAGAACTAAATTAGAACAACTTTCTGACGTTCGTATGGATTCAAATTCTGTATTACTTGCGTATATTCGAATGCAATAATATGGTAGATACCATCTAGCTGATCTGATGATAGAGCGGGTCCGTAGGGACTGGGTGTCCGTAATAGCAAATGCTAAATCAGTCTAATTTAGGCTAGTATGTATTGTCATCATCAATTATTTTCATTATTTATGATAGTCTTCTCAAAAAGCTTTGTTTAAAAAAAGTTTTATTTATTTATTTTAAATGCAATACCTGGCCATTATGTCACGTGGTGTAACAATAAGCTGTAGGATGTCCCTGTCTAAAGTACATTAAATTTATTTCTTTGTTTATTTACTACAACCACTTAATAACATTTAAATACGTAAATCATGCGTATCTTTGCAATTCACGGCTTCAGTAATGTTCCCATCGTTATGTTTAAATCAATGTAGTGAAAGAGTTATGCATAACGAATATTGTAATATCTTGAACAAAGAATAAATATGCAAACGTAATATGCGGAAAAGTCAAGTAAAATAAGTAATTTTATTTGAAGACCAAATTGCATGCGTCAAATGAGTGAATCAAGGTAATGCAAATTATGACGCTTTAAACTATTATGTTATCAGAGGTGTGATATTGTATAATAAATAGACTGTGTTGCCTATGAAGTGTCCTTCTTTAGGCCATTGGGCATATCGACCATCAGTTTTTATAAATAGTGGCCACCATTCGTTTTTAATGATGGATGGAAGTCAGTTTTATAGCTATACTAAAGTGGATGCATGACCGCTTTTACCGGTTGAGTCGCAGCATTTAGTTTCTTTTTGTTCGGCGAAAGTGCAAAATCGGCCAGAAAAATAGGTCAGACCCAGGCCATGTGAAAGTGGGTGAAGCGAATCGATTTTCGGATATTTTGGGATACGGACCGAGGGCACAGAATATTAAAATGCAAAAGCTTCTGCGAATACAAAATATATATGACATTTGAATTCAAATTTATTCTGGAATATGATCGTGATGTCTTCTGTAATATACTGCTAATAACAATAGGCAAACAGATAACACGATAATTATAACTTCAAGAAAGCACGTTTCATCATCATCATGTGAGATTGTAGTAGTGCTTACTTGTCTTGATATAAATAAATGTAATTTAACACAAATTATATACTAACGAGAGCTGCAACTGCTGGAAGTATCCAATATCGAAATCACACCCAACGAAGATTTTAGGCATCATTAAATATAAATACTTAGGTCTAAAGTTCTTAACTCAAATAGCGTTTGGTAAGAGTGAGGGAGACAAAAATAGATGGACAGTGTAAGAAATTATATGAAAGACAAGGTAACCGATGTAATGGTGCATGACAGGTATAAATGGAAGAATAACACATTTCATGTTGCCCCGTCTCAAAAATATATTCGGACAAGGGCAATATAATGATGATAAAAGAGTTAGGTAAGACACATGACCTGACTGACAGAGGCTCTAAGTCTGTTCCAGTAAGAGCAAGACGCTTATGTAATAGAGACCAGTGGAATTAACTGCGAAAGCTAATTCATCAAACAGGCTGTGGATTAAAATATTCTGAGAGTGATAAATCCAATAGTCCATTGACTATCACTGGTCATTCATGCCATCTGTTCTAACAATATTAAGTATTCTATACCACCTGACAGTAAACGTTCACATCACAATGTGTCAATTGTTATACAATCGACCGCAGAATCTATAATGTTTCTAGGTGGTTAAGTGAAATCCCATCTCAGACTCGCCTACATTTTGAAGGACTCCACTAGAGTTCCACTACGCCTCAAGCGAAAACAAAATAAACAAGTCTGACATGTTAGACTAGTCGTTTGGAAGAGTTTCTAGGTAATAGTTAATGTTACTTTACCACTGTTTTCATAACTTTATGACATCGTTCAGAAGCACATAATAATGTATTATATGGTTTATGAAAAGAAAGTTGATAGGACATTGATTGCTTAATAAATTCTATACCAAAGGATGTACACGATAATATCATAGCTACTATTTAGTGTAGAAATATATGTGCAAACAGATTCTTCTAGGCTATTATCTACTTAGAAGCAAGGCTTGGAAACCGGGTTAAAAATTCAAACCGGTTTGGGCGTAAGTACATATGATCTTTTCTTTTCGGTTTTCGTTCGTTCTATAAACCGCTATTGAACGATATTGACCAAAAACCTTTTTAGTAAAGGTTTCGTTGAATAAACCGGTTTAGAACGGTTTTAACTATGGCCAACGACCACTTTTCAATTTGCAGCCGTATGTGCACTGGTAGCAAGCAAACAACGATTTAATAATTTTAACGCACATATTGAAAATAGCGGTCGGTCATAAATATTAAACATATATGGCAAGCAAACTTCGGAAAGTGCGAGAGCATGTTTTTTTATCGCCCGTGCCAAATGCAAGTAAGTACACGTGAGCCTCTCGCGCAATAAACCGGTTTATGCCGTATTTAAACCGGTTAACCGGTTTCTAACCTTGCTTCGAGCGAAATAATTGGTTAAAACCGGTTTAAACCTATAAGAAACGGTTAAGCATAAACCGGTTTCAAGCCTTGCTTAGAAGGTAACTTCTTCGTAGTATAGAAAAAAATGAGAAGATTATATAATTATTTTTTCATGAAAAATAACTCATAGGCTCGGCTAGGTACCTACTATTTGTGGGATGTTTATATAGCACCGACCTTTATGTAAGAATGGTCAGCTGACCTCAGTTTTAGCTGAGTCAGGATTTTTAAATACTTGAGTAGTGGTTATTATGTACTTATGATAAGTTCACAATAACCACTACTCTTGGTAACGTCCAATGTATATTATATCAACGTTTCTCGTTCGTTTTAGGTCAATAATATATTTACATTATGAATTTTACCTTGTCCTACCATAGAAAATGTCGTAAAGAGGCGCCTGAATGTCAAAGCTTCGGCCAATAGAGTATAAAATAATCAAGGAGGAACCTTACAGCATTGCATCAAAGGTTGATTTTGAAAGATGCGTATAGTTCATGAGTAGACGGAATAGCGATGCAATCGTAACCGCCTCTGTAACCGCATTCTCGTTGGGAAATAGTGAGTGTAAATAAACGTAAAAAAACAATAAAATCTAAAATGCTAGGTAACTGTAGTTTGATAGAGTTGGGCAGCGCAGAGGCTTTGGTGTGACCAGAAATATACCTACTGAAACTCATCATGCGAATTGAATATGTATATGATTTTCCGTTAAGTTACAAAAGAGGTCACATAAATATTTTTCAGATATTTCATCTGTTAATGTCGCCTTAATTATGATAAATATGATTACTTATGTTTACTTACTTAATTTATATTACTTACCTTAGTATGATAAAATAATGTCGAGTAAAGAAAGTATCACAAGTTAAAAACATAATACGACTAAAAACGCATTTGATGGATGGGCCAATATATCCAGGATATAATTTTAATAGCAACATAATAGTGTTCGCGTGTGCCATAGTGTATCGTGAAAAAGAATAAATCGGTGAAAACAAATGTAACGGTATTTCTTCCTGAAATGTGTAGATCGTAGTAACAAATCTAGCAACATTGAGTGAAGGGGCGAATTGAACATGAACGGTACACAGTGGTCATATAGTCATGCAAATAGTTACGTCAGACCAGACCAGACCAGACGTAGGTAAAATAAACAAACTTTTTTGCAATGAAACGTAATTATTAGACAGGTGACGCGTTTCGCGTAATGCTATGATTGATAACACGTTTAAGCACCGTTTCAAAAAGTAATTAGGCATTTGAATGAATTTCGTAACTTATTTTGTAAGCCCTCATATCCGTATTAGCTAACATCATTTATTTCTATTTAGCAGAAAACTGTTTTTGACCGACATGAACAAATCCCGTAACTTTCTTTTTGATTTGTCTGAATGTTGCATGTTGTTTTACATTCATATAGCCTCATATATCCGATATCCAATGACCAATTTGGTTAATTAGTTTTTAGATCAAATGGACATATATACATATATATATATATATATATATATATATATATACCTATACTCTATAGGGTCGACCCAAACGTATATTATAAAGATTCTAAGGAAATCTTCACAGATACGGAGCTAAGCTAATGAGCGTTCAACAGATAATGACTAGAAAAAAAGTCGGTCTCTTCCAAAGTTTTTACAATATAAAATTTTGTAAAAAAATAGGTCATTTCTGATGTAGTAACTGATTAAGAGGAGAGAGATCCAATTTATCCTTGCGCTCATCCTGCACCAACCTCATAACCATGCATTGCTGTTGAAAACATCATTGAATGTAGATAATTTACAAGGACCAACTGAATCGGAAAATATATATGAGTGGAGTGGAGTGCCTACATTCCGACCAAAATCTTTTACAAAAAATTGGTAAAACTTGAATTTAACGTTGCAAATAAAGTTATTTAGAAAATACAAATCAAGTAATTTAGAATTTTTTTCAAATATATATGAGTGGAGTGCCTACATTCCGACCAAAATCTTTTACAAAAAATTGGTAAAACTTGAATTTAACGTTGCAAATCAAATTATTTAGAAAATTCAAATCAAGTTATTTAGAAAATTCGATGCAAGATATTGTATAAACGAGTGAAAATACAGTGATGTTAGCCTAAGTTGGTTTGATATATAGATTAAGCGTTCCAAATCTAGCTGAATGGTTAGGTCACAAGATGGATATGTTACTAAAGAATTTCAAATGTTTTACCGTAAAAACCAACCAAAGAAAAGTGCCAACAAAATTACGTTAGTTTTTAACAAGTGATTCGTGTAAAATGTTCAATGTAAAACAATGTTACATACGAACTGACTTGAGTAGTTTTTGTGCAGTGGATGAGTAATGGAAGTAGTCTTATACCAACAGTCGCTACCTAGATAATAATGTCAATCTTCAAATATAATATGTTCAATGATGCTTCAACCGAATCACGCCCTTGAAATAACTTAAGTAATTTTATTACAATAATTGCCTATTTATTTATCAATATGAAAAGACATGTATGTAACAGTTATATACCAATTAAGGTCATCAGTCGCTGATGACATTTTAGATTTGTATGTTACTGATTACAATGTGTTTGCACTTAACAGTTGGTTGGGTGTCATGCCTGCATGCCTTCAAAGTTCATGATTGTGTCCCTGAACTTCGTATTATTTATGTGTCTATACAGATTATAAAATATATTATTTTGAGTACAAAGAATAGGGTAGACGAGACGATACAAAATTAGATCGAGTGTGATGAAGATGTAAAAATCTTCCAAAAGCAAACAACTGAGGCTTAGGTAGAATTTTAATTACTTGATACCTGCTGCAAAAAGCAGGGTTAGGTAGGTATATGAAGTCAACATTGTACTTAAAATAAATGTAAAGTACCCGTATACTTACGTAAAACATCAAAGTCTTTTATATTCTTCTTTAAAATATATGTAAAATCCTACTAATATTAAAAATGTACAAGTTTGTATGTTCATTCCTTAATCACGCAAAAACGGCAGAACGGATTGCGATAAAATTATCACACAGAGTGTTTATAAACTGGATTAATACATAGGCTTTTCACAATGTCTTTATAACGCGGGCGAAGCCAAGCCACACAGTTAATCACTACATATTATAAAACAAAATCGCACACCACGTCTGTAGGTCTGTCTGTATGTTCCCGATAATCTCAAAACTACTGAACGGATTTTCATGCGGTTTTCATCTATCAATAGAATGATTCCTGAGGAAGGTATAGGCACATCCCGGACACTCGCTAAATCTCCATACAAACTAGCGTTTTAACGACCGACACTGTGACACCGACACAGACACTACACACGGGTCGTTTTTCTATACGTGCATTTGTGTGCGTGATGTCTAAGGTTGTCGCCCGTAATCACCGTATCACAGATAATATAATAGTTTCTACGTATATACGTACTACGTACTGACCGTATGAATATTTTTTGTACACTTACCCAAAAAGCTTTTAACACTAAACATATTAGTCGCTATTTCGTAAACCATCATCTCCAGGTCCAGTCGACTTGCATAGAACAAACTGCACCACAGTAACTATTTTTTATTCTGTGTTGGGCGGCCAGCCAGAGCTGTACGAAACAATGTCGTGTGTCTTGCTCACACGTTAGAGCGACATCAAGTAAAGAGAATATAAATACTACGTACCTACATCAAGTTCCCAATTGCTGTGTTATAAAAATGTTTAAACGTGAAAGTTTTTTTAAATATTTTACAAATTAAGCGTTATTTACGCACGAGTATATATATATATATCGTTGTTTCATTTATGAAAATGAATTCTAAAATACGAATATGTAGGTAGGTATACTAATATAATTAAGTGTTTATTATATACCTACCTAATAAGAACCTACGTAAATTTGAACCTCCAGTGTCTACTGGTCCCAACATAAATGTATGAAGTTGATGTTCTTCTCTCCGTGAGTAGTAATTGTTCTATAGTCGTACGCGTGTGGCGTCCTTGCTCAGCGCAGCTCCTCGACAGCTCCAAGTCGGTGGCGGGGTGAGGAAGCCCGGAATTGGTGGGGGGAACAGAGTGTCCGTTCTATACGTAGTATTATTATCTTTTCTATGGTATAGGTACATATATAATTCGATATGGTTTTGTGAAAATTGGTTGAAATATGATGGTGGTTGTTGAAGATGGAAAAAACTAGTGGAAGTTTTCATCGAAATTGCTGTTTAATTCCTTTTCAGATAAGTTTAACAAAACGATATAATATAAATTTATTTACACCCGTGCAGAGCCGAGGCAGGTTTCTAGTAAGATTTTTGAATGGAGATAGGTTAACCTAGAAATCATACAAATGCTACATTTTCTCCATTTTTTGTATATGGTAACAAGACAAGCACGACGTGCGCCTGATTGAAAATTGTGGCTACCCAGAATTTTGCACGCCTACGCCTGTTACCTTGAGATATAATGATGTTAAGTCTCACATACCCTGTAATTTCACTGGACACTTTACCATTCAAATTTAAAAAAAATCCTGTTTGATTGATGAATTAATTGGCAAAGTAGTGGTACCACCCCAGGCGGTAGTTCTCCTGCAAAACTGCAGGTAATGACACTGAGGTTCACCGGTGCCTGATAAAGTTTCAGATACTTATCTGACAGATGACACCGTATAAGCTGTCAAAAATCTGTCAGATTAGTTTCTACTATCTATCTATCATGAAGCGGTGAAACTGGCCCTTAGTTTCCTAATATTTATATTTTTATTATTTATATTATCTGTAATCAGGTGTTTAGTTTGTATAAATGTGTAGATTAGTTCTGTTATCATTCGTGTTTGCAACAAAAGCACGCGACACTCTTCAACAAAACCGCAACAATAGCCCATAACACGTGTAAATAGTTTAAAACACTATTTTATTTCAGTTTAGCAACAGGTTTACAGCTTTCTATTACGTTGAGCATACAATCTTCATAACTTAAAATCATTAGTATATTTCTATTTCATAATATGGCGAGGTAATTCCCTAAGTTTATTACATAATTAATTCTTTTAATATTCATATCTGATTCCGATTGGCTAGCGTTTCACCACGTCTCGCCTGGTGGAAAACGATAATATAGTCGAGAATAGTGAAGATGCTACGCCTCGAATGGTTTGAATCTCAAGGGGTAAAGCTGCCAAAAAACCGTAAGGTTAAGGCGTTTTTTGAGAGCCAGTTCCCATTCCAGGCCTAGCGTGCTTACCAACTTCGATCACATCATCACTTACCAACAAGTGAGATATTGGTCAAACGCTCGCCTATATGATATAAAAAAGACAGATTTTTACTTCGGTATGGTATTAAGCTACTTTTAGGTAGCAAGTCAAGCGGAACATCGCTGTGCGCTGGTTAATAAAATAAATACAGGTTTAACCTAGTACAGGTTAAACAGTGCGACTTTGTTTGTGGTACTAATTTTATAAAGATTTTTTGTTTGTATTTGGACACAGTGAGTAGATAGATAGATGAAGACTTTATTGTATAGCAAACAAAATATTATGCAGATTTAACCAAGTGTACCGTCAAGTTTGTAGCAGATTTGAAGCCAGTAGACGTAGTAACTATAATATAATCTGTACCAGTAGTTATAGTATATCGAGTCGAGATAAGTTAATGCATCGTAATACAAATGTTGATATATTAAAAACGGCTCGGCCGATTTCGTTAAAATTTAAATGGGACCACATGGGAAGGGTACCTACCCATTGAAAAAAAAAATAATTTTCCAAATCGGTTTGGGCATCTTCGAGTAATCGGTGAAAATACATTTAAAAAGATTCCGACGTATTCGTCGGAACCTCCTCCTTTTTTGTGAAGTCGGTTAAAAAGAAATATTTTTCCTACACATTTTGAAGTAGCGTTTGGCGTGGACGCCGATTTCTAACTGAAATGTATCTTATCTAGTCCTGCTGGACGCTACGTCAAGTTAGCTGCTCAGGGCTTGATCGTGTATGGCCACCTTAGCGTCAGTTTGTGATAAGATAACTAAGTAGGTAGGATATACTTAAAAGTTTTATATCAACAGAAAATATGGTTAAAGTCCGTTTCTTACTAACAACAACGAGCAGGTATTATATAATTTAATTGCATAGTAAATTAATTTTGAATCTATGACTAATAGAAAACTTGAAGATAACGAGTTATTGTTTTAACATTTTCATGATGATGGAACATTTGAAGACTGAAATAATAATTATTACCTACTGTTTCTATTTAGTTATATCAACTGGGGTTACGTAATGTATACAAATAACACTTATGTATTTCAATTATGCTTTGAAAGATTTGAAAATTACACTTAAGGATTAGGTATATGCAAGTGCAACACACTCAAATGGTTTTGTCTAAGTGAGTTAGCATAGATCTAAGAAAGTGTTTAACAAGTAAATTATTAAAAAACAAATTTTACCCCGACTGCTTAAGAGATAAAATTTCGTAGCGTTTCTCATTCCAAATTACGTTTAAACATATTTAATAAGTGGTTTATATTTTTGAAAGCTATTTATATAACCCTTTATTTTAATAACTCACTCGATAGGTATTGAGAACAGAAGTCTAAAAATAAAGCACTATTTAGACTTCTATGGTATGGAAAAAAAAATGGTTTCTTGAAGAGCCAAAAGTAGGCCTCTAAAATTTATAATTTTTATATACCCAGTGTCACTTTCACATGAAGAATCAAACGACACCTACCAAGCTAAAATCAATCACGCTATTTAGGCTACCGGGCGTGCTAAAAAATTTACATACATGGAAGGCAGAAGGTTATTTGTCTATGTATATTGTATACAAATTATCATTATCAGTACATAAGTACAGTTTATTACTCATCGGGTATCTGGCATAGGTCGTTGTGCTTGTATAGATTTATGTGAAGGAAGAGCTGTTGCATTAGTGACAATGTTGTTGACAGGAACATAAACTCTCATATTAAACGATGATAATTACTAACAATTGTGGTAAAACACACTTTGTAAACAATAGGGGGTCGTAATTAAAAATGGATTGACGTCATAATCTTGACGTTGCTTCTATTACAGCAGACAATCTTGATGATAATGTTGATCGTAAGAATCAAGTGAAGATCTCTCAATTATTAAGGTCATGAAAAAAAATATTTAGATCTGAGTTCTCTTTTTAATGAAGAAATAGAAATATTTTCGATAAGTTTTAGATTTTGAAAATTTTTATAACATGTAACTGTTGGATTACTTTGGGTTAGGTAAGGTAGGTAAGGTTTAAAACCTTTGAATATTTTGAGATTTCTACAGGTTTATAACATTTGGCCATCTGCCAAACCAACATAATACATAATAGAACAAGTAGGAGCCAGAGCCCCAATTCTGTAAATCTAGCGAGCCGCTATCGCAATACGCTCGCCGATTTTGACAGCGTTAGTAGCATGTTGTATTGTATGATATTGACAATAGCTCATCGACATCGCGCTAGCATGACTTTCAGATCAAAAGCTTTCAGAATTGGAGCCCTGACCCCCCAACATCTTCTTAGACATGCTGATGTCATTTACTTAACCACTATTATAGTGGAACGTAATGAAAGGAATGTATGAAACTATGGAATGTTAATTCTAATTATACAGTGCGGTAGTCTTAACTATAAGGGATCTTAATCTACCATAAGTTTTTACAGTATCAAATATAGAACTGTCTACGGTATATTTCCCATGCTTTTCATAATGTAAGAGCGAGTCGGTAATCACGAAAGCTTGAAAACTACATTAAAATCATTACGTAGGCTATGTTTATGAGGAAGGTTTAGGTGCATAATTCGTTAAGGTTTTGTGTAAATTGGTTGAAATATGATGATGATTGTTAAATATGTTAATATTTTATATTTGATGCAACAAACTGATGCAAATTTTGTAGGCATATGTTCTACCCGTGCGAAGCCGCGGCGGGCTGCTAGTATATTATATGTTTAATTTGATAAATCACCATACACCGCCGTATCACGTTAATTGTTTCTCCATCAGAAGGTTGTCTGGAAGAGATCGCTCTTAGCGATAAGACCGCCTATTGTTACACTTGTTTTATTTTTATTTATTGTATTGTACTGTCTCTTTATTACGGTGTTCAATAAAGTGTTTTCTATTCTATTCTAGGCTGTACTATTCATTATACTGTGACGTAGGTAATCTCCCTTCATATGTATTGAATCTATCTGCTACGAAAACGTAGAGGGTAGGTACACACTTTACGTATGTGGTTATGTTTACAATACGTATTTAAAAATAATGCCCTATTCAACCTTGATATAAACAAAAGATACAAATAAATTTAAAAAGGTTGAATTTAATACTGGTAATGACCATCGCTCGACAATTAAAGTATTTAACAAAACATTACGAAGGTTATACATATTTAGAAACAAAGGTACGATTTACATTACACCCTTTGAAATTGACCAAGATGTCGATTTATAAGTATAGGGTACATCAGATTTAAAAAAAATTAATTACCGACTTCATAAAACGAGTAGTTTCTCAATTCGGATGATAATGCATATATATGTTTTATGTATGTTCGAACACATACCTCCGACATAGATATAGAAAATGCAAAATGATTTTTTTCAAATATTATGTTTCTCTAAGTGTTACACACTTTAAAATTTTTGTACATTGTTACACAAAATCTAAAATTTCATCGTACCGACGGGATTCGAACCCGCACCTCCTGGGAAACAAGCTCAAGTGCTCTGACCAACTAATCCACGGTGCGATCCTATTTATACGATACGACGAAATTCATGTATTGCATTTTTAACCAATTATGCATTGGTGGCGCCATCTATGATGACTTTCGAAGTTAATCATTCGGAAGAAATCATTACAGTTTTTTAAAACATTAAATCTGACGTGAGATGTTGCAATGCTTAGATCAAATATTATGTTTCTCAAAGTGTTACACACTTTATATTTTTGTACATTGTTACACACAATCCAAAATTTCATCGTACCGATGGATATTATTTTTTCATTCCAAAAAGGATTATTCTGAAATGATCCCATTTATGGAATGGTCCCCAGAGATATGCAGATAAACCTAGTACTTAGTCATAATGACTAACGCAGAGTGCAGTATATAAAGTCGGTTTTAAACGATCTTAAAAAAATATTTACTACCTACTAAACAGAAATAACCTCAGTTACATATTTTCAGAAATTTTAGCCGATTTTAAAAAGAAGGAAGTTCTCAAATCTTCGGAATATTTTTTTATGTATGTTTCACGATAACTCAAAGACGCCTGGATCCGTTTGGAAAATTCTTTCTTTGTTTGAAAGAGTTAGACATACTTCCTAGGTGGTCCCATTAAAATGTAATCGAGATCTGACAAGTATCTCCAGAGATATGGAGATATAAACCTCAAACTTAGTACTGAAAGTGACTAGCGCGGCATTTGAAGCCGGTTCTTTTAGTTTTCGAACTCAAATAATTCGAGTATTTACATTCGACGTCATTGACGATACTACTAAGGTCTTATTAGAACTACTCACTACTACAACATGGTAAATATCCCGTGAGTAGTTCTAATAATATTGTCAGTGACCATGAAAACCTTAAAACTTATATACTAAGGTCTTGTTAAAATTGCTGCAAAACCCGTATTTCCTGTCTTTACAGAATAAGCATCATACAATTTTTATTATTTGATTTAAAAATTAAATAGGCTTCTAATAATGTTAACACATTCCAATGACGAAATAATTATAATATACCCACTCCAACTAAGCTAAATATGCTTGTGTCTGGAGTGGGTTCACGTCAATTAATAGAGCAATGGGACCAGGCCTACTCCTTAGCCATTCTGCTATTGCCGCTTCATCAACGATTGATTGACTAAAAACATTAGTGGTTTTTCAATATCATAAAGAAGTTGTCTTTATGAAGTAAATCATCAAAGTCTTTATGCAATAAAAACTAAAAGTTGTACGTCTATATGAGACATCAGTGCCAATCAGTATAATGCTTGTTTTGAACGTATAATCTACATGGCACAAAAACTTGTGGAGTACTTAAATGTTTGAATATTCATTAAGAACCGCTTTTGTTGGAGTGTGGTAAAAATTTGAGAGACAAAAGTGTTGCCAAGTCAAACACCTCGAGTAAAATGACCATTTTAATTTTGAGTCGGTGATTGGACATCACAAGAGAATAAACGATATATTCAATACTTCCGCTTGGCATACAAAATGTACAAGGTTTTAGCTTTTGTTATGAATTTCTGGTTCTATAATATAATGTTCTAATACGGTAGCTGGTAATAACATATGTAATATTACGATTGATTAGTGACGTATTATATCAACAAATGAGTTAATGTAGCTTTGCTTCTTGCTCTTTAAGCAACCAACCATCACCATCTCTGAATCAATTTAAACAAATCTCCTGTGATCTCTAATACTCCATATATGTAGATTAATGACGCAAGTAATATGTTTATTGTAACAACAGCTTTACAAGTACCTATAACAAAAAGAAAGAAGAAGTACGCAGTAGAATAGACGCTACGATAGCAGTCGCTCAAAACAATAGCATAGCCTATGCCGCTTTTGTTATGTCTTTATAATTTTGTTGTTTTCACGACGATTTTCGGCACATTTGAGAGGAACTCTACACGAGTGAGAGACGTGAAGCCGTGACGAAAGTGGGGCCATCTCGGCCTTGGCGAGAGATCGTACACGCCAAACTGGAACGACTTCTTAGCAGCTAGGTAATATTATTTATTATACGAAGCACTAAACATTTTTGTACACGGTATTTAAAGCCACGTGAATTGTGAGGAAATTACATTGTGTTCACAATTTTAATATAGTTTGATAAACTAGAAAAGTGACTTTAAATGACGCGCGTGTCATTTTTAGAAGAAAGTCTGGTATATTATCCATATCTCTGAAGATACTAATAATTATCATTAAAAGCGGTTTACAATTTGCGCAAAAATCAAGAAACATAAACTATGTTATAATTTAAAATTGTTTAAAAAACTAAAATAATCGATTTCATATGTCGCGCTAGTCAATTTCAGTGCTAAGTTTGAGGCGTTTATCTCCATATCTCTGGAGATACTGAACATATATCGATGACATTTAAATGGGATCACCTGGGAAGTATACCCTTTCAAACAAAAAAATAACCTTTCAAATCAGTTCAGGCGTCTTCGAGTAATCAGTGAACATACATAAAACCAAAGATTATGACGAATTGAGAACCTCCTCTTTTTTGTGAAGTAGGTTTAAAAAACAGAATGAGACACGATTTATGTCTTTAGAAATAAAAATAACCCTTTTCAGGAACCGTTACTATAATTATAACACCTTTGTTTGTATTTGCAACACAATCTATTGATTAGAACACAAAGAAGATAGGTATAAGTAATAAGTTATTACTATAAATAGTTGATTTTTTAAAATAATATTATGTTAAAAAAATCAATAACAAATAAAACATTAATCACGTTGCCAAAGGCATCAGCATCACTCATCAGTTAGGAATTTATAAGATTGTGTTCAATCACAAAGTGATGCGGTATTTATCCCCCACACAATTTATTAGTAATGGATTTACACGTGCCACAAGCAAGGCACAGTAACAGACAAGAATTGCATAACTAATTTTAAATAAGTGACGCAAAACTACACAAGTAGAAGACAGCAGCAATGAAAAAGAAGATTCATGAAGATAATCTTTAAAGAAATGCTTCCGTGAACGACTGACTAAAGACAATAAATTCTGGCATGCAGTCAACAGCCATCGAATTAAACATCGTCGAGTCGCGATAACGCCCTTTGTCCAGGAAAGGAGTCCTTCGCTGAATTCAAAGTATCCTCCGGGTTGGTTCAATGCCTCGATATATTTCTCACGCGGCGCACAAAGGTTCATCGTCGAAAACCATAAATTTTATGACCATCCGATATTGAATTTTGCAATTTATGCGCCGACGTAATAATAACGTATAACATCCACATTTTTTTTAGCAGACGGCCTTGATTCGGCCGCGTTGTGGCACCTAACTGTTAAATGTTACGTTCGATTATACTTTTATTATCAATCATAGTGGATGGCGGAAGGTCGGCTTGAGAAGTTGAGATTGGATATTGGCGTCTCTAAGGTTGATGTGACTCACTTTGTTATGAGGATACATTTAATTAGATGGTGATTAGAAGCTGTCTAATGTTTTACGGTTGATATTTGCGTAGAGTTGAACAGAAAGGTGACTGACCTGTACGCAGGGCTTGTTCAAAGAGACGCAGAGTCCATCGGCATCCTTGCTGTAGTGCTCTACGAGCTCCTGCAAGGTGCGGAAGGTGGTGCGCCGGGCGATGAAGAATCCACCTTCGTCAAGTTGCCTGATGCGGTAATGCTTCACTGTGTCACCGTCTCGCACTGAGGACAAACATTTATATTCAACAAACATTTTTGTAAAATGTATTTTCCTGATGCTTAAAGATATTTTCCGATTTGATCATATATATACGGAAAAGTACGACACAGGAAGATCTCCATTTTACCTCATGAACGATAAGAATCTTTTTTAAGTTTAAATGTAATTAATTAAAACTTTTACTTCCATAGCCTATTATCATTCTAAGCTCTTGACATTGTTTTCTACTAACTGCAAGAACCAGTAAAAATTGGGCCAATTTCGCTACCAGATAAGTCCTATTGAATAGATTAACCGCGATTGTCACATAATAAATGGTATCTCATTAGGTTATCCGCAAACAGATTTGCATAGTAAAGTAAGAGCAGCGTCATTCAATTTATTAATTTTAAATGGTGTAGCCGAAATGTCAAGTATGAAAGTTATATTCGCGGAAGCCGAGATTATGGCGACACTAGTTGAGGTTAGCAAGGAACGAGAATAAATATGAAAATATAAAGGCTCATTTAGTGGTTTTAATAAATTTCCAGACTTCAAGTCCTTACAAATGGAAATCGCTGTATAATTAATGACGGAGCCATTCCGAGAACCGTCAACGTCAGCTTTTGACATGTTAGATTTTGAGTTGATGAAGGTAAAATGTGTCTGACATTCATTATTACCGTGCATTCATTTATAGGTCAAGTCTTAGTATGTGGCCGATAGCATTGCTTATTTTGATACCGTTGTATTTACTTATGTAACTGTATAGGCAAGGTAAACATAGTACGTATATAACGCCGTTTCATTGAATCATTCAAGTAGCTTATTATGTTCGGTTTAAATGGAAGATTGTACAGGTCAGTACTGTGTACATTTTACGAGTATAATGTTGCACGTTTCCAAGACGGTATTAGCTGGTAGTTCGTCAACTTATGCTGTGATAAGTACGTGACGCGTTTCAAAATATCGACGTACGTACCTACCTACATATACCTATATAATAATACTACATAATGATAGTGTATTTTGAGCCACAGCCACAGTAACGATGCAAAAACATTATAATATTGTTATTAAGAAGGAAGTTTTCTGGAAAACCTTCGTTTTATGAGTTCACTAAGATTTAATTTTCCTGAATTTTTTCCTGCCAAATGTCGGCCAATGCAGATTTGTGATTTATACCAAGATAATTTGTGTTACTAATTAAACTAAATTATATTTAAAACTGCTATTAATTTACGTAAACAAAAGTAGAAAATTGTTAAACACAATCCAAAATTTCATCGTACCAACGGGACTTGAACCCGCAACCTCCGGAATAACATGTTCCGGTGCTTTGCCAATTAAGCAATGGTGCGAAGTAACGTTACGACGAAATTAGTGGATTGCATTTGTTAACCCAATTATGCATTGGTGCAATTTACAAAAATATTAAGTGTGTAACACTTCAAAGAAAACATAATAAAAGTAGAAAAGTTTGAAAGTGAGGCCCTTAATAATGGGTTATTCAGAAGACACTTAACTGTACTGCGAAGAAGTATGATTGTGAATTTTTAAAAGGCAGTGTAGTGACGCACAATACACCAATATGGTGACAATATCATATTTGTATGATAGATCATGTATGGTGATGCGAGAGTCCAGTAGAATTAGAATAAACTGGTCATGGGGAACACCAATGATTTACAAATGAGCCAATTGAATTTTGGGACTACGGCCTGTTCAAATATATTACTTTTTTATCCTATAACCGGCGAGCACTTAATGAAGAGCTCAATGAAGTTAATTGCAAAAACAATTTATATTAAGACCCGCTCACAAAGGACTCAGGTTAGAGAAATATAAAAATCGAAACAAAAAACCGGCGACCGGCGAGCACGGTTAGACACTCACGGATGGTCTGGTTCACAAATTTAAAGTCGCTAAGCGTGCTATGGAAAGGGCTATGCTCGGAGTTTCTCTGAAGGATCGAATCCGACAGAGAACCAAAATTATCGAATTAGTAAGCTGAAGTGGCAATGGGCCGGCCACATTAGCCGTAGAACCGACAACCGCTGGGGTAAACGAGCTCTTGAGTGGAAGCAATCGCAAGGTGGCTGGCAAGAGCTGGATGAAAGTAGCCGAGGATCGTGCTCAGTGGCGTGCAGTTGGAGAGGCCTATGTCCAGCAGTGGACTAGTATATGCTGATTATGATGAAAAGGCGAGCAATGTATGAAGGCGCTCTTGAAAGTGGAAGAAGCGAAAGAGCTATGTCAGGATCGTAGCACGTGGAAAGAAGTAGTCTCTGCCTACCCCAACGGGAATAAACTAGTCAAGTGCAAGTCGGACTCACTAGTAGGGTTCCGTTACACAGTGGAGTATTTTTTAACTATTATTTTCACAAGAAAAAATTAAAAAGTATTTTTAAAAACAAGCTTTTATGAGCTCTGGGAAAATGTAATAAAAAGTGATAAATAAATTCTAGTAAGTATTTTGCGGGTAGGTACTTACCTATATTCTTAAAAGCTTGAGGCACTACCCGTTTTACAGATTAGGAGGTACTTACTATATACTTCTGTGCCTCAAGCTTTTAAGAATGTAGGTAAGTACCTACACGCAAAATACTTACTAGAATTTATTTATAACTTTTTAGTACATTTTCCCAGATTAAAGCTTGTTTTAAAAATACTTTTTACTTTTAATTTATTTTTACCTTTTTAGTAGGTATAGGTAACTACCTAAGTATATTACAGTAGGCGAGATGTTTTAAAATATTCTACGGATATTTTGATGTGATTATGGGTAAAGTGAACTTCAAGGCAAATCAATCGAATCGCAAACTCGTGAGGGTTATGATTTTTTATCAAAGAAATGTCATGGCCACCTTCCAGCTTCATCATCAGATCCTGGATATCATCTAGGAGTTACGTGCTCCCCAAGACGAATCAATCGAGCCCAAACTCGGCGGGGTTACGTTATCTTATTATAGAGATGCCGTGACCTACTTCCTTTTCCTGAGCTTTATCGTCAGACCCTGGATATCATCTAGGTGCAAAGTGCTCCTCAAAACGAAACAACTCACCAAACCAAACTTGATGGAAGTTTGGTTTGGTGAGTGAACTTCAAGGCAAATCAATCGAATCGCAAACTCGGTAAGGTTATGTTATTTTATCACAGAGTTGCCATGCCCACCTTCCAGCTTCATTATCAGATCCTGGATATCATCTAGGTGTAAAGTCCTCCTCAAAACGAATCAATCGGGTCTAAACTCGGTAGGGTTATGTTGTTTTATCACAGAGTTGCCATTCCCACCTTCCAGCTTCATCATCAGACCCTGAATATCATCTAAGTGTAAAGTCCTCCTCAAGGCGAATAAATCGAGCCCAAACTCGGTGGGGTTACATTGTTTTATCGCAGAGGTGCCGTGGCCACCTACCGTCTCCATCATCAGACCAGCTCCATGGTACCATATTATTGTATTGTCACCGATGATACATAAGTACACCAAATTTGAGTCCAATCGGACATCGGGAAGTGGGTCTAAATTAGCTTCCAAGATTCCACCCGAACATACATACTTACATACATTGCAATTTAAATAAAAGCTTGTAAAATTAACTTTGTTTTTCATAGTGTCTGTATGAAAAACAAAGCTATATTTGCGAGGTTATGAAAATGTGCTTTACCTCAAAAACTGCTGACTATATCTCGTTCAAACAAATTTTCGTTGAAAGCTTCTCGTTCAAACAAATTTTCGTAGAAATTAAGATCTACAACATATATACAAGCATAAATATTTAACGTGTAAATTTTAATTTATTATACAAATAACATTCATAAAACCATGCGATAAGGTGAATTTTGATAACCATATTCCTAGAATTAGGAAGAAGTAGGTACTATTATTAATGTATGTGTTAATTTGAATTGAATATTCATGTTTACGGTAAATATAGTCCAGTAGATACCTGATACTTTAATATACAGAAAGTCAATTTAGTTTTTGACCTCTTTCTACACGATTAAACGGCTCGACCGATTTGTCTCTTTAATCTACTTTAAAAAAGGAGGAGGTTGTCCAGTTCGTCTATATGTTTTTTTACATAAAATATATTATGTTCTCCGAATTCTCTATTAATTGAGGAATGATTTTAAATTATTATTTTTTTATTCGAAGATAGTCTTTCTGATGTGGTACCATTGTCAATTCATCGATATTTGATTCGTATCTCCAGAAATAAAAATGAAGTTAAATTGTGTAAGAACTAGAAATCCATTTCTTAATGCTCTATATACGAGTACATACTATACAGGGTGGCGGGTTTCATATGGTTTCATATGGTCCAAACGATCGAATACGAAAACCATCAATGGAGGACTCCAAGGGCTACCCAAAGAACTCCCATGTTCCGCGAAAATCTATAGTTTTCGAGAAAATTGCGTTTTACTTGTTTTCGAGTTAGTCGCCGAAATGTTGCAATTTATTTAAATTTTCTCCCAAAGTATAAAGGCCAGAGCCCTAGTTTTTTTGTGGGACTATGAATAATGAATAGGTCTTTCACGGTAAACTACGATTTTTTAGTTAGGCTTATTATTCTCTGAGAAAAAAAATAAGACATCACATTTTTTTATTTAGAGGATATTTGAACTTTTACTTTGGGCAGGCTATTCTCCAAAAAAAAAAACAGAGTAAAAAAAGTTACAACTGATTTTTGTCTGTTTTATGGACCTGCTGCTTGCCAAATTTCATACGGCTACGACAAGAGGTTCCGGTCTAAAAACATAATTAACGAAATAGAAAGGAAAAGAAGAGAAGAGAAGACAATGACTTCTTTTATCATATCAAAATAAACTTTATAAAGCGTTATCGTATGTGAAATAATGTGCATTGTTGTAAAGGGACACTTTGAACTTTTATAGTTGACAAGAAAATTGTCGAAATTTTTCAAAATAAAATTTTAATTTAAATATGTTGGGATTTTTAACCGACTTCAAAAAAAGGAGGAGGTTTCTCAATTCGACCGTATATATATATATATATATATATATTTATTTATATTTGTTTGCGGATAACTTCGTCGTTTAAGAACCGATTTTGATTATTCTTTTTTTGTTGGAAAGGAGATATCCCAAGTGTGGTACCATGGTAATTATATCGAGGTCTGATAAGTATCTCCAGAAATATGGAGATAAACACCTCAAAATTGGTGCTGAAAATTAAAAGCGCGGCATTGAAATCGGTTATTTTACAAGCTTTTATTTAACTTGCAATGTATGTATGTATGTATGTATGTATGTCACTATGTTTGTTCGGGTGGAATCTTGGAAGCTAAATTAGACCCACTTCCCAATGTCCGCTTAGACTCAAATTTGGTGTACTTATGTATCTTTGGTGACAATACAATAATATGGTACCATGAAGCTGGTCTGATGATGGAGACGGAAGGTGGCCACGGCATCTCTGTGATAAATCAACATAAACCCACCGAGTTTGGGCTCGATTGATTCGTCTTGAAGATAACTTTTCACCTAGATGATATCCAGGGTCTGATGATGAAGCTGGAAGGTGGCCACGGCATCTCTGTGATAAATCAACATAACCCTACCGAGTTTGGGCTCGATTGATTCGTCTTGGAGATAACTTTTCACCTAGATGATATCCAGGGTCTGATGATGAAGCTGGAAGGTAGCCACGGCATCTCTGTGATAAATCAACGTAACTCTACCGAATTTGGGCTCAAATGATTCGTCTTGAGGAGCACTTTACACTTAAATGATAGCCAAGATCTGATGATGAAGCTGTAAAGTGGCCATGATTTCTGTTATAAAGCAACATAGCCCCACCGAGTCGAATAGGAATAGTCGAGTCGGAATATTTTAAAACATCATGCCTTCTCTTAAATACTTAGGTACCTAGTAGGTAGGTAGTCGGTATCTATACCTACCTACTAAAAAGTAAAAAATAAATTATAAATAAAAAATATTTTTAAAAACAAGCTTTTATCTGGGACAATGAACTAAAATGTTAAAAATAAATTCTAGTAAGTATTTGGCGTGTAGGTACTTACCTATATTTTTAAAAGCTTGAGGCACTGAAGTATAGTAATTACCTAGCCTGAAAAACGGGTAGTGCTTTCATTTCATACGGCTACAAGAGTAGCCGTATGAAATTTGGCAAGCAGCAGGTCCATAAAACAGAGACAGGGGGTTCTCTGGATAGCCCTTGGAGTCCTCTATCGATGGTTTTCGTTTGGACCATATGAAACCAGACACCCTGTATATAGATAGATATATGTATACAATATACAATTAGGTAAATATATTATATGCAGATAACCTATTTTGATTTCATAGATTATAAGCTCATCTATATTATAGGTAATCTAGAAATTCTTATAAGAAAAATTATATAGGCCGTATTATAACTTAATATTGTTATTAATTAAGTTATAATCTCAATATTGTCATTTAATTTGATATATACTATATATATATACTAAGTGAATATGATCTATTCTTCACTGACAAGATTCCAGAATATTTGTAAAAACACATACAATGATATTTTACATACATACTAGCCCAAATTCGACATTCCCACCATTTCCCATCAGGGAGTCCCAGTGCTTACATCCCGGCATCATCATTAGAACAGCTCGATGTTACCATAATATTATAGTGTCAGCGATTAACAGAAGTATGCTAAATCGAATACCAAATGGTTGAAAATGGTTTGCAAATATTTACGGACAACTTACATACAAACAATATGCTGAAATATACACGATATATACAATTTATATACTCCCATATTTTATATCCTAATAAGCATGACGCTATTTTATATCAATTATTTACTAGGTAAACCATTTCTCATTAAAAATACAGTAAAGATCCATGATTAAAATGCAATTCAGCGGAGGTTTTCATAGCACAATAGCCGTAATATTCCATCGTTTTATAATATACGTAACTCCCAAGAATGTGATAGAAAAATGTACAAGGACAGTCGATTGTTATGGTTCCACACTTCAAAAGGAAATAAGGAACCCTTATAGGTTCCGTTTGCCAAGACCATTTTTTTCAGACAGGAGGTGTCAATTTGACATCAAGTACTCGAATCTACGGTCTCTCTCAGCTATGAAATAATCAAACATAGGAATCAACGCAATGTAAAGATATGTTCGGTCCGGTGTTCAATAAAAATACCGTTTATTTCGCATATTTTACGATTTCACAATGGAATCAAAACTATAGGGTACTACTTCTCATTAACTTAGATGAAAAGAAGAAGGAAGAAAGAAAGAACTTATTTGGAAAGAAGCAGCACATAAAGGACGAACACAAGAAAACCGTAAATATTATGTATTTAAAATAACAAAAGATTTATTATTTACGGTTAGTGCAATAACTGTGTCTCTGGATCAAACGTGGCAAAGGTAGGTTTGTCTTTTAAACTAGTTTGACAAGTTTGTACGGAACCCTCGGTGCACGAGTCCAATTCGCACTTGGCCGGTTATAATTAAGTTTTATCATATTCATGTTTATGGTTGTATGCAGTGTTCGGTTCGGAACCCCACCGTCATTCATTACATTTCTTAAGTTTGAACGTTAATGCACAATACTTTTTTTACCATTGCCACTCGAAAAAGAGCACTTTATTCATCGATAGCAGTGAATCAAACGCTCTTTTACTCACTCGGTGAATAAAAACATTTTGAATTTAGAACATTTTGAAGCACAAAATACGAATTAAGTACAAAAATTAAATAAATCTTGCTGAAAGTTCCTACTGGCTGGCTAAATGGAGGTATGGTATACCATAAAAGCTATTATAATTAAATAAAAATAAAAATTCCGCCAATTTCGGAAAATTATTTTTTGCTTTTATTATGGCTCCGCACAATTAGTGTATTCAGTCAGATTCAAGAATTAAAATTGTTCATGTTTTTGTAAATTCAAGTCATAATGTTGAGTCAGTCACATTTCTGAACAAGTTGAAGTCACAGTCTAGTCCAAATCATACCCCTTAGTAAAGATGTGAACTTTACTGAAGTTTTTTAGTGGGATTTTGGTAAGAACACAAATAGCATGTTTTTCAACATTGTGCTGTTTCCCTACACTCGCACGCATTCACCAGAACTAAATGGTTAGTAATCCATATTTATTACACATTAATAATAAAATATGATAAATATAAATACTATACTACTATTTATTTTCTCGCAGTCAATGGTAAAAAGAAGATTACACGACTCGTGAATAAAAAAAATATCTCGGTCCTTGTATCCCTCGCTACGCTCGAGATTCTACTTTGGAATCCTTCGCTGCTCTCGGGATCTAACTTAGTACCTCGAATTAAATTGCCTTTTTATTCACTTGTCGTATAATCTACTATTAACTAAATAAATACATCATTGCACACTATATTATATTGTTTAATTTAATAATCATGAATACTAATGTTATAAAAACGTGTATAACTTCTGTCACTCTGTCTGTTTGTTACCTAACCACGCCATTTACGCCTTCTCTCGTCCTCCTTGTTAAAAGTAGCCTATGATCATGCTCATGCTATACCATAGCTACTTTTTAGGGTACCGTACGTCAAAAGGAGAAAAGTAACCCTTATAAGATTACCTTGTTGTCCGTCTGTCATTACTCTTTTTCTCAGCCACGCATAGAAATAATATCTTGACTATTTGACATAAGTTTCAACTTGATAATATCAGCACATGGGCATGTGCGGACAGCCTAAGCGCTGATCTAAGCAAATTTAGCAAATGGTCTACGGCGTAGACTTATCTGCCAAGAGTAGGTATACCTTTTTAGGGTTCCGTAACCGAATGGCAATAAACTTGCCAAGTGCAAGTCGGACTCGCACTCGTAGGGTTCTGTAACACAGTAGAGTATTTTAGAACTACAATTTTTCGCCAGCAAAAAAATAACTTTGTTTTTCACACACAAACATGTGTGTAGACTTAATAGTTTCGGAATAAAATGGCAGTGACATACGGACGGATAGACAGACAGACATGATGAATCTATAAGGGTTCCGTCTAAATTCGTCATATCTGTCTGTCCGTCAGCATTTCACAGCCACTTTATTCCAAAACTATTAAGATTACACAGTTTAAACTATTTTTTCTCAAGGTTAATCGTTTGTAAGGTACTTCCAAAATGGTAAAGAGTGTTCGCTCCCCACCTCTAATTTTAATAAGAGAGTGAAAAATAAAAAAAATATATATAGATCTCAATAAAAAATTTCAACGAAAATTGGGTTTAACGAGATACAGTCAGTAGTTTTTGAGATATAGCAACTGCAAATATAACTTTATGTTTCATACAAATGCTATAAAAGACAAAGTAATTTTTTTGCTGGCGAAAAATGATAGTTATAAAATACTCTACTGTGTTACGGAACCCTACGAGTGCAAGTTCGACTTGCACTTGGCCAGTTCATTATTTGCAGCTATAAAACGCATTTATTTTTAAGTTTAATATTTTAGAAACAGCTTATGAAGTCTTGGATTTCATGAAGAGTACAGCTTTTATGCAAATTAGCATGCGACCTCGAGCACATCGCCACTTTTAATAAAGAAGAGATCGTTTTGCAATAAAATGAAGTATTTTTATATCATATAATATAGGAAACCACACATTATATGTTATATGTATAACCTTTACATTATATGTTGATTTGCTGTAGATATTTTCAAAGTAGAGCGAAAAACTCTCTTTGGCCAAACCAGCAAATCGGCATTTGAAGTCCATTGTTGTAGCGAAGTGTTGTTTGGTGTGAACTAAATTTTTCAATTAAAATAATTTGAGGATGCTATTTTCCTGCATTAATACACTTTTATGTGAGATTCATTAAAAAATCACCGTATACCATTTTCTTAATACTGCGCAATAAGTAATGCAATGGTTTAAGGTTTAAGTTATCAATTATTCCCGATAATACAAATTTACATTTAAACAAATAAATTGATATTTTCATCAATTTACGCTTTCATCTGTACTCTATAGAATTTATGAACAATACTTATTAGTACATATTAAACCACGGGTGTCCAGCATTTGTTCCCACGCCTCACCTCCGGTATCGTCATAGAAAAACTTTAACCGGTTTACGAGAGATCGAATCTTCGGAGCAGCGCGTTTGTATGCGTTTGTATAGTCAGAGCATAACATAAGGCAATGCACCTAGGTACGTGGGTGAATAATGTGGTAAGATGATGAATCATTGCATTGTAATTACAAGTTATTTTTGTCTTATCCAACTCTAAGCGCTATAAATAATCTTAAGCGGCTATCTCAGGCCAGGGTAATAACTAATATAAAATACAGTCAAATTGCCATAAGGCAATATTATAGAACCACCACTTATAGCAAACTTCAAAGAGGGTGGTTATATTCTCGTAATGTTTAATCACTACATCGGCTATCAAATCTAAGCGCCATAAAATTTCTTAAGAACGACATGTAATACAAAATCCGACATCAAATATGGTAAATTCTTGTGCAGTGTATCGCTGCATCGGCCTTCACTCGTAACCCATATAGAGACAATAATTTATAATTTTGACAAGGCCCGTTAGGCCCATGCTTACCTGACAAGGAGAAGTCGTTGTGGCGGCTCTCAGAGTCGCGGATAAGGAAAGCGCCATGCTCATTCTCAGGGAGGAGCAGTTTCTTCTCCGCTTCGATTCGTTTTATTTTGCGGAAATACCATCTGTAACAAATGAAACCAGTTATTATATCATATATCATAATTCGGACGAAGAAAAGACAAGGACCGCAAGACCGGTTATAAATCATGCAACGTACTCAGTTAAAGCCCGTTGAATTTGCAATTCATGAACATGGGAGAATTGAATTAGCGTTCAAAAAAGTATGCATAATTCTGACGACGAATGTCAGCTGTAGTTGATAACTTATATGCTGCATTTTTACGATATTAGTAAGATATAACTGAAAAAACGGAGCGTACGAAGACTGGTCTAAAACTGAAAAAGGTGTTACACAGAGATGTGTTGCATCGCCAAGGTTGTTCAACCTATTCATAGACAATTGCTTGACAGATCTAAAAGAGAGTGCACGGATTAAGAATTAATTATTTAACCATCAAATGCCTCCTATACGCTGATGATCAGGTGATATTAGGATTATCGGAGGAGTTGCAAAGAATTGTTAATAATATGCATGATGCCTTAAAAAGGAAAGGGATGAAAGTGATTGTAAGCAAGACAAAAGTAATGATTTTTGAAAGAGAAGAAAGAATGACAGACACACAATCCAAAATTTGACAGATTGTAAGTTACGATTGAAGGAGAGAGAGTGGAACAAATAAAAGAGTTTGTAGAACCCAGGTGGTTCTAAGTTTACGTATCTAGTCTAGTATCTAACTAAGAGATGGCAAGTATGAAAGTTATATTGAGCGAAGAGTGTTGGCAGGAAACCAAGTGAGTGGAGCACTGCATAACTTTATAAGCCGTCAGAGCGTTTCTAAAAAAGCACAACTGCCTCTACATAGGGGAGTTTCGGTTCGCAGCACTCATGTATGGTAGTGAATGCTGAGTAAGGCTGACGAAGAAAACAAATTAATGCTGTAAAAATAAGAAGTTTGAGAAGTATGATTGGAGTGACTCTGATGGGATAAAGTAGAGAACAGCGTGATAAGGGAATGTTGTGGTGTGGTAGAAGATGCAGTGACAAGGATAGAGAAAGGGATTCTTAGATGGCTTGGACATCTAGAGAGGATGGATGAAGAAATATTGACGAAACATGTGAGACGAGTGTAAATAGATCACGACCAGATCGGAGGTTTTTTTTAAAGGAATGTCAAGTCAAAAGTACCTATAACCGACGAACATAATGAAAGCACTCATGAAAGAGGAAGAAGCGTAAGAGGTATGTCGGGATCGTAGCATGTGGAAAGAAGTAGTCTCCGCCTACCCCAACTGGAAACATGCGCGATTGTATGTATGGAGTTAGGTATAAAACTATTGCCTGTCTTGCTAATTATGATTTACAGTTATTTGTTCAACGAAATTACAATATTATTAAAAGCGACATGACAAGCGTAGCGAAACATAACGAGCCTTTTAATGGAGCAGCGTAACGATCGTTCATACCATACGTAGGGCACACAGAAAGCAGCAAGTACTGTCGGTGACTCAACGACAACGAATGAACACTATCTACATGCAATTGACGTATGCTCAGTGCTCACCCGCATCGACTCCACTGCTTCGAAATAAGTACCAATGAGAATAGGTCTCAAAGACCTGGTGTGAACTATGAATCATTTTTGTTTCCACAACATACAGCATGTTATCTCCTTCGGCAGATTTTTTAGACAAATAGAAATTCAAAAGACATCACGCCCCGCTAGGTATGTTAGCTTCAATGAATCAGATCTAGGTAGTTGCAACACAATAACCACTAACTAGGCTTTGACAATGCTTGCCGTGTAATTGCATAAAATATTGAATTGACAGCCTAGGTCGTCGTGTTTGCTGGACTATTTATTAATTATTCTTTCGTAGTGATAGTAGACATAATTATAAATCTCAAGCGACCCGCACTGGCAAAAATGTCAGGCCAGAAGGGTGGCATTCATGGGTTTTCGTCTACAGGTTGTGGGAGCATATTGATAATCCGCCTATTTTGCTACCAAAAAGTCAACACCAACGTCAAGGAGAAAATGTTCAAATTAATATACAACGCTTACATAGTAACTATTATATAGTCTGTGATTTCGCTGAATTTATTGGTTGCGATGCGCGTAATTTTAAATTTGTGATATCTTCTTAGGTTTTTATGTAAATTATATGGTGTTAAGAGAAATTTTTATCTTTACTTTATAAGGCTAAGTTAACCAACATAATTAGATAAGGATTAATACTGAAATGGAGAAAATAGTTCTGCAAATTACTTACTATTCTTAACTAAACAATTAATGATTAAAATGGCTTCTGTGAGTCAACCTTAAGATATACATGTACATACATATGACATCGCGGGCTAATTTATAGATTCAACAACTTATCAAGTTCAACAACTTTTTTAGAGACGTTTTGATTTATCTTTAACCGTAAAAGCAGCGTTCGTAAAAAAGGAGTTTTAGCGACCATTTTACTGTCGACTTAGGTTATATAATATACCTATCATTTAAACGGGTTATAAAATACAATATAAAATAAAGCCTATTTTGATTTCAAAAGACCATGCTAAAAACTAGTAATAGATTTTTTTTAATCGGTCCTATAGTTTTTGAGTCTACTCATTTATTACAAACATACAAAAATTCAACAATACAAATGTTTTCTCTAATAATAGTATACTTATAGATAATAATTCCTAATTGTCTCCTAAGAGATATACGCACAGATAATATAACAATAAGAATTCCTAGCAAAACAAATTCAATTTCACAGAATATTAAAAATATTTCAACTAAAAAAGATGCTTTTCAGTGAATAGATTTTCAACTCGAGTAAGATGAAATATTAAATTATATGTTAATTTATTAGCACACGCTAATAATCTGCTTTAGTACCAGATGTTCCCAGGTCTGTTTCAAATTTTAAACCAGAAGATGTTTATTATTTGTTAGGTAAGTGTGGAAGTCTACAGAATGTTTATTATTACTTCATACTTTTGAAACTTACTAGTAAGTAGGTATTGTTGACTTCGAGAGGCTGATATCATCTTAGATGAGATTGACCAATAATATAATTTTATCGTGTTCGTGACGATAAAACAACGATTGCTTACCATTGTAAATGGATTATTCCACAGAAGCACGAACGGACTTACTGTAATTACTAATTACAGAGTGAATTTATTATTTTATTCACAAACAGATAATTTTATATCAGTTACCTAGCGCTTTAATACCCGACCATGGCATATGAACAAAAATATGTAGGTATCAAATATGATTTTCATCTCACAGAGTATTACCTTGACTATTGCTAAAAACAAAGTATATTCATTCTTATAATATTTGCTACAATTCTAGACAGATTCATATTTTTACATATATTTATTAATATCAACTTTATTACAATCTTCACATATAAAATTATTATTCATCACCGTGTAAACAAAGCAAACAAACATATTTTTTTCTATAATATGAGCAGATTATTTTTCAGAACAAGACAAGAGCTTCATACATTTTTATTGACAACACGATCGTAGCGAATCGAATGCAGCTATTTATTTATAAAATTTAAAATATGATCTGGATTATTGTTTCTGCGGATTCGTTATGCATATTATAATGACGCTGCAGTTGTAACAAGGTTGTTGGCTATCGTCCTCACCGTGACTCACAGCGGGTTGATAAATAAATTAACTGCACTATAAAAAAACTATGAAGCGTACATTATTCTAATCTTCATTTATTGTAATGCCATTGAGGACGAGCAATAAATGCGTTGTTATTTCGTATTTTACAAACAGTTGAAACATAATTTTGAAAGCGTTTAGAAACAACGAAAAATTGTGCAATTAAAAGGCCGAATCTCGACACGACCCAGTTATATCTCGCAACAACTGAAATATATATTCTAATCGAAATAATAATACAATTTAGCTAGGACATTCTATCGAATCAGTGTTATTAAACTGTCGACCATCTGTGGAATCCAGCGAGATCTTATCAATATTTCATTAAAAGTGCAGCGCTATTTCATACTGGCCCCAGATTATTGAGGAAATTTTATGTGCAATGTCGAAAGGGCCGTAAAAATACGACGTGAAAAGGGCTATTAGAGCCTAGCTAAGTGCCTTCGGATGGCCTCGTCACGTGCTGAGGGCATCCTAAGGGTCATAGATCGGTTACTAGCTGATAGTAATGAAGGTCCAGACGTGGAAAACGCATACGGAATTGATTTCAGGTGCTGCATTTGTATAACATGTTAATGAAACTGACGATGCATTTAGAAAACCATCACATTTTATATATAGACATAAATTATCTTACATCAATTAAAATTATAAATTAGTTAAATTCAGATGTAGAAAACAAAGCAGATGATATAGAACAAGTAAGATTTAAAACGCAAATATAAATCTTTATATTTTAAAGCATAAAATCACAAACTTCAATGCGATGAATGCAATGGCACTTTAATAGCGCGCACACTGTGACGACCGGATTTATATCAAAAGCCAATAACCTACAAACTTTAACGAAGCAAGCCGCTACTGGTGGACCGATAGATCGACCTTGACCGCTTTACACCCGAGGAGAAATCGTCATCTGAATCACTGATACATATGCATTAGTAAATATTGGCAGGCGTAGCAAACAATGTAGACCGCTCGCTACTCAAAGATACCACTAAAATGTAAGTACATTTAGCGATCGGAGATACAATACAATGTTAACTATCACATTTCGAGCCTCAAAAAAGAATAATATGTCGCCTTTTATGGTCAAGATAAGTAAGAAAGTAAAACTGATATATTAACGAGTGGCACAAAAAAAAGTGTATAACATTCTGTCAACAAGTTTCGCTAAGTGTACAAGATAATTTGACTCATCATATATGCTTTTGTGTGTTGTCGATCGCCAATATCAGAAAGTTCAAATAACCTGTGCAAATATTAATAGTTTCATTGTCTAGACTTTAGGGAAACATTTAGTAAAAGTGTTAAGTCAAGTGATAGTTGTAACATCCGATGTAGCAGAAGGTACTGATGTTTTCAAACAGATTAATGTGTTAAACAAGAAAGTATTGAGGCCGGACATGTTATTAGGAACTTACGTAACATATAATGTGAACTATGTATTATTAGCATTTTGAATTAATCAAAAGAAGAAGTTAGAGGGTGGAGAAACGGAAATGCCTAATAATTTTGTTAGTTATATAAGGATTCAGAACATTTACCAATAAACATTGGTACCCAACAGCAAAAGCAGAGAAATTGTAGTGGAATTAAGCAGATCAAATAATTAATAGCAAACGTAACACAACAGAATATGTTCTTGAAATTTGAACATCAGTCAAACTAGAAAATCCAAATTAAAAAAAATCCACATTTAAAAAAAAAAAAATATTTAAATTCTATTGACAAACAGTCTCTACACATAGTATTGTGAAGAACCCTTTAATTTAAGTAGTATCACGTGTAGTCAAGGATATATAATTTCATGACTTTCGCTAGGAGAGTTTTATAATAACGAGTTCAGCAGAAGCGTCGGTCAACGACCTTCGCGTGCCAATGTGGCCATTATTTTTTTGCTAAGCCAGTTGCGGCTGGCTCCGGGTTGCTGCTAGCTAGATGGGTAATCTAATTATAGGGTCTCCCTCTCGCGATGGACAAGTACCGAGCCTTAAACCTCCAGACAAGTTTTTCAGCAACGATACCGTTTTGATAATATCCAACATTAATAGCCTCAACGTGTACTTTCATCCTATATCCTGAATAGAACAACTGCAACTCCACGTACGTCAGGTTTAATATGTGAGATGTTTCCTCATAGATTGAATAAAAATGTTGACTTTTGCTTAAGATGATTAATTTTGTTTAATTAGAGCAGATCCAGTAGCTCACAGTTTCAGAATTTTATTACGTAGTTTTTTAGTATATTAATTAAGTAGTTATGGATTTTTACGAATTGATTGCGTTACGGCCGTTACCATTAATCTTCAAACATTGATATCTTTGGCATAGTAGAAATCCATCTATATTTTAATATTCGTAGCAGGGTCTGCCGTTTACTAGAAAAAGATACTAAGAATAGGTTATTGGAAATAGCCGATAATCAGCAGTAGTGTACTATATACCCGGTAAACGTAAGGCTTGTAACGTTACGGATCGACCCTCCGGCTAGCTCTACCTAATTGGCCGATCCGCACGTACACACCTACAGAACCCAAAGTAGAGAACCTAGACTGAACGTAAACAATGGATTATTTTTACTATATATATTACTCTAAAAATAACAATATGCAGAATCCAGGCTCTCCATGATCACATTTTCATCTTAAATGCCAAAGGTTGTAAGAACCTATACTATATTTGGCCATTTCTAATCCATCTTCAAAGTAAGTAGTGTAATAACAGATATAATCCGGTACTTTGTATGCAAACCTATTCGGTTCAACGCCGGGGCCCACAAGTTGTACTACCTGGTGGACCAGCGGTGCTCAATCCGGGAACTTCAGCATTTACCTACTTGGGATGTAAATGTGATCACGAATATCCTGGATTACGCATATTGTTATTTGTAGAACCTAATATATATAAAAAAAATAATGCATTGTTTACTTTCAGTCTAGGTTCTCTACTTAGGGTTATGTCCATTTGTACGTGCGGGCCCGCCGTTTAGGTAGAGCTAGCTAGCTAGTGTCAATCCGTAACGTTACAGGTTTAACCTGAGTCCTAGAGCTGAATCCAAGCTATTTCGCTATTTGTAAGCTTTTATTCATTATTATTAAATATTGATTGTATCATGAAACAGGAGGACGATAAACGAGCAAGGATGCTTATTGGCGAAACTGAAACAACAAAAAACAAGCTTCAGAGCTTCGAGCATCGGCGTAGAGTTGCAAGTTTATTTGTGTTCTACAGGATACATTTTGGTGAGCGTGCGATAGAATTACACAATTTAATTCCTTCTTCCCCCTTTTACCATCGGACAACAAGGCAAACTAACAAACGGCATCCATACATGGTGGATATTCAAGCAATCCGCACTAAACCTTCTGGTTCTACTTTCATAATCCGAACCGCAAAAGAATGGAACACATTGCCGGCTGAATTGTTTCCGAGTAGCTATAACTTGGGTCTCTTCAAGTCAATAGTGAACAGGTATCTTCTAGGCAAGTATGCTACACCCTCGATCACATCGTCACTTTTCACTAGGTAAGATAGTGGCCAAATGCTTGCCTATGGCTGCAATAAAAAAAAGGATCGATCTCTCTTACTAAAAAGACATGTACTTAATGGTACTATAAATGGTCGATTAGTTCATTTGATTATGGTGAAAGGAGGAGAAGCAAAATTTTAAAATGGGATATGTGCACGTGTTCGTCGATGTGACATCAACCGCTTGGCAAGGTAGGTAGAACTTTAATAGTCTTTGCGTGTCACAAATAAGTCTCAAGATGCAAGAAAATGGATTTAGTCCCGCAATAGCTGATCATTGTCTTTTAACACAATAAATAAATATTATATACCTTGGGAATATTACGTCTTAAACAATATACTTCGACATCATTATTTAAAGTTAGCAGCGATGTCCGTTTAGAAACACAAATAAATAAATCTTCTTCAACCTTTGATATCGGACATAATAAAATCGCATTGAGTTCCAAAGTTCAACGACGAATACTGGAACGGTAAGTTATATTAAGGTAAGGTATTATAATTAAGGAGCTAAATACGCGAGGTAAAAGTTTAAATTGTTGATATTAATAAAAAAATATTGATTAGAATTGAAATAATAAACATGACATTTACGCAGAAAAATATGTGAATTCTTAATCTATTGAGTGATTATTGCAATTTTCAAAATCCTTATTACTGTAGCACAACAAACTGACGCCAGCATTTCAGTTTTCATTGAACGTGAAGACGGTCTACAAACCTCATTCCATGATTTGTTATTTTTAAACGGTATATTTGCAAAATGGGCCCATCCGTTACTCAGACCACTAACAGACCCGACAGATAAGGATAACAGTCATACAATCGCGACATCAATTGAATTCATAATACCAACTTCCCAGATAAAACAATAGACGACAACATTAATTGAAGTAGGAAAGAATATGATGAAATAGGCAGAATATCAACTAAAGTTATTTAAACGGAAAGACCAACAACCTTATGATATCTTAATAATACAGACAATAAGAAGTAATAATTAGGATAGTTCAAAAACTAAAAAAACTGATTTCACTTCAGTAGCAAGTTTTAATGTTTATCGCCATATTTTTTTGGAAAAACTTATCAGATCTTGATACAAATTAAATGGGTCACCTTGGAGATAAACCATATACTCATGAAATAATTAATGATAGTTTAATAATCCAAATAAACCGACTTTAAATCCCGCGCTAGTAATTTTCAGTAGCAAGTTTTAGGTGTTTATCTCCGTATCTCTGGAGATACTCATCAGATCTCGATTAATTTACAATGGGAGGAATTCAGGAGGAATTCTATCGAATTAAAATACGACGAATTGAGAATCTCCTCCTTTTTTGGATATTGGTTGAAAATGCACACACTATAATTTTAAAGTAAGGCTAGTTCTACGTTGACGTTGACGAAAAAATGTGAAGAGAGCCAAGTGGCGTTCCCAAATTAGTAAGATAATAATTATTATGACGCAATATATAGAACTAATTAACATGACATAAACAAAAACTACAAACAGATATCAAAGACATTGCAATTTTATTATTGACTAAGATTTGAATAATATGATAATAATATGATTTAAATAATATCAACAATTGCAATGAATAATATTTGTGAATAATATTAAATAATTATACACATTTTTAATTGATTCGCGATACAAACAAAACGTATATTATGCGGACAAATATTAATGTAACAGCAAGTATTTATTATAGGAAACGTTTTCAAGATAACATTTGGCAACCTGATATCATAGCAAAGACTATTAGCAAACTCAACAATGAATCGTTAAATATTATTACCACCACTTGTTCAGGATAGGGCATGATGATGCGAAACGTAAAATCAGCGGTAGCAAGTACTGCGAATCGGCTATTGTATTAGCGTTATAAATAACCCATAATTATATTTTAGTACAGGACTCATCATGAACAGTTGAATTAGTTGTTGAAATTATCGAAGACTTTGGGAGGTTTAAGCTACTTAAATGCCACGTCTTTTCTCCTGAATACAAACGCTTGTCTGAATTAGACAAAAATGTATATGAAAATGTTATTTTGTACGTAACTAAAACCCGTTGTGTAGATTAGAAGATCGCAGCGTAACAGAGGAAGATATAATAATTGTTATTTTGAAATAGAAGACGAAAATTATAATTTTCAATAAAACCGCGTTAGTTTGAAAATAGATAAGACGTATCATTTCCACTTTATGAAGTTTTCATAAAAATAATCCGGCGACTAATAGATATCCTGTTTGACGATGAAATCGTACACAATAATATCTATTGATACATTTGCGACTGCTGTGAATACGTGTGCGATGTGAAATACGTTTGCAAATGATTTGCATGAAAACATCCGCAGGAGGCATAATTACCATAGATGGAAGGCGCAGGCGCAGGCCGAGCCGCGGCGAACGTAAAAAAGCAAAATAAATCATAAAAACCTGTTGTATTGTTCTTTCACAAGAGACGGTCTGAGAACCTTTGTGATAAGGAGCAATTTCCATCGATTTTCTAACACGTGTATTGACGTACGACAAAGGAATCATTAGAATTGTAAAAGAAATTGTTCAAAAGACAGAGCATTATAATACGTATCAATGTACACAAAGACCAGACCGCTCCAATATAAACAACTCACAGCTGTTGGCAATTTATTATAAAATAAAATAATACATCATTTGACTAGAAAGTGAAGTTGCAAGTTATAGGATAAAAAAAACCAAGAACCTAATTTTTAACGCTACGAAGCTGAGACGTCACGAAACGGAACCTAAGTCGTTCGACAGTGAAAGTAAACTCGGAGTAATTGATGTTATTTGGATAATTTCACCTATTTTAGTTGTATCTCCGTCTAAACGGCAGGAAATCATTAATTTCACAACTTATGTAGACGTTTGTCAACAGTCAGGTCGTACCAAAATTAACATGCAACAGTCAAAGGACTTAAAGGACCACCGACCATAATATTGTGACATTTGTGACTGATGGATGGGCCAATAAATAATAAGGATAAAGTTCAGTTACTTGTCATTCCAGATGCGTCCTCTTTCAGTATCGAAGGTAAAGTCTGCATGCATGTTTTGCCGCAAAATTGACCATAGCTGGTGGGGTGGCATTTCACTACAACTGTCCAAAATATCATGATTCAATCACTTTTGAATGCATGAATAAATAAGTTATGTACAACACTGATATAATACAAAAATGACCACACACAAAGACACTTATGAACATTACTATTATGATGTTATTTAAGACATGAACAAATAATAAATAGTAAATTGTAGTTTAAAATATGTCACTTTTAATGAATAGTAAAACAACGAATGTAATTCTAGATAAAATAAATCAATAAAATTCCATATCTGAGCAATTTATCGGAACTATCATTGGCCTCTAATCAGTGTATGTAAAATAATAAGATTAATCCTTATTATTTGATTTGTTATAGATAATCTTAAAATCATACATTATCTACATAATGATTAATAATATGATCTTAATACTAAAAATAGATAACAACAAAACGCAATGACGGGTGACAGATAATGCGTAAGTATTTCAGTGTAGGCTCGATGGCTCAGTGAAGCTACAAATTAAATAAGATAACCGAAATATGCACCCACCGTCAAGTCCTCTTCGATTTTCTAGTACTTCACACCTTTTTATCCAATGATATTCTAAAAACATTACGGTTTTATCAACCAACTTCCAAAAAGGAGGCGGTTCAATTCGTCTGTATGTTTATTTTTTCTTTTTTTTTTATATATGTTACGCGATTACTCCGTCAATTGAGCACCTCGAATGATTCTTTTTTAATCGGCAGGGTGAATTTCCGAGGTGGTCCAATTGCAATTTCATCGAGATCTGATGAGTATCAACAGAGATATGACGATAAACGTCTCAAACTTGCTACTGACTTTCATTTCATTTCATTTCACTAAAACTGACTCGCGGGGCATGGAATTCAGTTTTAGTTTTAAACGATCTTAATTATTATGTTGTATTGGGCAAGGCTTACGATCATTTTAATAACTACGGACATTACTTTTGGACTTTGTTTTGTCTCGTATTTATATTTGATAATATCCGTCACTGAAAAGTTTACATACCTAGTAGTTTAATGCATTAATTAGTTTAACTATACTGTTTATATGACGACAGGTTTTAAGGTTAATGTAATGATGGATTGAGATATTAACTTAATTTAGTTTTATCAAAATGATCGAAATATTTCATTAAGTATGTGCCACGGTGAGAAAATGTGAGAATTTGCAAAACAAGTAAACATTTAGCTGTGACTTGCGTTTGTTTCTTCCTAAGAACGTGTGTGCGCTCATTTGGTACAATAGTAATGTTGATACATTACGAACACAACATTGACGTTTTCAGAACTGTAGAATACGCAATACATCAAGGCACATTGGCATGTAAAGGAATTTGTAAAATGTAGGTTCACCAAGAACTTTTAAGAGAAGAATTCGCATACATTTGTGTTAATTAAGGACTAAGCGTCTACATGTACAAACTATTTGATCAAACAGATGACTATGGTAGAGAAATATGTGGATATCCTATTTAAACGCAATAACATATCGCAGGTGAATTAGAAAACAATGACTTATAAAAGACAATCTTTAACTCACGTTAGCCTACCCGCGCAATGCGCGTTTCCCGCAGACACCTCTATCCGGGATTCGTAATTCATATTACATATTTAAATAATTTGATATGCAAATTGGCAACGTGACATCTGATCGGATGTCAATGGAAGGCAATTTAAAATATCCCAAGATAAAAACAACATAAATAGATTCTGAATCGCAAATGTTTACTACTATCGAAGCAATATAATCAATCTAAATTTACAACTGTTAAATAAAATGCATATACCTACTTATACAGTTATTATGGTAGTAAGTAATAATGAAATTCATAATTTCAAAAACAATTAAATGCACAAAGATTTTGTTATGGCATGTCTTTTATTATCAAGTTAATAAAGTAAAGTGATAAACATAACAAACACCTATAAATAATAATTTGCAAATAGAGAGTAGTACTTAAATTGTGTATCGACTATGAAATGATGATGATTTACTATTTGCAGCTAATAGAATAAAGACTAACAATTAATACATCAAAATAGGTAGTAACTCTGTCGAAAACGCGGTCCGTTTATTCATGAAGAGGTCCGGAAACGCATTATTTTTTGCGAACAAAGGTACGTCAAAAATTCAAATCACAGTCGCTTCCGATCGATCGACTGTTTCGTGAGCGTCACCTTCGAAGCTCACTTCCTGAGGCGGCTTCCAATAGCCGAAGTGTGGAAGTGTGGACAGGAAGACTGCGACCGCCGCCGGTGCACCGACCGACCGCGCTACCGTAGCCTTGGGCGCGAGCTCCCTGCATTCTAATCGGACGGCCTTGCGGAAGCGCGTGCCTACTACCCGCTCTCGTAACACGGCCCCTTATCAACACCACCCACTTATGGCTAAAATGATCTATATTTGCGCACGTAGTTATCATAATAATGCTTGCCTAGACGGCAATGGATATCTTATATGTATAGGGTACTTATTACCAGGAGAGCAAATAAACTGGTACAAAAAGCATATCACTACAACATATTATAAAATAAAGCATCCAGCCGCGTCTGTCTGTTAGCGATAAGTTAAAAAACTTAACTTAAAAAACGGATTTTCATGCGATTTTCACCGATAAACAGGATGATTATTGAGGATGGTTTAAAGGTGTGTAATTTGTTAAGACTTTGTGTAAATTGGTTAAAATATGACGATGATCATTGATAATGTTAATTCATACTCGACGCAACAAGCTGATACAAAAATGTAGGCACCTGGCACATATTGCTTTACCCGTAGGAAACTGGGGTGGGCGGGTGCTAGGAGCATATTATATCGATGTTCCGCCTGACTTGATAGAAAAATTAGCTTACCACGATCAAGGAGAAAATCTGCCGCCATAACCTTACGGTGTTCCGGTAGCCTTTAAGAGAGAGTATTCTAGGCCTAGCGTGTTTACCATATCTTGCCACAGAGCGATTAAGTGATCAAACGCTAGCGGCTAACCTATAAGATATATAAAATAAAACTTATTTCAAGTACTTGCAAAATGAAATCACGTTGCCCGTTTCTTGCATAAAGAGAGACAAACATACTTTTTGCTAATGCGACAAGAGTTACAGTGTAAGTAACTTAACTCGTTGGAAATGATTAGCACAAAGCTGTGGTTCGCCGCGGGACGTTCGTCAGGTGGCAACTAACTAGTTCCACTTGCTGGACGGGTTGGCTTAGTTAAGTAGACCGATGAAGTTGCATAGGCACGCATCATCACATTCAAACTATTTCAACTAGAATTTCAAAGCAATGGTACTCGCTTTCTTAAAGTTATTTTAAGACTAAGACTATGAGAATGATATATGAACTTATAGCTATATGATATAATATGAAAATGACTTACGGCGTGGTAATCAGCTTCATGTAATTGTCTAAAGGTAACGGTTCAAACTTATTGTTTATGTTTGTTCCGGACAATCTTCTGGGCGTTCGCATCCAGCTGCCCCTTTGTCTTCTGAAACCTTTATCGTTTTTCAATAACTGGATGTGCCGTTTAACAATATCGTGCCACTTCCATTTAACAGTAGCAGGCGAGTCACTCGCAGAATCTTCTTTACAAATCTGCAAACTGTCACTAAATCGTCTCATATTTTGCAAATATAATTCGTTCGATTTTGGTGGCAGACTCTTTCTTCTTTCGTCGGCAATAATAAGGTCATGCGAGTTTTGTTCCGCTATCCATTTTGATATAAAATCATTTTTATCACAGTCTTGCACAATCACTGGCTCCTCTTTGGGTGGAGGTGGTATCCAATCGAGACTTACCCAATGACTAGATTTAGGTTTTGATTTAAAAATGACATCGACCTCATCGTCACAATCCGAGGATGCTATCGAACACACAGAGGTCTTTTTTCTGGGAAAACGAGAACGTATGGACCTGCCAGCAGGTGAACATTCAGGACTCGTGCCACCGTCCAAAATATCTTCTTTTCTAACTTCCTGCAAACTCTTTATACAGTCTATATTCACATAAGAGTTTTCGGAGCAAGAAGAGTCTAAACTAAACCGAGGTGTACTTCTGTGAGAAATTCTAGACCTAATCGTCACTTCTTCGTTGTGAATTTCATGAATTCCGCCTCCAGTTTCACGTTCGTTAGTAAGGGAAATTCTTCGTTCATTGGATATATCATTTTCCATTTCAATAATTTTAGCCATGCTGGGAAAACTACAATCTTTTTCTAGTTCAATTATTCGAGTTAATTTTAATGGACTTCCCTTTTCAATATCGCTATTAATGACAGTTGAAACAGAGTTGTCTTCATTTAATTCAATTATTCTTGTTATTCTCTGTGGTATTTCATTTTCCGTTTCCACAGAGATGGGCGTTGTAGGGGGTGATATGTCATTTTCGAAATCAATTATTCTAGTTATCATTTGCAGGGGTTCTTTGTCAATTTCTGTACTTACATTTTGAGAATCTAAGTCGTCTAAATCAATTATCCTAGTAATCCGTTGTGGATAACCGTCCGTCATTTTAAGATCATCATTTTCATTTTCAGCGTCTTCGGATTCCTTTATTTCTAAAATATCAGTAGAACTTAGGAATGATTTATAATCTAATTCATTTAAATATCTTTTGGTATTTGAAGGTATATCGCAATCGTCCAATGTTATTCCTTCTTCTCTGGAATTACTCCGACTTTTCGCTTTCTGTAACGCACTTTCAGTAAGGAACACACAAGGGACCTCAACCTGCATTGACATTTTGCGTCGTCTTGTGCAGTTTTCTTTTTCTTGATTGATGTCATTGTCAATATCCTCCGGAACGGTCGTGTGCGGCAGGACAATAGGAGTCCCGGCTACCATGCGCAAGAAATCTGTGACAGCAGCAATATGAGCTCCCGTAACGGCTCCTTGTAATTTCACGCCAGATACTTGATGCGGCACTAACTGATTATCGCGAATACACCAAACCACGGGCAAAGCCCCTTCTGACACCATCGTCGAGTCTTATCAAAGTTTTTCGCTAGTTCGTTTTTATAGTTCAATTCGGATACTTATAATTTTTATAAGAGTTCGAGAAACGGTCACAACGCGGCCAAGTCCTGATTCACTGCAGCATTTACGGTCTACGTCCTACACTTCGATAGCAAAAAAAGTTAAAGTAAGAGAACACATAAGTTTGTTGTCGAGTGGAAGGCATAGCGCGGACGGAGTTCGCGGAGGTAGCGGCGGTGAGGGTGGGGCGCGCGGCGTGCGTGCGCGTCCGGCGGAGGTCGCGAGAGATAAGACGGTGAGAGTCGCACGCGCAGCGCCGCCGCCCGCCGCGCGCCGCGCGCCCCGCCACACCACGCCACACTCACCTTCGAACATACATCAATTTTCATCCGATGCACTCTACGGGCAAATTATGTAACGGTATGGATGACCCATTTATCATACAACATAAATTCTTGATCTCAAAAAAGATAAATTCCAATCGTCATAACGACTTTTGATAGCATTAAACCCTTTCATTAAAATTAATTACGTTCGCTTTTTATCTGCGATTGAACGGTTCGTTTAATACCCTCGGACACGTAAGTAGACATCTATTAAATAACTTTGCCCGTCTAGACCGAAACTGATGCCGTTTCGTTTGTCTCTTGTCTTGCAATCTTCATTTTATTTGCATAAAATATGCGAGCACTGGAATTCAAGTAGGTTCGTTGCGGTGACGTAACCGATACGAAAGAAAATTAGTAAAACGTCCGCCGATCGCCGACGTCGTTCATAGTCATTATCAACGATTTAGATTCTTTGTGATTAATAACTTATTACTGCACTCCATAAGTGGTGCGGCGTTCCTTCAATGCATCTCAAGCAGAGGGGCGATCGCAAGTGAGTTACGAATCGTAAGTCACCCTATGTGATGTGGGGTCATCCTGTCGAGTACAGTTAGCCGGCTTTGTGCTGGCCCTATTCGTGTCAGGCAGGACAGTTCATCACTCGCTGCGTCGGCGTCGCTCGACCGATGCAACACCGCATGCTTTGTGACCACTTTTGTGTAAGAGAGTAGGTACTGGGTTAACATTTTCCGCAATACCCAACGGCGCTGTGACAAATTGCTGTTTTAGTTGAATAGCTTTGTTTATCATACTATGATGTGATAATGTAAAAGTTTTTAATTCATCTTAGTCCATTAAAATAAAACTTTACATGTTTGTTTTTGAGTATGAGGGATATAAATATTTTAATAATTTCTCAAATAATCCATTAAACGGATAATTTCTATGAACTCTCTTTGATGATCTTCATCAGGTGAGATAGTGGTCAATTGCCTATTGAGCGTAAAAAAAACCGGCCAAGTGAGAGTCGGACTCGCCCACGAAGGGTTTGAGAGTTCGTTTTAAAAATTTCATTCATTTTAGTTCTTAGTTATCTATCCTTGAGAGCCAGTTCCCATTCTAGGCCTAGGGTGCTTACCATCTTCGACCGCATCATCACTTACCAACAGGTGAGACAGTGGTGAAAACGCTAGCCTTTAAAACATAAGCAAAAAAAATTAAAGGAGCTCCCATACACAACAACAGACATGATTTTTTGGCGTTTTTATAGGTTATGGTTTTTTTACGCTCAATAGGCAAGCGATTGACCACAGAAAGAAATATATATATATAATTCATAGAAATTATCCGTGTACAGGAAGGATTATTTGAGAAATTATTAAAATATTTTTATCGCTCATATGCAAATAGCAAAATAGGAAGACCAACTCAGTAGGTACCCACTCCTTGAGATATTAAATAATTTTAATTGAATTATTTATTTTAAAAGAGAATCATTTAACTCTATATTCTGTGAATATTTCAAACGTCTACCTGTTGCCGTTATCAATATCGAGCAAAAATATCACGTTTGTTGTATGGGAGCCTTAAATATTTATTTAATTTTAAGGTTTTTAGTATTTGTTGTTATAGCGGCAACAAAAATACATCAAATGTCTAACTATCACGGTTCATGAGATAAAGCTTAGTGACAGACAGACGGACGGACAGCGGAGTCTTAGTAATAGGGTCCCGTTTATTACCGTTTGGGTACGGAACCCTAAAAAATAATATAGACGACCAAAATGACACAAACAATGGCATGGACTTGCCATTTTATTATTACTATATTTTATTTAGTACTATTTTATTTATTCGTCAGCCGTAACTTTTATTAAATGTTTTATTTATTCGATGTTCGGCACGGCATTATGACATTTTTTTTCATTCACAGAACCAACCAATCCTTCAGAGTTAATGATATAGATATATGTATAGGTGATCATTAGCTAGTATATTAACATATAAGTGAACTTGAAACACCGCAAATGCCATAGGACAGTTAGGTTCGGCGCCGTCGTGTTTTGCGATGCGCCACCCGTATCTGGGACGGGCAAATCAAGTATTAATTACCCATACGACGCCTAATGAGCCCTTTATGTGATGATCGCTCTGCATTGATCAATAACAATTTGTTCTGTGTTACATTACAGTTAAAAAAGGAGGTGAAAACGACTAAATACCAGAAGAGACGAAAATAGACTGTAGTTATTAAAATACAAAGTAGAGGTAGAACGTGGTACTAATTTAATGATCGCATTGAATGAATTTGACAAGATGTTGCAATATAATATCAGATGGGCTCATGGGCCACAGCCTTGTAGAAATGTTATGACATAATGATAAATTACTTGGTAAAAAAAAATGTGTAGGTGTTACTTGTAGGTCGTATTGATGACGTCCGCAACCTCTGATATCAATAACCAAACACTCTCGAATGAATTTCGAAGAAACGCTTTCAGTTCGGTTCGTTTTGGGTAATTCCAACAACCAACTGCAGGAAAAAGATGCGTTTATTTAAACGGTTAACACATTAGATAACAAAGAGCTTATCTATATCTATTAATATAGGCAGTGTTGGGTCTAACATTAGGAAATAATTTTACTGGGTTTTCCGGAAATTACGAAACTGGAGCATAGTTTGCATAACCAAAACACATCCGGTTTTAGTACTCAATCAATATGCATAAAAAATAATAATAAATTTGATTTGATCAGGAAGAGCAGCACATTCAATGTTTACTTAGGAAATGTAGACCTCACGTAGAGACGCCACAATAGAGTTGTACAGCGTTGTTAGTTGCAGCGTGTAATACATTTGCGTGTAATCAATTGAGTATATTTTGCTGGCGCTAAAAACACTTTACATGGGATATTCAGGTTTAATAATACAGGGCGGCGCAAAATTAATCATCCAATTTTGTTTTTGAATATTTTTTTAGTAAAAATATATATAAATATTTTGGGTAATGGAAATGTTAATTTGGACCTTCATCATTTTTCCTGTTAAGTGGAAAAGATGATATCCGTCAAGTGGCTGCCGCCAATGTTAATACACAACTGTGCCCTTATTATTGCATTTTCTATGACTTTCCGCAAGATTTCCGGTGATAATTGTTCGCATTCCTGTCGAATATTCTCCTTAAGGGCTGCGATTGTCAGAAGCTTGTTGGCATAAACCCGCGACTTCAAGTAACTCTAAAGAAAGAAGTCTGGGATGGTTAAATCGGGCGATCTTGCTGGCCATGCCAAGTCGCCAAAACGGGAGATTACGCGACCAGGAAACGCTTCATTCTCAATTATTCTACGCTCTTGCAGAGTATAGCGCTCCATTGCTTGTCTGTTTGTGTTCTGCATCTGTCTAGTTTACAAATGTCAAATATGATTGACGTACGACGCCATTTGAAAAAATTATAATATCTTCCGATAGGGTGATTAATTTTGCGCCACCTTGTACATTCAAAATTTAAAACCATCCTCGACTGATCAACATATAATCTGATTATTGAGACTGTTGATGTTGACTGCTGATGACTGAGAATGTTTAGGCTCACGGGAATGCCCGTGCGCCTAAACATTAGATGTCTTCTGTAAGGTGGTGAGGAGTTAAATATTCTGCAAATTCCAGGAAATAACTCACTATCAGGTCAATGATTACAATGTTTTTGAAGTAAGAAGATACCGCATTTCGAATTGATCAGGCCTATGAAAGTTGATTTCATAGCGTCGTCAGCCAGAAAAAAAGTCATTAGACTTAAAACGGCTTAATAGTTTTTTTATGAATCAAAGCTAAGAACTCTCTGGATTTAAACAACTATCAAAAAAACAAAAAACCGGCCAGGTGCGAGTTTAATTCGCGCACAGAGGCTTCCCTAAAAATTTGTCAAACTAGCTTAAAGGACAAACTTAACTTTGCAGTCTGTTCGATCCAATAAAAATGTATTGCACCAACCCCATAAATAAGTTTCTAATAGTAAATTCACTTTTTTAATAAACTAAATTTTAACGGTTTTTAGTGCTTCAAGACCTTGCTTCTTGCCGAATTTCAGGATTCTAGGTAAACGGGCAGTACCCTATAGGTTTTGATTACCTTGTGAAATCGCAAAATAGGCGAAAATCTGCGACATGAATCGCGTTGACGTACAAGTTTCATTATTTCACAGCCAAAAGAGTCCGCAGATCCGAGTATTTAAAAAAAAATAATATAGGCTAGCGTTTGACCACTATCTCATCTGTTGGCAAGTGATGATGCGGTCGAAAATAGTAAGCACGCTAGTCCTAGAATGGGAACTGGCTCTCAAGGATAGCTGCCGGAACACATTAGATCTTTGGCGACAGATTTTTCTTACATGATTATATACAAGTATTTCATTTAAGTTTCAACTTGATATGTCTACGCGTTCCTGAGAAAAAGGGGTATTGACAGACGGACAGACAGAAAGATATGACGAATCTATAATTGTTCCGTTTTTTCTGTTCGGCTACGGAACCCTAAAAAGGAATTTAATTCGAGGGACATAGTTGCATCCCGAGAGCAGCGAAGGATTTTAAATTAAAATCCTGAGCTAAGCGAGGGATAGAAAGGTCCGAGATAATTTTTTCCACGAGTTGATTAGTTCCTAAACACTTAACAAACAAAAAAAATGTAATAAATATAAATAATACCTACTACTAACTATTTATTTTCTTACAGTCAATGTTAAAATATAGAATACACAACTCGTGAAAAAAAAATATTATCTCGGTCCTTGTAGCTCTCGCTCCACTCAGGATTCTAAACAAGCATACCTCGTTAAGCTCGGGATTCGGGACAACAAAGTGATCCTATAAGAGTTCCGTATTTCCTTTTGAGGTACGGAATCCTAAAAAGTCTGGAATGAAGTGAATTTGTAAAGCTTTAGGATCTTAATATTAAATTATTAAAAAGCACAATAAATTGTTTTTGTGACTGTACCAAAAGTTATATTTTGGTATATTCATTGGGATTTTATACTTCATTTAAATATTTAAAATTTGGTATTCGTTAGGAATAGAACATTTATTGTGACAATAAACAAATACCATTGGCATTAGAAAGGAATAGATCAATCGCTTGCCTATATGGAGTAAAAAAAGTTTTCCTGTCATACAAGATTCTAAACGGACAACTTGACCTTAAATTGTTTTCAATGACAAGTATTTCTATTTTCAAAACTCGTTTGTTTTGTGGCATAAATTCGTTGAAGATATCATCAAGTACTTAAATACATCATATTAATTAACATATAGCAAGAAAATATACCTCATTTCGTCGAATATTTTAACTCTACTCTTATTTGTGGGCAGTATTATTTATTCTGTGTCGTGGCAAAGAAATAGAACATTTAATACACTTTAAAAACTCAACCCTCCACTTTGGGCACATATAAAAGACAAAACAAGCTGCTACAATTTCAGTAAGTCACACAAGTCTAGATGTAATTAATTAGTATGGTGTCTTCATCACGACAGATTCCATGGCACGATACATCAAATGAGAGCTTGCAGCAATCTCGGCCAACGATAGCATTTCGAGGAAGCCAGCGGTCGCAGACGACGCCAGCGACCAGCGGCGCCACCTCGCGGCGCCTCACCGGCCAATCCGAGACGAACAATTTTTTCCCTCTCGACATCATAAAATTATTAATCGTACCAGCTCCATCACATAAATAAGCCTCGTAATAACGCTACTGTTTGATTATAACAGAGTCGAGTTATTTTTGGGACGATATAAATAGAACGGAGACCCCTCAGTTATTATATATATAACCATTGTCCGACAGTTGATTCATGTTACTTCAAGTAGGTATCTTATTAACTGAAGCGGACTGTAATCGTAGTTTTAGTTTATCATGGTGAGTAAGCTCGTTGTAGGTCATGTTTTGGATTTTTTGAACCGCACATATCTTAACACTCTTTTGTGGGCTTGAGGATCTAAGTTACCATAAATGTATATTTCTTTATCTTGAGAACCTGTTTCAGGCAGAGAGAGAGAGAGCATCAGATGCCAGTATCGAAAGCAGCATTGAAAATAGATCTAATTATAGCCCGAACTTTAGGAGATGTCACTTCTAAGAGATAAAAACAATACCGTTAGCAAAAGAAGAAAAGTGATGTAAACGAAACGCAAAACAAACAACTACGACAGAAACTAGCAATTTCAATCAAAACAAGTGGAGTGTAAACAATTAATAAAATACAATAAAATATAACACAATCAATAAAATTGCTTTATTAAACTGAAGCAAATAAACACATATTGAATATCAAGTTAGTGTAAAACGCCCTAATTAGATGTTTCACAACAGTTTTACAAATAAAAGCGTAAAACAAAACATTGTTAGGTCGTGATAAGGTACTGATTATACTAACAAGTGTTATTTATGTGGGGACGAAGTTAATACTGTGAAGGTGAATTATCTAAGTACATAGACAATTTAATAAAAATATAAATTAGATTGAGGTAACGTATTACTCAGTAAGACAATGACACTTTATTTATTTTTTTTGCCTACTTTATAATTATATTTACTACCTAATTATTTTTATTTTAAAACGAGGCAACATGCGTAACAAAATCATAATATACTTTAGATTTAATTGAGTTTTGTCATTTACAAATAGACTTATTTAAACTGACTAATAAAATGTCGAGGTAAGTAGTTATTATGTGTTGTTTACCAATCTGATAAATAAAGCAAGCCTCAGATGACGCAGCTTTGTCTTATTCAAGAAAATATATTCGTTTGACGCAAGCACCTTGCGTTTATGAAGTGTCTAGGACACGAGCCGAGGATTGTGACGCCATCAATAATAACGAGAAATATATTATTGGCAAATATTCTTGCGACAGCTGTAACCGGATATAAATCAGATATCTACAAAATGATCAACAAAAGTTTTCACCATAGAAACTAATAATGTTTACAAGAATATCAACCATCTATCACAAATTACAGCATTTACTGCATCGTTAAATGTTCAATCAAATTACAAGAGAAATTCACGGCCAAACAAAAGGGGTGGAAATTTTCGACAATAATTGCAGTGTAATTAGCACTAATGTGCAATTTAATTTGCCTGTCGTAATCATCTCGAAGGTACGTCAATCTGCAGATTACGGTTTAACAGCGTTCTAGACGCGGGCGTAGAAAGTTGCTTGCGGCGCGACCGAGCGGCGCCCGTGCATGTCCTGCGATCCGCATTCTCCCTTCCATGATTTAAAATAAAATAAAATAAATATATAAAACCGTGCATCGTAAAATACACTGTATCGCGGAGCAATGGCTTTAGAAAATACACTGAATAGAGATGACCACGCTCACATTACAAATATTCTTTGAATGGCTAAATTATTACTTCAAGGGTAGGGCGAGTTGAAGGTGACTGGAAACGGTGGTAAAGATATTTGTCAAAACGCAGTTAAATGGAACTGTGGGAAATCCAAAAAACTGGAAATAATCAGTTACAAAAAAATTCAAGACAATGATGTGACGCAAGGAAATGACAATGATTTTGCAACATTAGATTTATCAAACGAATGTTGATGTTTCGTTGCAAATATTTGTGTGCAATTAAAATCCGACCAGTCTAGTAAGGATTTTATTTGTAGAACGCGCTTTAAGGCCTAGCGCTTAAAGTTTTTTTTATTAGATGATACGTATCACAATTATGATAAAATGGGATCGTTTTCTATTAATGGATAGTTTTACAGAATTTTAGAAACGTGTAGTAATCTGGTATTAGTCAAGCGATTACAGACGCGTCAATTATTTGATTACAGTTTTCGAAGAATTTCAAGAAAGCATTAAAAATACAAAGAAGAGAAAAAAAAACCGGCTAAGTCGAGTTGAACTCGCCCACCGCGGCTTCCGTACCAACCAATTAAGCTAGACCTCTAAATTGTATCAGCGCTCATATAACTCAGAGGTCTACATTAATTGGCGCAAACTATGTATGTATGGGGACACCCTTCAATTTTCAACTTTTTGGAAATTTTCCTTAATTTGTGCTGTAAGACATTGCTTCTTGCCAAATGCCAAATTTCATGATTGTAAACTTTAAAATTTCGCGATTTGAACACATAGTTATAAATATGAAAAAACGGGACTTATCGCTATAGGGTACTTTCTATTTACCTAGAATTGTCAATTTTGGTTATAAGCAAGGCCTTTGAGCACAAGTAAAGGAAAAATTCCGAAAAATAAAAAAAGTTGAAAATTAGGGTACATTTTGGTACTAACAAGTTTTCGCGAAAATCTAAATTTGCCCATATATCTTTTTATTGTGTTGACTCAAGACCTTGGATTTTTATACACCCAATAGGGACTAAAGACCTCAGTATCAGGTATACATTTCAACTTGCTAGGTCCACCCGTTCCTGAGAAAATCAGTGGTGACACACGGACAGACGGACGGACAGATAGACAGACGGACAAGAAAGTGATCTTATAAGGGTTCCTTTTTTTACCTTTTGAGGTACGGAACCCTAAAAATGCTATCTTGAAACGCGCAGAAGCCTTAACCTAAATATAGGCGAACGATTACAAAGGAATGTCACGACATGAAGCTGCAGAAGTTGTTTAGATAATGGTGGTGCATAAACAATCGGTTTTGCGGTCGAGCCACGGTATTATTAATGTAGACAGTATCAAAACTGCACAAATATCTTGGACCCAATTAATTCAATAACTTTATGGTAAAATTAATTTTCACATTGAATCAAAGGATCCTAAAGAAATTTGACCAGCCTTACAGATGTTCGCATTATAATATACTAGCTGTACCCGCGACTTCGTCCGCGTGGAATAGTGTCTTTGGGTAGCATTTTTAAGGGGCTAGGCTAATTACTTTTACAAATAAGACACATGCGTATCTCACTTACACCGCACCGTATCACGCCGCACAAATCCCCCTCCCCCACTCCCTCCCCACCCTCTTTGCCCTTACTTCCTTCCCCCCTCCCCTTTCCCCCCACTTCCGCTTTCCCCCACTTCCCCCTCCCCTCCCCTTTCCATCACCTTCCTCTTCTCTTCACGCCCCCTCCCCCTTTCCCCTTCTCCTCACTTCCACCTCCCCTCCATTCCCTCCCCTTCCCCTTCTCCCTCACAAACTTTGAATGTCATATTTATTTATATCGAATCAACAGCCTAAACAATAAGTTTCAAGCTTTAAAAATGACGATACTTCCATACAACTTTTCATCCCTCCTTTCAACCCTTTACAACCTCTTTTCGCCGTAAATTGTAGCCTATGTCCTTTCTCAGGCTCTAGACTATCTGTGTACCAAAATTTCATTCAAATCGGTTCAGTGGTTTTGGCGTGAAAGTGACACAGACAGACAGAAAGACAGACAGAGTTACTTTCGCATTTATAATATTAGTTAGGATTAGGATTAGGATTGGAAACTTATTGAGAAAACAAACGAGCTTAAGATAGTTCCAACGAGCCAATTGAGAAATGCCAAATTTGATTGTCAGAGTAATTGTATATACATAGAATTGATTGAAGATAGTAAGAAATATTTTCTTTTGCCATAGTGACATTAGCAAATGAAAAGAGTAGTCTTGTGAATCGAATTTATCGATCTGTATCAAGTGTAGATTAAGATATTAATTCACAAACTCCAGTCAACGAACAATCAAGCCAGTCTCGACCTCAAATTTGGGACAGTAAAATTGTCAATATCACAATTTTTTGTTAAAAGCATAAAAATGGATGGTGTTCCTTCGGGCATAGCTAGCATGGCCAGATTGCACGTAAAGTTGAAGACCAGAGGCGTATGGAATTCTATCACTGAGATCACGACCCGAGGCTTGAGCCGGGTCGACGAACGACCTAGCTCGTCGCGAGGTTGTTTCCTCGGCTGTCTCCGGAACCACCCTCGTTCCGTTTGCCAGACGTCTCCTGCAATCTTTATTTTTGCTGAAATAAAAGTTTTTTGCTTCTGTTTTTGTTCGATTTAATATTTCTATTAAAATCAAAATATATTACATTAAATATGTGTGACAGATACCAGATATAGGCTAATCTAGACCTTTTCGTACGATAGTTATTTGTAGGTTTTGTAATTAAATGAGTATATTATTTGACAAAGGCATAGGCTATTCATTCATTAGTCGTTGGATCGCAGATACCTGCTTAGCACTAGATAATACTAGACAGTAATTTTATAATGATCACAAACAGGTCGTGTTCACCTGTCTTCGAGACATTTGTCAAAGGGAACGACTGGAATCTTGCTAAACAAGGATTGAGCGCGTTTGCACAAGAGAGTGATGATAGATGAAAAACATTTTATCGTAGTATTATCAATAATGTGATATTTAATCAGATATCTATACTAGCCAGCACGATGAATGCGTTACATAATAAGCATTTGAAACCTTTAACTAGCAAAATTATTGTAAATGATCTGTCACGGCAAGAGCTATTCATGCAGATAAATAACATACGTAAGCTTCGATAGAATATTAGTCAGCATTATCTAACTCTTTGACATGTCTTATCTTATTTATAACAGTCTTCTAATGAGCAATAATTAATATGCAATTATATTCAATTGCTTTGATTTCGCGGTATGGCGTACCAGTTTTGGTGACAAGTGGGAGAACTCTCACTCGCGGATGTCGCATCGCATCTCGTGTGCACAACGCTTCATTGCCGATGAATTGGCACCGGCAAAAAATATCATTTTCGCCGTACGTTGACGTACATATACGTTTCTAATCACACCAAAATCTAGGTCAGCGGAAATTTACGACGAGAGCGATTTACTGAAAGCCTTTTACATCATACCATCTCATCGACCGGCACCTGGCACTACCAGGATCCGATCTGCATGGCGCGTATCACGTTCGCTAATTGGCGGGATTTCGTTCTAATAATCACTTATTAAACTGGCAGTTGTTGTTTAATTCGCTTTTTAAAATCAATTTGCAATGCAGTGTCATATTCAATTCGATTTTAATATGTAATGAGGATTAGCTTATTGATATTAAGTATGACTTAAAGGAGACGGATAAATGAAAAAAGTGTCGTATTGGCAGCCGCGTTTGATATGCTCGTTTGAGACAGGGAACAAGAGAAAGTCTTTGTTAGATCACACGTCGAAAACACTGCATTCGAAAATAATCAGTAATAATCAGCGTGGGCGACCGGTACACTGCAGTGATAATTGAAAGTGCCATCACATGCAGCACTATGTACCAAATAGAATGTGTGTCAAGACGTTTTCACGGTCTCGGCTTTAGTTAATGCCGGGTGCTGTCGAGTTGACCATAGCATGCCATTCAAAGAGTGTAGGTGTTAATATAACCTCTATCAAATCGGCGGCGATAGGTCTACTTACAATTACAACATTAAAGGAACATATAAATAAATTGGCCAAGTGCGAGTCGAACTCGCACTCGTAGGGTTCCGATTGAACAAAATTTGCCGAAAAAATCAGTGTTTTGTATGGAGATCCACTTAAATATTTTATTTTATTTCGTTTTTAGTATTTATTGTTAGATCCTCCACAGATGGACGGACTGACAGCGAAGTCTCAGGAATAGGGTTCCTTTGGTACCCTTTTGGTTCGAAACCCTAAAAACATACTACCAACATAATGCATGTCAAATGCTTATGATTCTCGTGTCTAATTTCCCTAATCTTGGGTTCACGCATTCGTACTCCAAATGGTACTTGTGATTATGTATACACGTATTGTGTATACCCATGAATTAGAATAAGGTCGATACGACGCCGGGGAGTTATTTTCTCATGTTCTTCATGGAACCTATTCCTAGCCCAGCAATTAGTGGACACGCAAGGCATATTGCAGAAAAGTCTAATTACACGATAACAGAAGCGGTGAAATACTCAACAGTTTTCTGTTCCAATTTCTGTTAATAACTACACGAAGTGTACAGCACTCTGTTTAGGGAGTTACCTATGGCACGCACGCGACATTACGCAGCGCTCAAATGCAAGGGAAACCGTTTCCCTAGTATTCTGTAATCAGCCCAGCAAGAGCATTTCGGTTTCGTCATATCTGGACACTTTCTAAAAAAACAGCCAGGCGACAAGTAATAAGCGCCGGTCAAGACGCTGCCTGGCTTCCAGTGGAAACATGCTATAATAAGGTATAATTGCTCACCACCTCTGTGCCTATATTTAGCTGCAAACACTCTGGAACTAGCTGCGCATGCGACTAGTGCAATTACGTAAAGCGGTTGAGCCATTTCTAATCTAAAAATAATCGTAGGCTTTGCAGACATCGGCGCCACTGGAATCGTACGAGAAAGTAAAGACAATTATTTTTAATTCCAACAAAGTTCAACTTTATCGATTAATGTTTCTGGCATGGAATGTTTAGCCAAAGAAAAACGAATACGGTCAATACGGTCAAAATGTATCTGATCAACAAAATAGTGCCTACTCTTCTAGACCACTCTCTATAAGGTTTACTGATACTTTTAAGTTTTGTAAAACATTGTAAAAAAATTGTTAAAATAAATTAGGATAACAACAAACGTGTCAATAAACTTAGCTAGATTCGTATAGACACGGTAATATAATAAATATATTAACGTGGTATAGAGAACAAAGAGCGTCGTGCAAACATGAAGTAACCTTATAAAAATATTATGGTTTATATGGTAAAATACTGAAACGGAGCCTGATAAACCGGCTAGCATATAACCCAAATTTTGGCTGCTTTGATGGATTCTTACGAAAATGAGATAACGTAAGTGCATTTGAACGTCCATTTCTCAGTACTACAAATGAGTACAGAAGCAGCAACAGTAAAACAGCTCACTAACTATAATATTTAGCCGCAATGCGGTATATCCGTGACATGAACTAATACATCATTGGCGCCAGGCGCTGGTTAATCGTCGGTCTGCGCGTGCGATGCGAATTTTCCCCACGGCTCCAACCATTAGGGAAGCTATCATTAATATGGCGACAGTGCTGATCATTCGCTATGACCAGCTCAGACTCCACCTTTCAATACTAAGTGTAAATTAAAAATTGAATATTTACGTAATACGAATGTAACTCGAGAACTGTCATCTAAGTAATTATTTCTTGTACGCCTGTCATCTCTTGTACTGGCGTAAATTAGTTAAAGAAAAGGTACAAATGGACAGTGTGTGAAGTGTTTTAGTTCGACGGGCAGATAAGAGGCGATGAACATGAGGCGACACATCGTCTACAATGACCTTAATTGCGTCCCCGATCTAGGCCACTGCTCTCTCTTAAATCAAACTTGCAAGCCCTAGAACCCTACTTATCTCTATACAAACATTGGGATGATCCACCCTACCTACACTCACGTGTGCATCGGGTGAACCTTATGCAACACAGTCAACGACCTCTACTTGTTTGTGTTGTTCCAATTGATAGGATCATCTGAAGAGGGACTTGTTAATTTACTGTACAGTTATTTTTGAATTATCAACACGTTTTCTAAAAGCTCAGTTGTTGTTGTTTCGTATTACTTGGATGATGTAAGATGCTTTGGAGGCTCTCTTGAACTGAAAATATATTCAAGCAAAAGGTTTTTTTTTTATTACGGCCATAGGTGGCGCGACTTATTCGATGCGATTACGGTAAAGAGAGTTCCAGACAGACATGTCTGAGCGAATGTATCCATTTAAAACCACAATTTATGTGAGTATGTGTAGGTTTACAACGTCGTGTGAGGGACGGGAGCAGGGCGGCCGCCGACGGGCCGGTGAACTCGACGCATCCTGTCTCTGATGTCCGTGATGTCGGCCAGTCATCTCTTTACTAGGAAATGTAGGTTTTTAGAAGCCGTTAGTGGCACACCCCGGCTCATACATCATCGGGGCCCGGTCACAGAGACTTTCAAGTCTTCCGCGCCAGCGATGGATCCTAAATACCGGGGACGACTATGGTGAGACCTCGTTCCACCTGTCACTACGAACCATTCTCGTTCCAGAACGGACGGATCATATTAGATAGATAGATAGATAGATAATCTCTTTATTGTATACCAGAAAGAACCTTAATATCTAGACATAACAACCTAATTCGGTGATACAATCGGCGGTCTTATCGCATAGAGCGATCTCTTCCAGACAACCAAGTGTGGAGTAGTAACAAAAAACAAAGGGAGTTTGGCGATGGCGATTATTTATGTTAACTGGAAACTACAATAAAATATTTATTTATTATTATAAGTAAAATACTAAATATACATATATGGACATACATACAAATACATATAAATTATATAAAAAAATATTATGCATAGTTATTTCAAAATTTTACAGCAATATCTGCATTAAGTACACGATGTGAATATGCGATAAATTAACATAACCTGCGGGTAATAAACCTTACAGATACCCACATGACATTTGTACTGTATTCCGAGGACACTGATTCTACGATTTTCTATATTTAAAGGACCTAAATACGCAATATGCAAATCAGGTAATGATAGCTCTCCGTCATTAGAGATAACGCTAAGTTGCGATGAAAAATTCACGTCTAGCTCAGCCCCTAGGCCGTTATTGATTGTGCAAATGTTAAATGTATGCTCGCTTATTGATAAAATAGCTAGTTGATCAGAATGCGCAGTGTCGTACGTCGTTTGACGTTGCGTTCCTGGCTGCGCGATTCACAGAAGCGGCTAACTTCCTGTAGCTTAGGCATGCGCCATGAATAAACACCATCTAACATTCTCACCATCAATAACTAACTAGTTCAGTAGTAACATTAACATTGAAACAGTTAAGCAGTTCTTGTAGTAGCAGTCGGAGCGATGCATGACGATCCAAAAACCGCTCGTCGGAAGTCCCCGGTGTTCCTCGGACAGTACTTAGACTCGACAAAATATTTGTTCTGGCAGCCTCGTTGGTTTTATTCAAGTCATCAGGCGTACCGTTAAGTAAGCTGCAGCCGAAGAATAGCTATTAGTTGGCTGGGGCGCAAGGCGGTGCGGTAGCGAAGTGACGTCCACACACAGAACCTAGAAGCTCGCAGTTTTAATATTTGCAAAACAATTTGCATGTTTGTCTAGGAACCGTTTTCCTGTAAGCTCGCCGCTTTTACTCGGACTTCATTAGCTTTTGTTTGAATAAGATGGTGCTGAGATTTTGTGCGAATGTATAGGAGAGATAATGTATCCTCTCATTATGTCTCTCCGCTTCCAGTAGCATGAAGACTGCAAAATGTATGGGTTAATTGAACAGCAGTGTTTGCTGCAGGCAACCTCGTTTATGCGCCGCCAGTTCGTGCGGAACGCGATGCAGTTTTAATTACCGAGGCCATCTTTACCTACCACTTTGTCATTACAAAAACGCGACCAGTATTACTTTTTCAATTTCCCTTATATCAATCGGTATCTTAGCAATGTCACTCCCGTCTCCAATAAAAAAATAATATAACGTGACTATTTTTACACTTAAAATCGTACTTCTGTGAGACGATGATACAAAATTATGCCATACGTGCCAAGCGCGTTAGTATCAACTTGTCAAAAAGAAAAATACTGAAGCTGTAGCATAGATTTATGAAGATTTGCCTGATTATACCTAAGTCAAAGGCAGTTAAATTGCCCGTAGATTGTGATGCAAAACGAGGCACTACGCTTCAAAATTCTATAGGCTCATAATGACTGCGTTCTTAGGTGATTGATGTTCGCCCTTCACGACTGACTTACTCTAAAGGGGTATCGGGCAGTGGAACGAGTATACTGAGAAAATAACACAAAGTTACTGTCACATCAATATCAAGGCTGTGCTGCGGTTTTCGATGACCATCACGTATGAATAGGAGGAAGTTTTTCACCGGATACATTTTTAGTCGACAATAATAAGGACTACTTGCCAGAGGCAATAATAGATCTTGGTAAAGCGCGAAGAGAACACAATAGAACATGTTAAGAAATTACATGTTTGTAAAAACGATGTTTTATCTGCATGTAAAGTAGACCGCGCATGTTTATGATTAGTTTTATGTTTCTCTAGAGGTCAAACAATTATTACCTCATGAATAAATTAGTTTTCTTATTCAATTCGTGTAACAGTAAATAGTTTTGATGATAGTTATATAAGGTGAGTTTGATTTACTGGGAAATAAATCATTGAGGTGGGCATCGGCGACGACGGTGCCAAGCGTTATTATGAATGCCTGAGCTTCACAACTTTTGCGAGACGGAAGTGTACGATATATCGCTGTTTATCCATCTGCCAGTCTCTGCTGGGTCTAGGGAATTTTAGTTCATGCGACATCACGGTCCTTGCAATTTTTATTCATCCCGCGTGCTGTTTCATATATATATATATATCTTCTCGCCATCGGATTGGTTGTCTCCGACACCTCTGTCCATTTCTTGGATACCATACAATTACTGCATTTGTGCGCACCTATTTTGATCTCGTCTTGCCAAGCCTTCTGCTAGTCTTCACTTTAACCTATCAGATTCGTGTCCTGACATCTTTTTCGTTAGCGTGACTAAATATTTAACAGATTTCGTTAGCATTTTAAACCGCCCATATCTATAACGACACACAGAAACCTCTGATTTTAATCTCAAAACCACGCATCGCACTTTCAAAAGAATGTTGTAATGGATTTACATCAGTGACATATTGAAGCTGATCCTGTTTTGTGATCGCTGGACTCAATTGGGCTAAAACAAACATACACAGTTTATTCATATTTATGCTTAAATCCCTTGTCTATCCAAAACGACGATTAATAAGAAAGAAACTAAATAATAAAAGACCAAATAATCAAACTGTTAAGACCCTCGTAGCATATACGAGTATGTAACGTATGATCTTTTAGTTTTGTCAATGTATTGTGCCTACTTTCGCTTGCAAATTTTCTAGTACAAGTAGTTAAGTGTAAGTTGCGCAATGGAAGCGTCGTAAACACTTGTAATTATTATTGTAATAGCGTTCTAATATCGATGAGGGGGCGTAGTAACAATTACAAGTAACTGTGTGTGGGCGTGGTGAGAAAGCGCTAACAAAACTTCGATATTTGACCATTGACAGTACATCAATCTAGTTGCAAGGTTGGAGACGAGAGCTAATTATCGTTATTAGCTAATAAACAGGATTCCGCAGAATACGTAATAGTAATTGAGGACACTGATTCATACCGACCCGAATTGCTATAGTCGTAAATTGCGTCTATTTTTATTTTTATTAATGGGTTCGTTTGTTGTGGTCACCTGAGGACGTTAATTATGTTTCCATAGTTTGGAATGTACCAGAACAGTAGGTAGAGTACCTCATGTATGTGTAGACAAATTGGCAACTTTCAAAACATGTTTCTTAACAGTTTCATATTTCACAGTTGAATTTCAACAAATTTTACAACAGATGCAGTTCTTTACTTAGAGCACTTACTCAAAGTAATGGCAAAATCAGACCACATGTCTTACATTAAGAACATATACCATTAATTATCTTCAATAGTTGATAGCATTTTTCTAAGTACTGAAATATTCCGTCTGTGTTTTGATTTTAAATATTTAAAGCTTCTGGTTATACTCTACCTCTACAACTACGAGCATTTACATAATATTTATGATTTATAATTAATTGCCCAAATGACAAGCACTCAAGATTGTCGAATAAAACCAACGTAAAAGGTATAAATAAAATGGCCAAGTGCAAGTCGGACTCGCACTCGTAAGGTTCCGTACCACACTACAGTATTTTATAAGATCGAGCAAAAAAATACCACTATCATTTTTCGCCAGCAAAAAATAATAATTAATAAACGTTTTATTTCTTATAACGTCATCTAACGTCTAACAAAGGTGTTAGGGATCGACATTTCAATATAACGCCATCTATGTGACGTTTACCTAACTAAGCGTTCATAGATGGCGTTACATTGAAATGCCGAAAAAAACACGTTTCTTGTATGGGGATTTTTTTTCCCTCTATTATTTTTAACTTTATTCTGTTTTTAGTATTTGTTGTTATAGCGGCAACAGAAATTTCAACTGTCTAACTATCACGGTTCATGAGATACAGCCTGGTGACAGACGGACGGACAGACAGACAGACAGACAGACATACAGACAGACAGACAGACGGACAGCAGAGTCTTAGTAATAGGGTCCCGTTTTACCCTTTGGGTACGGAACCCTAAAAACGACTTTCAACTTCTCGCATTACCCGTGAGTGCTTACCTTCAAAAAATCACCCTTCACCAAATTATACTGTTTAAGTTTACATTTATTCTACTAATAGCTATGATAATGCACTCGCTTTGAAAATCACCATTGTCTCTGCAATAAGTCTGATAAATTATTTTTTACTAATTATAGTCGCTTTATCTATAAAACGGGCCGTGATTGTGTGCAATTATGGAATGGTTATATATTACTTACTTATTGTTTTGTTGAATCTTTTGAAACTTTGACCCTGATGAGATTATTGAGAAACTGCATTGATATTAAGCCGATCAGCCAGTACCGATGTTTTCTATTATGATTAATGTTATGCTTTTTACAGGTTATCTAATTATTAGTAATATTATATTATGCATGACATCTGGTATCTTTTTATCTTACTCTATTAAAGAATAGAATAAAATAGAAAACACTATATTGAATAACTTAAATAAGTTATTTTTCAAAAAAAATAAAACCGACTTCATAACCACAAAAAGGCACTCAAAAGCGAAAAATAATTTACTTAAAATTATTATAAGCGTTACCCACGTCTCTATTTGAAGTCGGTGCCAGCCAAGTCTAATAGGTAGTAGATAGATAATACCTACGAGTACATGTATCTACCTACTTACTAACCTACATGTACCTACTTACTACTACTACATACATAGCATCTATCTAATATCCAATAGACTTGGCTGGCACCGACTTCAAATAGAGACGTGGGTAACGCTTATAATAATTTTAAGTAAATTATTTTTCGCTTTTGAGTGCCTTTTTGTGGTTATGAAGTCGGTTTTATTTTTTTTGAAAAATAACTTATTTTACCCTTTTTAGTGCAAAAAAAGTTTTAATGAAATTACATGCATCTATTAAATTTCGTGTCTGGGCCGTTATACACTGACGGATATATACTTTTTGAAAATTTCAAGTGTGTACCTATAACGGTTAAGAAGATACAGATCTGTAAAGTGCGCACATATAGACACACGGACGGACGGACGGACGGACGGACGAACAGACAACAAAGTCTCAGAAAGTGTTCATTTGGTAGCCTTTGGGTTCGGAACCCTAAAAAATTGACTTTAAATACCGCGCTAAAGTGAAAATATTCACTAGTAATAATGATGTCATCAAGGTCTCATAGGACAATGTCCAAAATGGCCCTGTGCAATAAAAGCATCTGACACACGATAATTAATTGTCTATTTTATTACAATAATTCCAAATACTTTTATAACACGGACTAGTTGTATTCCAAAATGCATATAAAAAAGTATTATTTGCGATTATTAACATTAATTGCCGCCATATGGCCAACAGGGTACTGAATCACTCTACTACGTTATAAGAGGCACTTCCCTATATTGTAGATACCCGAATTATGTAAGCAGTGTGTAGCCAACCTAACAACGGAAAGTATTATTTACGTAGTAACTATTATATAATATGTGGTTTTATGCTTATAATTTTTTTTTGCTGTGTTGATTGGTACAAAGTACGTTCATGATTCTGAGTTATTTAATTATGTATGCAGTGTCGCGGGACTGGAATGGCCGCCATCTTCGCCAAATGTCATGTCATGTCAAAAAATATTAGGTATGTTTAAAAAAGTTTGCACTCTAACAAGACTTTGCCCGGTAGAACATTCCTGTGAAGACAAATTATTTATTTATACATAATTATTTATTATAATTATTAATATATAATTATTTATTGAGGGCCCGGTGGCGTAATTGGGAGAACAGTCGGCTTTGATGCCGTGGTACCGAGTTCAAACCGCCGTGCACCAATGAATTTTTCTATCGAAAAATATATGTGCGCTTCTCACAGTGCCTGTGCGCTTGCCACAGCCCTCCGGTGAAGGAAAACATCGTTAAGAAACCAATAACCCCCGCATGGTGGTAGAACATATCTAGTGTCCGCCTGGCCAGCTACCACCCTCATGTCAGAAAATCGGTCGCCAAACATCTAATGTGTTCCGGCAGCTATCCTTGAGAGCCAGTTCCCATTCTAGTCCACTTCTCTATCTTCGACCGCATCATCACTTAGCAACAGGTGAGATAGTGGTCAAACGCTTCCCTATAAGATATTACAAAAAAAATTTCCCCACCTTTATTTCTATCTCGCTCACAGTTACCGTAAGAATATCTTATATGCAATAGCAACCTCCATTGTGTATAATTTTCTTGGGACTCTTCTACTAAAACTAGTACAATCTCCTATGTTTGGGGTATTTATCTCCATATCTCTGGTGATACTAATCAGATCTCGATAAAATTAAAATGGGACCACCTCGGAAACGTATCCTACCAATTAAAAAAAGAATCATTTGAATCCGTTCACAATTGATGGAGAAATCGCGTAACATACACAAAAAAAAAAAAAAAAAAAAAAAACATACAGACGAATTGAGAACCTCCTCCTTTTTTGTGAAGTCGGTTAATAAAGAAACAATGCTTACTATATTAAAATATTTATACAATAGTACGACAATAGGCGCTCTTATCGCTAAAAGCAAATAAGTAGGTAATATGTATTTATGTACATATAAAAATCCTCATTGCAATGCTTACTATATGTAATACATAAAGAGTTAATTAAATATTGATATCTTAAAAACATTTAAAAAACAAGCTGTGTGTAAAAACAAACAAACTGGCCAAGTGCAAGTCGGACTCGCACTCATAGGGTTCCGTACATATTTTATAAGATCGAGCAAAAAAATAACACTATAATTTTTCGTCAGCGAAAAATTTACTTTTGTTTTTAAACGACTTTACAAAAAAGGAGGCGGTTCTCAATTCGACTGTATTTCCTCAGAACTCCGTCAAATCTTAACCTATTTGAAAAAATATTTTTTTGTTTGAGAGATTATGCCTCCTGTTTCCTCCCATTCAAATTTTATCGAGATCTGATAATTATCTCCGGAGTTATGCAGATAAACAATATAAGCAACTTTGTATAGTTCGATGACATGCTTATAATACTGGCTACATTGACTACTACACAGCATGCGAAGTCGGTTTGTTTCGTTTTGTAAATGATCTTAAATTATCATAGTGTTTGTATGAATGACAAAGTAATATTGGCGGTTTTGAAAATGTGCTATATCTCAAAAACTGCTGGCCATATCTCGTTCAAACTAATTTTCGTTACTTGTACTATTCATTAATTCTGTATTTTCGTTGAAACCTTCTATTGAGATCTACAGCATATAATTATTTTTAGATTTTTCTCTCTTATTTTAGAACTTAGAGGGGGGCGGGGGACACACATTTTACCACTTTGGAAGTGTCTATCTTTCAAACGAATGACATTGAGAAAAAATTGTTTTAGGAACCTCAATGTTTGTCATGTTTAAAGACTTATCTAGGTACACGTTTGTATAGTTATGACGAAAACTTATTTTTAGTTTCAATTCAATGAATGGGGAGCCCCCCTTAATCTTTTTTTTTTGTATAAATGCGGTTTAATCTACATATCAAGTTTCAATTGTGTAGTCCTAATAGTTTCGGAATAAAGTGGCTGTGACATACGGATGTACAGACAGACAGACATGAAGAATCTATAAGGGTTCCGTTTTTGTCATTCCGCTACGGAACTTAAAAACCTTATAATCATTTGTAATGTCAAGTAGGTATACATAATGAAACATACAAGCTCAAATTTGCGCATCCTGCCAGGGATACCAGGGATAGGGCCACCAGGGAGTTCTAGTTCCTACAACCCGACTCTATCTTCAGGTCAGTATAATAGTACTTTTATATTGCATTGCCACAGAACATACTCAACAAGTATGTCAAATAGAAAATTTGCCCATCCTGCCAGGGATACCAGGGATAGGGGGCCACCAGGGACTTCTAGTTTCTACAACCCGGCTCTATCTTCAAGTCAGTTTAATAGTACTTTTATATCGCATTGCCACAGAACATACTCAACAAGTACGTCAAATAGATACCAGCAAGAGGTCGTAAAATGGTTTGCTAATTTTTACAGACAACTTACACATGAACATTGCAAGTTAATGAGATGTGAAGAACTACAAGAAGTATTATATAGGTCAGAACACCTTGATTTACTGAAACAAGGTTGCATATAATGGATTTATGCGAGCAAAGCCGATACGATCAAAGTTAAGTTCTTGGTTAAACATGTGGTCAAAGGTGGTGAATATGCTAGGTCTAGAATGACCCGACTCTCAATGGCTGTGTGCTGCCGGAACACCATAATGTTATGGCGGCAGATTAAACAAGTAATTATTGAGTATACACTAATCAAATTGGAAAATGTTTTATACTTAACAAATTATTGCAGTCCTTCTTGTCACACAATTATATTCTCCAAACTGTGTGATATTAACAGGTAAAGTGTTATTAAACGATGTCTACAGTTCAACAGATTGACAATTATGAAATAGGAAGCTTTCCACAGGACGGACAAAATATAGTGATGTAAACCTTTTAGATTTTACAAGCTTTTATTTAACTTGCAATGTATGTATTTCAATTAATGTTATCATTAACACATTAAATTTAACAGTTCTGTTGTAATACAGCGTTTTATAGTAAAAACAAAAACAGAATGTAGCAAAGAGTATGCTATCTATTATATACAGACACAGTAGTGTAAGTGCTATAATGCAAGCATTCCAATATTGCTTTCACTTGTTACCAACTGTTTCTTTCTCATACATATCAATAGTGATTTTTACTCCTATTGCAGTGGAGTCACTTAGTTGAAGCTATTGTTTAAGTGTAATTTCAATTATTGTTACACTAAGGTCAGGTATGGTTTCACCGTTCCTAGATAGCCTTTTAGCAACTATCTACCCAATAAAATACTTTAATATTCCTTTATATTCAGATGATAAGTAACTGAATCTGACTATCTGAAACTTTATCAGGAACAGGAGAACCTGGCCCTTGGACAGTCTGATGATGAGTTGGGATTGTAGCACTATGTGGATTACTACTGTATATGCCGTACATGTACATTTAAAAATGTAATTTTAGGAATACAAAGGGGTTTTCAGGTAAACAAAAATTTTACTACTATTTCAACTGTTAGAAAGTTTAATAATGCAGTTGAAACATAAACAGGTTTTCTAATGTTGGCATTGTACTGCCTCTTGGCTTGAAAACACCTACATAAATTATAAATTTTACTGAAACAATTTGATCGCGTTCTTAGTTAATTTATTTAACACCATAATATTTTTATAGGCTTTTTTTGGGTATTAAAATCATAGGCTATTAAGGGATAAGACCTGTACTCACACCTTGCTTAGGCTACTATGTGCAACTGCATAAAATACACTGATGAAACATTTTTATTTTTAACTGATAGTTCAAGTATTGACAATACTAATAGTATTAATAATAATACATTTCTATACCTATGAGGGGGTGTGGCCAATTGAGGCACACTAAGAACTTCATTCTACATAAGATGTGGCGAAAACATTTCCATGAAGCGGAAGTGGAGAGAAGAAAGGGGGTACAGTATGCTGTAGCTGTAGTTATTAAGGATGGATTTAAATTTTTAATAAATTAATTTTAAGGGCACGCTAGGTCTATGTTCTCGCAAAACTACTAGTTTAGTAAGTTTATAGATTTAAAAACGGGAATTTAACGTGACTTACGCGATGTCGATATAGCGATCGACATATGTTTATTATATGTTTAGTAAGTTTTGTCATAAATGTGAAAATAATATTGTTTTATAATATGGAGCAGCAAACAGTCTAACAGCCAACCTGATGGTAAGTGGTCACCCCCACCTATTGACATCTGCAAAACCAGAGAGTATTGCCGGTGTGTTGCTTACCCTTATTAAAGAGTACTCTATTCTATCTATAATATGAACTGAACTTTAGTAAACAAAAGGTTTTCTTAGTATGACAATCTGAGCTTCAAGGTAAACTTTTCGTGTTGATAAATTTTGGATGTTTATTTTAGTATACTTATTTATACAGAAAGGAATCACTTATACAGATTTATAATATGATTGAGGTACATATTTTTCCTTATTGTTCAATAATATTGATGTAAAGGTAAATCCACACATGTGTTAGGCAGGACTTTCATTGGTATTCTGATGTCATTATTATAATATTAGACTTCAGCTACATCATCACTTAATATCAGGTGAGATTGCAGCCAAATGTATACTTAACTATGTAAAAAAATCCACCAAGCATCTAATACATTTTTTGACAGCTCTTACTTTTAAAGATGATAAATTAAAGATGATGCTTTAAAAGATGATATTCCTTCAACCTTTCGAAAAAATATATATATTGTAGATGATGGTAGCATTTGGTATTCATTACACTTGCTTTAATAACAAACATTAGTGTCTATTAACAGAGATGGGTACCTACCAGGTAGGATATACACAATCGAGGTTGCCTGTAGAATAAACTTTTGAATTTATTTGATGTTTTTACTCTTCTTATTGTTGATTTAAGTGTGCAACGGCTGTTCTTTCGGTAGATAAAAACAAAGGTGAGGTAAATGAATTGCACCTACCCTGGTAGTATAATATCAATGGTAATTATTACACGGCTGTACATGAAGGAGTGCAGATCACTGCTAAACTGGTCACACATTACTATCAACCTCGACCTTATCATCTGAGTAACTTACCAGATAAATAGTAACAATACCTTTAATGTTTAGACTTGTAGCTATGTCATTTCAACGATGTATGAATTACTCTTACTAGTATTTTATCTCTGAAAATTAGCTGTATTCTGATTATGTTATGGCAAGTCTCTCTAACAAGGCAGTAGACTACAACATTTAATTTAATTCTCATATTATGTGTGAGCTGAGTTTAAAAAAATATTAAGACTAGGCTAAGTACGAAAATTATACATCCAAACATGTCACTCAAAATTTTAGAACCAATTTTAATTATTCTTGAGTAGCTTTGGCCCGTAGTACATTTTTTTTGTATTTTCAGAGATATGCGATAAATCTCAAACATGCTACTGAATATGACTCTTGGGATGTGAAGTATAGTTGGTATTGTAGTTTTTAAACTAACTTTAATATATTACATAGGGGAGGGAGTGCTGGTTCCCACACTCATGTATGGTATTGATTGCTGGGTATGGCAAAGAAGCATGAAAGTGAAAAATTAATGCTGTAGAAATGAGAAGTTTGAGAAGTACGATTGGAGTGCTTCTGATGGATTAGGTGGAGAACAGTGTGATAAGGAAATGTTGTGGTGTGGTAGAAGATGTAGTGACAAAGAAAGAGAAAGAGATGATTAGATGCTTTGGACATCTAGAGACAATGAATTAAAAAAGATTAGACGTAATAGCTTTATGGGACGAGTGTGAATGGGTCAACCGGTAGAATCTGACCTAGGTGAACATATCAGCTCGGAGAGGTTTTAAAGAAAGGCCAAGTCAAAAGTACCTATAACCGGCGAGCATGTATGAAGGCACTCATGAAAGTGGATGAAGCAAAAGATGTATGTCAGGATCGTAGCGTATCGTATAGTAAATAAATAGTCTCTGCCTAACCCAACGGGAAAAAGGCATGAATGTATGTATGTGTGTTTATTATATTTCATAGATAGGCCAGTCTTCAGCCACTATCTCACCTATCGGTAAGTAACAATAAGGTAACAATAGATACTGATACAATAATCTGTTTTGTAATTAAAATTGTTTATAATCAATGAGTTCACATAGGATGGTATGCACTAAAGTTCACTAAACTAAAATCAATAACTGGAAATAGCCTACATATTACATAGTATCTTAAACAGCTGTTTTCCTTAAATGATAACAATGTAAATAAGTTCTGAAGTCACCCTGTGATCATAATTTAAATGTGTGATAGCATAAATATCCTATACAACTTATTTGTCATATGTGTAGCTATTTATAAAACCAGTAATCTATGTATAGGTTGAGATTCAATGAAGTGTGCCTTCAGTGAGGACATCAACAATACCTCTAACAATATTTCAGAACAATAATTCAGTAGTAGGTAGACTGTATCACATCCTGGTCTGCAAGTTTTTAGGAAAAGAAATCGCAGGAATCGGCCGAGACCGATACGATTGCATAAAAACAAGTGATTACTCACGGCTCGGCTTCTATAGACTGCAGGCGTGCAACATAATTCGATGGAATGTAACCTTCTTTTTTCGTTTTCTTGCTTCTCGCTAGCCACCAATCGCCTTGTGTATCGTTCAGGATCTCTAAATGCTCCCCCTTTCTAAAACTAAGGTCCTCGTCTGTCCTCGCATCGTAATCGTACAAAGCTACGAATATTCGGGTGGGAGGGACCTCATTTGTATCAGTGCCTTGAGTCACCGTAGATCTTTGCGGGTCTGGAGGAGGTGTCGGGACTGGCGATGGGAACTGACGAAGGTCCTCCTCGTGAGGATTGCTAGCCCTCTCGTTTGGTTTTTTATCCTTCTCTCCTGTACTACTAAAGCAGTTCCCCATTTTCTCTTTACAAGGTGAGACTGGTGCCACTAGTTTTCTGTCAAATCACACACTGATATGAACCCGAACGATTGTCCAAAGTCTTAAAATCTATAATCATTGTATTTTTCACATGAAAGTCAATAGTTTGTATAAGATTATTGAGTTTTTAACGTAAACAAAGATCGAAAATTCCCGTACGGACATCACGGTGAACAGCCATTTTGATGCGCCATAGACAACGCGAGCGAAATATTTTGATTTTGACAACAAATAAATAGTGCCGTAGACAAGGCGTTTTTCTTTTTATATATTAATTATTATTTTTTTAATAAAACGTTATTTATTTTAATCAAACGAGGTATTTTTCTAACTTTTATTTTATTTCTATTAATAGGATTATTAATAGGACTTAATCAAAAGGATTTTTTATAGTTAGTTATATATTACAGCCAGCGATTGCTATTATTGTTTAGTAGTGACATCTATTGAATTATACCAGAACTAATTACGTATTTTTGTTTATAAGCGTCATCTGTTTGTTACCTTTTGAAACTCTCTTACTATAAGATTATTGGATGTCCACATTCATGTGTCACGGTCGTCCATCTATTATAGTTTAAGACAATGCCACTAGATGGCCAATTTCTCAATATTCTTATTACCTAAATATTAGATCAAAGTTCACTGAAAAATTTACTAGTGAGCTAATTTCTCGATATTCTAAATTGATAGACACCTGTAGAAATACAATTGTATTTACTAGTGAGTGAGGTCCAGGAGATTGAAGACGGTTCCGCTACTGAGACTAGTTCCTACTTCAGTCCAGTCCACAGAGCGCAATTATCTTATCTTTCTTTCATACATACTGATTGGCTGGCACCGAGCACCATACCAGAACTAGACAAAGCGACTGGTGATATTTCTTTGTCCTTTGGTGGTTCTAGACACTACTAAACCTACCACCAGTGCTTAACTGTTTAGCACCACCTGGGGATCACATGTAGAGTAGATTAAGGTCTAATAAGAAATAGACGCAAGAAGGCAACGACATTATGATTTATTTTATTTATTGTAACACATCCTTCCCATGTGATCGAGATTGCGTAAAAAATCAATTGACACATTCTGACTGGTTTTCTCTCACTCGCCCATTTCTCTCATTATCTCTCATAATTATTACACTTCTTACCTAACTGTAGATCTGTAGCGTTTTTAGCCAGACTTCACATTTTTACGTGTGACCATGGTAAATTTAGGTACTACAACTAGTTTAGGTACTAGAACGCTTCCGTGACCTATTATTTATTCTATGCCCCACGGCATAATTATTCAAATCACTGTGGAGTGATTTGAATAATTATGACCGGTTGCAATTATTACTACTATAAAAGCAAAGAGTTTTGCATATGTAGGTACTCTACAATATAATGTATGTATCTACTGAAATTAGGTACTTACTTAGCAAAAGCTTTAATTACTATACAGCTACAGATACCTCACCTTTTGCCAAAAGCCCAAAACATCGGCCTATCTTAATTGGATCTGATACTGGGTCTATCATGGAATTCAATTCATCGTGGTTACACTAGGATTACCGACGCATGTGGACTATTTGCTAACAATGTATGCATAGTTATTGAAGCTTTCAATGCCATTTCATGATTTCCATGGATTAGATAGATCTGTGAAACTGTGCTCTCTTGTTTATCAGAAGTCAAAGAGAATATAAATACTACGTAAGACAGAAGTGTCGAAGAAAAATCTTTGCAACTGTATGAAAGCTGACCAGTATCTATAATATGTGTAAATTGTTCTTTCGGAAGCTGGGCTAGATCATGCTTAGAGCCTATGTTCAGGAGTGGATGGAGATGGGCTGATAAAGTTGATGAATCAAATCTTAGCCGTGGACCAATGGATTTTTCTATGTGCAATCATGGGTGTTCGTCCACACGGTGGAAGGAACATTATATCAATGTCCCGCCTAGCTTGGTACGAAAAAGTACATTACCACCATCAAGGAGAAAATCCGCCACCATAACCTTACGGTGTTCCGGCAGCGCAAAGCCCTTGAGAGTCGGACCATTCTAGGCATAGCGTGTTCACCATCTTTGCCCATACCATCGCTTACCACCAGGCGACGTAATGGTCCAACTTATCATATCTAATAATATAAGAATCTTTGTCCTGACATACTGACTGACCTATAGACAACGCACAGCCTAAACCACTGGTCGTAGAGACTTGAAATTTGGAAGGTATATTTTTCTTAGAACGCAAGGGTGTTGTACTAAGAAAGGATTTTCCAAAATTCACCTCTTAAGGGGATGAAACGGAAGTTAAAAGTTTGTATGGAGAAACAAGATTAGATATTCTTTTTTATTCGAAACTACACATAAGTGCTTCGGTAAATAAATAAGTATTACTTACATGTTTCAAGGCTTTTACGAAATTCTACCCCTAAGAGGGTGAAATGGGGTAACAATGTCTGAAAATCAATATTGCTTTGGATTGCGCTGAAATTTGGCATGCAGATAGTTATTACAAGGTAAGTGACCCATTCAGAAAGGATTTTTCTAAAATCCTCCCCTAAGGGGATGAAACGTGTTTTAAAGTTTTTAAGGAGAAAAAAGATTAGATACGTCTTTTTTATTTGAAAATTTAGATGAGTACTTCTGTCTGTAAATAAGTAAATACGTGTTTCAGGCATTTTCGGAATTCCACCCCTAAGAGGGTGAAATGGGGTAACAAAGTCTGAAAATCAATATTAACGGATTGTGCTGAAATTTGGAATGCATATAGTTATTATAACGTAGGTATCCGTATCCGCTAAGAAAGGATTTTCCAAAATGAAACTGGGGTTCAAAGTTTGTATGAAAAAAAAAGATCAGATAGTAGTAGGTATGTATTATTCGAAACTTCACACAAGTACCTGTTTTTGTAAATAAATGAGTAAATAAGGGTTTCAGGTGAAATGGCGTACACAAAGTAAGAAAACCAATGTGGTTTTTCGGGTTCTATAAAAATCAATCCCTATTTCCCTTTACGCGATAACTTAAAAACGGGTCGACCAATTTGGTTTAATTCTTTTTGATGTGTTTTTACGATAGAAAGGTTTTTACGAAAGAAAAGTTTTAAATTAATGAAAGAAGTAAGTCTCAAGTTAACACGGGCGAAGCCGCGCGGCACTTCTAGTCTTCTAGTCTAGATATAAAAAAAAGAATACTAACTTTTCCTGAAACATTTAACATATATACGATCTAACTCTACATTGCCCTCTGCAACTTCGCTAAGGTGCGAAGTATTATTAGCATTTACTGCCTACATAACACGTTAGAAGGAAAATGTAAGATTGCATATTATGTGCCAACGTCTAGAGAATTTGCAAGTGGCGTGGCCTACAATTTCGATATCCCTACAATTTCGGTACAGCTGCCGCATTTTCCTTGGCCCACGGCTTTTTACGAGAAATACGCGTAATGTCTAGGGATGATAGAAGTGAGTAACAAATGTGACAAGCGTGAGCAAAAGTGTTTAGGGTTCCTGATAGATAATTTAACTATTTACTTGCTTGTTGTTGACTGACGTATTCGGGGGTCGCTGTCACCCACGGGAGTGTCATTATACCTTAATTTTACACGTTATCCCTGGGTGGTCTCAATTTGGTGAGAACTGATAGTAGATAGATAGAAACTCTTTATTGTTACACCACGACTATACTCGTAAGCTAGACAACATGACAAATATATACAGAATAATAGGATAAATTGGTAGGCTTTGATTGATAATAGTAGATTGTATACCAAGGGTGCAATATAGTACGTTCCTGCGAGGCCATTTTTTGAATCCAAACCAAAGCGAAAGATTCTAAAGTAGAATCCTCAGCGTAGCGAGGGATTCAAAGTACGTCGGCCGAGAGAAAATAATATTGCAGCCGAGTTTTACACTCTGCTTTTTTTTTACTTTTCACTTTTTACTTTTCATCCCCCTCTATGAGAAAAGGGAATAGATAAAAGGCTCTATAAAATAGCAATTCAAGAGCATAATATTGTAAAAGACGCTGACTAACATAAACAAACGTAATAAACCAATAAATACATTACATTAAATATATAAATACAGTTTCCGAAAAAAACTTCGCACCTTTTGCAGTTTTCACCTGATAAACATTTTACCCTTAACTTTTTGACATATTATACATAAGGACATGAAATACCTACAAAAAAAAGGTGCATAATTATCTAAACCTAAAACGTATGCCATTCATTGTCCATTGGTCCATTGCTAGAATTGTGTCAATCAAGGTCATCAATGGACCAATGGACAATCAATGGCAGTCATTTTAGGTTCCATTATGACTTCTAAGCACTTTTTCAAAAGTTATATCCATACAAGCAAATGTATCGCGGCACCTCCATGTCTATATGCACAGTCCAGCAAGTATAACTTGGCGTGCCTGTGCGCCACTGTGCATTTACTTTGTACTTTGATAACAGTTTCTCTTAAACCACTTTTAATTACTTTTGGCATTATTGAACTATTTTAATGTAGCAGATTTATCAACAATAATGTCGCGGTAATCTCTCAAACGTCAAACTCACAGTTTCAATTAAAAGAATTAGTTCCAAAAACCAACACCGCCAAGTTATACTTGTGGCACTGTATTTCCTACTCCATGGTTAAATGTGTTATTATGACAGTCTGTGACCACAGACTAAACATTTCAATAATTCTAGCGCTTTTTTTTTCTTTTATTGTGTGTATTGTGCCACATTGCGCGGTTAATTTAAAAAAAAACTTGTTGAAATTGTTTCCCCCCTATTAGACGTTGCGGCATTTAAAAAAAACTTAATTAACGCTAAGCGCTCTCTATTTAATAGGACAGTAACATTTCCCGTACAATATGATTATTGAACCTCCTTAGACATGGCACTATAAAAGAACAGTCATAAGCCAAAAATTTAAAAATTACTTTCCCGCCCTGGGGCGGAAAAGACCTATTTTGCGCGCACTTATCGAGGAACAAACCATCACTTTTCGAATAGATGGGATGAAAATAGCTTTTCTTTCATTTATGCAGTTAGGATGAGCTTAAGGATTGGCTGTTATTGAAGCTTTTAAAATAAACTTTTATTTTATTCCGGATAGACAAGCACTTATCTATTGTTAATGCTTGACTTACTTGTTGTTAAGTGACGATGCGGCTTCAGATCTAGCTTGTCTGGAAACGGTAGACGGTAGTGAGACAAACCGTAGGGCAATTACTTTATTCGCAATTCACTTAGTGCAACTGATCCATACCTTCTTTTATTCTTACCCTTCTTATTCTTATCCTTTTATTCTTACTCTAGCGTGCTACCATCCTAAAGCGTTGTCACTTCCCAAGAGGTAAGATAGTGGTCAAACATTGCACTATTGACGTGAACCCACTCCAGACACAAGCATATTTAGCTTAGTTGGAGGCGTTAACAAGAATACTAGTAATGTGCAACCCACATTGCGAGTTATCTTTAAAAAAAAAATCATTAGCCAATATGATATTTAAAAAAAAGTTTCCTAGCACCGAACATTATGCCGGCGAACCGATTGATGACATGTACCTTCATCTTTGTTCGGTGGGTGGTTTGAACCACCACCGAAGCCACCAGTGGTCACATATTTAGCTTTACCCAGTCAGGAAACTAAGCAATGGCTGACAATGAAAATGTCCCCAGGCAATCTGACCTAATAAGAGTAGTTCAATTATTGCATTTTGGGTGCGGAACCCTAATAAAATAGGTAGGTACGTGCAGTGTACGAACATGGGCTGTTTGTTTAAATAAATCGTGAGCTCCTTTACAGGATACGTGTCCTGTAGGACCAACATTTCATTCAATAGTACGTCCCCAAGTATTTCTTTGAAATTTAACAGACAGTGACATTCAATATATGTCTTGTCTTGCGGTTCTATCTCGAGTTCCAGAGCATTAAAAATTATTTTGGAATTGTGTATAACTTACCTTCGTTATTCCCAAAATTTGTTGACATGGGAGGGGATGGGAGATTGAGTGGAAGTCTGGTTTCGGATAGGTACCTATTTATTATCAAGGGATCTTTCTTCCATATGAATTAATGTTGTTGATAAATTCTTTAAAATCCTCGAATCATATGGAATATTTTTTTAAATATTATTCTAGAAAGCAGTACATAGGTATTAGGTATTCATTGTACACAAAAAAATTGCAGTCTTACTACCTTACCTACATTTACTAGCTTTCACGAGTGAGTTTAAGAATCATGTACAAGTTCCACCAACTTCTACATACTTCTTTTTTAGATTACTTCTTTTTTAGATGTCAGAGCACTGATTATTCACAATTTTTTAAGATTATTTTTTTATTTTTAATAAGAATTTATTTTTCATTTTGTATAAGAATTAAATAAGATTGAATAAGAGTTAAAATTAAAATGCTAATTTTAGAAGAAGAAACAATGTTTTTCTTATAATTTTCGATGGCGATTGATCAATTCAACACCTTTGTTTAAAAAAATACACAATCGCGTAGTGTTTTTTATTTTTAACTGACTTCAAAAAAGAAGGAGGAGTTTCTCAATTTTGGAAGGAACAAAATGTTTTTACGTATGTTCGGGCATTACTCCGTCATTTATGGACGGATTCGCAAACTTCTTTTCTTCTTTTTCAAAGTCCTTTGTTTCTTCATTTTTTTTTGTCCGAAAGAGGTTTGTTCCGTAGGAGTCCCTTTTATTTAATTTTGTAAAAATCTGATGATTAATTTCGGGGACAGACACGAGAATTCCTCAATAACTGATGTTAGGAAAGGAATTTATGTTATACCACAGAATTCGTAATTTATTAACCGATTTAGATTTTTTTTGTTTTGTTGTTGTGTGTTAATTTTTGTGTGGCTTATTGTGGCTTATTTCGAAATGGTTCCATAAAATATTTCGTAAAGATCTGATGATGAGTTTTGAAGGCAGACGTCGGTACTTCTTCACTAAATGCCAGCAAATTTTGTCACTTCATAACTCCGTAATTTATTTAACCGACTTGATGAATTATTGTTTTGTTTGGGTAGGTATACTTCCCGTGTGGTCCCATTGTAAATTCATCGAGATCTGATGAGTATCTCCAGAGATATGAAGACAAGCCTTCGTAACAGTAGCTGTCTAGCGGATTGAGAACAGTCTCACTGTTATACTAATTTCTTTAATCTGATATATAATAAAATTTCCTATAAAATTCTGCGTAAAAAACATTAAAAATACATCCGTTATAATTTTACAAAGTTGAAAAAAGGAAAAGTTGTCATGTCACCAAACAAAAGCGAGTTGGAATATTCTTTTTTAGGGTTCCGTACCTCAAAAGGTAGAAAAAGGAACCCTTATAAGATCACTTTCTTGTCCATCTGTTTGTCTCTCTGTCTGTCCGTGTGTCACCACTGATTTTCTCAGGAACGAGTGGACTTAGCAAGTTAAAATTTATACCTGATACTGAAATCTATAGTCCCTATTGGGTGTATAGAAATTAAGGTCTTGAGTCAGCACTATAAAAAGATATGGGCAAATTTAGATTTTCGCGAAAACTTATTAGTACCAAAATGTACCTTAATTTTCAACTTTTTTTATTTTTCGGAATTTTACCTTTACTTGTGCTGTAAGACCTTGCTTTTGACCAAAATTGACAATTCTAGGTCAACCGGAAGTACCCTATAGGTTTTGGGTCGAAAACCTATAGGGTACTTCCCGTTGAATTAGAATCGTGAAATTTGGCAAGAAGCAAGGTCTTACAGCACAAATAAAGGGAAAATTCCAAAATTAAAAAAAAAAATTGAAAATTAAAGGGTGCCCCCATACACACATAGTTTACGCCAATTAATATAGACCTCTGAGATATATTAGCGCTCATACAATCTAGAGGTCTAGCTTAATTGGTACCTACCAACGTCGGCACGGAAACCTCGATGGGCGAGTCCAACTCGACTTGGCCGGTTTTTATTTTTTGTTAGAAACTGTATAGGTAAGGTAAGGTATAAGGTACTTTCCGTTTGGTCCCTTTATAATTTTATTGAGATTTAATGATAGGTACCTCTAGATGTATACACCTCGAACCATACCAAAAATTATAGTAGCGCGGCATTTGAAGTCGGTTTATTTTCGTTTTGTTAACGATCCTAAATTACACTATTAAAGTCCGTAAAATAAAATAACCTTTCATTCTTCCATTTACTATGCTAGCGAATTCTTCAAAGTTTTTTTATAATCGATGCATTTTTTTACATATCCTATTTTTTACATATACTGTTTTTGTGTGTATATTATACCTACATAGGTACTTAGCTATGTTCACATAGTTCCTATAGCTATCTAGCTTAGTTGTTAACATAGTACCGTGCAATTTTAATTTTTTTGTTCTAACTTAATCTGAACATGCGATGAGCTTGCGTTTTGTGCCGTTCGAGGAAGAAATTACATACTTACTAGATTTGTTGAACACATTTTGTCCGGATAGTCAAACAGTTAAAAAAATATACTTAACTTAATTAAATTTACTATAACTTGCTGACCTATTTCTACCAAACATTTAAAGATAATTACGCATACAACTCACATCTCTGCACTTTTTTTCATGCTTTGTTTCTCTATCGCCATCTTCTTTCTTGTAACCGCTTCAATCGTTGATCTTTTGGCTATCAGGTAAGAAAGTGTTTCAAAGCATAATCATCATCATCGTCATTATCGTCAGCCGGTATCAGTCCACTGCTGGACGTAGGCCTCCCCCAAGACACGCCACTGAGCCCGATCTTTGGCTCTTTGTTTCCAGTCACTGCCCACCGCTTTGCGACTGCGTCGCTCCACCTAGTCACAGAGCGTCCTACGCTTCGTTTGCCGATTCGCGGTCTCCACTCTAGAACCAGTCTGCCCCAACGTTTATCGTTCCTACGGCAGAATTATTGTTAGAAAATCGAGAAGTAAATAAAACAAAAAAGACATGTTAGAATATTCAATTTATTATTTTTTCATAGTTTATAGAAAGTTTACATTATAATTAGTACCAACGTTCGTTTGAGATAGCATTCAACATTTTTTTTTCTTTAATTCAAATAATAACTACTGGTTTTGTAAAGATATTGTTTTGTATGGAGCAAACCTTCGTTTGAAGAATTAATTTATCTAATTAAATCTATTTCTTTGCTTTGTTTTAATCAAATCGATAATATTCTTTCTATAGGTATTCGCAGAAGAATATGGCAAAATTAAAAATTGAAAACAAAGTTACATAAATGTGGGGACTTGTAAATAAGATGATATGGGTGCGTTCAACGCCTACTCTCGAATGGAAGAATCTATCGGGATGAAATTATTGCAAATCAGGAGATCGGGAAATGAAGTACAAAATCAGTAGATCTCCAAAAAAAAATGTTGTTTAAAAATTACCCACTTTTGTCGTCTTGGATTGTTGCAGACGATTGAAGCATTGCTGTTCAGCGGCGTCGATGGCTAAATAATCGAATGCGGGCGTGACAAGGTTTTCCACAGTGAGTACAAAACTTTTGTACACGTCTACAAATATATAAGAAAACACACTGTTACTTACACACAATCCAACATTTCATTGTACCGGCGGGACTCGAAGCCTTTGGGAAACATGCCCAAGTGCTCAAACCAATTATGCCACGGTGCGATTATCAATACGACGAAATTAATGCAATCCATTAATTTATTTGTAAGTCAATCACCCCATTTAATATTATTATTATGATATAATACTTGTATTATATCATAATATTTATACCATACCTATCAACGCTACGAAATGAAAATGTCTGTCTGCTACGGGCTTCGGGTATGTCTGAGTGGTATTTGAATGTATCCAATCGTTGACCGGAACGCAAGTGTCCGGAACAGGCCGGATATTGGCTACATCTCTAATATGTTCATTTGCGCTAACTCAGCTCAGTGTAACGGTCTTCCTAGCTTAGACGTTTTACCATTCCGTTGTAACGTTTTCCTTTCGATATTGGAATTGAGACCTCGACACCCTCGACGATTTCTAGCCATAAAAACAGACTGGTGGCTAGCCGAGCTGATGTTGAGAGTATGAATTGAACAGACGTTATTTATTATATATATATATATTGGAAATAATAAATATATATATATATAAACATAAATATATATATGGAAAATAAATTATCATTGAATATAATATATATATATATTATATTCAATGATAATTTATTTTCCATCAAAATCTTTTATAAATTTTTTTATAATCGCGTTTGTCAGCTGCGCGAATATATTGTGTTCCGTAATATGAAATGATGAATGAAAACCTAATGTTTTCGCACTTGTTTGATAATCTATAACGTCTTGACAATATAATAACTTTGATTTATAGTTATAGTGAGTTTGATGATTATACAAAGATCGCGATCTCGCTGCGTAACTCCCGAGGAAGTGCATCGGACATGCACGAAACCTAAGTCGAGACATTCGACATCACATAGTAGTGAGTAGGTATAATAGTCGGTATTTTTATAATCAAGATTATAACTGACTTCACATTTTTCTGGAGATACTAAATATGGGACCACTTTAAAGATAAATGAACCCTACCTGTGAAAAATGGAATCATTAAGATCGGTTCATGATTGGCGGAATAATCGCGTAACAAACATAAATAATTTAAGATAGTTTACAAAACGAAAAAACCGACTTCACATGCCGCGATAGTGATAACATCCACTAGTCATAATCATGTCATTAAGTTATCAAATTTGTTTATATTGTTTATCTTCATATCTCCGGAGATGATTATCAGATCTCAATTAAATTTGAATGGGATCAAACGGAAAGCATCATTCAAACAAAAAAAAAATAATTTTCAAATCAGTTAAGATTTGACGGAGTTCTGAGGTAAAAAACATAAAAAAATACATTCAAATAGAACCTCCTTTTTTGTAAAGTCGGTTAAAAAACATACAGACGAATTGAGAACCTCCTCCTTTTTGGAAGTCCGTTGACAAAAAGGTTATAATTCGTATAATCTATATCATGCATCATAGATAGGTATACCACGGGTAGGTATACCTATACCTAAATATTAAGTAATATATTATGAGTTTTGTACGAACTCAAGTAACTTTAGTAAGTCTGTCGGATAGCTAGTAAAAAATAGAACTTTTGGATCATAGATGCATTCTAATCATGTTTTAGAAAATAGCTAATTGCTATGTTGCCCAGCAAATAAGCAAAATCCACAAAATTTTATAAGGGATATATTCGCTTAAAAACTTAAGAAAATTGGATACGATAACATCTTTCTGAGACAATAACAGCTTTAAAGCAGGCATTATGACTCATATTCCAAAATACATTACCCACTTCCTAGACCTTCTTTCCCTTCTATACTCTAATTATGTAATAGAGAAAATTTTAATTGTTTTTTAGGCTCTGTGCCAACATAAATAATTAAACACGGCGGCGCCACGCGACTCATTCCGTGAATTTGAAATTTAAAACATAGGCCAAATGCAAAAAAATAAAGAACATTTTAAATTTACTGCTTCTGGATATTTACTGCCGTTTATTAAATCTTGCGCGGGTACAGAAGTGTTGTCCTTTTTTTTTATTTTTTTTGTATTTAAGCAAATATTTTTAAAAACCCTTTAAAAAAAAAATGTGCTCCGATTTTTTTATCTCAGACAAAATGTTATTGGCAATGGATAATTTAAACCAGAAGATGCCTCAGTGGTAGTGTGTTCTTAATCGTTCTATGACTGGTAGATAAGAGTAACCAAGGTTGCGTGGGAATAGAAGAGGCATAATATTATAAAATTTAATGTATTCCTATAAAAAACGGATAAAAAATGTGTTACTTACAACCCGTCTCAAAAATGCGCCCAATATACCGCGAACTTTTGATGCGCGATCTATGCTCTCAACTGTTATTCTAAAAAGGTATGTTTATCCGTTTGTCTGTTTACATTTCAGTCTGTTAAACTCATATTCAATATAGAACGTAAACAAAAACCCAGACGGATTTTATGACTCTCGCAAGTCGCGAGATTGATTGATGATACATAAGTATTTACTACTTTCAAGAAATATTTTGTTATTTTCCTTTAATTTGTTATTCCGTTAGATATATACGTTTAATAAATTTTCCTCATTTCCGTAAAGGACCTGAATATATTGTTAAGTCGCCAGCGTGTGTAATACCCATCTATGATAAAATGCTTTTCAGTCATATTATTATGTGTTAACTTATATTAAATCAAAGTAACATTATTAGGTAGACTTAAGAGTATTTACGTTTCAATTTGGTATTAGGGAACTCACTCGAGTTCCCTAATACCAAACTGAAACGGGGATCCCTAGTGCGGGAAGTTGTCTTTCCAAGTACAGTTTACAAAACCAAAAAACCGACTTCAAATACCGCGCTATTAATTTTTAGTACCAAGTTTGTGGTGTTTATCTTCAATTCTTCATGTCTCTGGGGATACTTATTTGATCTTGAAGAATTTACATTGAGCCCATTTTGACCTTTAACTTTTAACTTAATTCTGTTTTTACCCACGACGGAACGGAGACTGTATATGCGTTTGGGGTGAGAGGATGTTTGTTTGTTTGTTTGTGTGTGCAAATCCAAGGTGCCAATTTTCTCCAAAACTACTAGTCCGATTTTGATGTAGTTTTCAGTGATGGGTTCGTGTTTGATTGGTGCATGTTCTTAAATAGGTGTTACGGTTTCAACTCACTAGGGGCGCTGCAGTAAACATTTGCTTGTGCAAATCCATGTTGCCATTTTTCTCCAAAACTAGTTCGATTTTGTCTTTAAACGGTTAGGGTGGTTCTTAGAAAGATGTAATGACGTTAATTTTCTAAAGGACATTGTCGTGGGTGTTTATTCAAATTTTAATTTTCTTAAGGTACGGACACATTGCAGCGTCCTGCGTGCGCGATCTAGGCGACGATCAGATAGCGCAGTAGTATTTGTACCGACTGGTTCACACCAAAGGCGATCAGAAAACAATTGAAAAGTACTGAGATTGCGCTCGCAGATCGCAGGACGCCGCTGTGTGGCCGTACCTTTACTTGTTAGTATTTGTTGTTACAGTGGCCAAAATAATACATCCTTTGTGACAAGTCTCTTTAAGTTGGAACAGGCCGCTTTCCTTCCAAACTACGAGTAGAAGTCATACTTCGCAAAACTCTGATATTTAAAAATTTTAAATATTTAAAATTTATCAGCATTTTTAATGTCCCAGTTATCACTTATCAGCCCATTCCTGTCCAAAGCTGGACATAGGTTTCTCCTAAATAAGATCGTTTAAAAAACTAAAAAAACCGACTTAAATGCCGCGCTATTAATTAACCGACTTCTTTTCAGTACCAAGTTTAAGGTGTTTATCTACATATCTCTGGAGATACCAATTAGATCGTACGACCCCTGGGATATTTCCTTACTAACAAAAAAAGAATCATCAAAATCGGTTCATAAACGACGAAGTTATCCGTAACATACATATAGTATATATATAATTAGAAACCACAATCTAAAATACTTAAAAAAAATATAATCACAATAAGTTAAAAATAACAATTCACAATAATAAGCAAAATTTAAATTGACAAAGTATTAGCAACGTCCGTCTGTCCCTGGAGCCGAAGCCAAAGTGAGCGAGGCGCGCTCTCCGATGTTCTAGCTGCCCTTTCTCGCTTGCTCCCACCACTCGGTGACGTGAGTCAGCTGGCCACGCCTCCTTTGCCGACGTCAATCTCTAAATCGGCCTCTCCTGACGGCGGCGCGTCCTCGCCCGCAAGGTGTTCAGAGTGGGTGGGTGAAAGCGATTGTAGCTCTTCAGTAGCTGGACCAACTGCGCGTTCTTCACCGCATGATGAGCCCTGTGAAATCTCATCAGTCTCATCATCGTCATCTGAAAGTCACATTGTTTGCATTAGTTCAACGACAAACATAAGCTAACTGAAAGTAAGAGCGACTCCATTACTTTCAAACCGTTTGGACATAGCCCTCAGGAAATATCCAAGACGGGTGTACTCTCGCGAGTACAGAGGAGTACTTGATCAAGATGTCCTCTCTTCGCATCGTCATGCGGCACCGTGGTGAGGTCTACCCTTAAGGCTTTCCTCCACCCTGCAGAGCCCTCGGGTTGCACATCTACGATCGAACAGCGCCGGGTTGTTCATCGTACTATTGGTCCCATCGCATGCAGTGACTGTAGAGCGGTCTCAAGACTTACTCGCTGCATAAGTGTAACGCCCGCGTGTTGGGGTATACACAAACGCATTACACCACTCTGAACCGACATCAACATTTGACAACATTGGGACCTCAACCATGCACGTGTCTGTAGAGCAGAGCCCTCGGGGTGCTCGCTGTATTGATGCTATTGCATGAATACATTACAACACGGAATCCAAAACCAACAACATCGTATTGCATCACAAATCATGCATGTGTCTGTAGAGCAGAGCCCTCGGGATGCTCGCTGTATTAATGCTATTGCATAATACATTACAACACAGAAAACTAACATCACAAGAATAAATAAAACATGCAGATGTCTGTAGAGCAGTGCCCTCGGCAGTGCTCGCTGTATACGCACCAATGTACGAATACATTACAACACTGCTGAACAGAATCTTTTAATAAAGACCATACTCACATTGGAAAAATGCGGTATATACATACATCGGGAGTCCATTCCCCGCGCCACAGCGTTATGTACTCTGCTGCTGCCTGTGTGGTTTTACCATATGAGCCAGTGACCAGCTTGAGCTCATAGCGACCATGTGGTAGCGCTTGCTTTACCGTATATGGGCCGCGCATACCAGAGTCTAGCTTGCCAGTGGCATGACTCAACTTACGCACAAACACCAGGTCTCCTTTTTGGAAGGAGCGGACCGATTTGCGCCGCTCGTTAACACAAGCATCCTGGCGAGTGCGGTTTTGGTCCAGCAACTCTGAAGCTCGCTGTCGGGTGAGCTCGCGTAATGATTCGCGATTGGGCTTCGACGCCTCTAAAGCCACATCTCGCACCAGGGATTGTATGACGGGCGTTGCACCATCACTGCCAATTAACAAACGCAAAGGTGAATACTTTGTAGATTTTTGCACAGTAATGTTCAAGGTGAGCTGCAATTTCCACAAAATATTAGACCAACTTTCTTGTCTAAAATTAGACTCAACACGAATCATATTCATAACAGTACGACAATACCGCTCAACTTGACCATTACTTTGGTGCATTTCAGGAGTTATAAAATGCACATCACATCCTAACTCTTTAACCCAATTTACAAAAGTGGAACTTTCATAAATTCGACCCCTGTCTGCATTTATCAACTTAGGAGAACCGAAAAGGGATATTGCCATTTCAAAAACCCTCTTTCATTCCGTTGCATCTTGTTTACGAATAGGATACAGGAGACAAAACTTAGTAAAAGCATCTACTATAAGAATTACATATTTGAACCCGTTGGAGTCAGGAAGTGGCCCCAGTACATCGCTATGTACAGTCTCAATGCTGTATGTACTTCCGCACAAACTGCCTCAATTTTGGAAACCAAAAATGTTTTAAAATGAGATCAGTCGTTTTCTCTGTACCGATATGCTGATGCTCATCGTGAAATACTCGGAGTAAGCTAAGGCGATGACCCTTTGGCACATAGCACAGTAAACTTGGTTGTTCACCGATTACATCCATTTTATAGTAAAGGATGTCATTGCGCTTAACATACCTAGACGAGTCCAGTTCACCATCGTTCAGCTTCTGAAGTAGGTTCTGCGTCTCATCGTCAGCGGCCTGCGCTATCTGAGCCCAATTTAAAGGTTTCCGTATTTCACAAACATTGACTGGATTTCGGCTCAAATAGTCTGCATGAGATAGCGCAGTCCCCTTTCGATATTCAAGATAAAAAATTGTAATCTTGAAGAAACATCCACCACCGAGCGATCCTCGGCAGTAAATCCTTCTTGCGCTGCGTCAGTTTCAAGGCATTACAACCTGATACAACTTTAAATTTCATACCAATCAGGTAATGTCTGAAATGTTGTAAAGCCCTGACAACTGCCAACGTTTCCAACTCGTATGAGTGGTAACGCGGTTCAGCATCTTTAGTTACCTTACTAAAATAGGCGACTGGCTGCTTATGTCCACCTTCATGTGTCTGAAGCAAAACGGCTCCGTAACCTTGAGCTGATGCATCGGTGTGTACTTCTGTAGGGAGAGAAGGGTCAAATATTGCTAATACCGGTTCACTGGTTAGCCGCTCGATAATATCCTTACGGACCCGCTCCTGTTCTTTGCCCCAAATGAATGGCACACCTTTGCGAGTGAGATTCGCAATACAAGCTGTCTGCTGGGAGTATCCGGGGATATAACGTCTAAAATATCCTGCAAGACCCAAAAACTGCCTTACCTCTTTTACGTTGCTCAGTACTCGTGCATTAACTAGAGCCTCAACCTTGTGCGCGCTCGGCCTCACCTGACCATTACTGATCGTCCGGCCTAAATACTCAACCTCTGTTGTAAGAAACTTACATTTTTTTAAGGTTGATAGATAAACCTGCCTTTATTAAAGTTTCGAGGACCTCACGGAGAGTCTGTAGACCTTCTTCAATAGTGTTGCTGGGCAGCAGCACATCGTCTATGTACACACAAGCTTCACCTGCATCTATGTAGGGACGCAAAGTATTTGATATTATGCGCTGGTACACCACAGGAGTTTCGTTTTGTAGACGAATATGCATAGAACCAGTACTTACAGTGGTAGTAGCAGTACCTACTACAAGATAATCAGTAAAATCGTTAATGACATCGATCAACCGTTCGCGATCTGTACCTACTAATGGAGTATCAATAGGTACATCAGTTTTGATAGCGTTGACCTTATCAACCCGTGTGATGCGCTGCACTCCTCGCGTTCTAATATAAGCGACACCTTCCCTATTTAAAACGTCAGTACCAACAATTACCGGTGCACTCAAAAACCTATCAGGCACGACATGAAAATCCACTTCTAAAGTTATCTCAGGAAATTCAACCGTCAAAGTAGTGCAGTATGTTGTTTCTACTTCCTGACTACCTATGCCACGCAAAACACGAAACGACGGCGTCTGAGTGCATTGTAGATGCTTAGCCACGGACTCGGAAACAAGAGAAATAGTCGACCCGCTATCTATAAGAATGTCAACTGGCACACCTTAAATCATGGCTGTTGCTATATCATCGCGTTTATACGAGTCAACCATCTTACGACAAAAATTCACATTCGGCTTCCCACGAGACTCAGCACGCTGTTTTGTGAAACAATCCTCAATCTTATGACCTATTTTCTTACAAAAAGAGCACGGCTCAGCTTTCGGGTGCGGTTTATTCGAATTACCAACACTCGCAGATGAGGACTCCGCACTTGACCTATCTAACCTCATACGCTTCGAACACGTTATTTGTTTATGACCGAAACCTCCGCAAGAAAAATATTTTATCTTTGTACCGCCATGCTCTCGTTTTCGCGAAACACTTTTATTAAAATCACTGCGAGCACGGACTGGTGTAACTTGAGAAGGTTTCGCATAAATCGACAAAAAGTTAACTAAATCTTCCGGCATTAACTTCGCGTTCGTAGCGGCGGCTCGAATTTGGGCGTCAGTTATACCACGTATCACTATCGCTGTAATTAACTCGTCACTTAACCCGTTTATAATGCGCAATCGTAACAGTGAACGCCTAGCATATTCTGCGTATGTAGGTTAGGAATCAGAATCAGTTTTCATTACGTCAAACAAGATGTTTGCTATATCTAAACGCTTAGGGCACAACGATTTGAAATATCGCTTGAAACTCGACCAACTACGATCATTGCTGACCCACTCGTTCAACCACAGTTTAGCGTCACCCTTAAGACAATTACCCACACGCGCTAGACACTGGCGATCGTCCCATCTATGCAAAATTTTAATTGATCTACCTCACTACACCACGAATCAAAATCATGCAACGACGGATCGAAATTCGATATCAAAACATGGTTAGATCTCACCGGAATAGCACTGATGACACTCGCAAATTTCTCGGCTACCTCACTCACAATCACATCTGTACCGGTGAGCGTCGCGCCCGAGCACGGTACGGACAAGTTCAGACTTGTACCGCATGACTCGGCGCTTGACGGCACGGCTAAGATGTCTGGCGCCGCGTCTGTCTGGACCGTTGGCGCCACCACGGCGGCTACGTCTCGCACCGGCGGTGCACTCGGTGTCGTTACGCCGCATTCACTGACACTACGGAACCTGGAACTACCTTCCAAATTATTTAATCGTTCTAAAATAGTTTGAAGTTGCTTCTCCAAACCAGGAACAGGCGTACGATCACGTTTACGACTTTTTCGTTTATCGGACATTTTTCAAAATCCCAAAACTTATGAACACTGAACTGAATTTAAACTAATACAAAGAATAGCCTGAGCAGAAAGCGGAATAGGAATCCCACTTCTGAAATTAGAAACCACAATCTAAAATACTTAAAAAAAATATAATCACAATAAGTTTAAAAATAACAATTCACAATAATAAGCAAAATGTAAATTGACAAACTATTAGCAACGTCCGTCTGTCCCTGGAGCCGAAGCCAAAGTGAGCGAGGCGCGCTCTCCGATGTTCTAGCTGCCCTTTCTCGCTTGCTCCCACCACTCGGTGACGTGAGTCAGCTGGCCACGCCTCCTTTGCGGACGTCAATCTCTAAATATATATATACAGTATAGCGGAAGAAAACTAAAAGTGATCACTCCTTTTATCATCTTAAAATAAACTTTATTGAGCGATATCATGTGCATAGCTGTAACTTTGAAATTTTATTATAAAAATGACAAAAGATAGGCTACGAAAATTGTCTATATTTTTCAACATAAAATCTCAATTTTTTACTCTTAAAGTTCCTTAGTTCAAAGATTTTGGAATTTTATTACAACTTGTTTTCTTCATATGAGTTAATTCTCTAAAAAATAGATTATCAGAGTGAAGTTATTTCAGAAGAAATAATTTGAATATTGAAATTCTTTTCTTTTCGTTAATTATGTTTTAGACCTGAACCTGTTGTCGTAGCCACACGAAATTTGGCAAACACCATTCCATAAAACAGACAAGTTTTTAAAGTCGGTTGCAACTTTTTTATTCTGTGTTTTTTTGGAGAAAAGCCTACCTAAAGTAAAAGTTCAAATATCGTCTAGATAAAAAAATATGACTTCTTTTTTTTTCTCGAAAAATAATAAGCCCAAATAAAAAATTGTAGTTCATCCTGAAAAACCTATTTATTGTTCATAGTCCCACAAAAACACTAGGGCTCTGGGCTTTATAGTTTGGGAGAAAATTTAAATAAATTCAACATTTCGGCGACTAACTCGCAAACAAGTAAAACGCAATTTTCTCGAAAACTATAGATTTTCGCGGAACATACATGGGGGATCATTGGGTAGCCCTTGGAGTCCTCTGTCGACGGTTTTTGTTTGGACCACATTAAACCCGACACCCTGTATAGTATATATTGTTACATCGCGTCGTCGGTCGCGATGTTTCGCCAAGCTTCTCGAACAAAAATAGCGTGGGAAACAATAGAGTAATTAGGGGCTATAAACACCTGGAATCCTGACCCTAGTCAATGTACCTAGTTTTGTAGTTAAGATTGAACCTTATTCATAAGTAGTTAGAGATCAAATTAGCATGTATGGTAAAGTTGTTTACATCAGATGTTCAAAGGAAAGCCGCCTTTTTTGTTTTTGATTTATTGCTTGTTTGTCTGTTATTTTTATTCTTTATTGATCGAGGATTTTCTAGAATAATTATTGTGTCCTATATAAAGCGTCGCACCGCGGCGTTAAGGCAGTCATTCTTTGGAAGCGACAGAGTAACCATCTAAGCGCGGATAGCGACCAAGTGATCGTTAAGTTATCAGTGAACTAGTGTTGTGAACTGTGAACAGTCAAATCAGTGATTGTGACTACCAACGACCTCAGTGCGTGTTAACGGACTTTTGATAATTGTGCAAGACGATTTGGACAACTACTGTGGAACATTGTGCTAACCTAGTGATCAAGTGGAAATAAACGTTTATCTCATCGGATTGGCATTTTAATACCACCCCGCACGTAACAATATATATATATCCGGTCGAATTGAGTAACCTTCTTTTTTGGAAGTCGGTTATAAAAGTAAATATAATGAAATGAAAATTGTAAATATGCAGTAGGTACCTACTTTTATACAGTAACTAGCTGATAGTCTTCGTTCACTTAGACCAAGAATTTTATTACTATCAAGCTCTGGCAATCAACGTTTGTGTGATATAAGTTATTTAAGTTATGTGTAAAAATCATTATTTTATTTTCACAAAAAGTAGCCTATGTACATACTCATGCGATAAAGTATCTCCTTGTTAAATTTCAGTAAGATCGGATCGTCCGTTTAGGCGTGATTAGGTAACAAACAGACAGGGGTGACAGAGTTGCAAAAGTTTTTATCTATACTAATATTATAAAGAGAGAACATTTGTATTTTTGTATGTTTGTAATGATTTGGCTCAAAAACTACTGGACCGATTCAAAAAATTCTTTCACTAATATATAGAATGGACTTTCGAAATGAAAATAAGCTATATATTATCCCGTTTAAATCAAAGGTACATTCGTGGAGACCTAATTTGAAACCTGTCGTTGTTAAGTCGACAAAAAAACGGTCGAAAAAACACGTTTCTTACGAACGCTGCTCAATTGAAAACAGATGGAAGAATAGTTTCTATGGAAGAGTTGTACAACTTAATAAGACCTACAATAAAGTCCGCGACAGCATATGTCTATCTCCTCACAGTAACCAAACTTAAACAAATTAAACTTTAATTTTTTGTTCAAAAATATTACATAACTTCCAGGGCTATTTTCAAGTATATACTCGTAGTATTAATCCTTATCCAAATAATTACGTTAATTAGCTTGGTCACATATTATAGATTAAAATTATCCTTTACAGTATATAATTCTAATGAAAACTCTAGAAGATATCACGGATTTCACATACACGCATGCTAAATTAATAAAATATTTGCAGTCAAACCACAGAATAGGTCATAGTTACAACGAAAATATTATTATAAGCTTAGCTTTTCTGTAGATCCCCACCGATCGCAATTAATTTGAAGTCAATATAGTATAATCATATTATCTATTGTATAAAACATTATATTTTATTTTTATAATTATAATAATATTAAAATATATTTCAATTTTTATAAAATAATAATGATCTATATATATAATATAATATTTTAAACCACCCCGACTGATCTATGTATAATCTTTTCATTAAAAGCATTCCAATGACTCTAAACACGACATTTAAAATCTGAGCTGTAAGTTGGTGAGGATTTGAGTATTCTGTAGAGTTCAGGAGATGTCCCAGCATCAGGTCAATGCTTCCATGTTCTTACAATGTCGTTGAAGAAGAAGATTTTCGAATTGATCAGACCTATTAAAGTTGATTAAAGCTCATAGTTTTATAACGATTGAACGAATTTTCATGAATCAAAGCTAAGAACACTCTCGATAAAGACATCTATAAAAAAAAAACTATCAATAATAAAATCAAAATCAGTACATCCGGTTGGGTGCTAAGATGCTACAGACGGACACACAGATAGACACGTTAAACGTATAATACCCCTATTTTAAATCAAAATCGGTTCATCCGGTTGGGTGCTAAGATTATACAGACAGACACACAGATACACACGTTAAACGTATAGTAACAAACTGATGCAAATTTTGTAGGCATATATGTTTTACCCGTGCTAAGCCGGGGTGGGCTGCTAGTAATATTATATACTAGCAGTGCCCCGCGGCTTCGCCCGCGTTAATAACTTCTGTCATTCATTTAATTTTGTTTCGTAAAAACACATGAAAATCTGAATTAGCCATATCGGTCTACCCGTTTTCAAGTTATGGCGTGACCAAGGTACATAGGGACTCATTTTTATAAAACCCAAAAAATCATATTGATTTTCAAACTTTGTTTTGTTTGTTTGTACCTCTGTTAAAGGTGGAATTTTTTAAAAGCCTGAAACCCAAACTTACTTTCGTATTTACAGAAGTATTTGTGTGAAGTTTCCAATAAAATAGACTATCTTATGTTGTTTCTATATAGAAACATTAAACTCCCATTTCATTCCTATAAGGGGTGAATTTAGGAAAATCCTTTCTTAGCAGATACCTACGTCATATCTCATAACAACTATGTGCATGCAAAATTTTGTTTGAGCAGTGCGTTGATAGATCAGTCAGTCAGTGGGTAACGATTGCCGTTTGGTGGGGCGGGGCGGTCGAGGAGCCAAAAGTGAATGGCCCTTCGGGCTTTAAGATCTTCCTTGAAGATTTAGCGGGAGAGTTTATCCTAAATTGAACTGCACTGCAGACTCAATGGGCCAGCTTCTAAATTCTGGTGCGTGGAGTCAAGGTGTTAACATGAGACCCCGCGGTTGTGGACTGTATTTGAATAGGTATCCTGTTAGGACTGGTTCGCGGTGCGGTATATATAGGTACTATGCAAGTTGGCAGCCGAAATATAGGTACGGACGGAAATAGAGAGGATGCACGCCTACCTTGAAGTGGTGGTTTCCTTTCTTGCTTCTCTCTTGTTGAGCGGGCCAGTTGGCCTGCTGGCTTCCTTCGTTTAATATTGCGTTGCCGTGTTGTGTTGAAAATGGCGGCGATCACCGCGTGCGCGAGGCGCACTGCGATGGGTTTAATTTTGCACACAAATGTACCACAACACTTATTATTATATTTTGTTGTTTACGTTGCGCGGATTCACGTTTAATCGCGGGGATAACTAGCGAGCTAGTTTTCTTCGATGGCGGCGGCGCGGGAGCTTCTTTTCGAATGTGATGCGTCTTCGACACACACGGCACTCGCTGCGTTATCGTGCGAGCGAGATAGATATTAGCAGGCGTGCATGCGTGAAGGAGATAAAATATAGGTTGCGGATGGAATACAGGAAAGGGAAATGCTGCCAACTTAACATAGACAGTTAGAATCTTAAGATTACTTGAAGCAAAATAATTGACTTGAAAATGGCGTAAACATCTCCCCCGGCCTTAAAGGGTTACCTTTAAAAATTAAAGTTGCGGATGCGGAAATTTAAATGCGGGTACTTAACTAAACTATAAGCTATATGAAATGCAGAGCATTGCTCCACACAAATTTATTGATGTGGCAATGGGCACAATCGAACAACTGGGCGCACAAAGCTCCCCTTACTAGTTCTCACTGTAACTACACGCGTTGTACCATCCTTCGAAGGATGAACAGCTTCTACTACACCGAGAGGCCAAGCAAGCGGCGGCGCGTTGTCGACTATGATAACTACTACTGATCCCAACTGGATCGGGGTGGATGGTATGATCCACTTGGCTCGAGATTGCAATTGATGCAAATACTCGACTCTCCATCGCTGCCAGAACGACTGGACCATACTATTTAATAGCGAATGCCTCTCAATCAAATTAGATTCTACGTGAGGCGCGGGTAATGAAAATAATGGCGCGGTGTGAAGAAAGTGAGCCGGCGTGAGCGCAGTCGGCTCAGCGGGATCACTGCTTAAAGCGGTGAGTGGACGCGAATTTACTAACGCTTCGATTTGAGCTAGCACTGTTAAGAGTTCCTCATAAGACAGTATCTGCTGACCTATAACCTTGAAGAGATGAGACTTCACAACCTTCACCATGCTCTCCCAGCATCCGCCAAAATGAGGGCTAACTGGTGGAATCTGCTTGAAGTCAATGCGACTTTCTGAGAGTTCATGATCAAGGTGCGGTTTGAATTCATCTAGGAACTTATACAGGTCACGCAGATATGACCTGCATCCTACGAAATTTGTAGCGTTGTCAGTGTATAGACACTGAACAGGACCGCGGCGTGAAAGAAACCTCTTGAATGCAGCGAGGAAATTAACCGTACTCAACTCCGTGGCTATCTCAATATGCAAACAACGCGTAGTGAGACAGGTAAATATACAGAGCCATGCCTTACGGCTTTTGACGCCTCTGCCACGCACAGGTGTGTATGAAATCGGACCTGCAAAATCGCAGCCTGTATGCGAATACGGCTTGTCAACCTGGTTGACGCGAAATGCGGGCAAATCCGCCATCATTGGAAATGATGGGCGAGGCTTTGCTCTGAAACAAGTATTGCACTTGTGTATGCGGTGACGAATAACTCGCCGCGCAGCGAGTATCCAATAATGATGCCTGAGTAAGGACATCAGGAGTTCGGGGCCAGCGTGCAAATGCTTTCTGTGATGATAATCAACTATCATATCTACCACGTGGTCGTGTCGCGGAAGAACACACGGGTGTTTTTGCGCATAACTGATATCAGCATTTGACAAGCGGCCACCAACGCGAATGATGCCGTTTACATCCAAAAACGGATTTAATTTTTGTAAAGCGGGCGAACAATTTTGTTTTAATTTTAATTTATTTATGTCGTCAGCGAAGTGGACACGTTGAAGTGCGAGTATAGTTTTAGTTTCAGCAAATTCTAAGTCTGAGCGACTTACGGTTGATTTGCGCGGTAATAATTTTAACGTTCGATAAACAAAACAACAATACGTAAAAGCTTCGACCACGAAGATATACGATTGGCGAGTTCATAAACTGGCGATTCGGTTGCGGGTATTTCACGTAAAACGGCGGCGGAGTTGCTGGTCCACTTGACAAGGTCAAATCGACCGCACTTGAAAAGTTCAATGAGCTGGATGCATGCGGCAACAGCGACAGCTTCATCATTTAGCGAAGAGTCATCTGACATTATACTGAAGCATACATCATCCATGTACGTCGAACTAGATGCAATCGCAGCAGCTGTAGGAAACTTATGCTTCTCGTCAGCGATGAGTTGATGAATTACTCGGACAGCGTGGAATACGCTGGATTTTGTCCCAAAAACAACTCTATTAAATTCAAAAACCGATATTGGGTCTTGCGGGTTAAATCTAAAAAGAACTCGCTGATATTTACGATCGGATTCGTGCATGCCGATCTGTAAGAACATCTGACGACAGTCAGCAGAAATCGCGATTTTAAAAAGGCGGAAATTCAAAAGGATGCAATTAAGATCACCCTGTAGATTAGGTCCGGCATGCAGTATTTGATTAAGTGACAACCCGGTACTTGTCTTACTGCTGGAATCCAGGACCATGCGCACCTTAGTCGTCGTCTTGTCGTCACGGCGCACGCAATGATGCGGTACAAAATAGGATGCGGCGGGAGAAACTTTATCAATAGGTCCTATTTCGCTAATATAGCCCTTATCGACATAATCACGAATGATATCGTCATAGGCGGCGCGCAGTATACTCGACGACTCCAACTTCCTTTCTAAACACAAGAAGCGTCTATATGCGGTGGAGTACGAATTACCTAATTTATAAACATCGTCACTAAACGGTAAAGCGACGGTGTACCTACCACTAGCATCGCGCGTAGTGGTGGCGCGGAAATGATACTCACATTCAAGGACATCTTGACTGTGGGCGGGCGGAGCGCAAACCTCTTCGAGAACCCAAAACCTTTTAAGAAGGTTGTCCAAAGAAGGCTGCTCGACGACGGCGCAGCAAGCCGATGTCGACTTTATTTTATGTTTAGGTAATAATACAGGAGCGGAACCCATAATTATATACCCTAAAACTGTTTCAATAGCGGGCGGCATTCCATTCACACTGTTTTTAACCATGCCAGGTAGTAACAGGTGAGAGAAAATATTAGCACCTAGAAGTACTTGCACTCCAGAGGGCGTAGCGAACGTACTGTCCGCGAGCGGTAGCGATTGAATGTGCGCGAACGCAGATTCGTCAACGGGAACCGATGGGAGGTTATCCGTGATGCGGTCGACAACAAGTGCCGAAACGTCATAATGAACGTTCGAATTAGAAAAGCGTGAATATATTTTAAAGTCCGTGGAGCCCTTAATATCCTTTTCAGACCCACCGAAACCTTTAACAGTCATTTGCGTATTTTTATTGTAACTCAAACCTAATAGCGAGCAGCATTCATTTGTTATGAAGTTACTTTGCGATCCCGTGTCTAGTAAACACTTTACTAAATGCTGTCGTCCCTTACTATCGTAAATTACAACTTGAGCCGTTGACAATAGTATCGTTGTAGGACGCATACATTGCGTGCTGTGAACAGTACGACTCGAATCGTTCGGAACTGGCGCAGCAATGGATGTGTACAGTGACGATACGTTCGCGGCGTGTGTAGGAGCGGGCGATCGTGCTCGAGGCGCGAGGTTCGCACCGGCCGCGGCGCTGCCCACTGGCATAGCGCGTAAGTCGCGTGACCTAGTCGGTGCGGGTTCGAATGCCGGCGCGGTCGATAATCTATTATCGTGCGATTGCGATGCGGTTTGATTATGTGAGGTATTAAAGTGCAATAAGGAGTGATGTTTTTGTTGACAACTACGGCATTTAAAATTTGAGTTACATTCGCGGGCTTTATGTTTTAAACTAAGGCAATTAATGCATGCGTAATGATCTTTGACACATTTAAATCGAGCGGAGGGCGTTAATTCGTTGAATTTAGGACATTTATATAGGTGATCATGTACAATGTTGTCACAAAGACATTTCTTGTGAGAAGCGGAGACTGCTACATAAGCCTGAGGGTTAGGTACATGGCTTCGCGGTTTATTTGAAGTATTATTACGAGAAGAATTTGAAGCACTTGTACTAGATTGCATGTTGTGGTATATTCTATACTGTCCTCTAATGAAATCTGTCAGTTGAACGAAAGTAGGTAGCTTCACATCGCGATATTGTGACTCAAACGCACGGACCGTGGCTTCGTCTAACTTCTTTAACGCGATCTGAAGCAATATGAAGTCAGATAAATTATCTAATTGCAAGTTATTTAATGCACTAGCGGCAGTGACAAATTGATCTAAAAATAATTGCAATTTAGAAGAAGTATCGTTGCCGTTCAACTTGAGATTTATCATCTGATCTAAGTAGGTAGATGCGAGCGTGCGAGTGTCTTGATACCTATCTTCGAGACACTTTATTATCATATCATAATTATCTGCGCATGGCGTAATGCCTGAGAACACAGCTTGCGATTTCTTTGAAAGCTTACCTATTAAATAATACAACCTCTCAGCGTTTGTCAGCATTGGATTGTCGTGAACCATGGATCTAAAACCAGCGTAAAATAAGGGCCATTTTCGAATATCCCCGTCAAACGTCATTATTTCAATTGGCGGCAAAGATGGCATTCTACATCTTAAACCCGAGCGGTCAACTGAAGCTTTGCGATCTAGATCAGAGTCTAAGTCAACCTTGGAAGGTGAAGGTTCAACACGTTTTAAAACACGCTTGATGCGGCAATACATGTCTTCAAATGAATTCAAACACTGATAATTAGGCTTGCTAGTAGGGTCGCTTTTTAGCAATGCGCGATTGTACTCATTAACTATATCTCGATACTCAGACCGTATATCGTCTAAAGTCACGACAGAGCATAAGAAATGTTCTAAACATTCTTCGCTTGTGTGTGCGGTTTTCGAGTTATCATAAACGATCTGAATATACTCAAACAATGTGTCTCTTTTAGTTTCTAAGAGAACGACATCTCTGTCTAATTCGTCGTCGGCCTTTTTTGTCGGCGGCATTTTGACTAACGAGTGTTATTAACTAATATGTACCTACTTGAATGAAATATATCTACCTATTTGCGATAGTTGCAATGCCGGCCGGCCGGCTATCGCCGATCACAGCGCGGTAAAATAAATAGGAGGTAGACAACAGAATTATGATGAGAGCGAGCGGTAGTAAGTAGATAGAAAATATAATTTTACGTAGGTACGTACGATTTGTTTGAGTGCGGAATATGACGAGACAATTTACGACTTGTATTAGGTTAAGTATAAAAGATACGTAATTTATTTATGATATGATATAGTTTAATAGTTAATTAGGTATGCGGTTTATATTATTTTTTAAGAAGTTTTTATCAAACGGACAGGTAACACTTTAGTGGGCGAGTTTAAGATTAGAACTAATGCAGGTTTAAGCTAGACGAATCTAGGCTTAATAATTACGATTTTAAGCTAGACGAATCTAGACTTGAAGCGGGTGTAGGTTATACCAATATATACCTAGATAGCGGTGGAAACTAGACGAATCTAGTCCTAATGCGGGAGTAAGTTAGACAAATCTAGACTTAAAATAGCGGAGATTCCCGAGGATCAAATATAGTGAATCCGGCGTCGAAGTACCAAAAATGGTGGGGCGGGGCGGTCGAGGAGCCAAAAGTGAATGGCCCTTCGGGCTTTAAGATCTTCCTTGAAGATTTAGCGGGAGAGTTTATCCTAAATTGAACTGCACTGCAGACTCAATGGGCCAGCTTCTAAATTCTGGTGCGTGGAGTCAAGGTGTTAACATGAGACCCCGCGGTTGTGGACTGTATTTGAATAGGTATCCTGTTAGGACTGGTTCGCGGTGCGGTATATATAGGTACTATGCAAGTTGGCAGCCGAAATATAGGTACGGACGGAAATAGAGAGGATGCACGCCTACCTTGAAGTGGTGGTTTCCTTTCTTGCTTCTCTCTTGTTGAGCGGGCCAGTTGGCCTGCTGGCTTCCTTCGTTTAATATTGCGTTGCCGTGTTGTGTTGAAAATGGCGGCGATCACCGCGTGCGCGAGGCGCACTGCGATGGGTTTAATTTTGCACACAAATGTACCACAACACTTATTATTATATTTTGTTGTTTACGTTGCGCGGATTCACGTTTAATCGCGGGGATAACTAGCGAGCTAGTTTTCTTCGATGGCGGCGGCGCGGGAGCTTCTTTTCGAATGTGATGCGTCTTCGACACACACGGCACTCGCTGCGTTATCGTGCGAGCGAGATAGATATTAGCAGGCGTGCATGCGTGAAGGAGATAAAATATAGGTTGCGGATGGAATACAGGAAAGGGAAATGCTGCCAACTTAACATAGACAGTTAGAATCTTAAGATTACTTGAAGCAAAATAATTGACTTGAAAATGGCGTAAACACCGTTTATATATACAAATTTCATTATTACGTTAAACTGTGAAAAAATAAATAAATAATGAATGGAACTGAATGGAACCCTAAAATAATGAATGGAACCAGGGAATACATGTTTTCTACTAACAAATTTCATTTTGCACACTCAACATTCCAGTATGTAATAAAATTTATCATAGAAACTTTATCACCGTGTTTAACCATTTTAGGGAATGATTTTTGAAAAATAAAGTACCTTATTATGTTTTATTTCAGGACCTAAACTATCTACATTTGCAATATCATCAAAATCGATTTAGTAGTCATGCAGATACGTGGAAACAAACATTAATGTATTTTCTATGATTTCTCCAGATAAAATTAAATGTTCACTCCCCCTAGTTTATATTAGATTTGAAAGAAATAAAAAATACATGTTTCCGTTATTTGTTTAAAATTTTATCTGTGCCTTTTGTTTTTAGTTTTGAGTGAACCAGACCAAGGACTAAAATTTTTCATAGAAACTTTATCACCCTATGTAACCCCTTCATTTGAATTTTGTTTTTTTGGAAATTTGGTTGAATTTTGAAAATCAAATTAACCTAATGTGTTATTTCAAAATGTACACTATCTACGTTTCAAAGTTCATTAAAATCGGTTAATTAGTTATGCAGATACGTCGAAACAATCATGACTGGATTTTCTATAATTTTACACAAAACTTCATTTTACACACCCCCTAGGGGTAGATTTGGAAAATAAAAAAATATGTGGCTCATTATTTGTCTTATAGAATATATGTACCGAGGTTTAAGTGAATTGGACCAAGGTATACGTGGAAACAAATATTACTGAATTTTCTAACATTTTTCCAAACAAAATCATTTTACACTCCCTAGGGGTAGATTTGAAAAAATAAAAAACACCTGTCTCATAATTTGTTTTAAGGTTTGTTTGTACCGAGTTTTGAGTGAATCGGACCAAGGAATACGTGAAAACAAATATTACTGGTTTTTTAATAATTTTTACAAAGAAAAGTCATTTTTCAAGGCCCCTAAGGGGTAGTTTTGAAAAAATGAAATACACGTGTATGATTTATTTGTTTTAAGGTTTATTTGTACTGAGTTTTGAGTGAATCGGCCCAAGGAATAAAATTTTCCATAAATATTAGCCTGCGTCTTAAGTTAGAAACTACACTATCTACGTTTTAAATTTCATTAAAATTGGTTTAGTGGTTATCGAGATACGTGGTAACAAACATTCACACACACAAACACACACACACACACACACACACACACACACACACACACACACACACACACACACACACACACACACACACACACACACACACACACATACACACTTGCACACACACACAAACACACACACACACACACACACACACACACACACATACACACGCACTTTCGCATTTATAATATTAGTAGGATAGTAGGATTATATTACATTACGTGGTAACAAACATTCACACACACAAACACACACACACACACACACACACACACACACACACACACACACACACACACACACACTTTCGCAATTTATAATATTAGTAGGATAGTAGGATTATATTATACAGGGTGGCCCAAAAGGTGACATGCAAAATTTTTTTTTGGATTGTTGACGTCTCGGACGGGGACTATGCAGAAATACTCCATGTATTTTTCGCGATTTTTTGTAGTTTACGAGATATGATTTTTTGCATATTTTCGAAAATGTTCGGCCTTACTTATAAAAAAACTATTTTTCTTTGTAAATTCAGCAATTTTTTTTTGTGTCTTGGTACTTATCAGTTGTACTCTCACACATAAAATACCTAGATTCCTACTATTAATAAAAGTTATAATAATTTAGACCGAAAATAAATAATTTAGGCTGGAGCGACTAGGAGTTCAATTTTAAACTTTTAATAATAAAATATAAAAAAAGTTTCATGACTTCTTACTTATTTTAAAAACTTCCCGAGACTCTTAGCTTATGATTTTATTAAAAAAAAATGTACGTGCAGAATGTAAGTACAGGGACAAAAATGTTCTAAATTAATTAATTGTTTTAAAAGTACCCATTGTTCATTTTTAATGTAAATTAGGTTGGCTATGTATGACATAATTACCATACATGCTAAATAAAACAACTAAAACAATTATAACTGATTTTTATTCATAGGAAATTTTCAAAGTGTCTTCCTTCCGCTTTCACATTCAACGGGTACAACAACTACAACCTGCGGATTATCAAAGGCGAGTGGCTTTCTGCCGAACAATGTTGGAAAGAACTGAGCGGGTACCTAATTTTTTCGAAAAAATCATGTGGACAGACGAATCGCGATTCGATAGGACCGGAGTCTTTAATATCCACAATTTCCATAGTTGGGCCATTGAAAACCCACACATGGCAAGATCATCAAACTTTCAAGTGCGATTTAGTGTAAATCTATGGTCGGGAATTGTTAACGGGACACTTATAGGAATTGCCTTTCGAATTGCCAAGTAATTTAAATGAGCCTAATATTTAGAGTTTTTACAAAACAATTAAGAGGATTTGTTGGAGGATATAGACATACAAACTAGAAGGAGAATGATTTTTCAAAATTATGGGGGGGGGGGAGGGGTGGCTCCTTACTACTACGCTAGAACGTTACAAGAACGTTACCTTGATCAACGATTCCCCAGAGGGGGGATTGGGCATGGAGGGTAGATTCCTTGGCCTACATGTTCACCAGATCTTAACCCAACAAAACAAACACGGAAGCTGAGCTGCGTGAAAAATTAAGGCAGGCCGAAACAAAAATTAGACAAAATACTAGTAGTTTTAGGAAAATTAAACAGAATTTTCGAACGTCACCTTTTGGGCCACCCTGTATATTATAGTATGGAAGTATGGATTGTTTGTCCTCGGCATTTCAGTAGAATACTTATCATAAAGTAGGTAAGTACGACTGACACTGTTAGGCTTTTACGCGAGCTTGATTTGAAATAAGTAGACACTTAACGCTTGCAATCGTTAAATATGCAGTCATAGATATGATACAAACATGCCTCATACGCACCACAAACACAGAATACTTAATAGTACTTCGTACTACAAACCACATTCAAGGTCACATTTTAGGTTTCATAGTTTATTCTACATGAAACCTTCATTGAGATATGATTGTGATCATACAGAGTGCAATTTGTAGACGTAGGTAGGTACTTAATTTTTTTTAAATTAGGTACATTATTACATATTTATTGGAGATAGCAAATTTTACTCAAAGGAAACATTTCAAAGAATTTAAAAAGAAGCAAATTATATAATAGTATTCAATGATTTTCGAAAACTCGCTTGCCAAGCTCGTAAATCGTACCGGCTGAAATCCAAATCGATAGGGTCAATTATAAGGATCCAATCTATCAACAAACATAATAAATTAACTCTTGAATGTCAATTTTAAAGAGACTTTCATCCATTCCCTTTTGACATAGAGGGGGATGAAAAGCGTACTTTGAATCTCTCGCTACGTTCAGGATTCTATTCTAGAATCCTTCGCTCTGCTCTGGATTAAAAAAGCGGCCTCAACGTAAATATGCGTACTATTTTGCGCCATCGTAATACAATCTACTATTACTATGTGGTACTTATTACTCTTAACACCCTGGTACGTGCGCAAGCAAAATCAAACACATCGCCAATGTAATGTAACTAACAACCCATGTTCCAACAATACTCAATATACATGGCATTTAGACGCCTACTACTCTACTCTCTACGGATTCATCAAACGCCAACGAAGACTAATAATGTTATTGTATTAAAGCGATACAAGTTTGAAGTCGGTCTGGTGCGCCGTACGAATAAGCAACAGGCTTGCCATTGCCAGCCCAGCCAGGCCAGTACACGCACAAACGGCGACCGTACGACCGCCTGTGCTAACACAATAAAAAAAAAACAAAGATTTTCCCGCGCGTTCCCATTCCATTTTCAAATAAAAATTAAAAAGTTTGTTCTGATAACAGTGCTTAGCTATTTGCCTGATAGTATTTAATTTTGTAAGTACACATTTATTCTCTTTATCTCGCGAAACCTATCAGTTTATGTAAACACTGAAATTTGGCGGTTTGAATGTGTTCTTTAAACAAACATCTGGAAAAATAATGTTTGGCGCAATTTAGCTCTGCTTTGTGGTAAAGAATAAATAAACAACTGTCTAGCGATTACGTGAAGTGAATATATTTGTTTAAATAGGTATGTACCTAAGATTTTTTTAGATCTATCGGTTTTCCGTAAATTTCAGTGATTAGAAGGTGTACTTAATCTACGGGAGCTGTCATTATTTAGGCATTTCTCTAATTATTCCTTTTAAATAATCAGGATTTTTAATTCATCATCATCAGCCGGTGTCAGTCCACTGCTGGACGTAGGCCTCTCCTAAGATGTGGCACTGAGCCCGATCTTCGGCTCTTCTTTTCCAGTCACTGCCCACCGCTTTGCGTATGTCGTCGCTCCACCTGGTCACAGGACGTCCTACGCTACGTTTGCCGATTCGCGGTCTCCACTCTAGCACAAGTCTACCCTAACGGTTATCAGTCCTGCGGCAGCTTTTTAATTAAATTATGTCATTTAGGTTCGATCTAAATTCTTTTTTCAACCCTAGTGTCTCTCAGTGGCCTTGACAACCCCCGTTTATTATGGAGAGCGACTATTCATCAGCCGCCATTCCATCCAGTTCGATCCAATACGATAAATTATCGTCGAATCGCTTTCGATCTTCTTTATTAATTTAAAAAAATAGATAGATAGATACATAGATGAATACTGTATTGCATACCAATCAACACATTATAATCTAAGACAAGGAAAAACGAATTAGGTGTGACAAAGGGCGGTCTTATCGCTCACAGCGATCTCTACCAGACAACCTTTGGATGGACAGGAGCTAGTTTTGAAAATAAGCGGTCGGTGGCATACAATACCTTTGACAAAATAAGATAAGTCATAATATTATTTTACATAAACCTACATACAAATATAGTCAAAATACTAGATAATGATATCCATACAAGAACAAATACACTTACATATAACATTATAGATCTATATAAATATATATACATAAATATATATACACACACACATATACATACACAAATACACTAAGTAAATATAATAATACAATACATAAAATAGTATCTAGGTAAGATATAGCTCTCGTAAAGTAGGTATAATAAAACTTCATTCAGCTTAAAGTTTCAGACCATATTGTTATTGTAATTAATGCTGTTATTGTAACTACGTATGTTTAAATAGAACAGTTGTAAATTTATACACCTACTTTTTATTTTATATCTGTAATAGATTTCAGTGTACAAATATAGCTTTAAACATTCTTAATGAATGCTAGTTTTTAGCAAATTTAAACATTATTTTTCAAAAAAAAAAACCGACTTCATAACCACAAACAGGCACGCAAAAGCCAAAAATAAATATTATAAGTTACAGCTACCAGCTACCATCTACCATCTACTATCCAATAGACTTGCTATTAGATAGTAGATAGATACTATGTATGTAGTAGTAGTAAGTAGGTAGATGGTAGGTAGTATCTATCTACTACCTATTAGACTTGGCTGGCACCGACTTCAAATAGATAAGTGGGTAGCGCTTATAATAATTATATTAAGTAATTTATTTTTTGCTTTTGAGTGCCTGTTTGTGGTTATGAAGTCGGTTTTTTTTTTAAATAATTTATTATACCCTTTTTAGTGCATAAAATGTCCACATATTTACTGAGGGTATGACTTGGACTAGACTATAACTTCAACTTGACCTGAAATGTGACTTTGACCTATCTTTATGACTTGAACTCACAAAAACTTGAAAAATATTAATACTTGACACTGGTTAAATACACTAATCGTGTGAAGCCATAATGAAACTTATAAAAAATTACAATAATACTTCTCACACATAAGCATAGAATTAATAACAGTACAAGTGATATAACGTAGGTAGTCATAATGAGGATAATAAATAATTTAAGATTGTTAAAAAAACTAAAAGAACCGATTTCAAACGTCGCGCTAGTCAAAGTAGCCAGTAATCAGAAATTTAAATGGGACCTGGGAGGGAATCCTTTGAAAAAAAATGATTTTCATATCGGTTCAGGAATTTTCGAGTTATCGGGGAACATACATTCACCGATTACTCGAAGATTCCGACGAGTTGAGAACCTCCTCCTTTTTATGATGTTGGTCAATAATGATTTGTTAACTTTCCCCCTGTCACAGTATCAATAAAGGTACGAACACACCGCAGCGTCCTGCGTGCGCAATCTAGGCGGCGATCAGATAGCGCAGTAGTATTTGTACCGACTGGTTCACACCAAACGCGATCAGATAACAATTGAAAAGTACTGAGATCGCGCCCGCAGATCGCAGGACGCCGCGGTGTGGCCGTACCTTTACTCGAAAAGCTTGGCGTGACCTTTAAAATATCGCAGTCCGGTCATGCTATAACAAGACGAAAAAAATAATCTTTAGGTATCATGAAGCGCTAGGCAGGTGTCTTATCTCTAACGAAAAAAAGTTATGCAAAAATATTTACATAAAAGCAATTTGTATAATGACTAGGAATCAAACACAGGTGTTGAACAAGAACTATTTTCTAAAGCCGGTTGTGCTAAATTTTTGTTCACACTAACAGTCACAGTAATGGTACAGTTTATCAAAACTATGGTAATTATTGGGTTTATTTTTATAATTTTATAATTCTTCCTTCACTTCCTTCACAATATTGTAAATATGACTGTAGCCAGGTACCCAATTAAAAACTTCAGCTTAGTTGCACCATCTTACTTTAACCGTAACTATAACTATTAACCGGTGTTTTTGTATGGACTTGACTGATTTTTGACGTTCGTTATAGTTAAAGTAAGATGGTGCAACTCAGTCTTAGTTTTATATAGAACAGTTGTATAATAATATCGTTTACAAAACTAAAAATGAACCGACTTCAAATGCCGCGCTATTAACTTCAGTACCAAGTTTGAGGTGTTTATCTCCATATCTCTGGAGATACTTATCAAACCTCAACGAAATTACCATGGTACCACACTTGGAGTATCCACTTTCCAACAAAAAAAATAATAATCAAAATCGGTTCATAAACATCGAAGCTATCCCGCAAACAAACATTAAAAAAAAATATATACGGTCGAATTGAGAATACTTCTCCTTTTTTTGAAATCGGAAAAAAATTACACTTTTTACAACCTACTTACGACTTACGAGTAAGTACTAAGTAGGCATTAATATTATGAAATACAATACGAGTAAATGTGATACTTTGCGAGACTGAATAAATGGATGCTTGTTACTCTTTTACGTAAAAGCGGAACGGATTTTAATGAAATTTGGCACATAGACATTGTTTAACCCGGATTATTAACACCTATTTAGGATACATTTTAAAAGCGGTTAATGCTGCATTGAATACAGTTTAAGATATAATTTTACAAGTAACTAATTAAGATAGTTTAGAAAGTAAAGAAACCGACTTTGCATGCCGCGTTAGTCCGTTGCAGTAGCAAGTTTGAGATTTAAAAACACCTATCCACATAATTATACAGCGCTCATATTTCAAACCCAACTTTCTATTTGGTTTGAAAATTATGAACTACTAGATGTGCCCCGTGGTTTTACCCGCGTAGACATCGTTCCCGTATACATATCCCCGATATTACCATAACGGGATAGAAAAAGTACCTATCCTATGTACTATTCCTACTAAGAAGTAACAAACATACACACACACTTTCGCCTTTATAATATTAGTAGGATATTAAAAACAGAAACCTTCTGTTATGTTTGCATTAGCTTTTTTTTATTGGAACACACGAAGCCACATGCAACATGTCAATTACAATAAAACGAACATCAGAAATACGATATTCTTGAACATGTGCTCGCCGATAAATTAGAATGGTCGTTATCGTAAATGTAAATAATTAACCTGCTTTCAGGCGTGCTACACACATAGCCGGCATTAATCGGCACAGTCGTGCGACAAAATATGTGTGAATGAATCTTCGGCTCGGCTTAGCCGCACATGCTACAGTCGGATAAGCTCAGATGAACAACAGCGTGTTGGCTTTAATCGGCACCATTCATCGGTCGGCGTTGTCGTTCAACAAATACCTACTACCGAATCGAATGTGCTGGCCCGCTTATATTGCCCGAATGGACTACCTGTTCGGTATTCGGCACTAGCTGAGTAAAATCAAACATGTGTAAGTAACTGCTTCGGGCCTAGTCGTTCAACAAATTTAATACTGCCGAGCCGAATGTGTGTGTAGCACGCCTTACATTCGACGTTCTTTTATAAAGATGCCTGTTCATGCCGGAGCAGATTCATACACCCCATAACAAAATGTATCCCATTACAAAAAAAGTCTTGTGCCATCCTGAAGCTAATAAGCCATAGGGCAATAATACAATAATAAACATATTCTAGTAGGTAGGTACCTTTATAATTCTTTGTATAAGTAATTCATAAATAATTCAAATCCGAGTGCGCATGTCACATCTATCCTGTTTAACTCCTTGAAATGCAAAATTATTATAAAATGATAATTACAATAATTCTATGGTGTGTTGTCACGACTTATAACTTTTTGGTCACGACTAATGCATAAATCTATGCAAAATCATTTTTGTATCCCGTTTTATTTTTATCCTCGTCTACGGCGAAGGAAAGACAAATAAGTTTAATAAGTTGCTTTTTAAAAATCCTAATCCTAACGAATATTATAAATGCGAAAGTAACTCTGTCTGTCTGTCTCACTTTCATGCCAAAACCACTGAACCGATTTAAATGAAATTTGGTACACAGATAGTCTAGAGCCTGAAAAAGGACATAGGCTACTTTTTAAGGCGAAACAAGGGTTGTAAGGAGTTGAAAGGGGGGATGAAATGTTGTATGGAAGTATCGTCATTTTTAGAGCTAGAAGTTTGAAAGGGGAGGGGAGGGGTAAGTGGGGGGAAAGGGGAGGGGAGAGGGAAGTGACGGGAAGAGTGATGAAGGGGAGTAGGGGGGAGAGGGGAGGGGAAGGGAGAGGGGAGGGGTAGGAGGAGGGGGAGGGGTAGGGAGAGGGCGGAGGGAGGATTAGCGCGGCGTGGTGCGGTGTAGGTGGGTTACGTATGTGTCTTATTTGTAAAATAATTAGCCTAAATAATTAAATGTGCTACCCAAAGACACTATTCCACGCGGACGAAGTCGCGGGCACAGCTAGTCTAATATAAATACCCAGATGTAGGCCAGATGGTAGTTGTCGGGAAACAGTAACACAGACTTAGGCAAGAATTCAATTTCTTTGCAGTGTATATCAAAAATCTAGAAGCAAATCGCTTCGTCCTTATTAATAGAATGCCCACCATGTAGCGGAGTTTATTTGACTTGTCAAAACTAATCCCATGAGCCCAAACTCGAGGACAAACAGCCACCGAAGAGTTCAACTATTCACCATGTGACTCTATCACCAAATCAGCTCCAAGATACCAAATTATAGTATTGTCTTCTGAACTACATATACTAAAAAGTTTCATTTCGATACAACACTTTAACCTAAGTTTATATTTACTTCTAATATTTTATTACATTGTTTGTAAGATCAAGACTTACAAGTGAAGCTAATAAAAGCGGGCGAAAGAAGAGGTATTGTCTCAAGAGGTGAAAAAAAATCTCTAGGTACGGCCACACCGCGGCGTCCTGCGATCTGCGGGCGCGATCTGAGTACTTTTTAATTTTTTTTTGATCGCGTTTGGTGTGAACCAGTCGGTACAAATACTACTGCGCTATTTGATCGCCGTCTAGATCGCGCACGCAGGACGCTGCGGTGTGTCCGTACCTTTACTCTCCCCAGTGTGGTAAAAGTATTGTATTACTTCTAGTTAATAGATCATTACTTACTTGTTTTGGGGAATAATGATATTGTTTTATGTACTTACCTACTTGTATGTACGTAGGTTTACCTGTTTGTAGTTAGTATAAAAGCAATTAGAGTTTGGTCTTATCCAAAATGACCTTAATGATAGTTTACAAAGTTTTTTTTATATCAGGTAGGCAAGCGTTTGACCACTGTCACACCTGATGTTAAGTGACGATACAAATGATGTAGCGCGGTTATCTAGAATATTATAACTAACTTTACTTACTACTCACTTCGTTCACTCGCGCTTTGAAGACCCCAAGTTTTAGTTATCGGTTTATAAGGTTGGAATAAATAATTTTAGGTAGAAATATTTCTTGCTTACCTACTCTACTATTACATTATTTATTCTTATTATAAGTACATAAATATATTATATTTTATTCTCATGTACTAATATTGTTAGTTTTAAAATGGCAGTATCCCGATTCCTAAAAATCACCATCTAAACCCTTATTGAATTAATTTTAACTGTTCGTAACAATCGTAACATTTTATCGTTTTGCAATTTCGATTTCATAAGGCTCTGTTTTCATATAACTGAATTAATTTTATTAAGGGTATCAGAATTCACTAAGAGTTAATTCTGCTACCCTTTAGCGTTTTATTTTCTTTTCGCTAAATATTTATATGTTTATGTATAAAAAAAAAATGTTGTTTGTTGGTGAGCAGATCATTTCAGAACGGTTACACCAATTTTTTATATATGTACCTTACATATTATGTTAGTCCAAACAAGGTTTTAGGGTAAGAAAAAATGTGAAAAACGGCTGCTTAATTGAAAAATTCGGGAGAACTAGTGGTGCCTTTTTTATGGAATTCATTGAAATTTGGACAAGACAGCGTGTGTCAGAGTTTTAACCATAAAACCAAGGATACATACTACTCAAGTTAAAGTGTGTGTGTGTGTGTGTGTGTGTGTAGGCCGTTGCCTACACATGTGTACATGCGTCGATACGCACTTTGTCTTCGATTATGACTTTACTGGGGGGCCTTATATAGAAATCGAGTCATAAGAAGTAAGCTCCAATTGTGAAAAAAATATTTGGGTCAATTTTACCGGTTCCTGATAGCTCTACTAAGAACTTATCTGACAGATTTTGACAACTTTTATACGGCGTCATCTGTCAGATAACTATCTAAAACTTCACAGGAACCGGTGAAACTGGCCCAGAGTAAGACACTTGCTTTATAATGGCAATGTTTCTGCCAAAGTTTTGCAAGTCTCTGTATTGCGTCATAAGTCAGTTATAAAGCATCACAATATTATTTAATTATTAAAACGCTAAGCACTAATTCACTGACCTATTATTAAATTTATATAACGCTCAGACAAAACCTCTAGTCTACCTCTAAGCATAAACATTTGCATCGCAGTACTCACATAGTAACTTTAGTAATCTGTGGTATATATGGCGATGTTTCTTCCAAAGTATTGCAAGTCTCTGTACTGCGTCATAAGTCAGTTTTAAAGCATCACCATATATTATTTAATTATAAAAACGCTAAGCACTAATTCACTTACCTATTATATTTATATAACGCTCTGACAAAACCTCTAATCTACCCCTAAGCATTTTACTCTTTGCGTCGCAGTACTTACGTAGTAACTTTAGTACCTTAAGTAACGAAGGTGCGAAAATGATTTTTGAAGATTCATCCCTTGAGCCTTGAGGCGTATTATATAGCGTACGGAAGTTAATATCGAAGACTTGTAAACTCAGAGAATGTATCAGCTATCTTGTAACATAATATTACCTCACCCAATACATAGTGTAAAATCTTACAGGTAAATTATTTAATGGAAGGGCCGTTAATGGCCTTTTCAATATGAAGTACGGTTCGAGGCTCTGTCTTACATAGCAACGAAGACTAGTAGACTGCCTGCTGTAATATTAGCTAGTAGTCTAGCCTAAGTAGAACCGTAATAATAGCTATAATCACCTACAGTAGGGCGGCCAGTGTTTCACTTCTTATACTTATATTTCATTCTCTATTTATTTTATAGGTTTGATATTACTTTAGGCAAGGTATTAATTTCTTACTATTTATCATTATTGCGATAGCGATACAATTGAACAGGCAATCAGAGTATACTTGTCACTCTATGGGATCGTCCAATAATCACGTGAGGCTGGAAAGAGGGGGGTGGGGTTCGGAAAAATCACGAAATATTATAAGATTGATATAATGAGATATCAAGTGTATTTATTTATATTTCGTAGAACGCACGGTTTCTTAACAATACAAATACAAATACACGTGATATTTTTGTTTTTGTAGTCCTCACCTCACCACCACATATCTCCAGAGGGGAGTGGGTTAAAAGTTGCTAAGAGATATCACGTCATTAACGGACAACCTCTATGTCCCATTTCTGGATTCAGATAAGCACTGGACCATTAATACATGTGAGAGCCCCGGTGGCGTAAAGGATTGATGGCTTGTCTTCTTACGCAAGCAGTTGTCAGTTCAAATCCTAGCAAGGTTGTACGGCCCACAAGTTGTAGGAGCATATCGATGTTCCACCTGACTTGCTACCAAAAAGTAGCCTTTCACTATCTTATCATCATCATCTTCGACCACATCATCGCTAATCATCAAGCGAGATAGTTATCAAAACGCTAGCCTAAGATATTAAGGTATATTTTAAGCTAACCTTTGACCACTATCTTGCCTTCTTTGATCACTATCTTGCCTTGTAAGCGATGATGTGGTCGAAGATGTTAAAAAAGCTAGGCCTAGAGTACTAAACCAACCCAAGATAAATCATATACTTACCTAGAAGTATCCACACACCATCTTAATATTGAGTTCATACTCAGTAAAGCTAAAAAAATAAAACAAAGTAAACATAACCAAGTAAAAGATCCCGTAAATCTCCACCGCGATGTCTACTGGAAACAATCAGCGAACCATACAAATAACTTGCTACTTATCTTGATCCCATAAGTCGTAAACATTTTGTTGAGGAAACTTTATGTCAGTGTGGTTTATACCGCAAACATCTGTTATAGATATGACTGGAACTTTTCGCTAATTCACTCCTCACTTTTGATCTTCTTGTTTACCTCAGACGTATTTTGAAGAACAGGCAATATTTAACAAAATGGAGATGGTCTAGTAGTTAAATAAGGTAGGAGTTGTGTCACAATGATGAGCCGGCGTCAGTCTCCTGAGTCCCCTGGACATAGGCCTCTCACTAGACACGCCACTGCAGAGCCCGATCTTCGGCTCTTCTTTTCCAGTCACTGCTCACGGGTTGGGTCGCTCACTATGGGTAATGGTAACTATACCATTATCCATAGGTTGTCTCAACTCAACATGATTACTTATATACTTTTGCGCGATGCTTGCAACATTCGGAGAAAGGGATAGATATTACTAGATAATTTTATTATGATGTAAGATAACAGGACATTTACGACGTTTGTTTGATGAAAGCAATGACGTCTTCCTATTACAGATAAAACGGGAAGCTAAATTCTGGACCAGCCAGAATTTTGCATGTCACTGCACTGTGCCTGATACCTTGAAACATAAAGATGTTAAGTCTCATATGCCTTGTAATTTTACTGGATTGCTGTACCCATAGCAACATCGGAGATGAACACATCACAAACAAAATTAAATCTAATGGGAGTCTAAGTACAGCCTAAGGAGAACCAGCAGGGGACTGAAAGCTATGTTCAATTGTGCTGAGAATGATGTATGCGAATGTTCCAAGTGCGTCGTATCTGGGCGAAAAAATTATCATGTGAATATTTCCACTCACACTTGTCTTTCCGTAGCCATATCCAATCTAATTGGTAATTATGATGATAATAATCTTATCTTCTCAAACTTATTTTCTCTCACTCAATAGTTAAGGCAAGGTGCTATGGCAATAACAGTGATACAATGGGTGTTTTTTTCACATACTTATGATTAAATCGTTTTGTCATAAATGTAATTGATATGAGTACATTGTAATATAGATATTGTGTAGTGCGTAGATGTCTGGTCGGTCGGTATGGTTCGTAGTCATGGTGGATACTTAAATTAAATGTACAATGGGTACAAGTCTCTTCCAGACGACCTTTGGATGAAAGTGAAATAACCTTCTAAATAAATAATAAACAATCTTCGACCGCATCATCACTTACCAACAGGTGAGATAGTGGTCAAACGCTAGCATATAAGATATTGAAAAAATCAATACGCACAAGGTGTTGATATATTTTACTCTTAATCTGTCTGTGTTATTCATATATCAATTCATATTTAAGTTGAATGAACATAAATGTTTTTTTTTGTTATTACGTATTTACTAACAAATGTGGCTACCGAAGTATCAAATAGCTCGAGGTCTGGACATGATACTAATAGAAAGTAATGATCGTCATGTCTTTAACCACTAAATATATCCCCTAAACTGCTCAGCCAGTAAATTAGAACGACTGATTAGTGGCTAGCCCTTCTATGAGAGTTCTTGGGCCGCCTGAAGGCCTAAGTCGACTGTTACATCCTAACTACTTATGTTCAAAGCTCCTGTTATCTAGTAAAAATCACTAATCCCGCAAAGCCTACAGCTATGCCTAAAATGTAATTTATTTTCTTAGCTTATGCCGGGGTTACATGGATATTGGATTTCAGTGAAAGTTATTTAGGCTTTAGTTCCCAGCACTTGTTTTGCTTTGATTTGAGTATTGTGAAACGCGAAACGATTTCGTAAACAAAATCAAAAACAATATTTTCGTTTAACATTTTTCGTTTTATATTCTATCAAAACGTAACAAGAAATATACGGTTTACGGTCAAGATCTATTTATTTCTCAAAAGATTCATAATCACTTACGAGAAATACAAATTATAACTTAAAACTAAGTATAAAAATAAAATAACTAAAAGTGCGTACTTACATCAAAAAAGTCAGTCCAAACACTGCACTGGTAACAACAGTAGGTAAAAAACAAGCGGACGACTTATTCTACAAGCTTTTATTTAACTTGCAATGTATGTATGTATGTACCTATGTCTGTATGTTCGGGTGGAATCTTGGAAGCTAAATTAGATCCATGTCCGATGTCCCATTCCCGATGTCCGATTTGACTCAAATTTGGTGAACTTATCTATCTTTGGTGACAATACAATAATGTGGAACCATGAAGCTGGTCTGATGATGGAGACGGAAGGTGGCCATGGCATCTTTGTGATAAAACAACATAACCCAACCGAGTTTGGACTCGACTATTTCGTCTCGAGGAGACTTTACACCCTAGATTACTTACACCCTTCCTTATCAGACATTAGACCTAGATCTGATATCCAAGGTCTGATGACGAAGCTGGAATGAAGCAATGGCATCTCTGTGATAAAATGTGTGTATCAAATTTAATATATTACGACGCTTTGTGGAAGTAATCATCCATTTTCTAAGACCTAATTTTTAGAGCTCCTTTTTACCCGACTGCAAAAGAAGTAGGGTTATGTTATTCGAGTGTATGTATGTATATTTCTTTGGCACGCCTTAGAGCCTAAACGGCTTGTCGTATTTTTATGTGAGTGGTGTCGTAGGAGTGATGTCAATAGATTCGTCTTAGTTGTGAGAGTGACACTGGGTACATCAAAATTAAAAAAAATAAAAAAATATTAATGATTTTTGGCGCCAATAAGTAATCTCAAAGCATTTCTTTTCAAACACATCGAAGTGTGGTATCAAAATGGTAAAGATAAAACAACATAACCCCACCGAGTTTGGGCTCGATTGATTCGTCTTGAGGAGGAAATTACACCTAGATGATATCCAGGGTCTGATAATGAAGCTGGAAGGTGGCCACGATATCTCTGTGATAAATTAACGTGAATCCACCGAATTTAGGCTCAAGTGATTTGTCTTGAGGAGGGAGCACTTTACCCATAATCACATCATAATATCTGTAGAATATTTTAAAACATCACGCCTACTTTAAAATACTCAGGTAGTAGTTGTGACCTATACCTACCAAAAAGTTAAAAATAAATTAAAAGCAAAAACATTTTTTAAAACAAGCTTTTATCTGGGACAAGGAACTAAAATGTTAAAAATAAATTCTAGTACCTAAGTATTTTGCGGGTAGGCAGGCACTACCCGTTTAACAGGTTAGGTACTTACTATACTTCTGTGCCAAAGATTGTGTGCTGAAGGAACACCGTAATGTTATGGCAGCAGATTTTTATCTCGATGGTAGTTAGGTACTTTTTGGTAGTAAGTCAGACGAAACATTGATATAACTCTCCTGCCAGCTTGTGGAGAAACACCCGCGCTAGGATTCGAACCGGCGAATTTCTGCTTAAAATTCAAGTCATCTATCCATTACGTCAACGCGAACGGTCCGTTAATGTATTTTTTTTAACCCACTCCACATAAAAGGAGGATTCTCAATTCGTTTTTTTTTTTAATATTTTTAATCTTAGAACTCCGTCATTAAAACAAAGACCCATTACACTCCACTACCATGACCATTCCATCACCTAGTTAAATCCAAAATAATTTCTTTAAATGCTTGCTTTGTTAAAGTTAGTAAACGAAACAAAAGTTACGGAACGATTATTACGGGGTTAAAAAACGTTACTCATATTTTCACAATTTTTTCTTGTTTAACGAACTACCGCTATCTCATCTGATGTTAAGTAAGGAGACGGTGATGGAAACGTGATTGTCTAGACTTGGGAGATGGCAGTGCAGTGGGACTAGGCGCTGGACAACTGATTTTAATACACTCTACAGAGCCTAACTATCCAACCCGTCTTCCATTCAATTTCCGTGCTATATTCAAGTATTAATATCGATAAGAAAATAAGATTACATTAATTAAAATTTAGAAAAAAAGCTGGTGAAAAAAAGCTTTTATCGTGCTTTGTGACGAGAACCAAAATGTGTGTATCAAATTTCAGCCCGATAGCTTCAGTGGAAATATTGATTGCAAAATTCCAGTATATACATTTAAGTGAAGCTAATTATAAGCTAATTATAGTACGACGCATTGTGGAAGTAGATAATCATCCATTTTCTAAGACCTCATTTTTAGAGCTCATTTTTACCCGACTGCGAAAGAAGGAGGGTTTTGTTTTTCGAGAGTATGTATGTATATTTCTTTGGCACGCCTTAGAGCCTAAACGGCTTGTCGTATTTTTATGTGAGTGGTGTCGTAGGAGTGATGTCAATAGATTCGTCTTAGTTGTGAGAGTGACACTGGGTACATCAAAATTAAAAAAAAAAAAAAGATTTTTTGCGCCAAAAAGTAAACTCAAAAAAAATGTTTTCAACATAAATCGAGTGTGGTTTCAAAATAATAAATATAAAAATAAAAAATAATAAAATAATAATACATTTTTAACGGTGATTACGAATATGTTTTAACTTATATGTTTTATTGGAGTTTGGAATAGGAAATGCTAATAAATCTTTTTCATCCCATCTATTCGAAAAGTGATGGTTTGTTCCTCGATAAGTGCGCGCAAAGTAAGTCATTTCTGACCTAGGCCGGGAAAGTAATTTTTTAATTTTTGGCTGATGAAAGTTCTTCTATAGTGCCCTGTCTATGAAGGTTCAATGAAATTCCTTGACATTTCATGATTTTTTTTATGCTGGATTTGCAAGCATTTCACCACTAACTCACCTATGCCGTCGACGATGTAGCACGCTAACCTTGTCTACCCGTTCATTCTCGATTTTTCAAATTTTTTTTATTTCATATTATTACATGATATTTTGATAAATTTCATGAAATTTCATGACGTATCATGACATTTCGTGACATTTTATGACATTACTTTTCATGAAATTTTGTGACATTTCATAATATAACATGACATTTTATGACATTTCATATAATAAAATGATATTTCATGACATTAAATGACTTTTCGTGACATTTTCATGACATTAAATGACATTTCATGACATTTTGTGACATTAAATGACATGACATGATGAACCTTTTAACTATTTCCTTTTCTCATAGAGGAGGATGAAAAGCAGAGCGTATAACTCGGCCGCAAAATAATTTTCCCTCGGCCGACGTCTTTAAATCACTCGCTACGCTCAGGATTCTACTTTAGGATCCTTCACTCCGCTCTGGATTTAAAAAAGCGGCCACGCAGATAACTACTATTTTGCACCTATGTTATACAATCTACTATTTTTCATCCTATCTATTCGAAAAGTTATGGTTTGTGCCTCGATAAGTGCGCTCAAAATAGCTCTTTTCCGCCCTAGGACGGGAAAGTAATTTTTTAAATGTTGGCTTATGACTGTTATTTTATAGTGCCATGTCTCAGGAGGTTCAATAATAATTTTGTACGGGAAATGTTACTGTCCTATTAAATAGAGAGCGCGTGGCGTTAATTAAGTTAAAAAAAATGCCGCAACGTCATATAGACGGTGAAACAAATTAAAAAAAAAAATTAAGCGCGCAAAGTGGCAAAATACACATATCTTGTGGTGACCAAGAAGAAAAAAAAGCGCTAGAATTATTGGCATTTTTAGTTTGTGGTCACAGACTGTCATAATAACACATTTAACTTAACCATGGAGTAGGAAATACATATAGACATTGAGTCGCCGCGGTACATTTGCTTGTATGAATATAACTTTAAAAAAAAAGTGCTTAGAAGTCATATTGGAACCTAAAATGACTGCCATTGATTGTCCATTGGTCCATTGATGACCTTGATTGACACAATTCTAGCAATGGACCAATGGTCAATTAATGGCATACGTCTTACGTTTAGATATGCATCTTTTTTTGTAGGTATTTCATGTCTTTATGTCAATATATCAATGAGTAAGTGAGGGTAATATGTCAATGAGTTAAGGGTAAAATGTTTATCGGGTGAAAAATGCAAAAAGGTGCGAAGTTTTATCCGGAAACTGTATGTATTTATTGGTTTATTACGTTTGTTTATAACTGACGTCAGCGTCTTTTACAATATTATGCTCTTGAATTGCTATTTTATAGAGCCTTTTATCTATTCCCTTTTCACATAGAGGGGGATGAAAAGCAGAGTGTAAAACTCGGCTGCAATATTATTTTCTCTCGGCCGACGTACTTTAAATCCCTCGCTACGCTCAGAATTCTACTCTAGAATCCTTCGCTTCGCTCTGGATTCAAAAAAGTGGCCTCGCGGAAACAACGTACTATATTGCACCCTTGGTATACCATCTACTATTTCACGCAGTCGGGTTTTTTGTTCTTTTCAATAATTCACTTGTTGTTAAAAATATCCTTAGTCCACAGCATGAGCCCTTCATTTAATAGTTAAATAGCTGGAGTATTTACTCTGTAAATTTTACAGTTAATCCCTCTTACCTGAAAAAGGACCGGGAGCCATAATTCAAAAGGATAAGGTTCTCATATATAACAATTTGGACGCATTTCGGCATTCGTGTATGACGCATGTAAAAGTTTTAATCGTCCTTGCAAAGCCGATACACCTGTATTATTCCACGATTTTGTTTTTAAGTGCCTACATTTTTGTGACAATATTTACTTCTGATATAAACCAAACAAGTTTATCCATTATACCAATATTATAAATGCAAAAGTCAGCTTGCGTATATGTTTGCTTGGGACCGGACAAACGGCTCGACTGATTCGACTGAAATTCGGCAAATGGATTGGATAGCGTGAATTAAGACATAGGATACTTTTTAACACGAGCAAAGCCGCGGAGTACAGCTAGTAACGTCTATAATTCGAACGAATTCATCTATATAAAACCGAAAGTTTATTAACTAAAAACAAACGTTTAGTCCCAGTAAGATCGGTTTATCATGTGTAGTTTGGGAGTCCCAATAGTCATCTTCCGTCTTTATCAATAGACCTGACCAGCTTGATGATAATTATGATTTACATACGTAAGTATGTATGCAAAATTTCAGCTATATCACAGATTATATAATAGTTACTACGTGCTATATCAAACACCGGAAAGTTGGTCAAATTTAACTTCTAATATTTGATTACCTACAGACACCGGGACCGGTGAAACTAAATAAAAGCTTGTAATACAGCTTGTAATAGGTGCGAAACCTTTAGACTCGATTGAGGTGGAAGATATGAATAAGTGTTCTCGTCTGCCACCAGGTGAGGCAGATTTTAGTGGAAGATTATTTCTGCTAATAATTAAGATAGTTTAAAAACTAAAAACCAAAGTAATGGTTTTTGAAAGAGAAGAAAAAATGACTGATTGTTATGTGACGATTGAAGGAGAAAAAGTGGAACAAGTGAAAGAGTTTGTGTACCTGGGTTCTAAGTTTACGAGAGATGGTAAGTATGAAAGAGATATTGAGCGAAGAGTTTTGGCTGGAAACCAAGTGAGTGGGGCACTGCATAACTTTATGAGAAGCCAGAACGTGTCTAAAAAAGCACGACTGGCTGTACATAGGGGAGTGTTGGTTTCCACAATCATGTATGGTAGTGAATGCTGGGTATGGCAGAAGAAACATGAAAGTAAAATTAATGCTGTAGAAATGAGAAGTTTGAGAAGTATGACCGGAGTGACTCTGATGGATAAGTTGGAGAACAGCGTGATAAGGGTATGTTGTGGTGTGGTAGAAGATGTAGTGACAAAGATAGAGAAAGAGATGCTTAGATGGTTTGGGCATCTAGAGAGGATGGATGAAGAAAGATTGACGAAACAGATTTATGAGACGAGTGTGAATGGGCCAGTTGGTAGAGGCCGACCTAGGCGAACGTATCACGACCAGATCGGAGACGTTTTAAAAAAAGGCCAAGTCAAAAGTACCTTTAACCGGCGAGCATGTATCAAGGCGCTCATGAAAGTGGAAGAAACGAAGGAACAAGGTGTGGAAACAAGTAGTCTCTGCCTACCCCAACGGGAAAAAGGCGCGATTGTATGTATGTATGTATGTAAAAACTAAAACAACCGACTTCAATGCCCCGCGAGTCAATTTCAGTAGCAAGTTTGAGACGTTTATCGTCATATCTCTGGAGATACTTATCAGATCTCGATAAAATTACAATGGGATCACCTCTGAAACGTACCCTAACGATTGCAAAAAGAATCATTTGAATCGGTTCAGAATTGACGGAGTAAATCGCGTAGCATACACACAAAAAAAAACTTACAGATGAATTGAGAACCTCTTCTTTCTTTTTTGTGAAGTCGGTTAAAAATACAAATGCATCACCTTATTTATTATCCTTATTATCCATATTTGCCGACTTTCAAATCGGTCACATTTTGGCTGTTTGTGTTATGTACTTATTTTTTACAAGGTTTTTTTTAAGAAATTTGTAGATAACATTTTGAGTCGTACAGAATATTTTGATAAAAAAATAATATTCTGGAGATGACGCTCAATTGTTTGACCATGATTTTTGTTGTAAAAATCTTTAGGTAAACATACACCACACACGTTTTTTTACATTTATTGCCAGAAAAATGGCAATTTAGGTATATTACTGTTTTGTTTTTGGTTGCAATTCAATCAGCATGTTTCTCATGGAAGACACTATCAGACTTGAGGTTAGGGTATTCTTATAACGTTTTGCTGAAGCTACAACGAAAGATGTACCTATTTACACTATTTACCTTTACGGTCCCATCACAAAAATCACCCTGAATAAAAAATTATTCTGTGTTGCCTGTTGGCTGTAATCGAAAAACTGGTCGATATTCTATTGCCGTATCGTGAAATTAAAGCAAGGGTTTTATGTAATTGGATTATCCCCCACAAGCTTTCCGCTAACGGCTTTACTTGATCTCTCTTAAACCCGAGAACAAATATGTTTGTAAGTAGAAAGCTGAAGAACATTCTGGAAAAAACCTTATACCTTGTGTATTATAACTTACGTGTCGATAACTTGTTTATTATACATTATGCTATTCAGGGTACCTTATAACTGATGTTAATCGAAATCCTTAATATAGGATCACTTAGTCTAAGCCAATAAAAAAAAGAAAATAAAAAGCATATTTTTAGTGCACTATGTGATCTGATCTCCATCAAATTAATGAGTTAGTACAATATAAAAACAGTTTCTTGTAGAAATTTAATTCCCTCAATTCCGAATAAAAATACCATAAGGAAGTAGAGCACTTGGCCACTCAGCATTTTTGCGATATATGGTGGGGAAAAATACTGATTACACAACAAAACATAAACGTAAGGACAGGAAAATTGAATCGAAGATCTTTAGTTTTTTTTTGTATTCCCACAGGAAACGAAATAGATTGAAAGCGACCTCGAATTTGACCACTATCTCAACTGCTGGTAAGTGACGATGCGTTCGAAGATGGTAGCACGCTAGGCCTAGAATGGAAACTGGCTCTCTAGGACAGCTGTCGGAACACATTAGATGTTTGGCGACAGATTTTCTAGCTTGAGGGTGGTAGCTGGCTAGGCGGACACTTAACAGTGTCCTACTACCATGCTTGTCTTGTCTTGCTGAGGGTAAACGTTTGAAATATTTTCATCGATTTTTGTATCCAAAGTAGCTGTGTCTTACACACGCAAACACACGGGGTCAGTGTTTGCGTATAGGGAGAGAGGGTAGTTTATAAAAAAAATCCTTTTAAAATATATAAGCAATCCTTTAAAAATAAAAATTAATTGAAGTTCACCTTATTGCGATAAGCGGAATAAGTTAAAATATTTTCATTTCTTTTTGGTTATTGTATTAAAAACCATAAATAAAAAAAAAGATTTATTTTTGATATTTGTAAATGCCAAATCGTATAACAGCTGTATTAACAATAATCATGGGCAATAAAAAATATTTAAATTTGTATAAATTGCATATTTGATACCATTTTTTTAAACCTAGCGAAAAGTCATATTTTACTTAACTTATTAATATTCAAAATAAACTGTACGATATGGAACTTCATGACTAAAATTGAAAAAAATAAATTAGTGATAAAAATAAAATTGTCTACTCCAATATTTTTGAAGTTATTGAGCTTTTGTTACCCACTTTCTTTGCGGCCCACTGTAAATGGTTCTCTGAGCTGTGAATGATTAGATTACATTAACTAATAAACTACATGTAATCCAATAGTCCAACGAGCCCGACAAATGTATGCATGTATTGAGAAATGTATGAATATTCAAACGGGCCGGTGGCGCCAGCCTGCTGAACCGCGCGACATCGTCTTTATTACAAGCTTTTATTGCTATTATAATCTGTCATTCGTCATTAACATATGATATTATTTATCTTTCAAACATTCGAGAGTAAATTACTGTTTGCAGTATAAAGGATGTTTTTATTTAGCCATACCTAGATGGAGTTCAATCTAATACCTATCTCAAACTGAGGTTTTCAACGTATATTTTCACAGTTCAAATACATAGGTAAATTAAATAAGCATAAGGTAGCGGTTTGAAATTGACACAAAATTGTCATGTTGTTTATGATCGAAGACTAGCAAACCTGTAAAAAGCTTACGCAAGTACATAGCAATATTCTTGAATTTACATGAAATAATTGTGCATTCAAATCCTTATTAGTATTATTCTGCACCTTGCATGCTGTTGTCCACCTCTGACCGCGCCATCTCTTACACGTACCTATTAAACCTTTATCAATAGCCATCAAATGATACATATTGTTCTATAAACTTCATAAAATAAGGACTTGAAGGTATTCAAATCGAAGTTTTAATCTATTTTATTTCATTTAATTTTGCCATTTCAATAGAGTAGTAATAAAAAAAAATTAATTACTACTAAAAAATTTAGCGACGAGGGTTGAAAGAAGCAAACTATAGTGAAAAATCACTCATGCACGCCGCATGTAAAATCAATCCGATTATCCGATATAAAGTTTTAAACTGTATTATTGTGATTTAAAAATAGAATTAGTTCAAAAATTAGATAAATAGTTACACGGCAACATTATGTGTGACTATAACTAAAACTACTGTCAAGTCAATATCTTTTAAACGCCCATATATTTGATATATATAGAAGAATATTGGCGCCGCGGCGCGCTGATAAACAATTTGTTTCCAAATGGCTAGAACATTTGAAATATGTTACCCGAATCGTTACAATATTTTATTTCACATTGTGTTAGATCTTTGCTCTCTCTCTAAATAATTGTTACATATGTCTTGCCATTTACTAGCCTTATAATAATCATGCTATAAATTTTTTGATAGAAATACTGTCTAATATACTTGTACTTGTTATACTCTCTACTATACTATACTTGTCGTTTCTACCACCCGCTGGTTTTTTCTACCATCTAACCTTCAAAATCCAATAGGTCTTCATGACGCTAGAGTAAATACACATTTAGCATCGTGGGCTTCCTTACTATAATAAACATTCAAACAGTCATAACATAATACTCCTACATTCATAATATTATTAGGATTTCCAGTATCCCCACGTAGGTTGCTCCACTAGTCACTAGTTTCAACCGACTTCCAAATAAGAGAAGATTTTTAATTCCTCTGTATGTGTTTTTTTTACTGTTGTTACGTGATTACTCCGTTAATTGTAGACCGATTTTAATGATTATTTTTGTCAAGGGTAGAGTTAATCTCCGAGGTGGTCCCATTTAAATTTTATCATGACATAATTTTTTTTATCGTTTTAAACGATTTCAAATATTCCATGTTCGATTTATTCAATTATCTCCACAGACTTTGCTACGACGTGCTACGACGTATTCGACCTTAATATTATATCGCATATGAGTTACCTAAATACTTTCGTTAATTATATTGGAATTGTAGAGATGGCATATACTTACATGTAAATTTCCTTTGTAATATTAACGCTAACGTGTATTGGAAAGTAATTATTACTGGATACTAATTAGTGAATGTGGCGCCACGTGTATTTTCAGTAAGTAAATATGTACATATACTATAGATAGCGCGCACAGATAACTCGTACAATGTACTGTGCCTATTCCACGAAGTATATAACATTCTGTGATAATTAGTGAGGGGATTGTTAGCTGAATATTTATCAGTAATTTGTTTTGGGGGTCATTGTCACCCACGGGAAGGTCATTGTTGCTTCGTACGTTCGTAGACTTAACTCTTAATCTACCCTACACGTGATCCATGGGTTGTGCAAAATGATCCCTGGCTGTAGCCGTGGAAACCAACCATTGAAAAAATACGTTGCCAAACGCTTCCCTGAGTTTCGGCATGAAGTTCAATGCCAGTATTATGCTTGGTTGCGCTCTGTGGATTGGACTAGTCTGTTGTTGTTGTCAGGTCAGTTGTGGAGACTTTTAATTCCAGACAAGCACGATTCCATTTTAGAAATAAAACCCACAGAATACGATGGCTCAAACACCTAGAGAGAATGTAGAAAATGTAGGTACATTGGTGTAAATCACAGACCTCGGATTACATGGTATAATTTGATACGGCCGTAGATCCAGTACCTACTTGATGCAAGTTAGACAGATTGGATAGACAATCTTACCATATACGTTATAGGTATAAAACTTTTTAAACATACTGAAGATTAAAAACAATAATTAATAATAATTAGTATTTTATAAAACAATAATCAATAAATAATATCATAAAGATAAGATACTGGTGTTACTAGTTGGTAGAAATACCAGAGATGTGCTAAGAGAATGAGCGCAGCAAGAATGTGTAGCGAGGCTGTAAACTGTGTTAGTATTTCCACAAGTCATGTGTGAGGAAAATGAAAATAGCAAGGATGTGGTAGCAGTGCTGTGAAACGATATGACAATAGATAAGCGGAGTGAGGGTGCGTAGTGCACTTTTTTTCGATATGAGGGGGGTGCGATGCGTAGAAATTGAGAATCGTTTCAATGAAATTTTGCCGGCTAGGCAAAATTGAGCTAGTGTATCTCAATCATGTTATTTTTTATCGATGCACCTCGTTGCACCTCGCTCACGTTCGTCGCACACATCTCGCTACATAGCCTCGCAACACATTTCTTGCTTGTTTTATATGTACAAGGAACTCGCTCTGCTAAGCCTTTATTTGACCAGTGAACGAGGTCAGGAAAATGAAATGTTGTATCATTTAATTGATTATTTCTTCACACGTCGCTCAACTTCCTCGCACAGCTCTGGTTGATACACACCTATATGGTTTATAATTAATTTTAGATCGCTTTTTGTTGCAAAAGATATTTTGTGTTTGCGCAAAAATCTAACTCTTTCATTAAGATCATGCTGACTATTCGAATTAGACAATCAATAGTAAGTATGATTTGAATTAAAGATCCACACATCAAAGCATACCCACAGTGAAAAGTATGTTAAATGGATTCCTCAGCAACGCACAGTTTTGAACATAAATCCGTGTATAAATCCAAACTTAAGGAATCTATTTGCAGCGCTTGCAAATTTCGTTCTCAAACACACTGCATTCCGTGTCAGCATAAATATCTACGTGCCGTGAAATATGAGTGAAACTAGTCATTTTTTATTTTTTAGGTCTGTTTATAAACGACGAGGATGAAAACGCAACTGTCTAACGTAGTTTTACATATAAATAACATCTACATGCAAAGGAGACATCGCGAAGATTACGCTAAGTGATGAACAAAAGAGCGTGCCGTCGCGATCATAATGCTAGCGGATAGTGACACCTACAACTATGCCAACTACACTAACTCAAACGGAACGTATGACTTTTTCGAGGAGCCGAGTTTCATATCAGCTCTGAAGCACCGAGGGTCAAACTACAGTACCAATATTGAGGAAGTTCTTAGAGTGCTTGAAGATTGGCGAAGCAAATATAACATATCTGTATTGAAAGAATGCGAGCGCTCCGAATATTGCTCGGGAGAGTTTCGGGATTTGATTCTCGCATACAATAGTATTCATGGATACGTCAGTCTATTGGTAAAGTTTGTTGTCACTCAATAACTTTGATCGTGTTAATATGTCATAATGCGTATTGGTCAATGTGCGTCTAAACCTGTTATTTGTGTCACTAATTTAAAACCTTGTTCTTCGACAGATTTGTGTATTTGGTAGTCTGGCGAATGCGTTGAACGTAGCTGTTCTTACGCGAAGAGACCTTGCTGTGGCTCCTATCAATCGTCTGCTGAAATGGCTAGCGGTAGCTGATGTCTTCGTGATGATGGAGTACGTGCCCTTCGCAATTTACAGATACCTGGTAGGTGACATTCCCAAGGTTACAGAGGCGAAGGTAAACGTGTCACCTTATTCCGACATAATTGTTGACTTACCATTACGACACATTATTGGCCCAGTTTTTGTGGAAAAATGTCTTTGATAACAAATAGATAGTACGAGAAAACGGTGCTGGCATAACAGAAAATATATTGTCAAGGCAATTTAAGAATTCAATTGTATGTGAAAGGTTTATAGAGGAAGAAATAAACACAATATTCAAACGAAAAGAAACCCTACTTTATCTTCCGTACGTCAAAGTAAGCATTTATTTAAAGCTCGAGTGTTTTGTTTCGTACCCTTGATTTTCAGGAACATACTACTCAGCCCTCTGCACAAAAGAATTGTTTTATAGCTACTAGAAACTGCCTTTGGCTATTTTATATCCACTTATGATCGCACAAAACTCATATGTACTCATATATACTCATATGTATGTCAACAGTCAACACTTATACGTAGCCCTCTCGTAAACGTCTGTCGAGGCAATCGACACTGAAGTCTGCGTTGCATCGATAGCGATATAAACTTTATAGAACAGGCGGGTCATTGCTACTAAAAATATCACATATCATGGCTTTATAGCGCTGTAAACTATGTGGGTGACTTCCGACAAAAGAACGTAAAATGTTTCTACTTTAAAATGGATTGACGATATAAATAAGAATCTTGGCAGAACATTATTTTCCACATCCTTTGTTGTCAATTGTGACTCTATTTTAGTAGAATGATTTTTGTTTTTTATAGCGTATAGGCTACCGTTCGTCTCCTATATATATAACTCCGTATCACTTTTTGGTAAGTGATGAAGTGGTCAATAGTGGTGGTAAAAAGACAACTTCTGGTGGCATATTTCCCAACGTGAGTGGTAGTGGTAGCCAGACGGGCACTAGATAGTCGCCACGACCAAGCGTGCCCTACCGCCAAGCGTGCCATGCTAAATGCTTCAAAACGAATGTCTTATATTGTACGCAGTACTTTTATATCAATGTTTAAAACATAGTAAGCTTTTGTAATACGTCTCCAAAATGTATTGGAAAGAAAACTGATAGTCATAATGCATCCTTCAGCAGCTGCATAGCTGCATCCTATCTAGACTTTAGACGTTTGCGATTGAACCTAACCATGTAGTCTTTCCTGCCCTCCTAGACAAAATCCAATCTCTGTTCCCATTCACGCTAAGGCAGGTTCAAAATGTATGGGAATGACATTTATTTTTCCGCAACAAAGTCATTTCCATACATTATGAAGTTGCGTTAGCGTGAATGTAAGCAGAAATTGGATTTTGTCTAGGCCCCCTGGTCAGTGATGATGTGTTATCTGTTCCCAGCTGTTCCCCGGCCAACAAGACCGGCCGTACTCGTGGGCAGTGTACCTCTTGTTCCACAGCCATTTCACTCAGATCCTGCACACGGCATCGATACTGCTCACTCTCTCGCTTGCAGTGTGGCGGTATATTGCTATCAAGTAAGTTTTTATTAAATTACTAGCTGTGCCCGCGACTTCGTCCGCGTGGAATCGTGTCTTTGGGTAGCATTAACTAATAAGACACATACGTATCCCAGCTATACTGCACTCCCCTTTCCCCTCCCCCTTCCCTCTCACAAACTTTGAATGTCATATTTATTTATATAGAATCAACAGCCTAAAACAATAAGTTTCAAGCTTCTGGCTTTAAAGATCCTTCCATACAACTTTGCATCCCCCCTTCCAAACCCCACAATCCTTTTTTCGCATTAAAAAGTAGCCTATGTCCTTTCTCAGGCTCTAGACTATATGTGTACCAAATTTCATTTAAATCCGTTCAGTAGAACATTCACATAAACCTTACATATTTCCATACAAACTTTCATCCCCTATTCCCTATTGTTATTTTTACACCCTTGAGGGTAAAAATTTTACAAACTTTGAATGTCATATTTATTTATATTGAATCCACAGCCTAAAAAATAAGTTTCAAGCTTCTAACTCTAAAAATGACGATACTTCCATACAACTTTTCATCCCCCATTTCAACCCCTTACAACCCTTTTTTCGCATTAAAAAGTAGCCTATGTCCGTTCTCAGGCTCTAGACTATCTGTGTACCAAATTTTATTTAAATCAGTTCAGTGGTTTTGGCGTGAAAGTGACACAGACAGACAGACAGAGTTACTTTCGTATTTATAATATAATAAGTTAGGAATATAAGTAAGGATTTGCATGGTTTCTTTGATCAAATTTTATTTTAACAAGAGATCATGTAAGCTTGTCCTGATGGACAACGCATACCAGTGGACGGCAAGGCAGGGCATTTCAAATTTGCCACTGATATATCTTACGCATCTAATAGTAGTATTGTAGGTTGTATCTGCCCCGCCGACTGATTTGCGCTAGCCTAAGGAGTCCATTTCAAATTAAAGCATAATATATTATGTATACATACTCTACTGTGAATATTCATACAGTAACAATCTAAGTTCATATGTACATTTTTAGGGTTCTGAACCCAAAGGGTACCAACGGAACCCTATTACTGAGACTCCGCTGTCCGTCTGTCACCAGGCTGTATCTCATGAACCGTGATAGTTAGACAGTTGAAATTTTCACAGATGATGTATTTCTGTTATGATGATGTATTCTGTGATGATGTTATTCCGCTATAACAACAAATACTAAAAACAGAACAAAGTTAAAAATTAAAGGGGGTTCCCATACAATAAACGTGTTTTCTCGGCATTTTACTATAACACCATCTATGAACGTGTGACTGAATTAATTATATTAATTACTAGAGATACGCCGAATAGTAGTTTCACCGAATAACCGAATACCGAATATTATTCGGTGTAACCTTTTGCCGAACCAGATTCGGCTGCATTATTCGATTTACCATTACATTGTTTTGCTGCGTAAACAAGTTCTAACATGTACGCTACGTGCCGCAGCTGGTTAGATGAGGAACGAGATGTGGATTTAATTGAGGTTTAAAAAATGTTGATTTTAAGTTTAAAAATAAATGTTGATTTAAAGTTTAGAAATAAATATTGTTGTGAGATTTAAATTAAATGTTGATTTAAGGTTTAAAATAAATGTTGACTATACTAACTATATGTAGGTTATAATTCGATGACTATAGGTTAAAAAGTAAATATGTTTTCTTTGACTTATAATATAACATGAATCTTATATAAGAAGTTTTGTCTTTTAGTTCTTCACCTTGCTTACTTGAGCCAAGAAAATAGAAATGCTTGAACCGAATATATTCGGCAACAAAACCGAATAAGTTGGCCGAATACTAATAGTGGAAAAATGCCGAATAGGCTTAATACCGAATACCAAACGAATATTCGGCGCATCTCTATTAATTACATACGTATTAACTTTCACTTAGTTGGCGTAAGATGGCGTTGTACTAAATAAGCACGCGGCTCCTGCGGCTTAATAAATGTTTGGAATTGACACGGCAATATAATATAATATAATATAATATAATATAATATAATATAATATAATATAATATAATATAATATAATATAATATAATATAATATAATATAATATAATATAATATAATATAATATAATATAATATAATATAATATAATATAATATAATATAATATAATATAATATAATATAATATAATATAATATAATATAATATAATATAATATAATATAATATAATATAATATAATATAATATAATATAATATAATATAATATAATATAATATAATATAATATAATATAATATAATATAATATACTATAATATAATATAATATAATAATATCTGGATGACCGAGCTTTGCTCGCAATTTTTTTTTGGTAAATCGTGTTTTGTGTAATTTTTTGGCTCCCAATAATAGTTTTCCCACATAAGAACAAACTAGGAAAAATTGATCATCTCGTATGGACTGGAACCGGGGTCCTTCTGATCGCCTTCCGATCGATCTCACACTGAGCTATCATAACAATGTAACAATGGCGAAATTTACCTTCATATTCTAATTATATTGTAGGAGTTCTTCATTACCTGAAAACAGGGATAAAACAACATTTTCTGAAAATGGAAACCTAGGTAGATCGATTTATCAATTTGTTACAAGAAACGTGATTTCTTTCAGGATTTTTTGCTCGATTTTATAAAGTATTGTAGTTTGGTACGGAATCAGAACGAGTGCAAGTCCGACTTGTACTTGGCCAGTTTATTATTCTAAAATTTTACCTAAAAACGAAATAACGGATTGCAGTTTACGACTTTTTCTGCATAAATGTTTTTTTTTTCTTGTAGGTAAATTGTTTTCATTTCAGTTTTGTTGGTAACCTATATTACTTACCAAGCTTATTTTAATACAATAGAATAACTCTTTATTGAACACCATAATTTAATTTACAGGTATCCCGCCCACAGCCCAGCACTTTGCACAGATCGGCGATGCACGGTCGCGATTTTACTGAGCTTCATCCTGCCTCCAATTCTTTGCATCCCTTCGTACTTTGTAAGTAGTTTTCTAATATATTTTATTTTACTTTCCATTTCACTTTATTATTCAGGAAACAAGTGTTTTTGTTCGCACTACGTAGATTTAGCACAGGGAATGATTTAATAATAGTTTATACCTAAAAATGTACAAAGACTGAATAATTTTAATTTACACGAGGAGTACATAGAATACGCTTTATTGTACATACTTAAAAATGAGAATAGATTGCAGTAGAGGTAGGTGTCCAGGATGATAGTACAATAAGGTCTATAGTTATCATTTATAGCATAATGAATAGAAACGCCGCTTTTTCAGCAATTTTATTCAACCGTGAAAATAGTAGAGACTCGGACCCGGAACATGTGAGACTGAACTTCGGGTATCGGGCGCAGTGTAGTGTCACGCAAATTTTTGGGATTGCAGAGGTTTTCGTGCCTTTCATAAAATTTATCTATGTGTTTATTATAGGTAGAAATAATCACTTACGATCAGGCGAGCGTCTTGCTTATCCTGTAAGCCTGTGACCTTAGCTCATGAAGAAAGGCGAGGAATATTAATTTAGAGTCTACAACACTCTTAACACGTAAGTTTTTTAGCGACGCACTATGTCTTTTATCATCGAACGATTGTGTAAACTTTTCGAGTTTACCAAATAATCGATCACTATAATTTGATAATGTGTGGAAAAATGTCAAAACATGATTTAGGAGTTTTTTCCCCATGGGCTGAAGTGATAAGATCGATGTAGGTATTTGATATGATGTTTTGAAATGTTTTTGTATATTTGTATATAAAATTTATTTGAATAAAATTAAATATATTTATTTTCTATTTATATTCAAATGTTAAAATTGTTTCTTGAATAAATTGAATTGAATTGAATGATGTGGTTGAAGATGGTAAACACGCTAGGCCTAGAATACTCGACTCTCAAGGGCTGTGTGCCGAAATGTAATATCATAATAATAAGAACACCGTAATGTCATGGCGGCAGATTTTTTCCTTGATGGCGGTGAGCTACTTTTTGGTAGCAAGTCAGGCGGAACATCGATATAATATGCTCCTACCACCTATAGAAATTTTCATCGTGCAGTTATCGGCTACCACGTTATTACACGATAGTGCAAGTTTTAATACGAACCCAAGGCATTAAACTCTTCAATATACCTTAATGAGTGCTAAAGGCTTATACGAGCTTTGTAAAATACGCTCATAATGGTAGTACGATCATAATCATTCTTCTATCATATTTATTTTATGAGCTGTGATACCGTGCAGGTACTTTTTATGATTTAGAATACATCTTCTCGTAACTTACCTTAATACATATAGGTATAGATAGATAGATATACACCCTTTATTGAACACCATATAAAATAAAACAATACGAACTTAATTAAACTAACATGATAGATATAGCAAAAGGCGGTCTATCGCTGAGAGCAATCTCTTCCAGACAACCTTTGGGAAATAAGGATATTTATCAATAAGAATAGGAATGATAGGATAGGTGTACATATTATGTATATAGGTTATACATATAGGTATTCCAAGTGGAGCGACGACATTTGCAAAGCGGTGGGCAGTGACTGGAAACAAAGAGCCGAAGATCGGGCTCAGTGGCATGACTTGGGAGAGGCCTATGTCCAGCAGTGGACTGATACCGGCTGATTATGATGATGATCATGATAGGTATTTGCCGGCCTGTCTGGCTTGACTTGTAAGCTGGAGGTCACCGGTTCAAATCCCAGAAGGGGTCTTCGTCCACAGGTGGTAGGAGTATTATATCGATGTTCCGCTGACTTGCTACCAAAATATAGCTCAAGGTGAAAATCTGCTGCCAAATTGAAAACTTTATATATTAATACGTGTTTTTTTTATATTCTTCTTATTTATTCTCAATATATAATTGCTTCAAAGCACAGGGACACAATATTTTTACAGTTAAATTATATAGGATGCTTTGTGGTAGGTATTTAACTAATATATGATCGTACAAAACGAAAAAAACCGACTTCACATGTCGCGATAGTCAAAATAGCTAGTTGCCATAATCATGTCATCAAGGTATACAAGGTTAGTTAATATTGTTTATCTCTATATCTCCGGAGATTATTATCAGATCTCGATAAAAATTTAATGGGACCAAACGTGGCACAATCTCTTAAATAAAAAAAAAAACTTTTTGAAATCGGTTAAGATTTGACGGAGTTCTGAAGTAAAAAACATAAAAAAATATAGTTGAATTGTGAACCTCCTCTTTTTTTGTGAAATCGGTTAAATAAATGCATTTCTATCAGCAAAACAGCAACCGTAATGTTTTGAAGGAATATTTTAATAATAGTACTAAATACACTCAGTTTTAAGCAAAACAAATATTGAATTGAAATTTCTAACACGTTTACGACTGGAACAACAGAATATTGTTTTTAAATAATAATAATAAAAAAAATAAAAAAACATGTGCTTAACATTTATTCTACCTTGCGTTTTTTAGGGTTCCGTACCCAAAGGGTAAAATGGGACCCTATTACTAAGACTCCGCTGTCCGTCTGTCTGTCTGTCTGTCTGTCTGTCCGTCTGTCACCAGGCTACAGCTCATTAACCGTGATAGTTAGATAGTTGAAATTTTCACAGATGGTGTATTTCTGTTGCCGCTAGAACAACAAATACTAAAAATAAAATAAAGTTAAAAATTAAAGGGGGTCCCCATACAAAGAACGTGTTTTTAAACGCCATCTATCTAATTAGTTTCGGCAAAATGACACAGATGGCGCTAGTAAACGAGCCCCGTCTTTCTAGATCGCGACCAAACCAAATCAAAGAAGATTCAAAGAATCAAAGCATTTATTCAGTATGTAGGCAGTATAAATATACGCACATATACACGTCAAAATCATAAATCATAAAATAAATCATAACCAATTATCAAGTAAACATAGCAAAAGCAGAATTTAACGCTTTGAATTAGAAAAAAAAAAGTAATGAACCATTCAGATGTCATCCAATCGTTTACGTCAGAATATTTAAAAAAAAATTAAAGTAGGTTAAAACCAACCATACATGCAACTGTGTGTTTCAGTATTTCAGACAATTTTTATATAAAAAAAATAAAAAAAGTGAAATAGTGAAACACAACATAGAGAAACGCATACCGATCACAGTACATATCATGATCCAAATGGAACTGATAGTCGGTCTGACAACTGCATAATATTGTTTAAATAAAAATAAAAATGGCAAGCCTAGAAAGAAAATCTGCGGACAAAAGGGGAAAACTGAATGGCTGTTGAATCTACCGGTGTTTCGGAAATACTCCCATCAGAGAAGAAACACCAAGAAACTCTATGGGGCTTGTCTTGTCATTTTATCTTTTTTTTTTTAAATTAATTGTACATTTCAGCTTTAAAATTTATCAATATATTAATAATTATAATACAATTTATATTTGTGTCGTTTGTATTGCTGAACTTGGGGCATTCAGGCCATGCATTTTTGTCATCCATATAGTCACCTATTGTATAGTATGATTTTTTCATCAAATTGGATTTTACATAGATTTTAAATTTGCTCATAGGCAATTGATCAATATCTTTAGCTATCTAGTAGCTTATTGTAAAAGCGTACACAGTTCCCCATGAATGAACCACTAACTTTCTGCAGTCTGAAATTAGGTATAATTAATCTAGTTTTATGTCTTGTATTAAAATTATGTATCAGACCTTTTCTTATAATCATTTATATTCTTGCGTATGAACATAATATTTTCATAAATGTATTGACATGCCACTGTAAGAATTTTAATTTCCTTAAATTTTTCACGAAGTGAATCTCGCGACCTCAAACTATATATAGAGCGAATAGCTCGTTTCTGCAAAACAAATATTGATTGGATTTTAGCGGCTTTCCCCCACAATAAAATGCCATAAGACATTATACTGTGGAAGTAGCTGAAATAGACCAATCTTGCAGTGGCTTCGTCCGTTAAAAATCTAACTTTACGTACTGCGTATGCAGCGGAGCTTAACCTACCTGCTAGAACCGATATTTGAGAACCCCATTGAAGCTTTGAATCCAGGGTGATGCCCAAGAATGTTGTGGATTCAACAAGTTCTAATGGTTCATCATTTATTAATATACTTCTATTGAGATTGGTCTATAGTTAGATGGATCATTTTTGTTTACTGATTTGAGTAAAGGAATCAATTTACTTTTTTTCATTAAATCCGGGAAGACACCTTGATCAACGCATCTGTTAAAAATAAAAGCTAAGTATGGGCTAATAACAGCAATAATGTAACTGAGAACTGTGGTTGACATTGCCCACAGGTCTTCGGTTTTCTTTTGTTTGAGCATTTTAAATGTTTTCACAATTGAGTCTGCAGTTACGTGTTTGAACTGGAACAAGGTATCACATTTATTTACACACTTTGATAATATAGAAAAAGCATCAGCGGGACTAGAATTTATGGACTGAGTGGTAGTAATGGGTACTTGAGAGAAGAACTCATCAAATGTATTGGCAACCTCATTACTATCCATGATTAATTTATTGTTAACTTTTAAGATGATCTTACTGTCTCTTTGTTTTATTTTTCCAGTTTTATGTATTGATGATATTCTTGGTAATATCATTAATCAAATATATGAGGTTGAAACTCTGTTATGTTTCGTATTGTACGGAACTCTCCCTAAGTGTGCGATAAGAGACGCGATGCTGACTCGCACTTGGCCAGTTTTATTGAAATAATGGTAATCAGGCGCTAGGATCAGTCTAAATACAAAATTTTATGTAGGATAATTATGTAGGATATATGGGATAATATATATATATATTAGTAATTCTAATAAATTTTAAAATATAAGCTGAAACTTGGGCTGTTTAATATACATATAAGGGATCACTATGTAGGCACGTAGGTATCATGCTGTTGTAACCCCATAAGATTAGCATCACAAAAAGTGGAAAATAATGTATAGAATTCAGTTCCCATTCTAGGTCTAGCGTGCTTACCATCTTCGACCGCATCATCACTTACCAACAAGTGAGATAGTGGTCAAACGCTAGCCTATTAGATATATAAAATAAATATATATATAACAAAGATAAAAAATCAGTCATCTGAAGTTTACATACCAAGAGAAACGAGGCCGAGATTTTTTTTTTATTAACTTGAAACGAAAGTTTTAGTGAAGAAAAATTCTCAGCTCTTAATGAGAAACCTATTTAGTATATTTTTCGACGAAGCCTTGTGAAGAAATGGATAGTGACAGTCCTGATATATCTAATACTATAAGAATCTCGGCAGGTAAGAATTCAGGCGGCAATAGCCCAATGGATAGGGTGTCGGACTAGTGATCGAGAGGTCGTGAGTTCGATCTTAACCCCACCCATTGCACTATTGACGTGAATCCACTCCAGACACAAGCATACTTAGCTTAGTTGGAGGGGTTAACAAGAATACTAGTAATGTGCAACCCACATTGCGAGTAATCTTTTTTATATTTATAGTTATCGTGAGTTTGAATCATGATTATAAATTACCGACTATTATACTCACTAATAATTGTTGTCGACTGTCTCGACCTAGGTTTCATGCATGTCCGATGCACATCCTCGGAAGTTTAAGCAGCGACTTCGTCGCGACGACCACTGACCTAGGTCGAGACAGTCGACAACAATTATTAGTGAGTATAATAGTCGGTAATTTATAATGTTTTTAACAAAAAAAAAAAAAAACTTTGTCCTGACATACTGACTGACTGACTGACTGACGCACAGCCTAAACCGCTGGTCGTATATATAGACTTGAATTTGGAGGGTATATTTGTCTTAGTACGTAAAGGTGTACTAAGAAAGGATTTTCCAAAATTCACCCCTTTTGGTGATGAAGTGGGGGTTCAAAGTTTGTAGAAACAAGATAAGATAGTATTTTCTATTCGAAACTTCACACAAGTGTTTCAGTAAATAAATAAGTAATAACGTATTTCAGGCTTTTTTGACATTCCACCCCTAAGAGGGTGACAAATGGGGTAACAAAGGCTGAAAATTGGCATTGTTTCGGATTGCGCTGAAATTTGGCGTGCAGATAGTTATTACGACGTTACTTCCCTCTGAGATATGATTTTCTAAAATTCATCCCTTAAGGGGATGAAACAGGGGTTCAAAGTTTGTAAGGAGAAACAAGATTAGATAGTTTTTCTATTCGAAACTTCACACTAGTGCTTCAGTAAATAAATAAGTAAATACGTGTTTCAGGCTTTTTGAAATGCCACCCCTAAAAAGGCGAAGTGGGGTAACAAAGTCTGAAATTAATATTGTTTCGGATTGCGCTGAAATTTGGCATGCAGATAGTTATTTTGACGTAGGTATCCCGCTAAGAAAGGATTTTTCAAAATATACTCTTTAAGGGGATAAAACGGGGGTTCAATGTTTGTATGGAGAAACAAGATAAGATAGTATTTTCTATTCGAAACTTCGTACAAGTACTTTAGTAAATAAATAAGGAAACACGTGCTTCGGATTTTTTCGAAATGCCACCCCTAAAAGGGTGAAGTGGGGTCACAAAGTCTGAAATCAATATTGTTTCGGATTGTGCTGAAATTTGGCATGCAGATAGTTAGTTATTTACGAATAGGTGTGTCGCAAAATCGAAATATAGTACGTATATCAGTCGATCGATCGATAGTCAAGTTGTAAATTACTCGCTCCACATGCCTATCGTCAATATCGATACAAACTCGATTATTCCAGATTTTGATTGATACGTTTATAATTGCGCACATCTGTAACTGACGAGGAAGTAACTTATATCACGGTAATATAATATAACAGTATTGTGACTCTGCCCATGGCCCATAGACAAAATACAGTTTCCTGTTTGCCTTCACGCTAACGCAAGTTTAAAATGTAGGGGAAGGACATTTTTGTTGCGGAAACATAAATGTCATTCCAAGTATTTTGAACTTGCGTTAGCGTGAAGGCAAACAGGAAATTGGATTTTGTCTAGGGGCCCTGTCCTTGAAAATAAATACAAGCGTTCCGCGCGGCACCGTTCGGTACACAGAAATAGGAATAATACCTTATTATTCCTAATTCTGTGGTTCGGTACGTAAACATGCGATAGGACTGCCCGCCTCAGTATTTTAATTTCATTTACCTACTTGACAATCTTTCTACTTTTTTGTGATTGTAAATACAAAATTTTTATTTAATAAAATGAAATTATCTCATTATATTACAATTTATCGTGAGCTGGGTACCGAGTACGTACCGAACTCGAGGTGCGTAGGCATGAAGCGCGTTCCGACCGTTTGTATGGAGTCACAATACTGTTATATTACCGGGCTTATATTGTTTAGTTTATATATCGTAGATCGCAGTTTCATCTTTATTCATGAGAAGCAAATCTTTGTTAGTTTTTGGAGAAATATACTGTCTAGTTTTCTGATTTCTATTAACAAATATTATAACAGTAACTAACTTAACTAGCTTCGCGCGTGATTTTAATAGTTGGTAGGTACCCTTTACTTATTTGACCTTAAATTTTAGTTGTACAAATGAACTATTATTTTGTGACGATATTTCGTCGCTTATTGTCCATTCAATATTATAATAGTTACAGAAGCTGAAAATATAATAGGAATTCCTATTGCAAATTTTAAAACCAACATTTTAACGAATTTGGTAGAGTCAATATGTATTCTGTGGTAGAGTTGATTGAATTTGATAGAAGCTCTGTATTTATGACCCTAGTATGATTGGTAAGTTTTCATTGCATAACAGCTGGTACGTTTTAGTTGAAATTTTATATAGACTGGTCGTAGGATATTTTTAACTCGGCCGAAGTTGTAATGCAACAAGTTGAAGATTAACAAATTAATGTAAAACGATCCCATTCTTATCGTTAGCTTAAGTTCTTATAAATTATTAATCTATAAAAATATACATTAGAAGTTATATGATAAACGATATTTTTTTACATCATAAGATGTAATAAAAAGTATAAGTACATAAGAAAACAAAATAGCCTATCAAGGCCAGCGGTGGACCAGTATTTCATCTGGTGGTAAGCGATGATGCGATCAAAGATGGTGAACTCGCTAGGCTTAGAATGGTCTGACTCTCAAGGGCTTTGAGCTGCCGGAACACCGTAAGGTCATGGCGGCAGATTTTGCCGATGGTGGTAAGCTACTTTCTGATAGCAAGTCAGGCGGAACATCAATATATGTATTGCTCCTACCACCTGGGGAGTAATCGACCTCATATTTCGTATAGTTGTTGGCTATTTATTACAAAACGCACTATTCAACTGCGTGGACATTGCTCTGATTCATTTAAGTGCGTATATTTTAATTAAGTTTCAGTGAATGCTTAATTAATTTAACCGTTCACGGAATCGTTGACGTGATTGGAGAGTAAGTAATTGTAGGTTGGCTATAGTAGATCTAATAATTATATATATATATATATATATTTATAATTATTTAAAGTAAAAAATATTATTTATGTTAGATCGTAATAATATAATATAACTAGAAGTGTCCCGCGACTTCGCTCGCAGTAAAAACTTCTTTCATTTACTTAAAAATGTTCTTTCCTAAAAACTTTTCTATCACAAAATCACATTAAGAATTAGCGAAAATCACCCGTTTCCAAATTAGCGCGTGAATAAGGAAAATAGGGATTAATTTTTACAAAACCCGAAAAATCATATTGATTTTTAGATTTTGTTACCCCATTTCATCCTCTTAGTGATGGAATTTCCAAAACAATCCTAAAACACGGGATTAATAATTTATTTACTGAAGTACTTGTGTGAAGTGTCGAATAAAAAGGACTATCTAATCTTGTTTCTCCATACAAACTTTGAACCCCCGGTTCATCCTCTTAAGGGATGAATTTTGGAAATTCCTTCTTTAGAATAGAATAGAATAGAAATACTCTTTATTGAATACTAGCAAAGTAAACTAATCATATGAAATATTTAAAGTCTATGGTATTACAATGGGCGGTCTTATCGCTAAAAGCGATCTCTGCCAGATAACCTTTGGATGGACATTATCGTAGTAAAAATTGCCCTTACGTTCTAATACGACCTCTGATAGGTCCGATAGGATAGGACCTACGATAGGTAACCTCCAAGTTTTTAATTCTCTATGACCAGTGGTTTAAGCTGTACGTTGTCTCTAAGTCAGTCAGTCAGTCAATTAGTATGCCAGTATAAAGATTCTTATAGTTATTAGAAGATTACACGGCCACTGCAATTAAAACGGCAATAGTCCATTCCTCGTCGTCATCTCTTACTTCGGCTCATTGCAATGGTCTCAATGAACAGATAAATATATAACTAGATCAGTCTGGGGTGGTTTTTAATTTTGAATTTAAGTATAATTATGCCTGAATACTTATTTATCATACACATTTTAGAGCATAATACTTAGCATGTGTTCTAGAACATTTCCAAAAATAGCCAGTATTGAATGACAAATCGATGCTCTTAATGGAATTGAGCTACTTAATCTTTCTCCAGAGATTGATATAGGTCGCTTAGAGCTACTTAACTTCAGTACGACAACTATGAATTAAATTCGAATACAAGACATACTTGCGTATACTTCCTTGGGCGAGTCATCATCATCATTAACAGCCTGTACTCGTCCACTGCTGGACATAGGCCTCTCCTATGGCACGCCACTGAGCTCGATCTTCAGCTATTTGTTTCCAACCGCTACCAGCCAGCTTGCGTATTTCATCGCTCCATCTAGCTGGGGGGCGTCCTACGCTTCGTTTCCCGAGTCGTGGTCTCCACTCTAGAACACGTCTACCCCAACGGTTATCGGTTCTACGACAGATGTGACCAGTCCACTGCCACTTCAGCTTGCTAATCCTTTGAGCTATGTCGATAACCTTGGTTCTCTGTCGGATGACTTCATTTCGAATTCGATCTTTCAGAGATACTCCGAGCATAGCCCTTTCCATAGCTCGCTGAGCGACTTTTAATTGGTGGATCAGTCGCACCGTCAGTGTCCACGTCTCGGCTCCGTATGTCATTACAGGTAGGACGCACTCATTTAAGACTTTTGTCTTTAGGCTCTGTGGTATCGGCGATGAAAAGACTCGACGTAGTTTTCTATATGCTGCCCATCCCAGCTGTATTCTTCTGCGGACTTCCTTTTCGAAATTGTTTCTACCCAATTGCAAGGTTTGGCCAAGGTAGACTTGACTTGGGCGAGTACATCATTACAATTACTATCTTAAGTTATAAGAAATATAAGAATATTATAAGAACCTGTGGTCACAGTCTGCTATTCCGTATCTGCAATCCTAAAGACAGGTAAAATGTTTTGCTTTATTCTTCAGATAATTCAGCTCGATCCAGCTAAAGGAAAAGCTCATTATTTGATCTAAAGCCAAACGAAGTCTTGCGTTTAATTACTGATTTAACTCTAGACCCTTCGTAATCTCAGCTACAGGCTCATTAACCTAGTTTTATTGCTAATAGTTCAGGCTTCGAGCATTTGCTCGAAGAGTTCAGGTAACAAATCCTACCCATATAAGCTAAGCTTGGGTGGAATGGTAGATACTATTTTATGTTAGTAAAAAAGCCAAATACTACATTACATTAGAATACCTAAGCCAAGAATACATTTATTAGATTAGTACATGTCATGTCAATAAGGGAATTTTTACCCGACTGTTAGAAAGGAGCGTTTAGTTTTTCATGTGTATTGATGTGCCGCGAGGGTCATTTTCAGTAGCAAATTTGAGGAGTTTATACATCTAAAGATACTCATCTCTATTCCATGAAGTAAAACCAAAAGGCTAGCAGGCATCAACAAAAATTGTAGCTTACTCGTTGTCGATCGTTTTAAAAACTAAAAGAACCGACTTCAAACGTCGCGCTAGTCAAAGTAGCCAGCAGTAAGTAGCATGTCATCGAGGTATATAAATGCATCGTAATATAAATGATGATATATTAAAAAGCGCTCGACCGATATTGTTAAAACTTAAATGGGACTACTTGGGAACCCTTTGAAACAAAAAAATAATTTTCCAAATCGGTTCAGGCATCATCGAGTAATCGGTGTAAGATTCCGATGAATTGAGACCCTCCTTCTTTTTAGTGAAGTCGGTTAAAAATGTATCTAATTATTCACGTATTCTAAAGTATAGAATTCTAGTTCCTAGATAAACCTGCATAGGGTTTACTGGTATTTTAAGCTAGAAGAATATTTATTATAAAATAAAATAAAGAGATAATTAAATAAAATGGGATTTTTGGGCATTAATTTGTTTACAGTAGGGTTTACTCGAAAGTTACATGAATAGAACTAACTCTACGATAGCATAATAAAATTGTATCAACTTGATTTACTCAGCCAACTTTGCGCTGTTTGCCATAAAACAAATAATCGCTAATACAAGGCTCGGCTCACACCTTAAATTAATTGATTTCTGTCCGCTCCGGTCACGGCATCAATAAACTAGAGAAGTAATGGTCTCGGTTTCTTTACAGGTTTTCACGATACACAAGGAGTTCGCTTTGGATAAGGACTTTATACCTTCGAAAGTTTACTTTGTCGACTCCGATATCGACGGAACTCTATACAAGATTAACTTTTGGGTCCATGCGGTTATGATCAAGTTGTTACCCTGTCTCATATTGACTGTTATCAGCGCTTGGCTGATCAGAGCTTTGTATAGAGTGAATACTAAAAAGAAAGCTCTGAAAGGATACAGTGCGTGCCAAGTAGAAGTTGGGACAAGGAACGGGAATGTATTCACGAGGAAATCGACGAAAAAGTCGAAGGCCGAGAGGAGGACTGATCGGACGACGAAGATGCTGTTGGCCGTGCTACTGTTGTTCTTGCTTACCGAGTTTCCGCAAGGGATTTTAGGTTTGTATTTATTTAACTTCATACCGTACAGACAAACTTTCCTTCCTGTACATGACTCAGTAAAGTTCGATGAACAGTCATTCAGACTATATTGAAATTTGAAGGCAATTGGAATTCAAACATTAACCTGAAAAGTGTAATGCTGAGTTTATCATTGCAGAAACATTTTAGCTTTTGACCTATCACTCTAATAAATAACCAATCAAATTGTAATATATCACCCATCAAATTGTAATTGATTCTAGCAGGTTCAAATAATAAAAAGTTTGAAATCTTGTTGATGCTTTGATATCAAATCTAAAAGGCTGAAAAGTATCCGTCTTCATTATTTGTTCTTACTTGAATCCTATATGAAAACAAAATATCTTATCTTTTTCAGGTCTTCTAAGCGGGGTTCTCGGTCGATGTTTTTTCAAGCGATGCTACGGCTTGTTTGGAGAGACGATGGACGCTTTGGCACTGCTCAATGGTGCCATCAACTTTGTCCTCTACTGTTCCATGTCACGCCAGTTCCGGACTACATTTGGTCACATGATGAGAACAAAATGTGCTCCTACAGCGAGAGCCAGCTCGCATACTGAGTTGCAGACTACTTATGTATGAAGCAAGACTGGATTTTGAGTCTTGGGTAGATAATTATCAATTTTGAAGTCTTCTGAGGTAGCCATTACCACAGTTTTCTAATGTCTCATTTGGACGCAATTATGGATATAATGTGGTGGGCTGAATAGTCCCAGTTTAGATACCGAATTGCTAAGGATTAAGTAATTTTTCCAAGTTTAATGTGTTGTGAGCCAATATTAACAATCCAAAATTTCATCGTACCGACGGGACTTGAACCCGCAACCTCCGGAATAACATGTTCCGGCGGTTTACCAATTAAGCCACGGTGCGAAGTATCGTTACGACGAAATTATTATTTACCGAATTAATTACCGGAACATGTTATTCCGGAGGTTGCGGGTTCAAGTCCCGTCGGTACGATGAAATTTTGGATTGTGTTTAACAATTTACAAAAAAAAAATTAAGTGTGTAACACTTCAAAGAAACAATATTTGAACATTAACAATGTTCATAAAAGGATCATTTCATTCCATGTTTCGTCAGATTGAGACCACATGTAGTCACATGATGATAATGAAATGTGCTTCCACAGAGAAACCCAATTTGTAAATAGTATCAAGAATCTGGTAAATGCCACGAACGAATTTAAGTGTACTGAATAGAGCCGACATTTTAGTCCTTTAATGTCCCGTTTAGACACAATTCTGGATTTGATTCCGGTGAATCGTGCCACTGTCACGTCTGTTGATACTACGTGTGAGATTGTGCAAAAAAATTTAAAAATTAACGTGATGGGAAGATCAAATCTACATTTGTTGCTATGTCCAGAGTCAGTCAGTATACTAAATTGTTTTGAATTGTAAAGGTCTTTATTTATTTTTCCTCTGAATTACCGTGTCTATACTCTTGGACATCAGTTATACGATGTGAATCAAAATATGTGTTGTTGTCAAGTCGGTGCATATTGACGCAGAATCGGAGCATGGTACAAAATCAATACATCATTTTTTAAAGGGCAATGTCTGTTACATTATACAGTTTATAGAAAAAGTTGCAAGCAAATCTGTTCGTGTGATTTCGCAAGCAAATGGATGCAATAGACATTTGTGCATTAAGCACTGTAGTAAGAGATATCGGTATGTAGGTACTTATGCTTTGAATAGGATTCTTTGTCTTGCTATGCTCTACTCTGTGTCAGTGTAAATTTAAACGTTAAACATAATTAGTGAATATGGACTTTATTCTATGGATATCGATGTCTGATGATAAAGAAATTTGGATGTTTTGGTAGTTGAAAGAGAAGAAATTGGAATGTAATGTGTGATAGGTCTTAGGTTTAGGTCTAGGTAATGGAACTTTAGATAAAGTAACATGGCATAATTTGAAGAGGACTGTGTTTTACAGTGTATGTTAATAATAAGGATATTATTTAATATAAAATAGTTTGATGTTTCTTAAATAAAGTTTACTGTTATGGCTTTTTATAATTTCTACGTTCAGTGGCCGATTAAGTTCTAACTATAGATTTTACTAACGTTTATTTACCTACAGCTTATAAGCTAGCTCCTAGCATTTGACCACTATCGCACCTGTTAGTAAGTAACGATGTTGCAAGCACGCTAGGCCTAGAATGTGAACTGGCTTTCTTGAGCACAGCTATCGGAACATATAGATTATTTTCTCGGAGCTTTTGCGATGGGTGCTTCCAAAGATTTTAAGGGTGATACATACATAATATGAAGAGAAGATGCAGGCTAAATTCCGTTGCAGAAATATTTATTTGGATTCGTTAACTTGTGGTCCTTTACCATCTATATATACATGTATATAAATATACTAAACACAGGGAGTAGTATAAATATTTCCACTTTCTTTCATTAGCGCGGCTGTAGTACATTTTTTAAACTCTTATTTAGTAGGACATTAATATTTGAAAATAGTTTGAAGAAAATATTCAGAATATACAGTAAAATATACAAAGTATATTTATCTTATATTCTATTCAATATTAACTTCCATGCTACATTTTATTTGAATCATTCGAGCAGTCATGTTGTGTAGAGGCAAAGACATTTGCTGTAATGTCTATGTGTAAAGGTAACTAAAATTATACTGACCATTGCATTTTTTTATATCATACTGGGTAGCATTTGCCCACTATCTCACCTGATGTTAAGTGATGATGCGGTCGATGATGGAGCGCGCTTACCCAAAAGATACCTATTCACTCGCCTACTTATTTATTTAATTACAGTAACTTATAAAACATGGCTTGCTAAGTATTATATAAAAACCTAAATAAGTTTATCTAGATAATATTGGTTCTGATGAGACAACACACGATTTTTTCTTAGTAATATTAAGTGTAAGAGTAAGGCAGTGCTTCAAGGCCGCACTCACTCACACCGCAATCCGATACGTCAGGCGCTCCATGCCAATAAATGATCAAGCTGAAACAACGACGGCAACCTTCTGGTCAAGCTTAACAAATGACACCCATTTGTCCACGTTCCTCTGTGTATGGTGCTGTTTCCTGTGGTAAGTACATATTTTCATACATATTCGGATGCATTCGAATCCAGAATCGTAATTTTGAATAAATTATTACAAGTACTACAAATATGAAGTAAGTATGTAGTAGTAAGTATTATTAGTATTGAGGCGAGAGTTCTCGATTGATTCAGAATAGCCGTGCTGTAGTAAATTCGAGATCTGCAAAAACACATAATGCTATCAGTAGTTGCGAGCTCGGCAAGAAACGTACGCCTATCTCTAGATGACGAGAGAGTTGATTGTCGATGCTACTGTCGAGCTGTGGATGCAATGATACGTATGCAATGATACCTTTATACGTAACCTACCTTCTCAGTAGTGTACAGATGTTTACACTTGGACTCTAATTATAAAGTTCAAGGTATAGTGGAAGAATGGTCGTCTCTGGAGCCAGATGTAATGAGTTCAATCCCCTCTGTGCACCAATGGATTTTTCAATAGTAAAATGGATGTGCGCTTTTTACATTGGCCATCCGGCGAAGGAAAAACATAGTTAAGAAACCCCCAACCCCGCATGGCGGTAGGACACTATCTAGTGTCCTGGCCTGGTCAGCTACCACCTTTAACTTAGAAAAATCTGTCGCCAAACATATAATGTGTTCCGATCCTTGAGAGCCACTTCCTATTCTAGGCCTAGCGTGCAAAAATCCTCGAACGCATCATCACTTAACAAAAAACAAAAAGAATTTTCCAAATCGGTTCAGGCATCTTCGAGTAATTGGTGTACATACGAGTACATAAAAAACATATTCCGAGAATTGATAACCTCCCCCTTTCGGACGAACAAGAGAATAATATCAAGTTCAGTTTGTTTTCATAGAAGAGTGCCACTCACGATATACGTTAAATTTTGTATAATCCTTAGAATTCTTTCTGAAATATAAACAAATCGTTACACACACAGTCGCAACTTTGCCATACACACTTACATATAAATGTATCCTGTATGTAGTAGGTATTAGTTATCCTATAAAGCTGGTTTTAGAACTGGCGTCAGGTAATGGTTAAATCTTAATGCACACGTATTCCCTGAGTGCCGTGGCCTGGCCAGCTACTGTTAGTTACTATCTACTGTTAGTTACTATCTACTGTTAGTTACTATGGCTTTAACAACTATCTGTGAACGTAGAAATACAGCCAATCGGTAATAAATTTGTTTTATGCTCAATAGGCAAGCGATTTGATATCAGCTTGATGTTCTGTATTATAATTTAAATTAAATAACCTTAATAATGATATTAAAAACCTTACGGTGTTCCGGCAGCACATAGACCTTGAGAATCAGACTATTCTAGGCCTAGCGTGTTCACCATCTTCGACCACATCATCGCTTACCACTAGGGGAGATAGTGGTCAAATGCTAGCTTATCAAATATTAAGATAAAAAAATATACACAGTTTCTACTAAAGATGAGACTAAAGCATTTTGAGATTCAGAGTCAGATTCCATATCTCAAAATCGGTTACCACTTCCAATGGACAATTATAAATTAGGCCGCATCTTCACTTCATCTCAGCTAAGTTGTTGTTCAAGGCTCTTTTGACTTCAGTTTTAATGCCGCATTCAAAACTATTTTAGAGCCGGTACATAAAGTCACGATGTGATCCAATGGATGGATTTGTGCTTGTCTGGAAAAGGAAGAAGTAATACGAGATCTACGAGGTGCTATATAAGCTATCTATAGCTCTCTACCTATTTGATTTATAAGACCTGTCGGTGGTTTAAAGTTGAAAGAATAATATCGTCGATCGCATCGTCACTTAACATCAGGTAAAAAAAGAAAAATATTTCGTTCGTATCTCGTATCATCGCGTTATCTCATTGGTATATTAAATACCTGTAAGTGTGTAAGCAACGCAACCAATCATCATCTCATTATGATTATTGGTTGATGTACTATACAGTGTGGAAATTAAACTCAGGCCCTGGAGGGAAACTACTTTAAATCCTTAAGCTAGCTCATTTTACTTAAAGGAGACATTCCTTTATTTTTGAAAAGAAACAAATCTGCATTAAAAGATTTTTTTAAACTCGCTTGCTTCGCCCGGGACACGAACCAACTAAAATTAAAAAAAATAAACACTCTTTATTTTAATATACTAATCGGTAGTATTAATATTCAGGATAAAGTTTCTCTAACAAACATTAGGTCTTAAAAATAAAAATAATCGTTAAATCTAACATCAACTTTATTTTACTATCAATTTTGTAACACTTAAATTATTTAACTGATAAATTGTTCGAAATGAGCCCCGTCGTTCCGGAAACTTCTCCACTGAACGCCTCGGATCATGTAAGAAGGAAATGTGCATAGAGGTATTACCACCATTGAACAATTTTCTTATCGAAGATTTCAACAAGGTACTTAACGATAAATTAGCAAGCGTGTACTTCATACGAAGTCTTTGAGTGAGTTATCTCTCCAACACTCAAAGACTTCGTATGTAAAAGACACGTAACAGTTCTGTTAAGAACTGTTACGTGTCTTTTACTTGTTAAAAGTGAACAGTAACCAAACATTTTTTAGAGAAACTTTATCCTGAATATTAATACTACCGATTAGTATAATAAAATAAAGAGTGTTTATTTTTTTTAATTTTAGTTGGTTCGAGTCCCGGGCGAAGCAAGCGAGTTTTAAAAAATCTTTTAATGCAGATTTGTTTCTTTTCAAATATAAAGGAATGTCTCCTTTAAGTAAAATGAGCTAGCTTAAGGATTTAAAGTAGTTTCCCTCCAGGGCCTGAGTTTAATTTCCACACTGTATAATAAAGCCTACTGCAGGGAGTAGCCACGTATCAAAATACAATTTCTGAAATTCACATTATACAAATATTTTAAAATTATTATCTTTTTTCTGTTTTAATTATGTGTCTTATTTTGTTACTGAATGCAATCTGTTCATTAATTTTATGAATGAATTCTTTCAAGAATATCACATATCAAAGCCTATGATTGGAATTTATAATTAACGATAGGCGTCGAATTCAGTGATGAGTTCAAAGTACAGAAACTGTGAATATTTGGCGAACGTAAATATCACAAACATTTAATTTTATCGCGTGTTCATGCTGTTGAACATTTTAATTAGAAATATAATCTTGTTGAGGTTCACCATCTGAGCAATTTCGAAAGATATTGTGGATCATATTTGGAGAAGACAGTTAAAAGGTAAAGTTTAAGATACGCTGCCAGAATGGTAACAATAAGATTAGTGGAACTATCCTATCCAATATCGTACCTACGGCATAACAGAAAAATAACAAATAAAAGGAAGCCCGGGCAAGACGCAAGAAGATTAAGATCGTTTAATGCATAAACGCATAATGCATAGTGTAAAGAAAATAACAACCGGATAATCAATAGAACCAACTGTTTGCACTAAGCAATATAATAATAAAAATAGAAGCAATAGAATTGCACTAAACAATATAATAATAGCAATAGAAGCAATAGAATTACAAATAACTGATTGGTAATACAAAAAGTTAGTGCACAAGAGTTAGTTAGTGCCTTCGTAAAAATTTGAAAACTCTGCGTCGTTTTCAGAAAAAAAAACGGAGTTCCTGGGCTCAACAGATGGGTTTAATAATACGTAAATTCAAAATTTAAAACCACGCCGACTGCTTTATGTATTATCTGCTCATTGAGACCATTCCAATGAGCCCAAATATGCTATATCTGGTTTGAGTTGGTGAGGAGTTGAGTATTCTGCAGATTCCAGGAGATGTCCGAGCATCAGGAGGTCAATGTTACCATGTTCATACAATGTCATTAAAGTAAGAAGGTACCGAATTTCGAGTTGATCAGACCTATGAAAGTTGATCTCATAGCGCCATCAACTAGTAATAACCTCAGAGTCATAAAACGGCTGAACGGATTTTGATGAATCATAACTAAGAACACTCTCGATCAAAACTCTTATTGAACAAAAAAAAAACTAAACCAAAATCGGTTCATCCGTTTGGGTGATACGATGCCACAGACAGATACACACGTCAAACTTATAACGCCACTTCTTTATGTGTTGGGGGTTATAAAGAACAGAAGTTCTGTCATACTTCGTAAAGGTATACTTTTGTCTATAGTCATACATGATTTTGCGTAGGAGTCTTGAACTTTAAAATATCTGCGGCGTTATTTTATGAAGTCTACTGTTAATCCTCGTTTTTTTATAATGTATGCTCTCATAAGCTAATTATTTCCCTGTTTAACTTAATTTTTGCTCAAATGCTTTGAAATGCGGAAATTAAAATAATATTTTGAAACACTTATTTCCGGGTTACATCACAATAATTGGTTGAATATTATGAAACTTCGGGATTATGTAACATACTCGCGTTGAAATGAGTCTGCAGGATTAGATACACTCGGTAAATTTCTATAACGTTATTTTGGAGAGTTTGAGCGAGCTTGATCTTTAAGACCCCTTTTAGGGACCGCACAAACTGGGCGTCTTGTCTTGTGAGCGTTTACGGTTTTCCGGCAGCACACAGCCTTTGAGAGTCAGACTATTTTAGGCCTACCGGTTTCACCATTTTCGACTACATCATCGCTTACCGCAAGGCGAAATAGTGGTCAAACGCTGATAATTATGATAATAAAATAAACTGGCTAAGTGCAAGTCGGACTCGGAGTCGTATTATAGGGTTCCGTAACACAGTACAATCTAGACTTCCAGACTATAATATTCTAAAAACGTTTGTAACTCTGTATGTTTTTTTACCTAACCACACCGATCCGATCTTACTGAAATTTTAACAAGTATATAGCATGAGGTCATCCTTATAATGAACATAGCCTACTTTTATGAAAATAAAATCATGATTTTTACACATAATTATCTTTATAACTTAGATCACACAATTGTTGTGTGACACATTGATAGAAAATTAGAGTGATAAAATGAATGGTGTACGCGAACAAAATCGCGGGTGCCAGCTAGTATTTTATAAGATCGAGCAAAAAATTTTGAAGATACTACTATCATTTTTTGCCAGCAAAAACCACTTTGTTTTTGTTTGAGTTTGTATAAATTACAAAGTTGCAAATATTAGGTCTTTTAAAATATGCTATATCTTAAAAACTACTGACTATTTCTCGTAAAAACCAATATTCGTGAAAATGCACATATTGTTTTAGATTTTTCACTTTTTTATTTGAAAGTTACACACATTTTTTCCACTTTGGAAGTGTCTATCTTTCAAACGATTGGCTTCGAGAAAAAATAGTTTTAGAAATCTTAGTCATTTTTAAAGACCTATCTATAGACGTATAAGTTTGATGAAACATTTTTTTTAGTTTTAGTTCCATGCATGAATTATTTTTTAAACTTTTATATTTTTGTATTTAAATCGTACAGTGATTCACAGAACACGTCGACCTACCAAGTCTCAACTGTGTTGTCCTAATAGTTTTGGAATAAAGTGGCTGTGACATACGGACGGACAGACGTGATCTATATCTATAAAATAAGGGTTCCGTGCTATACTAATATGCATAACCTGGTAACTATGCTAAAGTAAATAAGGAATAAAAAATATGCGAATAAAAGGGATCCCCTGATAAAATGGTAATTCCACCCAATCAGCGGACTTAAGTAGAAGTCGTTGCATTGTGTGGCCAGTATTTGGTATAGGCAGATTTTTACCATAGGACTTCTTAGTTCCTTTAGCACAATTAATTTTATTATTATCAATTTATCTAAGCAGCCCGATCAACGATCCATTCAGTGTATGAAGAGACCTTCGCACTGAGTCCGGGGTAGTAAGGGTCATCGCATTCATCAGCCAGGAAACAATACCAATAGTAAAGAGGACGTTGCTGTAGCAAAGAGGGCCACTGGAGTCTCCCAGGCAGGCGTCTTTACCGCCAACATCCAGGATACCAACACAGACCATGTTCTCATGTTCACGGTGTTCAATGTCACGTCGAGCAAGACCTCAGAAGCATTACCACCAAACTAGAAATATAAGTACCGTAAGTATAAGCGACGTATGCTAGTTCAGTTTCCATGACTGATAGGGTTGGATCTAAATTCTAAAGGAAAGGTTTAGATATCAGTAGGTTTGAATATCGTATTATGATCAAATGTAGCGATGATATATGCAAAGCGGACGGCAGAGACGGAAAGAAGAGTCGAAGAGCTCTAATAGCGCCCCTTGGAGAGACTCCTGTTCTGTAGTAGCCACATCTATCTATATCAGCTTATGCTGATTGGCTGGTTATGATGATCATGATACATTCTTTTTATGGTTATTTGTAATCTTCAACACTCACTCGGAAACGCATAGCCAATACTTACAGACGTAGCTCCCCAGCCGGCGTGAACTACGGTTGACTCATCGGGAGCCTCAAAGCATTGGGGTGGGATAGCAACAGGGCTGACAGCGTCACTGTAGATTAAGCGTGAAGACAGGTAGCCGAGAGCGATATCTCCATCCACGCTAAGGGTTGGGTAACCGCGCTAAGAAGGATGCAGGATAATACGCGCAAAGTAATAGATTTCAGGTAAGTAAATCTTTCAGGTATTCAATAGGTAAGTGGTGCCAGCCCGTACCTATACGGCGCACTTTCTCCACATAGGTACCCATAACTGTGAATTAATATGAGAATAAAGAAAAAGTTTTGGTCATTCAAAAGGGATGCTAATTTTAAGAACAGAACTAGATGATTTGATGCAGATTTAATTGTTTGCCGCCTGACTTGCTGCTAAAAAGCAAAAAGCTCACGGAGAAAATCTGCTCATCATCGCTTACCACCAGGCGAGATAGTGGTTAAAAACGCTACTTATAAAAAAATATAAACGGTACTCTTTTTATTGCGCTAAGGGTTAAAAATGCCGAATGTTATTATTTCCAGCCAATTTAGCGAGTGCGGGCAGAGGACGTTGTTGTCAATTTGTTTACCATCACATGATAAATTGCTCCTTCCCATTATTATCTATATTACGAAAGCCATGTTAGATAATGTACGACGGGAACGAAGTGGCGTCAATTAATCGACGCTAATGTGGGATTTGGTGACATGTAAGCCTTATTTATGGAGTGATGTTAATGACCGTTGTTATCACAGATACCCTCATTCTACTGTACTGCGGCTATGAAGTTATCGTGTTTGTAATAGGCCTTTTGTTCGGAGATTGTTGGGGAAACAACATTTATTAACTTATCTTAATACATTTACGGCCGTATTTATGAAGATTTTGATTATCGCACAGTGTTGGATTTGACACAAGTAATGTCAGTAATGTGTTGGATTGAATGACACTGTGCGTACGCGAGCACTGATGTTTTAAGAATACGGGGGTTAGTATTGTCATTAGTATGGACAAAATGGTACGGACGCAAGCATCGATATATATAAAAAAGGGGAGATAAGGTACCCCGATCCTCAATGTGGACGGCATGAATTAGGTTCGCGAACCTAATTTCACATTAGTCACAATCGAACTGGCGTTTGTGTAGCACGTACAGAATTACATGTGCAATTATCGCAGATCCATTTAAATAATTAGCAACAACTCCTTCCTGTATTCTTCATGCACATCAAGCTCGACATTAGAAATTCGTAATTTCATGTAGTTATCATGTTTACGTGGCATACAAGTGAATACCGCATATCCCTCTTTATATCGATGGACGCATGCCTTTTAACAAATTAGTTACTCTTTATTAGGTAATCCAGACTAATATTAAAAAAAAAACATTGTGTTTCTGTCACTCTGTAAGTTTGTTACCTAATCACGCCTAAATGGACGATCCGTTCTTACTGAAATTTTACAAGGAGTTACTTTATAGCATAAGGATGAACATAGGGTACTTTTTGTGAAAATATAATTAATTATTACATATTATTTAAATAACTCAGATCACACAAATGTTAATGACATGACAGAACTTTAAAGTGATAAAATTCTTGGTGTACGTGAACCAAGTCGCAGATTTCAGCTACTTTCTTTCTGGGGGCACGGTAGTGCCCCGCCCCCTCGCCGAGACGAGCCATAAATATTTTATATTGTCCTTAATGTAAATTCTCAATATGTAATATAACGAGCATTTGGATAAATATTTGTAATTGTATGAAGGGTTAGCTAATATAATAAATAGGCATATAAAAGGAATATTGATAACCCAAGGGATGCCTAAGACGGTACCTCCACGATCGAAAGTATGTGACGAGTCGCTCTAATAATAGTCGGGTGATACCACAGAATATTAAGAAAGAAACTTCATCTCATGGCTTTATCTGTTCTGTGGAGTAATATCACGGAATAATACAATCCAGACTTATATTATAATAAACTGGCCGGCAAGCCGGACTCACACTCGCAGGGTTCCGTATAGGTGCGTACAGACTATGTAACATGACATGTTATACAAAATTGTTAAATAACATGTTTCAGATAATGTGGCCACGGAAAGTTATAAAACATGTTATAATAACATGTTATTAAACATTTGATCATTCTGTTTTCAGTATTTTTTGTTATGGCAATACAAATAATTTTGTGACAATTCGAAGTTTCTATCTATTATCCAGACTAATCCAGACTTCCAGACAAATATTTTAAAAAGGAAACGTTTTTACACGAGTTCAACTTTTGTTGATGTTTAATCACAAAGCAAGTGATCAGTTTCAATATCGCGGAAAATATCGTTTGCGCGATCCAAGATCTCGTACATTTAGGCAATATTTTAGGGAGAGCTATTAAAATCTACGCTAGCGCCATCTCTGGGTTTTATTTATCCTTACTAATTTAATATTATAAATGCGAAAGTTGCTCTGTCTGTCTGTCTCGCTTTCACGCCAAAATTACTGAACCGATTTAAATGAAATTTGGTACACAGATAGACTAGAGCCTGAGAAAGGACATAGGCTACTTTTTAATACGACAACTAACAAAATTAAAATTTTAAATAAACACCCACGACAATGTCTACCTTTAACTACCTTCACGTCTCAAACTCTCTTTCTCTAAGGTCATCAGAAAACCTTACCCTTAATTTTCCTTCTCATGTTTCCACTTTTTATGACAAATCTTTCACTGTCCAGGCTGTTCGACTTAGGAACTCACTTCCTGAAAGTATTAAATCTTCACAAACTCTCATTTTAACATATCAAATGTCGCTTAAAGATACTGTATCTTTCATAATGATTTGTGTCCTGCTGTTTTATTGATTATTGTTTATTGAAGATTGTAGGTATGTTTTTGTTTTTATTTTTGTTTATATATATATATATATATACATACATATATATATATATATATATATATATATATATATATATATATATATATATATATATATATATATATATATATATATATTATTGTTTATTGGTAGTAAGTTAGTTTATAGTTATGTTATATTAGGTAAACTTTGTGTTTTTGTTTCGTTAATTTTTTTTTTTCTTTACTTTAATTCGATGCACCCTGTTGTTGACAGTTTTTTAGATTCTTTCCATACTAAGGTTGTCTGGGAGAGATCGCTATTAGCGATAAGACCGCCCATTGTAACACTATAATTTAAGCTATTGTGTATGAATATTTAAGTTTTATTTGTGGTGTAACAATAAAGTTTTATCTATCTATCTAATGTCCTTTAGAAAATTAACATCATAACGTCATAACAACTATCTAAGGTCCACCACTGATTAATTACGAACCGTTTAAAGACAAAATTGACTAGTAGTTCAATTTTGTCCATTTTGTTATTGGAGAAAAATGGCAACATTGATTTTCACAAACAAATGTTTACTGCAACGCCTCCTAGTGAATTGACACCGTAACACCTATCTAAGAACATGCACCAATCGAACCCAAACCCATAACTGAAAACTGAATCAAAATCGGACTAGTCGTTTTGAACAAAAATGGAAATATTAATTTGTACAAACAAATGTTTACTACAGCGCCCCCTGGTGAGTTGTAACCGTAACACATATCTAAAAACATGCACCAATTACACCCAAACCCTTAACTGAAAACTGCATCAAAATCGGACTGGTAGCTTTGGAGAAAAATGGCAACATGCATGGTGGAAGTAAGGGGAAGGGGGGATTAGCGTGGCGTGGTGCGGTGCGGTGTAGTTGGGATACGTATGTGTCTTATTAGTTAATGCTACCCAAAGACACTATTCCAAGTCGCAGGCACAGCTAGTGGTTTATAAAATTAAGCAAAAACGCCGAAAAAAACGTTTCATGCAAGAGACTTTAATTTTTAAATTTTAAATTTTTAACTTTTTTTATTTTTATTACTTTTTGTTACAGCGCCCATAGTAATAAATACTTTGTGAACATTTCAAGTAGGTATCTACCTATTACAGTTAAGGAGATACAGCCCTGTGAATGGCGGACAGACGGATGAACGGACGGACGGACAGCGAAGTCTCAGTAATATGGTTCCGTTGGTACCCTTTGGGTTCAGATCCCTAAAAAGCAATCAAGGTAATACATTCATAGATACAGAGCTTTCCTAAAGTTTTAATGTATCAATTGCGGTACAGCGATCTAACTTCAGTGATTTAACTTTATAAAAAAACATACTTTCCCTTTAATGTGATGTGACACAGTTAAAGGTAAAATAAATTCGTATCTACGTTCATAAAAAATATATTATGAAAGCAAATAGGCCGCATCTTCAACAAATAAAACTTCTTATCTTTTGCCCATTGTTTTAAAAGGGAAGGAAGGAAAAGACACTAATTTAAAGAGGCGTAAATAAACAACGCGTGGGTGATTCGACTCCCTAATGTCCACGAAGTTGTTGGCGATAAATAATGATTATTAGAACCAGTTGGTGGTATACCCACGATCTATTACCCTAAGGAACAAAAAAAGAGGAGGTTCTCAATTCGTTTGTTTTTTTTTGTGTTTGTCACCTCAGAACTTCGTCATTTATAAACCGATTTGGAAAATTCCTTTTTGTTTGAAACGATGCACTTTGAGACGATACACTTTCCATTTGGTCCCATTGTATAATTCATCGAAAGTTCATGAGTATCTAAAGAGATATAAGGATAAACACCTCAAACTTGCTAATGAAAATGTCGAGCGCGGAGTCTGCAGTTTTGTAGTTTTTTAAACGATCTAAATTATGGGGTTCATTATCACTCACGTGAGTGTAATTGTTACTTTCTGAAGACTACGACATGTTGCCGATTGGCCCACCGTGTTCCGGCTTGATGTTCGGTGCTATAGTCTAGCCATAACTGCTGGAGCGCGTCCCCCCCGTCTCGCCGCGCGCATACCTCAGGGAGTGCACAGCAGTTATGGCCAGACTATAGCTATCTTACAAGATCGGATGAGACAGTAAGTTAGATGGATTGGACTAAAGTCAGTTTTGTCCTGCGCTTCGTCTTAATGCCGTCTTACATTTCAAGATATTATATAGGTACGATTCCATCTGCGTCGTCAGTTCAGGTGAGATAGCGGTTAAGTTTTTGTTTAGGTCAGAAATAAATATTAAAAATACATACATCAATACAGGGGATACAAAAAATCCCAGTCGGAAGGGAGAAAGCAAAATACAGACCCAGTTTATATCGCTCTGCGTTGTTATAAAAGTCCATGTAGGAAAATGAATTATTCTCAAGGGGTCCTTCAAATTATCATACCAATGAGGTTTATAGTACATAAACTTGACATTCTTTAGGTGTTCTGTTTTCATTCTGTTTCACATCAGACATTACATAGATTATTGGTAGATAAAGCGTAAAATGTTGACATTTCCTATTTTTCTATTATGGTGGAGTTATATAATACTTATTTCTCATACTTACTAAAGGTACGGTCACACCGCGGCGTCTTGCGATCTGCGGGCGCAATCTCAGTACTGTTCAATTGTTTTCTGATCGCGTTTGGTGTGAACCAGTCGATACAAATACTACTGCTCTATCTGATCGCCGCCTAGATCGCGCACGCAGGACGCTGCGGTGTGTCCGTACCTTAAGAAACTACCCGTTTCATCAAAAGTATCCTTATATAATTAAAATTAAATAATAATTAAAATTCGCACCTTAACACTAAAGAAAAATAACACTGCGAAGACAAATGCGAAAGTCATTTTGTTTGTTTGTGAGCTCTTCAATAAAGGCTCGATAGCTCGACCGATTTGTCTTAAATTTTGAAAATACATACTATAGCCAGAAAGAAGTAGAACAGGAGATAATATACCTACTTTTATATCCAGCGATAACGTGGGTCGCATTTACTATACGTAGATAGTTAGAAATTTTGTATTTTGTCTGTGTGAATGGATATTCATACAAGTAAAATTAAAACTACTTCCTACTAGATTTCAGCGAACCGTCTCGTGCTACAAATTGTAGCAGTTAGCGTCAAAGTTTACGCTCGCGAATGCAGACTGCGATAAATTCGAGAACGGATGTCTGACATTCATACGTGTCGGTCGAGTACGGAGCTACGTCTGCACTCGCCTATTTACATGTGGAACAAAAATATTGATGTAAGGGCACTTTGGGTAAGTTTAACTAAGGTCTCAGTGCAGTGTGACACTGCGACAATGCTTGTTTGAAATTGTAAGCCCTATACTTATAAAACTTTTTCCAAGAAGAAAAGGGTCAAAATCTTTAAACTTAATTGATTAAGACCTGATGTATAAATTAATGATATTTTAGAGATTATCAGAATTTCATCATTGCGTTCCAAATTATTTGAGTCGGTGCAATATGAATCATTATACTTTTTATGTCACAAATAGGTAATATTTGGTGTTCCGCCTTCCTGACAGTAACCAGGTCTATGGATATCATAGAATAGAATAAAAAAATCTTTACTGTGACAAAGACAGCTGAATGGAATTAATTTGAATTTGGCATACAGATAGTTTATTAGTAGTACTACTATGTAAGTAGAATTGGACTGCTAGCCAATTAATCACCCTCACCTATCAACATCTGCGATATCTGAAATGTGTCCCTTGTTTGTTCATAATAAAGCATTAAAAGTGCACTCCTTTTCTTTAGTGAAGCTGCAACGTAATAAGAGCCACGTTGTTATTCACAATTAATGGGCAGTAAAAACGACAGTAATCACTGCTATAATTTAACATTGGGTCGTTTGAACGCATACCTAGTGCTTAGATGATGAAGCTGTGGACTAGAGAATGTTGATGTTTGACTATGTGTTATTTTTTCTTTAAGAGAACATGCTTCTCGATTGTCCCATTGTAAATGTATCAAGATCTGTTAAGTATCTCTAAAGATATGGAGATAAACCTCTTAAACTTAGTACTGTGTAACTGAAACATTTAACAATGGTAGTAGGACTCCTGTATTATAAACTGTCATAAACTCATAATCAACTCATACATATGAGGCGGTATACCACTACTTTGCCTTTTATTCAATACTAGCAGCCCGCCCCGGCTTCGCACGGGTAGAACATATATGCCTACAAAATTTGCATCAGTTTGTTGCATCGAATATAAAATATTAACATATTTAACAATCATCGTCATATGTCAACCAATTTACACAAAACCTTAACGAATTATGCACCTAAGACCTAAACCTTCCTCATAAACACTCTGGCTATTGGTGAAAACCGCATGATAATCCGTTCAGAAGCTATTGAGATTATTGCGAACAGACAGACATACGCAGTGATGGCCATTGTTTTATAATACTGTTACATCGCGTCGTCGAGTCGCGATGTTTCGCCAAGCTTCTCGAACAAAAATAGCGTGGGAAAGAATAGACTAATTAGGGGCTATAAACACCCGACCCGACCGTCATAAAAGTAACCTTTCTGGAATTCCAACCCTAGTCAATATACTATTAATATTATTAATATAATTGGTAGGGTTGAGCTGTAGACTACTACCGGGGTCCATAGGTGGCGGATCATGGAACGGCGGTAAGATATTACCGTTAGCTGCTTTGGCAGTCCCCGACCATTCAGCGGCAGATGTTGGAGGGTGTAGTGGATATTTCTCGGGAGAGGATATCCTAGAAAATGCTACAAAAGACCCAATGAAGGATCTGTGACATGGCGAGTCAGTGCCGCCATTAAATAAGCACTCCCTGTATCTGGGCAGCTGCAGGTACAGTAGACCTACAAGTGGAGATCAGAAGGATTGGAACAGTTGGAGGTTATTATTTGTCATACGTGGCAAACAGTGATGTGGAAGGCAACGGAAAACCACCACATAAATCTTCCCCGGACAATCATTATGGCTATGACAACAAAAACCACGGCCCTCAGTCTCCGGCAGACCTTAAATGGTCAGAGGGTGCTAAGAATCCCCGGGAGTGCCATAAAGATTGCAACATGGAACATAAGGAGCATGTATACATGCGATAAATCTGCTAATGTGGAACAGGAAATGCAAAGACTGGACATAGATGTTCTAGGGATAAGTGAATCCAGACTAAAAGGTACAGGATTTAAATCTTCTGATAATACCTTAACATATTACAGTGGTAATAATGATACAGACCATCGAAATGGAGTCGCTGTTATGATCAAGAAACACCTTAAGACCTCCGTACTGAATTTTGTACCTGTTTCGGACAGAGTTATGCTGTTACAATTAAGAGCTACGCCAGTGAACATCAACATTATCCAAGTGTATGCCCCCACTGCATCCAAAACCCAGGATGATCTTATTGAACCATTTTATGAACAGATACAACAGGTGCTCTAAAAACTTAAGCCCCACGAGTGCACTATCGTCATGGGAGATTTTAACTCAAAAATCGGAAAAGGTTCAGTCAATGGGACAGTTGGAAGTTTCGGGTTGGGAGAAAGAAATGAGCGCGGTGATCGCCTAGTACAATTCTGCCAAGAAGAACATCTTATTGTGACCAACACCTTTTATTAACTGCCACCTCGTCGTATGAAGATACGTGGACATCCAGCTCCAGCATCCAGCTCATACACCCCAAAACATAACAAGAAATCAAATTGATTTTATTTTAGTTAATAACAGGTTTAAAAACAGCATTAAATCAGCAAAAACATATCCTGGGGCAGACGTAAACTCTGACCACAACCCTGTTGTAGCCACAGTATCAATTAAAATGAAAAAATTATCATTACCCAAAAAAGCCCCTAAAATAGATATCTCACAAATTCGGGACCCATCTATAAAACAAAATTTGCACGCTAAACTTAATAATCGGGTGAATGAGTTACAACAACAGGAGATGCTACTTCCCGAAGAACCTCGAAGAACTTGGGATAATCTCAAAGCAGTCATAATAGATACATCAGTTAACATATTATCTCCAGCTCTCCCGTTTAAAAAGAGTGAGTGGATTACTGACGATATATTAAAACTTATGACGGAAATACAAAAACTAAAATGTATAGATACAAAGGCGTATAAAGAACTACATAAGAAAATTGGACAAAGGTGTGTTGAAGCCAAAGATAAATGGGTGAATAATGAATGCGAGGAAATGGAGAAACTAGAAGATAAACATGACTATTTCAACTTGTTCAAGAAAATAAATTGCTTTTTAGGACATTATAAGACAAAGACACCAGTGACCCTTCTGGATGATGATGGTAATGTGATCATGTCGGTCCAAGACAAATTAAAAACTTGGGAAAGTTACATAAAAAACCTGTTCGCCGATGCTCGAGACAATCAAAGCATAATAACAACAGAAACGAAAGGACTTGAAATAACTAAAGAAGAAGTCATCAATTCTATAAAATCTATGAAAACAGGAAAAGCTGTCGGACCTGACGAAATTCCAAGCGAAATCCTTAAACTATTGATGGACGAAAATATGCCAATTCTTATTCGTTTATTTAATGGAATTTATAACAGAGGCACAATACCTAATGATTGGCTGATATCAACTTTTGTAACTCTTCCAAAAAATAACAACGCAAAGAAGTGTAACGAATATCGAACTATTTCACTTATAAGTCACGTGTTAAAGGTGTTCCTAAAGATAATTCATCATCGAATCTATAAGAGAATAGAGGAAAACATTTCTAATACTCAATTTGGCTTCCGAAATGGGTTCGGCACTAGAGATGCACTCTTTGGGTATCAGGTTTTAATACAACGTTGCTGGGACATGGGTCAATGTGTTTACATATGCTTCATAGACTATGAAAAAGCCTTTGACAGAGTACAACATGACAAACTTATTGATATACTCAAAATCATAGGTATTGATTTAAAAGATCTGAAGGTCATCCAAAATCTGTACTGGAATCAAAAGGCGAAAGTTCGAGTTGAGGGTTAACTGACTAGCGAGATTGATGTCATGCGTGGAGTACGTCAGGGTTGTATACTGTCACCCCTTCTGTTTAACATCTACGCGGAAACTATTTTTAAAGAAGCATTGGAAGACGCTGTGGAAGGCATAATAGTGAATGGGCATCCCATAAATAATATTAGATATGCGGATGATACGATCCTCATGGCATCCACATTTTCTGACCTACAAAATCTGTTACAACGCGTTGACCATGTTAGTGCAAATTACGGACTTAACATTAATATAAAAAAGACCCAAGTCATGATTGTTGGAAAAACACAATCTTCTATACCAAACCTTGTCGTTAGAAACCAGACAATGGAGAAAATTCGCTCATATAAATACTTAGGCTGCATTGTGAATGACCAAGGCGATCACAGTATTGAGATAAAATGTCGTATTGAACAGGCACGTAAAGTATTTATGAAATTAAAACATCTACTCTGCAATAGATCTCTCAGACTCTCTACCAGAGTAAGGCTGGCACGCTGCTACGTATTTTCTGTTCTTCTGTACGGAGTCGAGTCATGGACCTTAACCCAAGCCACGAGCAAAAGACTAGAAGCATTTGAAATGTGGGTGTACAGAAGAATACTTAAAATATCGTGGATGGACAAAGTGTCGAACGAAAGAGTCCTGAGGATGTTGAATAAGGAACTGGAGATTCTTAACACTGTGAAAATCCGCAAATTACAGTACTTTGGTCATATTATGCGAAATAAGAAGTATGACTTTTTACAACTTATAATACAGGGAAAGATACCAGGTAGCAGGAAACCTGGAAGAAGGCGCACATCATGGCTCAAAAACTTAAGAACCTGGTTCAAGCAGAGCACCAGATCCCTGTTTCGAGCTGCTGCATCTAAAGTTAAAATAGCTCTAATGATAGCCGACCTCCGGTAGGAGATGGCACCTCAAGGAGAAGAAGTCAATATACCTAGTTTTGTAGTTAAGATTGAACCTTATTCATAAGTAGTTAGAGATCAAATTAGCATGTATGGTAAAGTTGTTTACATCAGATGTTCAAAGGAAAGCCGCCCCTTTTGTTTTTGATCTATTGCCTTGTTTGTCTGTTATTTTTATTCTTTATTGATCGAGGATTTTCTAGAATAATTATTGTGTCCTATATAAAGCGTCGCACCGCGGCGTTGAGTCAGTCATTCTCTGGAAGCGACAGTGTAACTATCTAAGCGCGGATAGCGACCAAGTGATCGTTAAGTGTTATCAGTGAACTAGTGTTGTGAACTGGGAACAGTGAAATCAGTGATTGTGATTACCAACGACCTCAGTGTGTGTTAACGGATTTTTGATATTTGTGCAAGACGATTTGGACAACTACTGTGAAACATTGTAAAACCTAGTGTTCAGTGGAAATAAACGTTCATCTCATCGGATTGGCATTTTAATACCACCTCGCACGTAACAATTGGTGTCAGAAGCGGAATGCCAATCACTCCGAGGGAAGATACGCGTACTCCACGCACCAGGCGCCAGGCGGAGATGGATGCCACCCGGCAGAAGGAGCTCGAAGCATCGGGTGCAGGAACATCCACATTGGAAGAGCCAGCAGCAACACCGATGGCACCCACCATGGCAGCGCCACCTACAGCACCGCCGCTTCCGTACCTTCGGACAGAATGATACCGTTTTTTCCTTTTTTTTTGAGTGCTTGACTGTCCGTGTGCCGTGAAACATCCCTCTCCTATTGTTGCAGATGTCCATATAGCATAAAAGCTCCGCTTTCTATCAGCCAGATCAGCAAAGCTTAGCATAGCAGGTTTTCTTTGCCGTCAGATAGTTTCTCATCTCTATTGAAACAAGATAAAAAAACAGTGTGTTGCAAGGATGCCGATTTTAGAAATAGTAGTTCTCACTCCAAACGGTTTCAACCATATAGATTGCGTATATTTTCGTACTTGTCTTTAAAAGCCCTTTAAATACAAATAAAAAAATTACACCGCACATTAGAGCGCCTAAAATACACCATTTAGATTTTTAAACATTGTATGTACCCAGTAACACTCGCGCCATCAAGACAAATCTAATGAGGTATCATCAACCGACTTCCAAAAAGGAGGTTTTCAATTCGTCTGTATGTTTTTTAGGGTTCCGAACCCAAAGGGTACCAACGGAACCCTATTACTGAGACTCCGCTGTCCGTCTGTCTGTCTGTCTGTCTGTCTGTCTGTCTGTCTGTCTGTCTGTCTGTCCGTCTGTCACCAGGCTGTATCTCATGAACCGTGATAGTTAGACGGTTGAAATTTTCACAGATGATGTATTTCTGTTGCCACTATAACAACAAATACTAAGAACAGAACAAAGTTAAAAATTAAAGAAAAGTTAAAAAAAAGGTTTTTACGATAGTGCAGCGCCACCTATTTGGTTGCTAAGATGGCGCTATCGTCTTTACCTTAATCTGAATCTCGGAAGCGGCCTCAACGATTAAGTAAAATTTAGTATACATACAGGGGATTTCAGGGGCGATAAATCGATCTAGCTAGGAGTCATTTTCAGAAAAATGTTGTTTTATTCGTGTTTTCAATAATCAACTATTGATAATAAACTTAAAATATGACTCTTCCCGACATCTATTGGTGAGTAGAAGTACTGTATCAGTATAGCAGTTAGTTGCTCTCAAATTTATTTTTATTTTTAATTATTTATTTGCTCATAATTATACAAACTTTATCAAATACACAGGCCATAAACAAACTTAAGATTTTAATATAAAATGAATATGGTTTCTTTACAATAATAAAAGTTTTCAACTTTTATCATCGTAAAGAATAAAAAAAAAAAGTATTATTATTCGTCAATAGATGTCGGGAAGAGTCATATTTGTCTGGCTAAATGAGTCTTCCCAAATACCTATTTTATCTGGCTACAACAGTTACCATACTCAAAAATACATAAATAGATGTGGAGGTGTTATAGCTTACATCAAAAACTGCTGGAATGCTTCTGCACAGGAACCCTCTTTCGATGATGCAAACTGCCTAGTACTCAATGTTGAATCTGCTCTTACAATTATAGGTGTTTACAGATCACCGTCTATATTAAATTTGGATAATTTTCTTGATTCACTTGAAGCTCTTTTAGAATCCACTAAAGATCATCCATCCATATTGCTAACCGGGGATATGAATATTAATCTCTTAGAAGAACCTCCTAGTCGCAACGTTGATACATATGAGGTCATCCTTGCAGAAAAAGGCTTCCTATCAGCTATAAATAAAGCAACACGAGGGAATTCTTGCTTGGATCACGCTTTCATAAAATCAAAGGGCGAAGCACTGGGTCTTGTCTGCAAGTGTTCCATCACAGACCACGACATAATTGTCATAGGCATGGCTTTGGGCAAGAAAAAACCCACAAAAACAAACAGGGTCGTCACTAATATTAATTATACTGAACTTGCGTCAGAACTTAAGGAAACAGATTGGAGCAAAATTTATAACCTACATGACATCAACGATGCTGTGCATTATTTTAACGAAATTGTCACAAACTGTTTAAAAAAGCATACTCAGACAAAAATAAACACTCGTTCAGAGCACAGTCTCAAGCACTGGATCACGCCTGGTTTAATTAAGTGCATGAGACACCGGGATAGACTGCATCTTCGAGTCAGAAAAGAGCCACTTAACAAGACTAATAAAATAATTTACAATAGATATAAGAATTACTGCACCAATTTACTCCATAAGCTTAAATATAATCACGACAACAAGCGGTTAGCAGATAATTATGATAATCCCAAAAAACTGTGGCAAACTTTAAAAGAGGTCTGTAACATTCCGCGACCAGATAAAAACTGCCACGAACTAATTGCGTCAACACAAAAGCCCCAGACACCTTTAGATAACTGCAACAAGCACTTTGCTACAATCGGAAGTAAGCTGGCATCAAACATTCTAAACAAAATGGGCACCTCTGAGGACTCATTAGCTGATCAATTTGTAACTGATTCTCGATGTCCCAACTCTCTGTATTTGGCGCCCACAGACAGTCAAGAGATATTAGGAATTATAAATACTCTCAAGTCTGATGGTGCTTCTGGGAGAGACAATATCACTCCATTAGTTCTTAAATGTGCAAGGAACTATTTGGTTAAGCCCATCACTTACCTATGTAACCTGAGTATGGCATCTGGAATGTTCCCAGGTTATTGGAAAACGGCTGTTGTCATACCGGTGCACAAAGGAGGAACTAAATCATGCCCTGACAACTACAGGCCAATTTCTCTCTTATGCTGTGTGTCCAAGATTCTGGAGAAGCTAGTAAATAAAAGACTAGTCAATTTCCTTGAGAAATACTGCCCTCTCTCGGAGCGCCAATTCGGATTTAGGCGTGGTAAGTCGACCGAAGATGCAGTCCAATTTTTAACGGAAACGGTGTCTTCACATCTGGATCGAGGGTATCGCTGCATCGGGGTGTTCCTTGACCTCGCCAAGGCATTCGACACTGTGTCAATTCCAATCCTACTGAAAAAACTGCAATGCCTTGGAATTAGAGGAGTAGCTCACAGCTGGTTTACCAGCTACCTAACTGACAGGAATCAATGTGTAAGGATCTCAACTCACGTGAGCAGGGAGCAACAAATCTGTTTTGGAGTTCCCCAAGGCAGCAATCTATCTCCAACGCTATTCACGGTTTATATGGATGATATTCTGAAGCAAAACATCAAAAACGCTGAACTAATATGTTACGCAGATGACACGGTGGCGATTTTTCATGGTGAAAGTTGGGATTCCACGGTGTCAGCTACAGAAAAAGGATTGGCAGACCTGGCCCGATGGCTTGATGGCAATCTGCTGACGCTAAATGTGAAAAAAACTAATTACATTCCTTTTCACATAACACGAGCCACCAAACCAGATAGATTGAATATTCGTTTTCACGACTTTTCATGCGAAAACCTCAACGGGCATGCTAAAAATTGTCAGAAATGCCAATGCACTACTATTGACAGGGTTGAGCACACCAAGTACTTAGGAATTACAGTAGATCAAAATCTATCGTTTAAACAACACTTGACCTCGCTTGCAAAACGGATTCGTAGACAAATCTACGTCATGAAGCTATTACGACATGTTGCCACAATGGAAATCAAGAAATTAGTGTATGTCTCAATGTGTCAGTCCCTCATACAATATTGTATAGCGGTCTGGGGTGGAGCGGCCAAATCATACATGATTATTTTAGAGCGTGCTCAGAGAGCGGTTCTTAAGGTAATGTTGGGAAAGCCTCGGCGATATTCCACAAATGAGCTCTATAAGGACTCAAAAGTCTTAAGAGTAAGGCAACTCTTCGTTTTACGGGCGGTTCTTAAAAGACACTCACATCCAACACGTCAACTTAGCGAGCATTCCAGATACAAACCAGCCAGACAAGAGTTGCCAAGATAAAGACCGTGTTCGCCACACGCCTAGCACCATATGTGCACATTTTCACATTTAATGCCGTAAGCAGAGAGTTGGAAACCCGAGACTCCAATTTTTGGGAAGCAAAATGCAAAATAAAACGCTGGTTGCAATCCCTGACTTATGAGGAAACAGAAAGACTTGTGAAAGTCATTGATAAGTAATTTGTTGAAACTAGCGCAAAATAAATGAATGTATATCAGCTACGAGTACAAACAAACTATCACACATACATGAACAAACACACACACACACAAACACACACACGCACACACACACACACACACACACTGTTTATTATTGTTTGTAATTAATATAATACGGAATTCAGTCATCCATTCAAAGTTATTATACATTAATAACTTAACTGATAATTATATTGGAATATTCATTTTAAATTCATTGCTAATAATTATTTACCTAAAACAATTCAATAAATAGTTTTAGGAATTAAGTTTAAAGATTAATGAAATAAGGATCTAACCTAGTTAAACACAACAGCATGTGTATAGGTAATAATTAAAGTATTGTAAATTTGATTCTACAATTTTATAATCTATAGAGAATATTATGTTTATAGTACAGTGTTCCTGTTCTAATTATTTTAAATAGTAATCTATAATTTATTGAAATGCTATTATAAGTAACCTAATTTAATTACGATAAATAGTATCTGATTCTATATACAACATTGATAGTACTGATTTGAAATAAAGAAACTTAAGGTATTCTAACTAAAAACAAGGCGTATACGCTAACTAATGATAGTTAATAATTATAATACCCAACATAATAATAATTATAACAAATATAAACGCATCTACAAATATGAGTTTTCTGGATTTTTTCTGCAAACAAAATGTGATAGACAAACCAGATACACAACATATTTTTATTATGGCGTAATTAACAAACAGCAAATGAAGATTGCTAGATGTATTATGAAACGATACAATATTCTCGATTTGTAATGTACATAACCAGCGCAGAAACCTTTTTGATTTAACCCGAGATGCAGGGCGTCCAAGATACAGGCCTAGCCTAGTTTGGAGCCCACCGGAAACAATTAGTGGTTCATAGTAAAGCACTGTAATGTAATTATTTTATAATTAATTAAGATAATTAAGCTAACCAATTTATTATAATCACGAATAATCTGTATGCATGATGCATGGAAATAAAAATTCATTTCATTTCAAATTCATTTCATTTCATTTCTGTTTTAGTGGTAAAAAATTCCGAGCAAAGCTCGGTCAACCAGATATTTAATAATATTAATTACTATTACTACTATTACTATTACTACTATATAATACTATTCTACCTTTGTGTTAACGTTTACATAGTTGGTGTTAGAAGTTCGTTAGAAATTCGATAGATGGCGTTCGGAACCCTCCGTGTGCGGGACAAAGTCTGACTCGCACTTGGCCAGTTTTATTTTATGTTACGTGATTATTCCTTCAATTGTGAACCGATTCAAATGATTCTTTTTTTAATCGGTAGGGTACGTTTCCGAGGTGATCCCATTGTAATTTCATCGAGATCTGATAAGTATCTCCAGAGATGTGACGATAAACGATTCAAACTTTCTACTGAAATTGACTCGCGGGCATGGAAGTTGGTTGTTTTAGTTTTTAAACTATCTTATTTATTTATCAAATCCGATTGAGCAGTTGAGTAGTTACCTATCGGACATAGGAGCAGACAAACATAAAGACAGGCCAAACACATAACACTCCTTTTGGGCTTTGCCACAGTCGGGTAAAAATATAAACTAGCAAAAGTTACATAGTATTTAGAGAACATTACTGTCAACAGGTCAACAGTTCAAGAGCATCTAGGGCTGTAGAAGTTTACCGTTGCTAAAAGCAATAAAACAATAATAAAACTTGCTTGATTCAGCTCCTTTTACTATCGCCACTGACAAGCTAAGCTGAATAATTTACTGCTGAAATATTTACGGTACTTTACGAAGCCCGCTACTGAAAATTAAATTGAGGAAACTATTTGGCTTTTATGAAATTTAACTCTGCGGTGTTAACTCAATTGCACCTGCAGATGGGGAATTATTAATGAATAGTTTAAAGTTAAACGTTGTTGAAAAGTGTGATTTGCTGTTTACATTAGTTTGTTTGAATTGGTATTTTTTCAGGTTTTTTACCTGTATGTTTATATTTTAGATTTTCAAGAACTGGAACACAATATGCTAGAAAGCAATAACACTATTTTTCACTGAACCTCTTACTGTTTAGATTCTAGGAAAATGAGAAAATGAGACGTGCTAAATTCCGGTAATTCTGTGTCCCACAGTTTTTTTACTATAGGCAACCATAATATTCGCCGTCAGGCGAGCCGAGAGGCTCGGTGTCGTAATCGGGAGAACGGTCGGCTTTGATGTCAGAGGAACCGAGTTCAAACCCCGCCGTGCACTATTGGATTTTTTCTATCGAATAATTTATGTGCGCTTTTCACAGTGGCCCTCCGGTGAAGGAAAAACATCGTTAAGAAACCTACAACCCCCGCATGGTAGAAGACGCTATCTAGTGTCCTACCAGCTACCAACCTTTTTTCAAGTTAGAAAATCTGTCGCCAAACATCTAATGTGTTCTGGCAGCTTTTCTTGAGAGCTAGTTCCTATTCTAGGCCTAGCGTGCTTACCATCTTCGACCGCATCATCACTTACCAACAGGTAAGATAGTAAACGCTAACCAATAAAATATATTTAAAAAAAAATGCTTGCCTTATTTCTTACATCATTAAAAACAAATGATGATGCAATGTTTTTTTAATATCAGATAAAAATAGCCTTTGACCACTATTTCAACTGTTGGTAAGTGATGAAGACGGTCGAGGATGGTAGTACGCTAGGACTAGAATGGGAACTGGCTCTCAACGCAAATTAAGAGAAATAGAATATGAATAAAATAACTCAGTCATTACGCATAGCTAAGAGAAAATAAACATTTAGGCTGAGTTTCACCATCTTACTTTAACTATAACAAACGTCAAAAATCTGTCAAACTCCATATAAAATCACCGGTTAATAGTTATAGTTACGGTTAAAGTAAGATGGTGCAACTCAGCCTTAGTGGGTTAGTAGTGTTCACTAACGACCAAGACCTTTTAGCAAAAGAAACAAAATATATAAATTCTTTTCAGCGCGGCAGACCGTTAGTGGTCACAAACGAATATGGGCGCTTTTTATATCGACTTTAAGTTTATGTTTGTGTTCTTTGCAAATTATCCACGGGCATTTAATTCTTATTAGGTTTAATGACCGTTTATGTGTAATTACCTTTTATTGTCAAGGCCAGGCTTTTATAATATGCTTGTTTGATCTTTATGTAATAACTAGCAGCCCGCCCCGGGTAGAACATATATGCCTACAAAATTTGCATCAGTTTGTTGCATCGAATATAAAATATGAACATATTTAACAATTATCGTCATATTTCATCCAATTTACACAAAACCTTAACGAATTATGCACCTAAACCTTCCTCATAAACACTCTGGCTATTGGTGAAAACCGCATGATAATCCGTTCAGTAGCTATTGAGATTATTGCGAACAGACAGACAGACGCAGTGATGGACTTTGTTTTATAATACTTACGTAGTGATATTGGACGGCCCTTTGGCGTAAAGGATAGTTACCCTGATTCTGACCCGACGGTCGTTGGTTCTAATCCTAGCTATATACCTACCAATGAAAGTTTTATGTGCATTCATGAATCATGAGTTTTTGTACAGTGGTAGTGGGATCATTAAATCTACCAAAAAGTAGCTTACCACCAAGAAGAACATCTGCCGCCGTAACCTTACGGCGTTCCCCGTCGCAAAATGTAGGGGTAATATACGTTTAACGTGTGTATCTGTGTGTCTGTCTGTAGCATCTTTGCACCTAACCGAATGAACCGATTTTGTTTTTATTATTGATAGTTTTTTTTGTTTGATAGATGTCTTCATCGAGAGTTTTCTTAGCTTTGATTCATGAAAATTCGTTCAATCGTTATAAAACTATGAGCTTTTTTCTAGTTAATTGCGCTATTAAATCAACTTTCATAGGTCTGATCAATTCGAAAATCTTCTTCTTCAACGATATTGTAAGAACATGGGCTCCTGGACTCTACAGAATACTCAAATCCTCACCAACTTACAGCTCAGATTTTAAATGTCGTGTTTAGAGTCATTGGAATGCTTTTAATGAAAAGATTATACATAGATCAGTCGGGGTGGATTAAAATATTATATTATATATATAGATCATGATTATGTTATACAATAGATCATATTATTATACTATATTGACTTCAAATTGATTGCGATCGGTGGGGATCTACAGAAAAGCTAAGCCTATAATAATATTTTCGTAGTAACTATGACCTATTCTGTGGTTTGACTGCAAATATTTTATTAATTTTGCGATGCGTGTATATGAAATCCGTGATATCTTATAGAGTTTTCATTAGAATTATACACTGTAAAGGACAATTTTAATCTGTAATATGTGGCCAAGCTATTTAACGTAATTATTTGGATAAGGATTAATACTATATACTTGAAAATAGCCCTGGAAGTTATATAATATTTTTTAACAAAAAATTAAGGATTGAAATGGTTACTGTGAGTCAACCTAAAGAGATAGACATATGCTGTCGCTGACTTTTTTGTAGGTCTTATTAAGTTGTACAACTCTTGCATAGAAAATATTCTTCTATCTATTTTCAATTAAGCAGCGTTCGTAAGAAACGTGTTATTTCGACCGTTTTTTTGCAGACTTAGGATGCAAATTAGGTCTCCACGAATGTTTCTTTGATTTAAACGGCATAATATATAGCCTATTTTTATTTCGAAAGTCCATTCTATGTATTAGTGAAATAATTTTTTTAATCCGTTCAGTAGTTTTTGAGCCAAATCATTACAAACATACAAAAATACAAATGTTCTCTCTTTATTACCCGATTGCGCGACGCAAAGGAGAGGTAATGTGTTTATCAGTCTATTTATGTATGTAAGTATGTATGTATGTTTGTTCCTTTGTGGCACACTAGAGACAAAACGCGTGAGCCGATTTTGATAATTGGCACGTCAATAGATTCGCCATGCTAGCGCGAGTGTCAACGAAAACATAAAAAATTGAAAAATTCAAAATGGCGGATTTCAGACGCCAAAATTTGGGGTTCAAATAATTTTTTTTTTCAAAACCTATCGAGTGGGGTATCGAATTAAAGGTCTTAAAATGGAGATTCAAAATATATTTATAACAAATAATTTATGATCGTACAAATCGAAAAAAAACGATTTTACATGCCGCGTTAGTCACTTTCAGTAACAAGTCTGCGGTGCTTATCTCTGAAGTTACTTATCAGATCTCAATAAAATTACAATGAGACCAAACGAAAATCATATATAACTCAAACAAAAAAAGAATTTTCCAAATCGGTTAAGAATTGATGGAGTTCTGAGGTAACAAACAACCTCTTCCTTTTGGTATAGTCGTTTAATAGTACAACTGTAAATTAAGTAAGCTTAAAAAGCAATACCCTGTCTATTTCACGCATTTCGGTTTTTTGTTCAGATTACGGAATTTGCCGTCCTTTACTTAACTAAAAAGTGTAAAATAAAACATTAAATTAAAAATTTAAAAACCCGACTGCGCAAAAAGTGAAGTGTTAAAAAACGAACTGAAAAGAAAAAAACAAGTAAGTCTAGTAGTTTAGACTTCTGTTTAGGGATATCAAAAAACTATACCATTTAAATTCTTTCTCGGTCGATACACTCATAAAATAAATTATACATTGTTATATGGAATATAGAGACTTTAACAGTCGGGACACATTAATCCACATTCGTGAAGCCATTAATATGTCCCGACTGTTAAAGTCTCTATATTCCATATAAAAATGTATAATTTAATTTATGAGTGTATCGACCGAGAAAGAATGTAAATGGTATAGTTTTTTGATATCCCTAAACAGAAGTTTTAACTACTAGACTTACTTGTTTTTTTCTTTTCAGTTCGTTTTTTAACACTTCACTTTTTGCGCAGTCGGGTTTTTTAATTTTTAATTTAATGTTTTATAATATTAGTATAGATGTTATTGACTAGCTTGATAAAACGAGTGGAGCTACTGGGATCCTTATGCAAACATACTCAAGAATATTATTTTGTTGTTTTTTGCTTTCATGTATTAGTGTTTTAGGAAAACATATCCGATTAGCTCCTTTAGGAGCGAATTCTGTGCATCATAAAATAGAAGATTAATCAACAAGTGAAAAATTGCAATTTAATTCGAAGAATGCAAAGATTAATAAATTGTTTTTCACGAGTCGTCATCTTCTTTTTACCATTGACTGCGAGAAAATAAATAGTAGTATAGAATTTTTTTACCCCTTTAAACTTTGTTAACTTAGGGTGGCATTTTGAAAAAGTCTGAAACTCGTATTTACTAATTTATGTAAAGAAGTACTTGTGTGAAATGTCGAATAAACTGACTATTAAAACTTTGAACCCCCGCTTTATCCCTTTGAAAAGTGAATTTTGAAAAATCCTTTCGTAGCGGATACCTACGTCAAAATAACTATCTGCATGCCAAATTTCAGCGCAATCCGAAACAATATTGATTTCAGACTTTGTTACCTCACTTCACCCTCTTTGGGGTGGAATTTCGAAAAACCAGAAATACGTATTTTATTATTTATTTACTTAAGTACTTCTCTGAACTTTCGAATAGAAAAGACTATCTAATCTTGAACCCCCGTTTCATCCCCTTCAGGGGTGAATTTTGGAAAATCCTTTCTCAGAGGGAACTAACGTTGTAATGACTATCGCAATCTGAAACACTATTGATTTTCACACTTTGTTACACCGTTTTACCCTTTTAGGAGTGGAATTTTGAAAAAGCCTGAAATACGTATTTACTTATTTTTTTACTGCAGCACTTGTGTGAGGTTTCAAATAGAAAAGACTATCTAATCTTGTTTCTCCATACAAACTTTGAACCCCCATTTCATCCCCTTAAGGGGTGAATTTTGGAAAATACTTTCTTAGTACACCATTACTTACTAAGACAAATATACCCACCCAATTTCAAATCTCTATAACCAGCGGTTTAGGCTATGCGTTGTCTGTCAGTCAGTCAGTCAGTATGTCAGGACAAAGATTCTTATAGTATGAAAAAGTCTGAAACTCGTATTTACCTATTTATGTACAGAATTACTTGTGTGAAATGTCGAATAAACTGACTATTAAAACTTTGAACCGCTTCATCCCTTTGAAAAGTGAATTTTGAAAAATCCTTTCTTAGCGGATACCTACGTCAAAATAACTATCTGCATGCCAAATTTCAGCGCAATCTGAAACAATATTGATTTCAGACTTTGTTACCCCACTTTGGGGTGGAATTTTGAAAAAACCTGAAACACGTATTTTATTATTTATTTACTTAAGTGTGAAGTTTCGAATAGAAAAGACTATCTACTCTTGAACCCCCGATTCATTCCCTTCAGGGGTGAATTTTGGAAAAGGTAAAATCTTTGTTCTCTTATTATAAAAACATAAATATTTTTTTATTATTTTTTTATAATTAAACTAAAATAAAAAACATATTATAAAACATTAAGACTTGATTGTGAAATTTGAACAATTTTCAATTCATGATAACATATAGAAAAGAATCGAATCTAAGTGTTGAAAAATGTTTTATGACCCCAAACTACGACGAACTCGCTTCTCGTAATATTATCTTTCAATTTATTTTGGTCTTGCATTTAATGTATATTATAATAAGAAGAACATCTTAAAATAAATTGGATTCCCATTATGAAGGCATTTAACCCTTTAATGAAAAACCATTTTCCTGCCCACAAGCCCTTACAGTTAGTGGTCGAAAACGATCTCGAACGGCCGATTACGCCTTTTACCTCCACCAACACAGATTTACGATTATTTTCTTTGTTCGGAATCCCTAATATCCTTATTTATTCAGCTATCGATTATGAAGTAATTTCTAGGGATTATAAATGGAGCTAGAAGGTCGTATGTAGAACCGACTTCCAAAAAGGAGGAGGTTCTATGTTCGGTTGTATGTATTTTTTCTAGTCTGTTCTATAATTTAGAACCGATCTAAAAAAATATCTTTTAGTTCAAAAGGGTATACTCCCGAGGTGGTCCCATTATTATCAAGTCAGGATCTGATTATGGAATCTCAGGGAAATCGAGGAAAAACTAACTAACTAACAATGCAATAATATATTAAAAGTCAATTTCGAACCACTGAAATTTTGCATACCAACTTATGTAAGTTAAGTAACAATGCAATAATCTGGTACTATTGAGCTGATCTGATGATGGAGTCAGGAGATGGATAGTGGAACTCCTCAACGGCGAACCGCAAAGACACGAAATTTTGTAAATGGATTTAACTGTAATATGGCCTGTTCTGAACTCCATCATGATATGGCTGCTGCACTGCAGGCCTATTTGTGGTTATGATTAGATATATATTTTTTTGAAATATAACTTATTTTGTATCTGATAGGCTAGCGTTTGACCACGATTTCGCATGGTGGTTACTAATTATTTAATGATCTTACCAGCTGTGAGATGTGGCCCTTAAAAACTTTTCATTGTTAGAGAATTATATCGATGTTCCACCTGACTTGCTATCAAAAAGTACCTTACAACCATCAAGAAGAAAATCTTCAACCATAACCTTAACACATTACGGCAGCACACAACCCTTGAGAGTCAGACCATCCTAGCTTGTTCACCATCTTTGACCGCATCATCACTTACCACCAGGTGGGATACTGGTAAAACGCTAGCCTATATAAAAAGTGGTCAGTGTTTCTGTCTTGGGTAAGTAATTTCTGAATAAATCCATACTAATATTATATAAACTAGATAATAGAAATAGGGATGTAAGGGAGCACAAATACCACCTCAGTGTTCCCAGCCAACCTCATCTGCCCGTGGAGCATCCTGCTGACCAAACGAGGCTCTGGCGACCGAAAAATGGCGCTATAACCATTTCGAAGTTCTGGCGTAGCTAAATACTACAGGCCGGTGACGGGCAGCAGCGTCACCGGTGCGAGAAGCTACGTCCTGCGATCGCCAACACGCCTGCCCAGCGTGGCGATTAGGGCATATGCCTCCCAAGGGATGAAACCAAAATAGATAGTCACAATAAGCCGCGGCCCCCAGTTCCCGGTCGGAGATCACCATCCCACGCGGCGTCGGGTTTCTGGTAAACAAGGTTCTCAGTGACAACGTTGTAGAAATCTTTAATATATATATTATATATATATAATATTAATATAATATTAATAATATTATATAAATATTATCACCTTAGCAATTTACCGCTCACCATCATTTAAAAACATCTCAGGATTTCTCGTATCACTAGATGAAATTCTTAAGTCGTTTAACCACTACAAAAATGTCCTAATAACGGGTGACCTAAACATAAACATCTCTGAACACAACTATGATAATAATTCGCTAGACTATTTAAACTTATTAGCAATGCATGGCATTCTTCCTGCACACACTTATACCACTAGAGGCAACAGTTGCCTAGATCATTTTATGATACGCTCAACTTATAAGTGTCAAACGCTTGTGATTCAAATACACTAACAGATCATCACACACTATTTTTAATAATGCCTACAAAACAAGTTAAAGGAAATACACCTAAAACCATCACAAGAACTGACTTTTTGGCCATAAACGATTCCGTAAAACACACTGACTTTTCTAAAATCTACACAATTACAGACGCTAATACTGCTACAGATTTATTTATGAATAAGTTATCTCAAATAATTTGCAAAAACACAATCCGATCAATAATACCAGCGAGAAGAGTATCTAGAAAACCCTGGATAACGATAGGACTTATCAGATGCATGAGAAATCGTGACCGCATGCACCTAAAGCTACGTAAAGATCCAAATAACTATACTTTACAGATCACTTACAAGCGGTACAGAAATTTCTGTAAATCCATTCTTAAAAAGGCCAAAGCCTCCTACGAAAAAGACCAACTCAAAATAGCCACCAAAAGTAACAACCTAAAAAAAACTTGGCAAGTAATAAATAACATCACAAGCTACAAAACCAAGCCCGAATTGTCACGAGACCTCCTAGATGCAGGCGATTGTCCTCAAGCAGCTGTAGACTCAGTCAATAACTTCTTTACAAATGTTGGAAAATCCCTTGCTCAGAAAATAACTCCAGACAACATTAATATTAGTCATTTTCCTAACTCAGGTCCCTCAAACTCAATCGCTATGTTAGACACTGATGTGAGGGAAATCTTGTCCCTCATATCCAACCTGAAAACAGATTCCGCAACAGGGCGGAACAATATATCACCACACATCATCTGTCAAAGCAGAAATGTCATTGCTCCTGTGATTACGTATTTAGTTAACTTAGCACTTCATACGGGATGCTTTTCCAAAGCTTTGAAACATGCTATCATAATACCTATTCACAAAAAAGGAGATAAAAAGATAAGTGGGAACTACAGGCCTATTTCAATATTAACAACCTTATCAAAAATATTCGAGAAGGTAATTAACAACAGAATAGTACACTTTTTAGAAACCAATAGTCTATTATCACCCAACCAATACGGTTTTCGACAGAAGAAGTCCACAAATGATGCAGTACTGAGACTTGTAAACACTATTGCCAATAACTTAGATACTAAAATGAAAAGCATAGCTATTTTCTTATACCTGGCAAAAGCTTTTGATAGCGTTTCAATACCTCTACTCCTCACAAAATTAGAAAATCTAGGTATTAGAGGGATACAGCTAAAACTAATCACAGATTACCTTTCTAACAGAACACAAAGTGTAAAGATAGGCGAATTCGTTAGTGAACATTTACCGGTCAATTTCGGTGTTCCACAGGGAAGTATAATCGGCCCAACACTCTTCCTAGCTTATATAAATGAGCTCTGTGACATGAAAATAGAAAACGGCACCATAGTCACCTATGCTGACGACACAGCCATACTAGTCCAGGGAAAGTGTTGGAAACAAGCCTACCAAAATGCACAAACTTCATTTAACCAAATCTCTTCGTGGTTAAGAATCAATCTCTTATCACTAAATGTAGACAAAACTAAGTACCTATCCTTCTACATCCGAGGCACCAAACCGGTCAATAGTTTTTCATTATATGGACATAAGACAGTTTTGTGTCAGTCTACTCCTCTATCACCTTCTACATGCGATTGTCCCTCTATTGAAATGGTAGACTCCATAAAATACCTAGGAATTACTATCGACAGCAAACTTTCTTTTGTGCCACACATTAGTGACCTAACCAAACGCGTACGAAGACTCACAGCTGTATTAAGATCCATACGCGATTGTGCTGATTGGAAGATCATACAAATGCTCAATTTCTCTTTGTGTCAGTCATTATTAACATACTGCATAACAGCTTGGGGAGGAGCCAATAAATCCCATTTAATAAGTCTAGAAAGAGCACAAAGAGGGTTACTCAAATGTAGTACTCACCGTCCTATAAGATACCCCACTGCAGACCTACATAATGAATGCCAAGTTCTCACTGTGCGGCAACTTTATATACAAAACACAGTACTACACCAACACACTCTCACCAAATACGACCCCAGCTTAAGAAAAAGATCATCGCATAATGTGTGCAACACCCAATCTATAAACACAACTTTTGCTACCAAATTTATAAATTATCTTGGGCCTTTTCTCTACAATAAAATTAATAAATTGACAACGATACATTCTTGCACCGCTTACAAAGCAAAATCGATCATTTTTAATCTGCTAGTAATCATGGACTACTCTACAACAGAAAATCTGCTAAAATCAATTGAATAAAAGTAAGTAATACATGAAATAATCACACACGCACGCTCGCAAACACACACACATTCACACACACACGCGCACACACACGCGCACACACACGCGCACACACACACACACACACACATACATTCATACACACAATACACAATATCTGAAAAATGAAAAACTAAACTTTTATACTAATCATAAATTTAATTTTTTAATTCATAAAATAATTTTATACATAATGTTCTTATATTGTAATTAATATAATGTAACTAACCTCCATTTCTAACTTTTTAAAATTCATACAAATGTAATTAATTAATTAATTAAATTAACTGTACTTACCAATAGGCAGTTACCACTGTAAACAGACGGAAGAGGCCTGGAACCTATCATACGGGTCTCGAGCCTAGTTTAGGTGCCAGGTTACCAAATTTGTTATATTTACCTGCCTTTTAATGATCAATAAATGATTTAAAAAAAAATAATAATAATCTTTAGTGTGTCGAACAGAGTAGCGTACCTCATAATTAAGTTAAACAAGGTACAGCCTCAAGGTTATCCAGGTTTACGCACCGATATCGACACACTTGGATGATGAGGTGGAGAGCAGGTATGAATATATCTCCAGAGCTCTACATACTACCTACAAGGCTCACTACAACGTGGTCATGGCAGACTTTAACGCCAAAGTGGGAGTACAGACTTGCAGTGAATCCAAAATAGAACCACACGGATTTGGGAGTAGGAATCACAGGGGACAAATTCTCGTCAATTTCCTCGAGAAAGAGGGGCTTTTCTTGATGAACTCGTTCTTCAAGAAAAAGCCCCAAAGGAAGTGGACGTGGCAAAGCCCCGACACTGTGACTAAAAACGAGATTGACTTCATTATTACAGACAAACGGCGCATATTCAGAGACATCTCAGTGATCACTAGGTTAATACTAGAAGTGATCACCGACTTGTACGAGGCTCTCTAGATATCGACTTTAAAGCCTAGAGATTCCGATTGATGTAGTCCACGCTCCGACCCAACCTACTCCAAACCGTTGTTTGGTCCGAAACATTCCAATTAAAATTGGAAAATCCATTCGGCCTTGGAAACCACAGATGACTTAGACCAGAAACTCGAAGAAGTGGTGGAAATCCTCAGGGATGAAGGGACAAAGTTTTGCTAGAGCAAACGTACGAGCAAAAAGTCCAAACATTCGGCAGAAACACTTCAGCTAATGGAAAAGACACGAACAGACCCTTTGTCAGCTTTGTCAACTAACCAGGTGCGCAACAAAACCATAAAGAAGCTGGTACGACGCGACCTCCGATCCTCTGTCAAGAGCGTGTTAAAACACGCTCTTGATTAAAGAATCAATTGAGCAGAACGTCGTCGCATCCAAGTCCGAGATTCTGTCGAAAGTTGAAGACTTCTACGGCAAGCTCTACGCATCGCATAGTTCAAGACCCGTACCCGATAATGAAGATTCTAGAGCCACCTTAACCCGCCACATCACAGAAGATCTGCCCGAAATTAGCCAAGACGAGATTGTGATGGCCCTGAAACAGCTCTAAAATGGAAAAGCCCCAGGAGAAGACGGAATCACAACAGAGCTTTTTAAAGCCGGAGGTGCTCCAGCAGTTCAACAGCTTCAACATCTCTTTCATTCCGTTCTTTTCACTGGGAGAACTCAACAGGCATGGAACAGAAGCATGGTGGTTCTGTTTTTCAAAAAAGGAGACAAAACCCTATTGAAAAACTACCGCCCGATTTCGCTTCTGAGCCATGTCTACAAGTTGTTTTCAAGGGTCATCACGAACCGTCTTGCGCGAAGACTCGACGAGTTTCAACCGGCCGGGTCAAACAGGCCGGGTTTTGAAGTGGTTACGGCACCATAGACCACTTTAAACTTTCGCGATTTGAACACATAGTTATAAATAAAATATCTAACTGAAATATTTAACTGTAATATCTAACTGTAACACTCAACTGAAATATTTAACTAAAACATTCAACATAAATATCTAACTGAAATATTAAACTGAAACATTAAACTGAAACATTAGACTGGAATATTAAACTGAAACATTTAACTGTTTTTTTTTTTTTTTTACTGAAACAATATTTAACTGAAATAGTTGGGAGTCCGCTATGGATGTGTTGTTGAGTTGGGAGCGACGGATCCGGCAGTCGCAGCGTTGTCGACTGAAGGCAGCGACGCAGCAAGTCGGCGCGTGCACCAGGGACAACGACCTGCGATGCTCTGCCACCCACTGCACCCGCACGCACCACGAGCTCCACTCCCAGCCACCTGAAACATGAAATAGTTGGGAGTCCGCTATGGATGTGTTGTTGAGTTGGGAGCGACGGAGCCGGCAGTCGCAGCGTCGTCGAGTGAAGGCAGCGACGCAGCAAGTCGGCGCGTGCACCAGGGACAACGACCTGCGATGCTCTGCCACCCACTGCACCCGCACGCACCACGAGCTCCACTTAACCGAACATTTAACGGAAAAAACACCAGGGTGCACGCGCCGACTTGCAACTGAAACATTAGACTGGAATATTAAACTGAAATATTAAACTAAAATATTAAACGGAAACATTTAATTTCTTTTTTTTTTTTTAACCGAAACAGTATTTAGGAGTGGAGCTCGTGGTGCGTGCGGGTGCAGTGGGTGGCAGAGCATCGCAGGTCGTTGTCCAGGGACAATAATAAATGTTTCCGTTTAATATTTTAGTTTAATATTTCAGTTTAATATTCCAGTCTAATGTTTCAGTTTAATGTTTCAGTTTAATATTTCAGTTAGATATTTATGTTGAATGTTTTAGTTAAATATTTCAGTTGAGTGTTTCAGTCAGATATTACAGTTAAATATTTCAGTTAGATATTTTATTTATAACCATAGACCACATCCACACAGTGTGGCAGATTGTACAGAAGACCGAAGAGTACAATCGGCCCCTGTGCTTAGCATTCCTGGACTATGAGAAGGCCTTCGACTCAATCGAAACCTGGTCCGCTCTGGAGTCCCTGCAGCATTGCCAAGTCGACTGGCGATATTTCGAAGTGATGAGATGTCTGTATAATGCCGCAACGATGACTGTACAAGTACAGAACCAGCGTACTAAACATGTCCACCTGCGTCGAGGAGTGAGACAGGGGGACGTCATATCCTCGAAGCTGTTCACTAACGCCTTGGAGGATATGTTTAAGACGCTGGACTGGAAAGATTCTGGCATTAAAATCAACGGCAAGTACATCTCTCACTTACGATTCGCAGATGACATCGTCATTATGGCAGAGACGCTGCAGGACCTACAAAGGATGTTGAATGGCCTAGCTGAATCTTCTCGTCGCATCGGTCTCCGGATGAATTTGGATAAAACCAAAGTCATGTACAACGAGCACGTTGTTCCGGAACCGATTGCCGTAGATGGAATACCACTCGAAATTTTACGAAGTATGTTTACCTAGGGCAGACGCTCCAACTAGGCAAAAACAACTTCAAGAAAGAAATCCAGAGGAGAATTCAGCTAGGCTGGGCAGCATTCGGAAAACTCCGTCGAGTCTTCTCGTCGCCTATACCGCAGTGTCTAAAGACAAAAGCCTTTAACCAGTGCGTCCAACCTGTGATGACATACGGAGCTGAGACGTGGACACTCACAGTTCGACTGGTCCACCAATTTAAAGTCGCTCAGCGAGCTATGGAGAGAGCTATGCTCGGTATTTCTCTGCAGGATCGAATCCGGAACGAAGTAATTCGCCAGAGAACTAAAGTTATCGACATAGCTCAACGGATTAGCAAGCTGAAGTGGCAGTGTGCTGGTCATATCTGCCGCAGGACTGATAACCGTTGGGGTAGACTTGTCCTGGAGTGGAGACCGCGAATCGGCAAACGTAGCGTAGGACGTTCTGTGACTAGGTGGAGCGACAACATACGCAAAGCGGTGGGCAGTGACTGGAAAAGAAGAGCCGAAGATCGGGCTCAGTGGCACACCTTGGGAGAGGCCTACGTCCAGCAGTGGACGGACACCGGCTGATAATAATGATGATGATTATATAAACGTTTTTAACTCTGTCACTTGTCTGTTTGTTACCTAATCAAGCCTAACGGACGAACCGATCTTACTGAAATTTAGCAATGAGATACTTTATAGCATGAGTATGAACATATGCTACTTAAGGGCCAAGTCTTTCTAAGCAAAATTCAAAATCACGCTCCACGTGGCGCCACAGAATACATACCAGTTTTACATCTCTTTGCTCCCTCTGCGTGAACTCTCGCTACCCCGTTAGTCATAAAGAAAGAAATGAAAAGTTTACTGTTGCTCTACTTTGTAATTGATATTTGATATTGTTTGTAATGTAAAAGCAAAGGTAGGCTGAATTGTTACTGTTTATAAACCGACTTCATTATCAAGAAAAAAACAGTTTAAAAAAACAACGAAATCTAAAAAAAAACATGAATTTGTAATATGTGAGTTATGAATATGATAGATATTAAGAAAAATCTATCCAAGTTATATTTAATAAAAAGATGTTTTTCAAGGTATGACTTGAAAAGATTTGCTATTTCTTTATTTATTTCCATATACTAGGTATTCAAACCTAACCCGAAATGGTGTTAGGCACGGCAGAGTCCTGTTTAGCGTTTGATTTACCAACCATAATACTTCGTGACGATCTTCGTGATGATCTGATAAAAAAATATGTAATGATGACTTATGTCCAGAATATTTATGTACATCAATTTTTATTCGTTCATATTAAGTGGCTTTGCTTTAAAAAAATAATAACTTTGCACAAATAATTTGCCGCGAGTCAATTTTCCAAGACTGTAGCTTCTTGGTATACGTGAACGAAGTCGCGGGTATCATCTAGTATTATATATAACTAGTTGCGCCTCACGGCTTTGCCTGCGTTTAAAAGTATCTTATGTTATATACTGCTATGCTAGCTATTCATATGCAAAATTTTAGCTAAAATCCGTTCAGCCGCTTAACCATGCAAAATAATAAAAAACGCGTACATACATACCTACTATATATATATTCGGTATGCTCGTTAGGACATTTAACAGAATAGTGGTTACTGCTCTGTGGGACGCATGCAAGTGGACACAGACAGGTCCATCCAGACACTGCTGTGTATTTTGTGTGGATAAAGGTACGGCTAAACAACAACAAAAAAATACAACAACGGGTTGCACTCCGGGAGTGCCAGCAGAAGTGAAAACTTGAACATTAACGTTGTGCATTTCGTCTACTCTCCCTCCGTCTAACGAATTTTCGATTAGGTCACGTGTGCTGACGCGAGTTTGACATTTTTTACCCATCCCAAAAAAAGTTTCTCTCCCTCCATCTTACGAATTTTTGATCAGGTCACGTGTCCTGACGCGAGGTCCTAACGCTAGTTTAACATTTATTACCCACCCCAAAAAGTTCACAACGGCACTAAAGAATTTTTTACTTAAAACGATTGCAAAAAAAAAGTTGCCGAGTTGATTTTAGTGGCAGTAAATCCTACTAGCCAAATCAGAGATTGCTGGAGATAGTTTTGTACAGATATTCTGAATGAAGGCGTATGATCTTACGTTGTTATTTCTTTATTTGCTCGTAGCACGTTGCACTATGCCTATGCTATGAATAAGAGCAACTAAGCAAGTAGAGCTTAAACAGACAGGAGCAGTGATCATGAAAGTATATGTAAACGCGTAATAACAACGAAGGCACTACCTTCGTAAGATATAATATGTGTCTGTCTGTATCCTTAATAGATTTTCCTTGTTCCCAAATATAGCACGATGCTATAACTGAGCGCGCCTGCGGTAGAGCGACTTATAACATTTATTGTACATGAGCGAGTAATATTTCAAATTATCTACTTACCATGTTCTTGTATTCCAACTTCCAAGCGTGTACTGCTCAAGATTATTGCCTTACATCGTCGATCGTATCGTCACTCAAAATCAGGTGAGATAGTGATCAAACGCTTACAGTCTAGTGTAAAAAAATGTTGATAAAAGTGTTATGTGCAAATATTATATATACTTACCCAAAAATTTAGCACCCCGTTGTGGCGTAATGTCTCTTACTAATTATATACTTTATTATGTAGGTATATTGTGGCTTTGATAAGCGATTTTAAAGCGGATGAATAAGTGGACGGTTCAGAATTTGTAGGCGACCTCCGCTGATATCCCATTTGATGCTGATAAAACCGCAAGGAAATTCCTCTCCATTAGATATTCTATGAAAGCCTAATGAGGTATGTAGATAAAGAACCAGTGGCCTTTCATGTCCTTTCTCATTTAGAAATTTATTTCAAATTCGGTCATTTTGGGAGTAGCCCAAAGGACATCCGAATGACTTAGGTGTAATTGAGAACTTTTTATTTTATGACTTTAGTGAATCAAGTTTTTATGAAAGCTTTAATTTTTAGACTTCCTTTGGGAAAGGTAGGTAGATACTATTATTAGTTCATATATAATTCAGGCATCCGTTGATTGATTTGGTTATTAAAATTAGGTTCTGTTCGAAATTATACCGTTATTATAAGTTTGATTGAATCTTGATGGCTTATTTAAACATTTTACCAAGATCTAACTGGAATTCAGAAATATGGAGTGTAACACTGCGAATGAAATTTACCGAATACGTACGTACCACAAGGCGATATTATTTGGGCGTTGAGCGAGTGAATTAACTTATATACCTATATAATAACTACTCTCGCTCGTTAGGTGTAATATTTATGTTTAATATATTTAATCCCGACGCAAAAAGATGGGGTGTTATAAGTTTTACGTGTGTATGACTGTGTATTCTGTGTATATGAGTATCTGTGTGTCACTGTGGCATCTTAGCGCCCAAATGGATGAACAGATTTTGTTTGTTTTTGTATGAAAGTCTTAAAGAGAGTGTTGTTAGCTTTAATTCATGAAATTACTTTCAGCCGTTTACTTGCTACGTTACTCCTCACCAAACAACAGCAGAGATGTCGTATTTGCGCTCATTGGAATGTCCTCAACGAACAGATTAAGATTATCCTACATCCTTCTACTATTATAATATTATAAAGGTGAAAGTTTACTTCTTCAGGCTAAAACTATTCTACGGGAAATTTGCTATGTATAGCTTAGACCCTGGGTATACATAGGGTACTTTTTATCCCGATATTCCCACGGGAACGATGTCTACGCGGGTAAAACTGCGGGGCACAGCTAGTTATACATAAACCAGTCGGAGGTGGTTTTACATTTATAATTTTAGTATTATTTGAATTGATATATATATATATAATATATATATATATATATATATATATATATATATATATATTACAAATACAATTACAATTTTTTAATTACAAAATTTCTTTATTGACATAATGACATTGTACAATATGATAATGAATCCATAAGCTCCCGAACTAGCGTTGCTGTGTCTCAGGAGCCAATGGCTTCTCCCATATATGTGATCACTTTGTTTTATGTCCAATTTATTAACTGCTAACAAATAATATTGCTAATTACTAACTTTTATTATTAATTTATTTGTGTGTGTGTGTGTGTTTGTATTTATGCGTATGTTTGTGAGGGAGGGTGTAGGATGTATGTATGTAGGTATGTGTTTCTGTGTGTATGAGTAGAAGTGTATGTATGTGTCTTTATTTGTAAGTCTGTATCTGAGTTTGTGTATATGTATGTATTTTTATATGTAAAAAGTTAAACACTCTAATTTATATTGAAATCAGAAGTATGTATCACCAAGTAGTTTCTCTAAGTTGTCATATTCAAATGTTTTGAGGTATGTTATAATTTTAGTTTTTATATCATTGTTATTAATTTTTCTAATATTGTGTATCTTATCAATTGTATTATAAAGACGTGGAATTAGTATGTCATAATGTTTTTGAGCGAATCTTGTTTTGGAGCTTGGAACTGGACAACGTTTTACTCTTTGTGTTGATTCTGGTAAAAATTGAACAATTTTCCTATGGTATCGCCGCAAACTTTCATAAACAAATATTTTTCTAACAGAGAGAACATTCGCCTTTTCGTATACCGCAGATGTAGGATGCCTATAAGTTAGGTAAAGCATAACTTTTAACAGGGCGCGTTGTGCTCGTTCCGCTTTTATCAAATGCGTTTTGGCTGCACTTCCCCAAGCACATATGCAGTACCTGATAAGGCATTCACACAGCGCCTTGTATGTTTGGACTACAAGATATGGTTCAGCGACAGTTCTCAGAGTTTTAAATATATATATAAGTTTTCTTATTCTAGACGCCAAAACGTTTATATGCGCGTTCCAGTTGACTTTATCATCTATTGTTACCCCGAGGTATCTAATAACGCTAACCCGATTTAGCATTGCACAGTCGCAGTTTGTTACATATTCTTTTCTGTTGCAAGGAAAACTATGTATTCTAATAAAAAAGTCTGATTTTGGACTGCCTGTTGATGTAATACTGTAACACATGTAATTTGTCTTACTCGCGTTTAGCGACAGAAGACTATCTTCTAGCCAGTGTGTTACAGTAGATAAACATTTCTCAGTTCGTGTCTTTACCATATCCCAGGACTTATCATGGACGAGTAGTACGGTGTCGTCAGCAAACATCAACAGATCAAGGCCAGACAAGGACGTACTACACAGATCATTAATATAAATGAGAAACAGCAGTGGCCCTAGTGTACTTCCTTGTGGCACACCATATGTACACGCTGCGCTCTCACTCACATACTTCTCAACCTTTACACTTTGTATTCTGCCAGAGAGATAGTCCACAAACCAGTCATGAGCCAATCCTCGAATGCCGACATTTTCTAGCCTAGTGAGTAGTATTGGGATGGAGACTGTGTCAAATGCCTTCTGGAGGTCAAGGAACACACCGACACATTTATCTCCATTGTCCAAGTATGATGTGATCATCGATGCCAGCTTCATGACCGCATCTTCAGTAGACCTACCTTCCCGGAACCCATACTGATTTGCGTGAAGTAAGTTGTTTATCTCTAAGTATCGCATGACTCTATTTTTCATCAGCTTTTCTAATATTTTAGAGAGAGTCGAGAGGAGAGAAATGGGTCTATAATTAGATGGACTATTTTTGTCACCAGATTTAAATATGGGACAAACGATTGCTGTTTTGAATACCTTTGGAAACGTGCCGGTTTCGAAGCTAAGATTACATATAAACGTTATTGGCTCTGCCAAGAACTGGTGAAACGTTTTGAGTGTGTTCGCCGTAATTTTGTCCCATCCCGGAGCACTGTGTGACTTCATGCCGAGAATCACAGCTTTTACTTCAACCGTGTCAGTGGGAAATAATGACATTGTATTCATGGGTTGAGATGATGCTTTGGCTAATAAAGACAGTTGAGATTCATTTTTGTTTAACATTTGTAGAGTTTTGTCTGCAAGTGAACCACCAATTGACGTAAAATAATTATTTACAGTGTTGAGAGATTCAATCGGGTTATTTTTTATGTTCAATAAATCAGAATGTGGGACTTTAGACTCTTTAAAATTACACGCTTCTTTTATGATTTTCCAGGTCTCCTTTATATTTCCCTTATTTCTACATAACTTTTCTTTATAATATTCTTTCTTCAAATTCTTTATAATACTATTACATATGTTTCTATATTTTAAGTATTTTTCTTTCCTATTCTTATCGTCAGGATATTTTTTTACTTTCATATGTAACCTATCTCTTTTTCTTATGGATCTCACTACACTCTGGGTGATCCAGGGTTTAAGCGGTTGATTTTTCCTAGATATTGTTCTTATTTGTGTATTTTTATTAATTATACCGAGTAGTTTCGTCGCAAATAGTTCAGCAGCTAAGTTAGCATCACGTAATTGAAACAAATCACTCCATTTCTCTTTAGCAAGTAGGTCTGAGACTCCTTCGTTGTTAATAGTATGTATTTTTCTGGAAGCAAAGGTTTTTTTATGGATTTTAGCATTATCTAGATAAAGAAGAATAGGGGAATGATCTGTTAATTGCTGCTCAAAGACTAATGTCTTCCATTTGCAATTAGTCTTAACCATAAAATGGTCGATACAGGTCGTAATTCTGGTTGGTAGGTTAATTCCTTGTCTAAGGCCATGTACAGCCATTAAGTTAAGATAGTCTTGAGTGGATGTTAAAAGATTTTCTGATAATGTGTCAATATTAATGTCTCCTGTAAAGATAATTGTATTTGTAGAAACATTGCTTATTATAATATCAAGAGATTCTATATAATTAGTGATATTTCGAAAACAAGGAGGACGATATGAACAAATAATCGTATATTCATTGGAAATGTCAATGACAAGACAATTGCCCTCTGAACATCTTGGCTCATATGCTGTCGCTTTAATTTCATGCTTAACATAGGCAACTACTCCATCATTCTGATTTAGGCTATTTAAGGTCCAGAAAGTGTTATATTTTTCGATGTTTGGTGGTGGGTTTAGAAAATTTGTCCAACATTCTGTAAGAACAAAAACATCCACCGAAATATCCAAACTGGCTATAAACGCAACAAATAAGTCAAAATTGCAATTTATACTACGTATATTGACTGTCACAATTGAAAAAGATTTGCTATTACCGAGATCAGCATTAAGAAGCTTTAGACAGCCGTTAGAGTCGCTTATCGATAAACATTCGATGCTATCTGTCAGATCTACCTCGCTTATTAAAAAAGAGTTATTATCCATTATTTTTATTGATATATGTACTAGGGTGCATTTTGAGTTTCTCATTTTGACCTATAAGATCTAAAACATTTGCAATAAAAAAATAAACGTTATGGTATATAGCTTCCGTACGATAAACTGACAACGTGTGCTGGTGATTGTAATGTGTTTGTTTGTAGTAGTTGTTGTATAGTGTAGATGAAGAAATGTATTTTGTGTATACTGATGTTTTGTTTTCACAGGTTCTATTATGCAATAAATTAACGCCTCTAATTTCGTTTGCATAGATGGACAAGATACAATTAGTTAACGCGCACATAATTATGACAGTAATGTAAAATAATACTAGTCACGCACATTTTAGTTTTTCCAGGTCATCTTCGTTGTTCACCTTTACGAGTGAAGCACCATCTGATCTTCTCAGATATACTCTGCCTCTCGAGGTCCAGCAGTACTTAAAGCCTTTAGTTTTTGCAAATTCTCTGGCTAAGAAAAATATCTTTTTTGTTTGAGGAGTGAGTCCCTCCGAGACAAATATCGGCTTTGTAGGGCCGTCCAGTTTGAGGTTTGAGGTGCTAAATTTAGAGGTGGCATATGTTTTGTTATAGGCTTTCACGGAGCCAACTATTTTGTCCCTCAAAATTACTGTAGAAAGCTGGGCAACTATTGGCTGACTGCTGTTTTCGCTCTTGGTGTTTATGCGAAAAACATCGCGAAGCTCTGATGGCTGAATCGGCACTTTAAGAGCGTTTCCAACATTCTTCACTAACTGAACGAGGTGCTCCTTTGTTTCGCCGGTTTTTTTGGGAACGTTTCGTATTTCGACAGTCGAACTCATCAGAAATCTGTCCATATGCTCTAGTCGAGACTCCAAAACCTGAATATATCTCCGGTCTTCAGTCCTTTCGTTTTCCAAAATGCTTACTCTGGATATAACGTCTTCATACTTTTGAGCAAGAAAATCAATGGAACTTGAAATTGCCATATTTTGCTCTGTGTGCGTCTGGATGCCACTCTGAACATTCTTGGTAAGAGCTTCAAACCTATCATTTTGGTCTTTTTTTAGCTCATTAAACATGGCTAGAATGTCACTCTTAACCTTGTTTTGCTCCGTATCGACGGGAAATCCATACTGCATCTTTTCCATAATGGCTAAGAATTTTTCATCTTGGTCTTTTTTTATTTCCGCAAACATCTTCATGGCCTCCTCTCTACTCATTTCATCCTCTCTTTTACGCTTTCTTAGCGTAATATTGGGGTCGCTTGCAGTATGTTCCCGAGATATTTCAGGCACAGCTATCGATTCCCTTAGGGGTATGTTAGGATCCGATCTACAATGCGCAAGATGTGGTAACGCAGGTAAAGGTAGCTGCGACGCGTGAGAAGTAGAAGGTGGTGGAGGTGAACGTCTGACCGACATCGCAGGTACTCACGCGGCGGTCTCTAGTACCAGGAAAACAGAACGCGGCAAGCAGTGCACGTAGTCAACCGGCGCACAAGTATAATGTATATAGCCCGCTTCAGTGTGTAACTAACACAATGATAATGTCTCGTGGGTCGCTGCTCAAATGCGTACAGTGTAGCACAGCGCACGAAGTCCTATGTAGTGAGTATGTCGTACAGGCGAAGATCCCTTTCACTTTTCTTAGTGTGCACATACAATGTGAATGCCGACTCACCGGATAGTACACAGCGACACGAGCAAGGCAGAGCTTAGCCGTTGATCTTCTTGTTATTTATGCGCTCTTATTATTTGGTTTTAATTAATTGCACTGAATTTAAATTAATTTACGTTTTATTTAAACAAAATATTTGAAATTTCAGTTATAAAATCGAAATAGGGTCTAGTTAAAACACGTCTGTACTATACAGGGGTCCGGGGGAGAAGGATATAGTTCTGCTGTTTACTAGCACATTAGTAGTATTCTTGTTAACCCCTCCAACTAAGCTGTATATGCTTGTGTCTGGAGTGGGTTCACGTCAGTAGTGCAATGGGTGGGGTGGGGACCGAACTCACGACCTCTCGATTGCCAGTACGACACCTTATCCATAGGGCTATTGCCGCCTGTTTTACCTTCGCATTCAGGTACCTACATTCATACTCAAAATTATTTGATTTAAACTTCAATTAAAATTAGTCAAGACGAGCTAAGCTGTGATGTCATGGAGCAATGTAACCTTGCCTTTATGATAGACAGACAGATGGTGTCCGAACTCTTTTACGTAAACAATCAGTTTTAATGAGCCAAAGCATAAACTGTGAAAACACAAACGTAAATACTGAGGCAACTCTGTGGGTTAACAATAGATTCCATTCATTTTTCAATTTGTTGATGAATTTGTAAACTAGATTATAAGCTCGATGTACGTAGAGCTACTTTGAAAAGATTTATGCTTCAGCTGTTAAAATATTATAATAACAATCTTATTAAATACCAGCTATTTGATTTATTTATTAATATTTTGTTACCGTTTTATGGTGGATATTCCTTCAACACGCAGGAAGGTTTTTGCACCTTCTTTTTTATTAGGGTTCCGTAGCCGAATGGCAAAAAACGAAACCCTTATAGATTCGTCATGTCTGTCTGTCTGTCTGTCTGTCCGTCCGTATGTCACAGCCATTTTATTCCGAAACTGTTAAGACTACAGAATTGAAACTTGGTAGGTAGATGTATTCTGTGAACCGCTTTCCGATTTTTATACAAAAGTAAAAAAAATAAAAGTTTAAGTGGGGGCATCCCATACATGAAACTGAAAGAAAACAAATGTTTTTCTTTAAACCTATACATGTGGGATGTCTATGGATAGGTCTTCAAAAATGACATTGAGGTTCCTAAAATCATTTTTTCTCAAAGTCAATCATTTGAAAGATAGGCGCGTCTAAAGTGGTAAAATGTGTGTCCCCCCCCCCCTCTAACTTTTAAAGTAGGGGAGTAAAAAATCAAAAAAAAAATATATGCTGTAGATCTTAATAAAAACTAACAACGAAAATTGGTTTGAACGAGCTACAGCCAGCAGTTTTTGAGATATGGCGACCGCAAAGATAACTTTGTTTTTCATACAAACACTATGAAAAACAAAGTTAATTTTGTAGTTGCGAAAAATCATAGCTATGGAATACTTAACTGTGTTACGGAACCCTACGAGTGCGAGTCCGACTTGCAATTGGCCAGTTTTTTATTATATACGCATTGCCAAGGAATGGATTTCCCTGTCTGAATCTGTGAGCCATTTCACAAAATCACGCGCTGGGCACTCGCGCCGTGCTGATTGATCGTCTCGCGCTTGTACATTGATAATTTAGAGTACCTTGTTAAATATTTTTTCGTGTCTAATAAAACAGAGTTATTATTACAGATTGATGAAGAATGTACTTTGTTTTGTTACATTTGTTACATTTATTCGTTAAACAAGGTGCGGAAAATTGGTCACTACAACATAATTAAAGTAATGTTTATAAATGTGGTACAAAACAGATTATTCTATTTATATCAATTATTCAACATGTTATACATATTTCCTATGATAGTAAATTTAACGCTTAAAATCTTTGAGTAAGCGCATTAAAATGTGAAATGGCTTTAAGTACAATTTGGGGGTCTTTAAGTTGAGAGTGAATAGATGTCTTCTAAGTGATATTTGCGCTACATCTTCGATCACATCGTCATTTAACATCCGGTAAAATAGTTAGGGGACAACCGCTAAATTATTCATCATTAAAAAAGCCATACCCCGCGGCTCTTCGGGATGTAAAGGTAGCCTATGTGTTAAAAATAATTCAGAAAGCTACTCCTGTTTCCATTACAAAATCATTCCAATCTGTCTAGACGTTTCAGCGTAAAATAATTACAAACACACTTATCCACACACACACAAATATTCACAATTATAATATCATTCATTGAAACAGCGGCTTCGGCCGAGCTAAAAGGTAGGTATCTATCATATGTACTATTTTTAAGCCGCGACGCAAACAGAATGCGTGCTATAAGTAACAATAAGACAGTCATGTATCACATGTATGTAACAATAACCCTTCCCTTCCGTATGTGCCAATAACCTTCAAAAGTATATATACCTTTCTGGCTAATCTTTAGCAACATATCATTCATGTATTTTTTTTTAAAGATAAAGATATTTAAAATATTTTATTCGCTTTAAACATGCGTATAAAAAAAGCTAATTAATAAATAACCAAGAGCTCGTCATGCGCGGGCGTGCAACCTTTGCAAATGGCGCTGCTTTACTCAGCTAAATATACATCCAAAATTTAAATTAATAATAATTAACGTTATAGTACCAGTAACGCTTACTAAAGCGTCATTCAGTAACTCACTTAACCACCCACTGAGGTGACGTAATCCCTGTCATCTTAAGGCAGGGATAGCAAACCAATTGGCACGCGTGCCATTGATGCAACACAATATTTTGGGCATGTTACAGATCATAAAATGTATACACTAAGAAAAACAAGTGTGAATTAGGTCGAGCGAGCGCAGGTGATCCTACTCTACGGACGTAGAGTTCTGGTGCGGTCTGCGGGGTGGCGTCAACATTATTTGATGGCCAGCCCGCCCCGGCTTCGCACGGGTAGAAAATATATGCCTACAAAATTTGCATCAGTTTGTTGCATCGAATATAAAATATTAACATATTTTACAATCATCGTCATATTTCAACCAATTTACACAAAACCTTAACGAATTATGCACCTAAGACCTAAACCTTCCTCATAAACACTCTGGCTATTGGTGAAAACCGCATGATAATCCATTCAGAAGCTATTCAGATTATTGCGAACAGACAGACAGACGCAGTGATGGACATTGTTTTATAATACTTACGTAGTGATATTGGACGGTCCTTTGGCGTAAAGGATAGTTAACCTGATTCTGACCCGAGGGTCGTTGGTTCTAATCCTATCTATATACCTACCAATGAAAGTTTTATGTGCATTCATGAATCATAGGTTTTCGTACAGAAGTAGTGGGATCATTAAATCTACCAATAATTAAGATAGTTTAAAAACTAAAACAACTGACTTCAATGCCTCGCGAGTCAGTTTTAGTAGCACGTTTGAGACGTTAATCGTAATATCTCTGAAGATACTTATCACATCTCAATGAAATTACAATGGAACCACCTCGAAAACGTACCCTACCGATTACAAAAATAATCATTCGAATCGGTTCACAATCGCGTAACATACACACACAAAGAAAAGAAAGAAAAAAAAAACATACAGACGAATTGAGAACTTCCTTATTTTTGGTAGTCAGTTGAAAAATAACTTACCACCAAGGAAAACATCTGCCGCCGTAACCTTACGGCGTTCCCCGACGCAAAAAGTAGGGGTATTATACGTTTAACGTGTGTATCTGTGTGTCTGTCTGTCTGTAGCATCTTAGCACCCAACCGGATGAACTGATTTTGATTTAAAGTAGGGGTATTATACGTTTAACGTATGTATCTCTGTGTCTGTCTGTAGCATCTTAGCACCCAACCGGGTGAACCGTTTTTGATTTTATTACTGATAGTTTTTTTTTGATAGATGTCTTCATCGAGAGTGTTCTTAGCTTTGATTCATGAAAATTCATTCAATCGTTATAAAACTATGAGCTTTAATCAACTTTCATAGGTCTAATCAATTCGAAAATCTTATTCAACGATATTGTAAGAACATGGAAGCATTGACCTGATGCTGGGACATCTCCTGGACTCTACAGAATACTCACATCCTCACCAACTTACAGCTCAGATTTTAAATGTCTTGTTTAGAGTCATTGTAATGCTTTTAATGACAAGATTATACATAGATCAGTCGGGGTGGTTTAAAATATTATATTATAAGGAATAGGGGGGTCAGGAAGGAAAACCCGACTTATTTTTATATAGTAGATTTCCTGAATTTTCTTTGCTATAAACCTCACGGAGCCCGAGACCTTTCCAACGAATGCAAAACCGTGGAAATCGGTTCGTGCGTTCTGGAGTTATAGCGTCATCAAGGAAACCCCGACTTATTATTTTATTACTGATAGTTTTTTTTTGATAGATGTCTTCATCGAAAGTGTTCTTAGCTTTGATTCATGAAAATTCATTCAATCGTTATAAAACTTTGAGCTTTAATCAACTTTCATAGGTCTAATCAATTCGAAAATCTTATTCAACGATATTGTAAGAACATGGAAGCATTGACCTGATGCTGGGACATCTCCTGGACTCTACAGAATACTCAAATCCTCACCAACTTACAGCTCAAATTTTAAATGTCGTGTTAAGAGTCATTGTAATGCTTTTAATGAAAAGATTATACATAGATCAGTCGGGGTGGTTTAAAATATTATATTATAAGGAATAGGGGGGTCAGGAAGGAAAACCCAACTTATTTTTATATAGTACAATTCCTGAATTTTCTTTGCTATAAACCTCACGGAGCCCGAGACCTTTCCAACGAATGCAAAACCGTGGAAATCGGTTCGTGCGTTCTGGAGTTATAGCGTCAGGAAGGAAAACCCGACTTATTTTTATATAGTAGATTATTATTAATTATTATTATTAATCCAAAATTAACTACACACTGATCCTTCTTATATACTAAATCGATTTAGAAATTGAAATTAATACACCACAATGTCATGAAAATAATAATAAATCCAGACTTCCATCCAGACTAATATTACAAAGAGAAAACGTTTTTAAACGAGTTCAACTTTTGAGATGTTTAATCACGAAGTAGGTTCATCAGTTTCAATATCGTGAAAAATTTCGTTTGCACGATGCAGGATTTCATACATTTAGGCAATATTTAAAGGAGAGCAATAAAAATCTACACTAGCGCCATCTCTGGGTTTTAATTGTCATAACTGTTAAATGCGAAAGTATCTGTCTGTCTGTCTGTGTCACTTTCACGCCAAAACTACTGAACCGATTTGAATGAAATTTGATACACTGATAGTCTAGAGCCTGAGAAAGGACATAGGCTACTTTTTAATGCGAAAAAAGGGTTGTAAAGGCTTGAAAAGAGGAGGATGAAAAGTTGTATGGAAGTATTGTCATTTTCAAAGCTAAGAAGCTTGAAACTTATTTCTTAGTCTGTTGTTTCGATATAAATAAATTTGACATTCAAAGTTTGTCAAAGTTTTACCCTCAAGGGTGTAAAATAACAATAGGAGATGAAAGTTTGTATGGAAATATGTAAGGTTTATGTTGATGTTCTACTGATCCGATTTAAATGGAATTTGGTACACACATAGTCTAGAGCCTGAGAAAGGACATATACATTTTAATGCGAAAAGAGGGTTGTAAGCGGTTGAAAGGGGGGAGGAAATGTTGTATGGACGTAACGTCATTTTTAGAGCTGGAAGCTTGAAACTTATTACACACATCAACACTGTCTAGGGATATTTTGTAAAAATGTCTTAAACTCATAAAATACTGGCCGGTTTAAAAGTATTTTAATGAAAGCTTATTTTGTAGGTCTTAATGAATTATTCCAAATTTGAATTTGAAAAACAAATTAAAAACAAAAGACTTGTGCGACATAATTGTAGCGATGGTCGAATGTATTTATTTACCTAACCTAGTTTTTGATATTTTTTTGTTTCAAAATAAAGTTTTAATAAAAATCATCGGTTAATTTCGAATTTATGAAACTGTATGCATCATGCAGCGGCGCTATTTAACGAGAGACGAGATATTAAGGGCAGTAGGCATGCTTCAAGCTAGGGCTACTCAACGGAGTAAAGCCGAGGAGATTGGAACAAGACAAAACGTGATTTCAAGGTTGTGGTCACGTTATCGTGCCACTGGTGAAGTGGCTGAAAGGCACCCAGGCGGGAAGCGCATAACCACCCAAAGACAGGACCGATTTTTGCAATTGACCGCGAGAAGACAACCTAATGTTACGGCCATCCAGTTGGTTCAAAGGCTCCAGTCAGAGCACCAGTTGCTTGTCAGTGACCAAACTGTGAGGAGATGACTGCATGAGGCTAACCTTCATGCTCGCAGGCTGCTTCGTACTCTAGCACTACGCAGAGGAAATCGCGGACGAAGATTAGAGTAGGCTCGAGAACATTTGCTCTGGGAAGATAACCAATGGTCTATAGTGCTGTTTACCGAGGGGAGGGGAGGGAAGGGGAGGGGGAGGGGAGGGTAAGTGAGAGGGGGATTAGCGTGGCGTAGTGCGGTGCGGTATATTTGGGATACGTATGTGTTTTATTAGTTAATGCTATCCACAGACACTGTTCCACGCGGACGAAGTCGCGGCTACAGCTAGTATGATTATAATTTGTCATTTAAAAATTCGTCTGTATAATAACATATCAGAATCAAAAATAGCCCATTTATGAAAAACATAACATTGTCCAGGTCATTTAAAGATTTAGAAACCTTATTGAAAACGTTGTTGGTAAGAGATTTGGCAAACATTAAGGCTGAGTTGCACCATCTTACTTTAACCGTAAATTTAACTATTAACCGGTGATTTTGTATGGAGTTTGACAGATTTTTGACGTTTGTTATAGTTATAGTAAGATGGTGCAACTCAGCCTCACAGTCGGCCGTCTCCCTGACACTAATCTTCTTTGAGAATACTGAGAATTATAGTATATATATAGTATATATACTAGCTACTACCTGCGGCTTTGCCCGCATGGCCTACAGCAAAATAAATAAATAAAATCTTCAGAAACAAATATTATAAGTCTCATGATCATCTAATACTATAAGAATCTTTGTCCTGACATATTGACTGACTGACTGACTGACTGACTGACTGACTGACAGACAACGCACAGCCTAAACCGCTGGTCGCAGAGACTTGAAATTTGGAGGTTATATTTGTCTTAGTACGTAAGGGTGTACTAAGAAAGGATTTTCCAAAATTCACCCCTTAAGGGGATGAAATGGGGATTCAAAGTTTGTATGGAGAAACAAGATTAGATAGTATTTTCTATTCGAAACCTCACACAAGGGCTGAAGTAAAAAATAAGTAAATAAGTGTTTCAGGCTTTTTCAAAATTCCACCCCTAAAAGGGTAAAACGGGGTAACAACGTCTAAAAATCAATATTATTTCTGATTGCGCTGAAATTTGGCATACAAATAGTTATTACGACGTTAGTTCCCTCTGAGAGAGGATTTTCCTAAATTCACCCCTTAAGGGGATGTAACGGGGGTTCAAAGTTTGTATGGAGCAACAAGACTACATAGTATTTTCTTTTCGAAACTTCGCACAAGTACTTCAGTAAATAAATAAGTAAATACGTGTTTCAGGAAATTCCACCCCTAAGAGGGTGAAATGGGGTAACAAAGTGTGAAATCAATATTGTTTCGAATTGCGCTGAAATTTGGCATGCAGATAGTTATTTAGACGTACTTAGGTATCCGCTAAGAAAGGATTTTTCAAAATTCACTCTTTAAGGGGATGAAAAGGAGGTTCAAAGTTTGTATGGAGAAACAAGATAAGATAGTCTTTTCTATTCGAAACTTCGCACAAGTACTTCAGTAAATAAATAAGTAAATATGTGTATAAGACTTTTCGAAATGCCACCCCTAAAAGGGTGAACTGGGGTAACAAAGTCTGAAATCAATATTGTTTCGGATTGAAATTTGGCATGCAGATAGTTATTTTGCGTAGAGGTATCCGCTAAGACAGGATTTTTCAAAATTAACTCTTTAAGGGGATGAAACGGGGGTTCAAAGTTTGTATGGAGAATCAAGATCAGATAGTCTTTTCTATTCGAAACTTTGCACAAGTACTTCAGTAAATAAATAAGGAAACATGTGTTTCGGACTTTTTCAAAATGCCACCCCTGAAAGGGTGAAGTGTGGTAACAAACTCTGAAATCAATATTGTTTCGGATTGCGCTGAAATTTGGCATGCAGATAGTTATCATAACGTAGGTGTCCGCTAAGGATTTTTCAAAATTCACTCCTTAAGGGGATGAAACGGGGGTTCAAAGTTTGAACCGATTTGGCTTTTACTTCTTTAATGTCTTTTATGATAGAAAGGATTTTATAAAATAAAAGTTTTAAGTAAATAAAAGCAGTCTAACGCGGGCGAAGCCGCGGGGAACTTCTAGTTGATTATAAGCGCTTTCACTCCCTCATTAATTATATATGCAAACTGACAATATCCCAAAATAAGGAATAAGGCCGAAGTACTCCGTAAAACGAACTAATATCTGGGATGACCACAGACCTAGGATTAGATATTACCCGTTACACGTACACACTACGTTACACGTAGTGAAATCCTCGGTATGTGGGGATGACAGTAGTATGATGGTTTTAATAAAATCTACAACCGGACACAAAACGTGTGTAAAAAAATGTAATAAGGAGACAACCAGAAGTTTAATCTAATATATAAAATTCTCGTGTCACAGTTTTCGTTGCCATACTCCTCCGAAACGGCTTGACCGATTTTGATGAAATTGTTGTGCTTATCCGGTATCTATGAGAATCGGCCAACATCTATTTTTCATCCCCCTAAATGTTAGGGGTAGTCCACCCCTAAATTTTTTATTTATTTTTTAGACAAAATTTTTAATTTCTATTTTTTTATGATACAACATACAAAAATACATACAATCCTCAATTTTCACCCTTCTACGATCAACCCTTATTTTTTAATAGCCATTTATTTATATGGCAAAACAACGTTTGCCGGGTCAGCTAGTAAATAATAAATATTGCGTACAACAAAATACTATTGATTAAAACAGCAAAATACCTAATTTTGTTTTCACTGCGTTGATATAACAGTCAGTCAGTCAAACAAACGCATGGGGGATGATTTCGGAAAAGCTGTGATACACATGTCTCACTATTTTAATTAAAGAGTACCTATGTGTACCAATAGTCAAGTTAATTGAAGTCAAGTCAAAAAAACCAGAGATAACAAAGTTTCAAAGAAATTTCAACCCTCCATTTCACCCTTTGGGATAGAATTTCGAAAAACAAAAGCTTCGAATAAATAATTTAACGTTGAACAATAATAAAAACCGCCGCGAGCGGTCTATTTATAGTAAGTACAGTAAGCAAGCATGTCGCAGCGATTGGAGCAATTACTGTGTCTTGAGTTTATGGATACTCCAGTAACCATAAACATGATTAATTTTGAACTTGACTTTGTGTTTGAAATTCTGGTTAATCTCCGTCAATACGCCTTTAAATGGAATGAATACAGCCTTTTTTTTTTTTTTTTTTTTTTTTCATTTATTTACTTCATGTGGGTACACTGTACACTTATGAACGTCAGTCTTTTTCATTACACATTATAAATACAATAATTAAAATACATTTACTTTGAAACCCCGCCTTCGTTACAGGCATTCAGATTTTATGGAAGGGCTTTACGCCAAATAATTCATAAAATATGGGCAAGGTAAACCACATCTGGGATTTTACCATAGGTTCCATTGTTATTTTAATCTTACTTTGCTGCAGAGCTATATTGCTACTCTCATAGGAGTCCAAAATGTCATGCAAAATATGTAATCTGTCATGTATAACATTACTTACTTCATCTGCAACAAGGGTAATAACATTCTTATCCATTCTTACAGTTCAAATCATACCGTGCATCCATAGGCATCGATGGATTTTCCTTTCGAAAATGTAAGTGCGCATTTCACAAGTGACCTCCAATGAAGGAAAACGTGTTGTTAAAAATCCGCTTAGTGACTAAACTAAGCTGGCAGAGCGCAGGTGTTGGGCTAGCTTATATCAGTCTAGTAACGACCCTTGCATTGTGGTGGGGCATTTTCTTCTATCCGCCTTGCTACCGCACTCAAGATGAAAAATCTGTCGCCAAACTTTTAATGAAATTTTCCAGCAGCTGTGCCAGAGAGACAGCTCTCATTCTGGGTCTAGCGTGCTACCAACCAACTAACAAGGTTTCAGTGCCTGTGGTAGGGCCCGAATATTTTAGACTTCGTGGTTTACCTATCTATACCTATACGAGCATACCACAAAGTAAAGAGAGAGCAAGCTGCTGCCCTACAGCTGAATAGCAGCATCTCGTTCCTCTATAGCGGTTTTTACCGGCCTTACGGTACGCGTACACTAAAACCGATTCATTGGACAATTTATTTATGGCCTAAGGCTGTTCGGACCAGTGTCACGGGCGTTAGTTTGCATATACTGCTGCCGATATCAGACAATTGCCGGTGTTGGACTGTGTAGTGTTACGACTTCGCTTGATCGATACACATTTGTAATTACAGCAGTTGACACAATAGCATGTACACAAATGCAAAACATAAGTACACCCGTGCGCAGCAGATAGCCGACAAATGACGAGACGAGAATTCCCATCAAGTTTGGACTTGCCGGTTCATCGGCTGTTTTGGGCGACATTGAACGATGGCTGTTATGTTTGTGTACGCTCTCATAAAATTTTACAAGTGTTTGATTCGATCGTCCGAGTTTGGAAAATGTCGCCAGAGCAAAGTTAGGTGTGGCATTCATAGCAAAAGGCAGCACGGAGCATTTTTCATTTTCATAGGATTATCGATATTGCTTGTATCGAAATAAAATCCTTTTCTCATATGGTCGCTTGATGCCTTAGCGCTTTAGAAAATTATCTCTTGTATTCATTGATTTTCAATTTTATAACTACGTAATTAATATAATAATATGAGCGCAGGCCCTTATGGTAGGCCCCTAGGCATTGTTACTAACGCTGTATTTTTATAGTCTCTAAATGACTACAAGTTATGGCCGCTAGAATTATCTGGCGTGTCTACTCTTCCTTAACGTCTCATTTTATCGCTCGTTATAATATTTTATTCAATTTTGCATAATCGCCTCACTAAAGCCATTAAGTTTATTATTTGAACAGTATTCGGCGTCGTAAAAAGTGAATTCTGAATTCGTGTTGCCACATGTCTCCAATGTCCCCAAACATACGAGAACTTGGACCAAATAGCATAACTATTTACCAGACTTCCAAAAAAACCTTTTGAAATTTTGCATGCCACTGCAGTGGCGATGATGTTTTATCACAGACTCATGAGTCTGTGATAAAACATCATCGCTTGACATCGAGCTAGAAAAGGTACCCTTTGAAACAAAACAGAGTTTTCCAGATTAGTTCAGGTATCTTCGAGTAATCGGAACATACATAAAAAAAGATTCCGACGAATTGAGAACCTCCTCCTTTTTGTAGTCAGTTAAAAATGGAACTACCGCGGTATTCTAATTATCTTCGTTTCATAGTTTTTAAAAACATTATATTGTGGACAATCTTTTATAGTGTACTAAATAACTTTTGTTATTTTAGCGTGTGTCGCAATCCCAGGATAAAATCATCCTCATTTACCTTACTGTGGAGGCGTTGAAGTCTATTCTGCCATTAAAACTTCGGCGGAAAGCTTTCCCTAGAGCCCACATCACCGCTTGTCTCCAAAATAACTGACTCTTTGAATTATTTAGATACAAGATATAAACTGATTCCTATTCAAAGACTGATTTGTATTGATTGATGTCGACATCTAACAGGTCTATTTTATAAAGACTTTTTATTCGTTTGGGTATCGATGATCAAACCACATAATATTGATAATATTCAATCTTCGCTCATCCTGGAAGTAATTATTTGAACACGTAGACTATGTTTTTTAATTTCATAAATTCAAAAGTTTATTAACCTATTAACCGACTTAGTACTATAATATAAGTTATTTTTCAAAAAAAATAAAACCGACTTCATAACTACAAACAGGCACTCAAAAGCGAAAAATAAATTACTTAAAATTATTATAAGCGCTACCCACTTATCTATTTGAAGTCGGTGCCAGCCAAGTCTAATAGGTAGTAGATTTTTTTTTTTTAAATCTAATTTTTGGTAGGGCTTTTGTCGCTCAGCGACTATGTCAGCCCTGTTTTTACAAATATATATACATAACATCATTTTAACAAATCATACACCATTAAATATAGTGTTTTGGCCGCTTCACACAGTGGCACGGACAAAACACTCTGAATTACACCGACTTCGAGTAGATTGGTATTATGCTGAGTGAGCATGCTAACCCTCATCGACTCGCTCCGCACACACTCCACGAGGATATGATGGACATCCTCTAGGACACCGCACGAGGTGCAATTGGGCGAGTCAACTAATTTCATCAGATGCTTAAACTTATTGAGTGGCATGTGTCCAGAGCGGAGTCTGTGAGCCACCACTATTAAATGTCGTTTTAACTTTGTATTATTAAACCAGGGAATCGACACTGGTTCATTCTGAATAATTTTGTACCAAATACCTTTCTCGTGTGACATCGTATTAAATTGTAACTTCCATTTTTCAAAAATTTTATATCTATATCTACTAAGTATATCGTTATCTTCCGGTATTAAATATAATTCTGAACCATAATAAATAGCATTTTTCGCCAATCTATCAGCCTCATCATTTCCTTTAATATTTATATGTGAAGGTATCCTGTATTCTTAGTTTTACACCTTTGTCTTTAAGTGCTAAAACTTTGCTTATTATATTATATGCTATAGAAGCACCACTAACATGGGAGGCACAACGAGTTATATGTTGTAAAGCGCTTCGACTATCTGTAAAAATTACGACATTATTGAGATCCAGAGTAAATACATACGATAGTGCCTCTGAGATTGCCAGTAATTCGACTGCCATTATTGAATTATATTTTGATATGATTTTGTATGATTCACTTTTGTTATTGGTTGGATCAAAATAAGCGGCTCCTATGCCGTCACAGGTTTTAGAACCATCAGTATATAATTTATACCAGCCTGCATATTCAATATTTATCATATGAAGTGTATTATTTTTAAGTGTATTGATATCGTATCTATTTTTTGCTACCCTTATTCCTTCAACTTTAGTAACAATAAAATCTGTATCTATGTTGGAAACCCATGTATTTAGCCTAAACATATTTAAAGGAGTGTTTGTTTTAATTCTTTCCAATTTAGTGTCATCAAAACTTATAGGTAAAAGCGGTTTCTTTTTACAACCCCAGTGTGGCGATGTTAAATTGCCGGCAAGTTCTTTGAGGATACTAACAGTCCGATGAGATGTATTCTGAACCTTCAGACAATATTTTGTTGCAAGATACTGGCGCCTTAAATGTAGCGGGTAAATACCTAGTTCGCTTTCCATGACGTGTATGGGTGTAGACCTGATGAATCCACCCACGACACGCATTGCTATATTCTGTATTTTATCCAATTTATAAAGATTCGATTTAGCTGCAGTATCAAACAAAAAACTCCCGAAATCTATTTTACTCCGTATCAAGGCAATGTAGAGACGGCGGATGTGTTTAGGGTGTAGGCCCCATGAAGAACCTGCTAAAACTTTAATTAAATTTAAAGTCTTAGCGGTTTTTTGTACTGTCTCGTTTATATGTTTGTTCCATGTCAATGACTTGTCTAACCACAAGCCTAAATATTTGACACAGTTAACATTAGTGATACTGGTATCGCCAACAGTAAGAGTAACTTGATTTCTCCCTCTTCCCTTCCTAAATTTGCATATTTGTGTTTTGATTGGTGATATCTGTAACCCTAGTAGCTCAAATGATCTAACTATTGAATTTAAAGCGCAATTTATATAGGTAAGTCCTGTGTCATGGTTACTATTTTGTGTATATATAACAAAGTCATCAGCATATTGTAGTATATTAACGTTTTGTAAGTCTAGCCCTATTTCGTGCGTAGCTATATTAAATAAGAGAGGAGAAAGAGGGTCTCCTTGTGCCAGGCCTCTACCTGTCCGTCTAGTTATAAATCGTTCGTTATTACACTCATCCTCAATTTTTAGTACTCTTTCACTTAGAAAATTCCATAGGTATTGACAAATTCGAAATCCCATTCCCAACTTATCTAAAATTATAACAAGTCTATCAATGAGAATATTATTGTAGGCATATGAGAATATTATTGTAGGCATTTTCAACGTCTAGAAACACTGCCAATGTAGGTATGTTTTTAGAAAATCCTATCTGAATGTGTGACACTAGTCGAGTCAAACAATCTATGCAAGACTGTCTTTTTCTAAATCCGGATGTGGTCTCGGGTAAAATCTTATTTTTTTCTACATACCACTCAATACGTTTACAAATCATTGAATGGAATATTTTGCAGAGACAACAGATAAGAGATTTAGGTCGTAAATTAGGTTGTACGTTTGGATCACTGTTTGCTTTTGGAATAGCTATTATTTTAATGTTACGCCATTGAGTTGGGACCTGACCTGTTTTAAAAATTTGGTTATAAAGTTTAAGTAAATGGATCTTCCCTTCCGTCGGTAAATTAAAAATCATTGAATAAGTAATGTTGTCGCAACCTGGTGCGGTATCTTTCTTTTTAAGACATGTATTCAATTCGACAATGGAAAATTCGCCGTCTAAAGGTGACTCCGTAAAACTAAGACCCGGTTGTGAAGGCATTACAAAATCTGGAGATAATGAACACAGCAGTTCTACCTTTTTATCTGTTTGAACAAATATATTTTGTTTTTTAATACCTTTCAACCACCGCATCTTATTCCACATATCTGATGCATTTGTTGATTCATCCACAGTGTCACAAAATGAATGCCAATTGCTTGTTTTATACTGTCGGTGAACTCTTTGAGCAGTAGCGATCTTCTCTTTTAATATATCAAGATTACTTGGAATAGGGTTACGTCTGAACATTTTGAGTGCCAATCTTCGTTCTGCTATAGCCGAGGAAATTTCTGGACACCAGTAATGTTTTGGTTGGAATGTTAACAACAAACCAGAGGAATTTTTAATTAACGGAATACATTTTTCAGCAGCATAATTAATTTGTCTTAACAATATATCATAGGTTACTTGTATATTGCATTCATGTAATATTGGTTCATTATATTTTATTATGTTTTTAAGTGTATCTCGGTACAGTTGCCAGTCAGCTAATTTATAGTTTCTATTTTTTTTAATATTAATATTTGCCTGATATTGCATAGCGAACTTTATAACTAAATGGTCACTTCCCAAACTTTCACGTGTAACACTCCATTTAATAAAGTAGATCGCAACATCTGATGACACAAACGTAACGTCAGGAGCAGACTTTTGTAAAGTATCACCAACAAGTTTAATTCTAGTAGATTCACCAGTATTCAGTGTGATGAAATTATGTTCTAGAGAAGAGTCTAATAACTGTACGCCCCTTCGGTCAGTTTTATAAGACCAATTGGTATGATGGCCGTTGAAATCCCCAGCTACAACTGATTTATCTAAAAAATTTGAAAAGATGCTGTCCCAATCCGATATCGTGGTTCCAACCGATGATGGGCAATATATGGCTACCACGTTTTCTAAGTATTTGCAATTGAAAATTTTTAAATGTAATATTTCTATACCTGAGTTTGAATGACCTGTAGATATCATTTGAGTTTTAATAGATCTATGTACTAATATAGCCACTCCTCCATAAGAATCTGACCTGTCGCTTCTATAAATCACATAATTGTTTATATGTAAGTCAATTTCACTATTAAGCCATGTCTCACTCAGTAAGCATATACCAATCTTTTCTCGGTTCAAAAGGAGCTCAAAATCGTGCCTTTTGGGCATCAGACTCTGCGAGTTCCACTGCGCAATATTGATACATTGCGCAATAGAACCCACAAGGCCCGATGCCGTTGTTTCGTTACAAAGAACATGGTTGTAATTATCCATAATTAAAGAGGCCCATTAACGAACTAAAAACTTCTCCATTATTGACACCTCTAACTATAAAAGTAACTATTTCTTCAAATATCAGCTTCCCCACTTGTTTAACCTTGACTTCAAAACTCTCGCTTGACATAACTATGTCTTTAACCTTTCGTATAGCTTCTAAAAACCTGTTTCTTCTGTTATTATCTTTTTTATGACTTTCTTCTTCTTTTTCTGTTGTTGGTGCAACTGTCGTTGACATGTTTGTGTACATTTCTGAGTTAATATTATTTTTTTTCTTCGTTTTTTTGTTAATCTTCTTTTTATTTCCTCTTACACATGTCGTAGTATTGTTTTCAATCTCTATCTCCATTTCGCTACTGTTACTTTCTTCTGGATTATTATTGATTAGAGACTGTTGTCGCAATACAGCGCTATATGTTACTCTTGAATCAAATGTTTCCTGAGGTGGATATCGAGTTTCTGTTTCTTCGCGTAGATGTTGTCTACTGGCTTGAATTTGAGGTTCAGTTTCGATCTGATAGTATTTGTCTTCTAAAAACATGGATCGTGCACTTTTAAATGTTACATTGCTCTTTGACATAATGGACCGTATTTCTCTTTCCTTTTGATATTCAGGGCACATCCTACTGAATGAGATATGACGTCCTTTACAGTTTACGCACTTAAATTCAGTAGTGTCACAGTTCTTGTGTCCGCCTCCGCATTTCGGGCAAGTGGCCTTTGAGGGGCACGTTCGTGACAGATGCCCAAACTTCCAGCACGTACCGCACTGAGACACCGGAAAAGTGTACGACTCGACCTTGAACCTGCAGTCATATCCATAAATGTATGAAGGTAGCACAGGACTCTTAAATTCAAAACGCACGGTCTCACTGTTAATCCACTCTCCGGTCTCAGATAACCTTTTTAATCTTTTAACCGAAACTATTTTACACTCGCAACTGAAGCATTTTATAAGTTCCTCATCAGTCATGTTCATTTCTATGTACTTCACTACTCCATAGGTACGGTCTACTTCCGTTGTGAAATGACAGTTGTATCCCATATCTTGCAGTTTCTTATTATTTGTCAGTTCAACCGCATCCTCTCTTTTCTCAAAGCTTATAAATACGTCCATCGGAACTTCTTCTTCACTCATCCTCGACGGAGGCCTCGAGTGGGCCTCGGTCATTGTTACGTAATACTATTCTAGCAATGATAATTCGCGCGCCTTTTACGGAACCAGTCGAACTCGTAAATACGTGCGCTCGCTGTGCTTCAACGCGCGCGACTGAGGTAGTAGATAGAATTATATATATATATATTATAATAATTTTAAGTAATTTATTTTTCGCTTTTGAGTGCCTGTTTGTGGTTATGAAGTCGGTTTTATTTTTTTTGAAAAATAACTTATTTTGCCCTTTTTAGTGCAAAACAAGTTTTAATTAAATTACATGCAACTATTAAATTTCGTGTCTGGGCCGTTATACACAGACGGATATATACTTTTTGAAAATTTCAAGTATGTACCTATAACAGTTAAGAAGATACAGATCTGTAAAGTGTGCACATATAGACACACGGACGGACGAACGGACAACAAAGTCTCAGAAAGTGTTCATTTGGTACCCTTTGGGTTCGGAACCCTAAAAAAATTGACTTTAAATGCCAAGCTAAAGTGAAAATATTCACTAGTAATATGATGTCATCAAGGTATCAAAGGATAATGTCCAAACTGGCCCTGTGCAATTAAAGCATCTGACACACACGTAATTAATTGTCTATTTTATTACAATAATGCCAAATACTTTTATAACACGGACTAGTTGTATTCCAAAATGAATATTAAAAAGTATTATTTGCAATTATTAACATTAATTGCCGCCATATGGCCAACAGAGTACTGAATCACTCTACTACGTTATAAGAGGCACTTCCCTATATTGTTGATACCCGAATAATGAAAGCACTGTGTAGCCAACCAACAACAGAAAGTATTATTTACGAAGTAACTATTATATAATCTGTGGTATTATGCTTATAATTTTTTTTTTGCAGTGTTGATTGGTACAAAGTACGTTCATAATTCTGAGTTATTTAATTATGTATGCAGTGTCGCGGGACTGAAATGGCCGCCATCTTCGCCAAACGTCATGTCATGTCAAAAATTATTAGGTATGTTTAAAAAAGTTTGCACCCTAACAGTGGTAGGACACTATCTAGTGTCCGCCTGGCCAGCTACCACCCTCAAGTTAGAAAATCTGTCGCCAAACATCTAATGTGTTCCGGCAGCTATCCTTGAGAGCCAGTTCACATTCTAGCCTATAGCATATACCATCTTCGACCGTATCATTACTTAGCAACATGTGAGATAGTGGTCAAACGCTAGCCTATAAGATATGAAAAAAAAATGAAAAAATTTAATCATCCCCACCTTTATTTCTATCTCGCTCACAGTTACCGTAAGAATATCTGTCAAAAAACCAAAATCAACGTGAAGAAAGATGTAAAAACATTCAAGGTCATATTTTTTAGTCTTCAAAGTATATGCAATAGCAACCTCCATTGTGTATAATCTTCTTGGGACTCTTCTACTAAAACCAGTACATTCTCCTATGTTTGAGGTATTTATCTCCATATCTCTGGAGATACTTATCAGATCTCGATAAAATTAAAATGGGACCACCTCGGAAACGTATCATACCTATTAAAAAAAGAATCATTTGAATCCGTTCAAAATTGACGGAGAAATCGCGTAACATACACTAAAAAAAAAACATACAGACGAATTGAGAACCTCCTCCTCTTTTGTGAAGTCGGTTAAAAATAGCGGGTATTGTAAGTTTTTTTGATTGTTGTATGATTATTTGACTCGATATTTATTTTTACTTAGGACAAACATGCACCTTACCATTATCTCGCCTGATGTTAAGTGATAATGGGCTTTATGCACAATTCCGCTTACCAAAAGTGTAGATAGTATTAAGAGGAGGCGCTGGACAACAGAACCTGCGCTTCCGTTGTCTCGTCTTGGCGGGGGCACTACCGTGCCCCAGATTATGATGTTGACTGTTCGTTGCTACATTGCGCAATAGTCCCATCCTGTTTTTCGAACTGGAAGACACAAGAAACCATACTGAAATGAATCAATAGGCGGCATACGAGTAGTAACGAATCGATCGATGCCTCATTCATCAAAATCGGATGAGAAGCTTAGGCGAAACAAATACGTACATAGACTCCGAAAAATTAACACTCCCTTTTAGCTTTACTGCATTCGGGTAAATCGATACTAGAGTTTTATTACGTATGGTTTCATACTCTGTAATGGACATAGGTAGAAATCAAGGAGGATAGATCTATCCTCTGTAGTAGAAACAATATATTTTTTTAAAAGCTTACTAGTAATGTGGGTTGCACATTACTAGTCATCGATGTCATAGCAATGAAGCCGATTTTACTAGTAGTCTTATTAAAGGTACGGACACACCGCAGCGTCTAGCATGCGCGATCTAGACGGCGATTAGATAACGCAGAAGTATTTGTACCGACTGGTTCACACCAAACGCGATCAGAAAGCAATTGAAAAGTACTGAGATCGCGTCCGCCTATCGCAGAACGCCGCGGTGTGACTGTACCTTAACCCCTCCAACTAGTCTAAATATGCTTGTATCTGGAGTGGATTTACGTCAATAGTGCAACGGGTGGGATCGAACTCACGACCTCTCAATCGCCAGGCCGACGTCTTAGCCAATAGGCTCAATAAGCGGCAATCCGCTTATAAATCTTTGTGTTTTATATAGACGGACATAGCATTAAGTACTCCGTGTACAAGTTTTGTGTGCAAAAGTATAAGTAAATAAATACATAATTGAAGAACAAACGACAGCATTACAAAATGTCCGTGCAATTAAATGTGTTCCTTTGAAAACCACTGAGAAATAGGACGAGGTCACGTATTTGTCACTTTTGGCAACGAATGTTGAAGTTTATCACATTCATTGTCTAATTGGAGAATGACACTTGACAGTGCCGATAATTAAATTTAGCTTAGGCAGAACCAGGTACAACTTTTTAATACAAAATAACACCGATATTATAAATACGAAGGCAAGTTTGTTTTCTCTTTACGGTTAAATATTATTTAATATTCAACACCTATTTGCCAAAAATGTTGATAATTGAAAATAGAAAGCAAATTGGGTGGAATAATAATTTATGATCGTACAAAACGAAAAAACCGACTTCACATACCGCGATTGTGAAAATATCCACTAGCCATAATCATGTCGTCGAGTTATCAAATTTGTTTATATTGTTTACCCTCATATCTCCGGAGATGGTAATCAGATCTCGATAAAATTTGAATGGGACCAAACGGAAGGCATAATCTCATAATTTTTCGAATCGGTTAAAATTGACGATTGACGGAGTTCTGAGGTAACACACATTAAAAAAAATAAAAAATACAGTAGAACTTCACAAAAATGGAGGAGGTTCTCCAACCTCCTCCGTTTTTATGAAGTCGGTTAAAAATTGGATGCATTTTTAACACGGGCAAAACCGCGTGATGCGTCAAATATCGAAATAAAATAAACCGAACTGGGTAGCACTTGACCACTATCTCATCTGATAAATACAGTGGACAATAATTACTTAATTATAAATTTAACAGACAGGTTTTAACTTTGAAATTAATAATCACATGAATATACCTAAATATTTTATAAATATTACTCAACTCACCTACAAGCGTTCTAGCAAAATCATCTTTAACGTTATTATTGCTTTTATATGCCGTCGCTAAAAGAAAATTCCTTACAACGTTTCCCAACTTCTATAAAACCAAATAAATTACGTAGGATATTTAAAGAAAATTATCACGTCTGTGACTTCCCAAAGTTCTGAATCACTGTTGCTGATTTTTTCATACGAAAATTGTGTGAATTGCGAGCTTTTGTATCGGCATTATCGGAGTGACGAATGTATGAGACGATTCTCAGTTGATCGTGAGCTTTCCGACGACGCTACACGTTGCGGGAAATTCCGCTATTCCACTTATCGCATTTACGGGACAACGCAAAATGTCCCCTAATTGTGAACAAAACAATGACAAATGAATTCGAAGTGACAATTCGATTTTTAATCACTTTCTGACTTTTTCCTTCGATGTTACTGTCAGCTAAAGAGAATTAACGGTGAGTTTTTTGCAAATTTATTGTTTACATTAGCATACAACTATTTGCTTAAATTTTACTATTATCTTTTTACATTTTTGTTACTTATTTATAAAATTGCACTCTATGTTGCCAAATATCAACTATGATTAGTATTTATCGTAAGATTAGACATGTTTTGATATTATTTTATTTTGAGTTTCACGTTAAGCACGTACGTAGTCGAGAATAACATTTTTGATTTACAAAGGGATAAACTTTTTTGAAGGTAATCCACTTCTGCTTATTGAATTCTTTAATTTTTGGGTAATATTTTTTCTTTAATCTTTTGTTTGACGTATCTTAACGGTAATGTATTTTGCAGTCTCGTATTTTCGTAGACATTTAAACACATGAAAGATGTTCGTATCACTTTGTACTACTCATTATTCTGTGGTATCACGTAACACATACGTTACGTGTACGTCTATTAGGTCATTAATAAATCATTTTTCATAGGATGATTTACGGCACAAATGCGGATACATTAAGATCGGTTTACCTGCGACATACAATTTATGACTGTTATACGGAACGTAAATATATGTACTTTTTCTTCCGTTTGTGTTAAACATTTTAAAAATTATAATAACAAAAGGTTACATCCTCTGCATATTTTATGACGAAACATCCGTCCTTTTGTGACTTCTTCCTTGCTACATTAGAATACGTTTCTGGATTGCCTACTCTTTTGAGATTCTATATATTGTTGCCGCATGCAAAACACATTATGTGCTTGTAGATGAAATGTCCGTCATAAAGCGATAGCACGCATCATTACGTTTGGTTGTCCAATAGGAGAAAGGAGACACTGGTATTTATTCGTGATATTGGATGGCACACTCTCCAAAATGTATCTATATCTATATTCTTGAGGGCCCGGTGGCGCAATCGGGAGAACGCTTGCCTTTGATGCCAGAGGTACCGAGTTCAAACCGCCGTGCACCAATGGATTTTTCCATCGAAAAATTTATGTGCGCTCTTCACAGTGGCCCTCCGGTGAAGGAAAAACATCGTTAAAAAACCAACAACCCCCGCATGGTGGTAGGACACTATCTGGTGTCCGCCTGGCCAGCTACCACCCTCAAGTTAGAAAAATCTGTCACGAAACATCTAATGTGTTCCGGCAGCTATCCTTGAGAGCCAGTTCCCATTCTAGGCCTAGCGTGCTTACCATCTTCGACCGCATCATCACTTACCAACAGGTGAGATAGTGGTCAAAACGCTAGCCTATAACGTATAAAAAAAAAAAAAAAAAAAAAAAAAAAAAAAAAATTAAACCGTTTAACCACTATCTCACCTGTTGGTAAGTGATGATGCCGTAGAGGATGGTAGCACGCTAGGCCTAGACTAGGACCTGGCTCTCAAGGATAGCTGCCGAAACACAATACAGTGTTACTTATAAAAATCTGTTGATCAATTGCTGAACTGCCTCTCAACTGAGAAGCTCTCAAGGACTTGATCATTGCTGAACTTTTTTTCACTCATAAACATTAGTCAGTCGTTAGGTTGAGACACGAAATAGATATAATAAACACATATTTATATTCGTTATTAATTAATATGAATTATGATTTCATGATTATGTATGTATGTAAATGTGTGGATGTGTGTGTATGTATGTGTGTGTGTGTGTGTGTGTATGTATGTGGGTGTATATAAATGTATGTATATGCGCTAAGTAGATTAGAGAGAAGATTTTAGGAGTTCTTCAGTCTCCCGATAAGATAATGATTTTAGATAATGTACTAATTTTTCTTTGCACTTTGCACCATGATAAAATGTTATTCGGGTTAAAGGACAAAGCTTCCAGTGAAATTACAGGGAATATCTAGACGTTTCAAACGAAAGTCTGACAATTCGTGCGACCTATTGGCAAACCTATTATATTATAGCACTTACTACCGGCACACGCATTCCTACTACAGCTTTTAAAAACACCATGTAACATTTCTTTGTGGCTCAACACCTGCACTCAAGGATTATATTAAAGTGGCGGAAGAAACGAAACGTCACTCAAACGCCTTTGCCATCCATCAACTAATGTTATGATGAGAAATCCTTTAGCACATAACGAGGGTGTGCAAGTAACCCTGAAATGAAATATTTGTACCGCGAACAAATATTCATTTAGGCTCAATTCACACCGAAGTGTGGCAGCCGGTAGCGGTCGGCCGTGGCCAGCTCGGAAAGGGGTCATTGAGTACAACGTGTCCAATAAAATTTCATCAAATTAATTTAAAATTGTAAGCTACACATAAACAACTATCACTGTTCACATCACACATAACATGTAAACAGCAATCACGGTAATAATATTACCGTGAAGCAGTGGTCGCTACTCGCTAAACAGCTTGCACCACGCCGCGAGTCTCTTAGTAACTGTTTGTAGTAGTAGCGGCTGCTGCCATCTCGGTGTAAATAGAGCCTTAGAGCCGGTTCTAAGCTGTTGAAGCATGGCCCTCGTAATCTCCTATATAGTTCAAAGAAACTATCTTGACAGCTCGAGACGTGATGCCTTACTCCGGTGTTTCTTGTTTGTTTAAAACCGCAACAACTGTTTTTGACAACCGCTACCCCAAATCTAAATTTTCCGAGATAAGGCCGATAATTTTGTTGTTGCTTTAACTATACTTAACTAAATTTTACAGTAGTAAGGATAGTGCTGTCTTTTGTCTTTTGTCTGTTTTTTTTAGGCGTTTTTGCTAGATATTATGAACCGTAATAGATAGTGACTTAAAACTTGCTTAAAGTGTGCACTACTACGGCGGTTATAACAACAAATAACAAAAATGAAATTAAAAATTGAGAAAACACTTCTGTTTTCTCGCACCCTAAGTTTTTAACTTTTGATGTATTATAATCATTATGTCAAAGCTGAACACTGGACAACTAGTCCGTGAAAAAAAATAGTTTTTTTAGAATTTATGGTTGCAAATTAAGTATATTATTCTATACCCTTTATTTTACACCGCAACTGGATACGTTTGTTGCGGAAAATAAAATTTGAGGACGTAAGCAGGCGTCATTCACTCGCTGCTTCTTACCCCGTATCGTAGGCGATAGAACCGACGACTAGTGTTTTGAACGTTATCGACGTTATGACTATAGGTTTAATCTCGCATGTTTGCTGTCAGAGTTGCTGTCAGAGAGTGCATGTTCTGTCGTAGGCATAGAAATAGGAATAATAAGGTAGTAAAAATGTCAAAAATCGCCAATTACTTACAAAACGCTTGTCGCCACCTCGCCGCGCATTCTCCCCACCCATGCCATCACTACTACATACGCATATATTAAAACGCAGAGCCACGCACACTTAAACAGCCCCAAACTCAAAATTCTGCTCTGTGATTAGTTCTAACACATTCACATACGGTTGTCTGTGAACTTACCAATGCGTTACACATTCAATTCTGCTCTGTGATTAGTTCTAGCACATTCACAAACGGTTGTCTGTAAACTTACTTATACATCGAAAACAGTAATTTATTTCAGGACCAGTTTTCAATTTTCCGGTTAGTAACCGGTACATAACGTTCTTACGATTATTTCGTTAGGAGCGCGAGGGTTATAAAAACCTCATTAACAACCTTTGTAGTCCGGTTTATTCCGCAAACCCGTGTCACGTGTCTGTCGTTCGATGCAAGACGCACGGCGCGAGCCAGCTTGCGTGGAGAAGGAAACGCGTATCTTTATATTTTATTCCAGCCAAATCAGTCAATCAAACAAGCTTCGACATCGTCTGTCTGTCTGTCTGTCTGTCTAGTCCCTTTATCGCAGGGACCCACAAATTCTTGTTGTTTAAAGAAAAAACAAGTTGAAACTTATATCAAGTACTTGGATCTACGGTATGTTTTGGGTGAGAACAAAACAAACCCGTAAGTCAACGCGATCAAAAGATATGACCGTTTAAGTTGCATTTTTGGCATATTTTGCGAATTCACAATGGAATTAAAACATATAGGATACTAAATTGTTAAAAACAATCCAAAATTTCATCGTACCAACGGGACTTGAACCCGCATCCTCCGGAATAACATGTTCCGGTGCTTTGCCAATTAAGCCATGGTGCGAAGTAACGTTACGACGAAATTAGTGGATTGCATTTGTTAACCCAATTATGCATTGGTGGCGCCATCTATGACTACTTATTACGTAAGTTAATCATTCGGAAGAAATCATTACAGTTTTCAAATCCGACAAGAGATGTTGCACTGCGTAAATCAAATATTATGTTTCTTTGAAGTGTTACACACTTAATATTTTTGTAAATTGTTAAACACAATCCAAAATTTCACCGTACCAACGGGACTTGAACCCGCAACCTCCGGAATAACATGTTCCGGTGCTTTGCCAATTAAGCCATGGTGCGAAGTAACGTTACGACGAAATTAGTGGATTGCATTTGTTAAATATAGGATACTTCCCGTTGGCCTAAAATCATGAAATTTGGCATGAAACAAGGTCTAGAGAAAAAAATCTGAAAACAGTAAAAATTTGTTTTAAGACCAAACAATAAACGAATTTACTATACCAATATAGATAACTTATTATTTGCGGTTGCAGTGTCCAGGCATCAGTCTAGGGCTCAAACTGCAAAGTTAAGTTTGTCTTTTAACCTACGAGTAGTTTGAGCACTTGGTACGGAAGCCTCGGTGGGCGAGTCCAACTCAACTTAGCTAGTTTTTTTAAAGAACACAATGACCACACTCTTGCTCCAAGTCTTAGGAGTTCTTCCCGAAATGAGGAAGGAATTGAAAATGTGTCATCCAAAGTCTTAAAATTTTAACTCTGTAAATATTTCGCTCTTATAATATTAGTAGGCAGTAGGATTTTATGGTTATTGAACCGAACTTTGAAAGATGCTAACCAAGTAATACATTTTCAATAGAAACTGTATCACCCTGTTTAACCATTTAAGGAAATGATTTTCATAAATAATATTATCAATATATGTTATTATAATATAATGTATAATTAGTCAAAACAAACATTGATGAATTTTGTACCATTTTCTATTCCAGCCAACATTTCTACAATAAATATAAAATTGATACATACGTATACCGGTTTTTCGAACGAAACCACTTGAAAACCCTTATTTGCATGTATCGCTCTAAATAGAGGCTGAGGTAGAACTAAACTTAAAAGAAAAGGTTTTAGGCATGTAAGAGGGAACGCGGGTTGCATTTTTACATACAAATGTATTTGATATTTTGTAGAAATTAATTTTGCTCCAGAAGCATTTTCCAGGGAGGAAACGGGGGAATGCATTTGTATAGAAAAGTGCACCCCGCGTTCCCTCTTAAGGCGTAACCGGTTTGCAAATTTTTCCGGTTACGAAGACCTGACTTATTTGACATATACAGCTAGTGCTGCACAAATCTCAAAACTAAAAAGTTGTCGATATTTCAAATAGCGGGGCGCAATCCTATTTGTTAATATATAATTTTATTATTAATTTAAATACTTCAACAGGGTTCAATTATAGCTACGTATACGAACAAATTTTTGCGTAGTAGGTTTATTTGCGACGAAACAGCGGGTTTTTCTTCTTACTTCCTGCAAATAGTGATATTTATTTCGTTTTTAAGTACCATACAATAAGCTGTATCAAGCATTCGAATAGAACATGCAGAGGTAGATATTTTAATTTTATTTCTGGACTATATAAAATTTGTAATTTTAAATGCTTTATTATGTTTTTTTATGGTAACAGGACAAGCACGACACTCGCCTGATGGTAAGCGATGATGTTTGCCTATTACAGATATAGCGGCATGCAAAATGCTGGACTCCCAGAATTTTACATGTCACTGCACTGCGCCTGTTACCTTGAGACATAAAAATGTTGAGACTCACATGCCCTGTAATTAATTTCACTGGACACCTTGCCATTTCAACCGAAAAACATTCCTATTTCACGGCTGAAAATTAGTTGGCAAAGTGGTGGTACCGCCCCAGGCGGACTAGCAGAAGTCCTACCACTACAAAATGTATTAGCTAAATTAAAAAACAAACATCATACATGTTTATTAAACGATGCATTTATTGTAAGTGTTACTGAACAGTGTATTTATAAATTCAATTATACGTAGTATTATTATCTTTTCTATGATTATACACAAAACTATTAAATTAATTTTGAAAAAAAAAAAACAGGTGCTATGCGATTCATAATTAACCACATAGCGCCTGTCTTCTATAATTTACTAAATTAAGTAAATATAAAATATAAAAATATAGGCATTCACTAAAAAACTGGCCAAGTGCATGTCGGACTCGCACTCGTAGGGTTCCGTAACACAGTAGAGTAGTATTCCATAACTTTGATTTTTCGTAACTACAAAAATAACTTTGTTTTTCATAGTTTTTGTATGAAAAACAAAGTTATATTTGCGGTCGCTATATCTCAATAACTGCTGACTGTATCTCGTTCAAACCAATTTTCGTTGAAAGTTTTTATTAAGATCTACAGAATATATTTTTTCTAGATTTTTCACTCCCTTTCTTTAGAAGTTAGAGGGGGGGGGGGGACACACATTTTACCACTTTAGACGCGTGTATCTTTTAAGTGATTGACTTTGGGAAAAAATGATTTTAGAAACCTCAATGTCATTTTTAAAGACCTATCCATAGACATCCCACACGTATAGGTTTGATGAAATTTTTTTTTAATTCCATTTCCATGTATGGGATGCCCCCCCTTAAACTTTTATATTTTTTGATTTTTTACAAAAATCGGAAGGCGGATCACAGAATACATCTACCTACCAAGTATCAATTCTGTAGTCTTAATAATTTCGGAATAAAATGGCTGTGACATACGGACAGACAGACAGACAGACAGACAGACAGTCAGACAGATAGACAGACAGACAGACAGACAGACATGGCGAATCTATAAGGGTTCCGTTTTTTGCCATTCGGCTACGGTACCCTAAAAATCGACCTTTTTTACACTCACACATACCTACCACTCACACTCAGTCACACAGATTTTTAGTAAAACAGTTTCAGATTGTACAGCCCCATGAAATGAAGAAATGCAACAAGTCCAAAAAAGTTGCCTTTTTTGGACTTGTTGCACCGCATTTTTGGCAAAGTGATGAAGACGAATATTCATGTACCTCTCCAATACCCATTTTATTAAATGAATGATATGATTATCGAGTGGAGACTGATCATACTAATGATAGTAAATATTCACAAATATTTTAAGTCCAAGAAAATTACCCATGGTTTTTGTAACAAAGTGACGTTTTAATGTTTTTTTTTTAATTAACTTAGTGTCCGAATACATTTTTCTGAGCAAGGATTCACTTATTTTGCAAATTGTGATGACATCTGCGCTCGGCACAATGAGACATCCGTTTTCTTTCAAATGTAGGAATTTAATTTGATCGTTGTTATTACGGACCCTGTTAATGCTGCATTACACGTCTCACACTTAATCTTTTTTAATAAGTTATGAACGACAGACCCTGCTACGTACACTACCACTTGTGACCCGAACTCAGACATATTACTTACATCGTAACTCGACATCACGTCAATAAAAATAGTTTTAGTGTCAGTATCTTCGTCATTGTTGTCAACATGATATGGAGCCACTGTTGTAATATTTATTTGATCTACAGCTGAAGAACGACTAAGGATTGATATTTTTTCAAGGGCTACACAATTTCCGCTACCAAAATCTTTTAGTTCAACATGTGAGGTATTTTTTTTGTAAATTGACATAAATTATCTCGCTGTGGGTTATTATTAAAACCTCCGTGTGCTCTAATGTGACCAAAAGTGAGTTCGATATGGTCTTGCGATAACTTGTATAAATGTTGTAACTTGTATTGCTGGTAAATAATTAATCTTCTTCTCATTTTCTATAAGTCTAATGTACATTTCGCTTAAACTTTTTGTCTTCGTGAAGAAAGATTGACAAAACAGATTTATAAGACGAGTATGAATAGGCCAGCCGGTAGAGCGGCTTCTATCGGCTGGCCCATTCACACTCGTCTCATAAATCTATTTCGTCTAATCTTTCTTCATCCATCCTCTCTAGATGTCCAAACCATCTATGCATACGTTTCCCTATCTTTGTCACTACATCTTCCAGTACACCACAACATTCCCTTATCACGCTGTTCTCCACCTTATCTATCAGAGTCACTCCAATCATACTTCTCAAACTTCTCATTTCTACAGCATTAATTTTACTTTCATGCTTTTTCTGCCATACCCAGCATTCACTACCATACATGAATGAGTGTGGGAACCAACACTCCCCTATGTACAGCCAGTCGTGCTAGACACGTTCATTCATTCCTCAAATTATTATTAATGTTATGTATTAATTTTCATAACTTTAACTTTATAAATAAAAAAAAACTTTCGATTTAAACTTTCATTCCCCATTGCACTACCTACCTTAAATACATTTTAGAAGCAAAAAATATTGATGATATGTTATATTGAATGTTATAACTATGTATTTGTCTTAGCAAAGAATATCATATTAATATTATAACTATTATTTTCATCGATACATAACAATTTTATCGATAACTATTGACGAAGTATAACCGTACAATCACATCACTAGCTTACGACAACCGCATGCGCGTCGCTTGCGGCCGCACCATGTCCTGCTCGCTAATCTTGCGAGCATGACGATATCGTTTGTATCTCATTACATTGTTACGTACGCTTGTACCGCTCTGGATGTTAAAGAACATATGCAGCAATGGTATGCAAAATTACGATAAAACAAATAGATTATTTTATGTAATTACACGTTGTGGAAGAGTTTCCACAATTAGATATGCTGCAACACACCATTTTTGTAGGTGTTTCACGTCCGCCGTTTCGAACAATACTGACAGCTAATTTCGGGCAGTTTCCGCACAGCTAGGCTATTCTGTAAGCTATCTCGACAGCGGAATCCGCGGTGAGATTTGAATTTCGTACCACGAAATTCAACCGTATTACGAACGTGATAAGATTGAATTTCATAGTACGAAATTCTAATATCACCGCGGAATCCGCTGTCGAGATCGCTTACAGAATAGCCTAGCTGTTGTGGCTGTCAAGTCACAAGTGCGGCGACAATTTACGTAGAGTATGTGACTTTTAATACCTTATTATTCCTATTTCTGTGGTCGTAGGACTATTATATTTTCTGTGACGTAGATAAGTATAATTTGAGGGCCCGGTGGCGTAATTGGGAGAACGGTCGGCTTTGATGCCGTGGTACCGAGTTCAAACCCCGCCGTGCACCAATGGATTTTTCTATCGGAAAATGTATGTGCGCTTCTCACAGTGGCCGCCCTCCGGTGAAGGAAAACATCGTTAAGAAACCAATAACCCCTGCATGGTGGTAGGACACTATCTAGTGTCCGCCTGGCCAGCTACCACCCCCAAGTTAGAATATCTGTCGCCAAACATCTAATGTGTTCCGGCAGCTATCCTTGAGAGCCAGTTCCCATTCTAGGCCTAGCGTGCTTACCATCTTCGACCGCATCATCGCTTAACAACAGGTCAGATAGTGGTCAAACGCTAGCCTATAAGATATTAAAAAATATATATATTTAGCGCAAAAAATCGACAATTTTAGTTTTTATTATTTTGATATACCCAGTGTCACTCCGACATCTCTCAAGTTAAATCCTATCGAGCCGTTTAGACTACTGAGGAAGAGAAGAATACATGCTAAATAATATATAATACATAAATAATAATCATAATATAAACATACACTCGAAAGACATAACCCTCCTATGGCGCAGTCGGGTAATACACAGTGAATATTCCATTAAAATATTTGTTTAATTTAGGAAAATATATACTCGTGCTTAATATTTCAATTATTTTAATGGATCTCTCGCCATAGTCTTTTGTATAATATACTGCTTTAAACCTTATTATTTCAACGAAAGCATTTCAATTCTGCACAACTGCGATTGTTGACTCGATTCTAAATACGATAAACTGAAGAATCTAATTATCTAGAGATAATATCGTTTAAAAACTCAAAAAGAACCGACTTCAATGCCGCGCTATTCATTTTCAAAACCAATTTTGAAATGTTTATCTCAATATCTCTGGAGATACTTATCAGACCTCAATAAAATTTTCATGGTACCACACTTGGGATATCTCCTTTCGAACAAAAAAATAATAATCAAAATCGGTTCATAAACGACGAAGTTATCCGCGAACAAACATAAAAAAAATAATATATATATACGGTCGAATTGAGAAACCTCCTCCTTTTTTTGAAGTCGGTTAAAAAGTAGAAAATCTTGAAAGCGAGATTTGAGAAAATTACCTATTTATTTAAGACTTTTGTTATTATAAGGAAAGAACAGAGATGTTATTAGTTAAGTAGGTATTATGTTTCCAAGTTTTTATGAACATTTACATTTTACCCGTCACGTGAACATTAACAGTACTATAGTAGTTTTTTAACAACAATAACATTAATAATAAAAACATTAAAATATATTTTTACAACAGAAAATTAACAATATTTTTCATCCCATTTATTTAAAAAACAGGTTCCTCGAAAAGTGCGCGCAATATAAAAATTTAATTTGCACGCGCAATTATTATTCAAAACAAGACATTTACTAAAAAACTATAAACCCGACTGCGGATGATAATTATATCCTTAAATATACATTGCCCGTAATATTTTTTTTCCTTTTCACGTATGATCACAATATTTTTTAGACAAATGAAATATATTTTAATCACCTTTTCAAGTCCTTTAATGTTATAACCCACTCTATAGGATATGAAAAACATTTTTTTTTAATTCCACATTATGGTGTCCAAAATCCGCCATTTTGAATTTTTCTGTATGTTGACACTTGCGCTGGCATAGCAAATCTAATGACATACCAATTATCAAAATCGGCCCACGTGTTAGGTCTCTAGAGTGCCTCAAAATAACAAACATACATTCATACATACATAGACTGATAAACACATTACCTCTCCTTTGCGTCGCGCACTCGGGTAAAAAACTTACTAGCAGTATGGGTTGCATATTACTAGTATTCTTGTTAACCCCTCCAACTAAGCTGAAAATGCTTGAGTCTGGAGTGGGTCTAGAGCAATGCAATGGTTAGGGTGGGGACCGAACTCACGACCTCTCGATCGCCAGTCCGACACCTTATCCATTGGGCTATTGCCGCCTTTATCGCTTGAAACACAACTTAAAGAAACGCATACCGATCATAGTACATATCATGATCCGAATAGAACTGATTGTCCTACTAAAGAAGAAATCCGAGTGTAAGACTAAAATATTAAATATAAACTTGGAATAGTGAATGTCAGAAATAAAATAACTGCAAACAATGTGTAATATTGGAGATGTATTATGTAGATAATCTACAATTAACTGGCAGAGTTATAATAAATATTATGGTCGCAGGTAATATCAGTTTCAAATCCACCAATAATTATTGTATTGAAGGCTGCATGTTTTCTGTTACTAAATGTCAAAAGAATTAAGTTATGATGTACACACTGACTGACTGATGATATACTAGCTTTGCCCGTGACTTCGTCCGCGTGGAATAGTGTCTTTGGGTAGCATTAACTAATAAGACACATACGTATCCCAACTACACCGCACCGCACCACGCCAAATCGCTAATCCCTCCTTCCCCCTCACCTCACTCCCCTCTCCCCTCCCCCTTACCCTCCCCCTCCACTACCCTTCCCCTCACGCACCAATAAAACCCAGAGATGGCGCTAGCGTAGATTTTAATAGTTTTCCTTTAAATAATGCCTAAATGTATGAGATTCTGCATCGCGCAAACGATATTTTCCGTGACATTGAAACTGATGCTTCGTGATCAAATATATATAAAATTAATTAATATAAAAATTGAACTCGATTAAAAACGTTTTCTCATTATAATATTAATCTGGATTAAAACTCATTATCAAAATCATAACAAACCGTGGCAATGGTACATAATAATCTGGCGAAGTGCAAGTCGGACTCGCACTCGTAGGGTTCCGTACCACACTACAATATTTTATAAGATCGAGCAAAAAATGCCCACTATAATTTTTTGGTAGCAAAATATTATAATTAATAAACATTCTATTTTTTATAACGCCATCTACCGTCTAACAAAGGAGTTAGCGATCGGTATTTCAATATAACGCCATCTATGGACGTTATCTTGAAATGCCGAAAAAACACGTTTTTTGTATGGGGACCCCCTATTATTTTTAACTTTATTCTGTTTTTAGTATTTGTTGTTATAGCGGCAATAGAAATACATCATCTGTAAAAATTTCAACTGTTTAACTATCACGGTTCATGAGATACAGCCTGGTGACAGACGGACAGACAGACAGACAGACAGACAGACAGACAGATAGACAGACAGACATACGGACAGCGGAGTCTTAGTAATAGGGTCCCGTTTTACCCTTTGGGTACGGAACCCTAAAAACGGAGGATCAGGTACTCGAAGGACAAATCCAGCATTAGGCTTCTATATTGAGACATCCTGTAATATACACGCCTAAAATCAATTTGGAAAAGGAACCGGCCTATATCCAATAAATAAAATCGAGCTGATCCGAAATAGATATACTGGTTTGATGTTACAATCTAAGAAAAATAGACTCACTGTCCCCGAGTAATACGAAACGTAAATGAAACTTCTATAAATATAACCTTATTCTCAACGGTATCGGTTTACTCGTGATGACGGCACTTGACACTACTAGATTGTGGTATAGGTGTAAATTATAATTTAACAAGTGTAGAAATGTTAGGTTATTTGTTCAAATGGTTTTTAGCTCTTAGGTTAACATTATATTTTATTATTCATTTGTGACATTACAAAATTTTTTTTAAATCATTTAATGCCATCTTATTTCGTCTTGAAATATTGCCTATTGAACCCACTCCAGATACAAGCATATTTAGCTTAGTTGAAAGGGTTAACAAGACTACTAATAATGTGCAACCCACACTGCTAGTAAAGTTTTTTACCCGAGTGCACGACGCAAAGGAGAGGTAATGTGATCAGTCTATGTACGAGTATGTATGAATGTATGTTTGTTCTTTTGTGGCATTCTGGAGACCTAACACGTGGGCCGATTTTGATAATCGGTATGTCGTTAGATTTGCTATGCCAGCACGAGTGTCAACGTTAACATACAGAAACTATTTTACTTTTTTTATATAAAATTGTCTGAAGTACTAAAACACACAGGTACATGTATGATTGGCAACCCTACTTTAATATTTTTTTTATAGTCTGACGTCAACGATTGGATGACAGCTGATGGTTCATTACTTTTGTTTTTTTTTTATTCAAAGCGTTAAATTCTGCTTTTGCTATGTTTACTTGATAATTTATCAAGATTTATTTTATGATTTTGATTTTTGTATATGTGCGTATATTAATACTACCTACATACTGAATACATGCCTTGAATTGATTTTATTTGACTCAGAGGTAAAATATAACTGTGACCGGATATTAGTGTACGTGTACAAATAGGTAACGTACATGAGCACAAGGACGAATTTTGTTAACTGTCGTAGGTCAATTAACAAAATTAGGGAGAGAAGTGGTGAGCGAAGGGAGGTCGGGAATTGTTGAATTGGGTATGTTGCCCAACGTCATAAGATCTTGTTTCTTGAAACTTCAGTAAACTTAGTTTCTCGAAACTCCAGCGGTTACACCTTAACGTCTTCTATAGCTAATGTCTTAAACATTAGCTTCTCATGTATTTAACTGCAGGAATTATGTAGTTGTTTTTTTAAAGAGCAAAGTAAAATTTATCCGTTAATTAAACTAGCAATGGAGCATAAAACACAGATTGCATGAAGCACAAACTGCAGTTTGTTTTGTGTCAAAACGGAATGCAATGGTCAGTATCTGTGGTATGGTATCTTAGTTATTCAAACTAGCTTACAGTTTCGGAAAGTTAGAACTGTAAAGTTAACAGGCAGACGAGTATATTTGGTGAATAGTTGACCTTTAATAAATTGAAAATATTACATTTTTAGAAGACATGTAATAATTGCATATGTTTTTTTTAATAAAGATTTTTGAAAAGTATCAAAAATATGTGGTGAATATTTTACCACAATTCTCTATAAAAAAATGTTATATCCATACAGTCAATCATAAAAATTAAACAAATAAATTTACTAAACAACGACATAAAACATACTTACATATCTATATTTTACAACATTTTATATTTACAACATTTAATAAACTGGCTTAGTCTGACACTTTTCTTTTTTAAATATTTTATAGGCTAGTGTTGACCACTATCTCACTGGTTGGTAAGTGATGATGCGGTCGAAGATGGTAAGCACGCAAGGCCTAGAATGGGAACTGGCTCTCAAGGATAGCTGCCGGAACACATTAGATGTTTGGCGACAGATTTTCTAACTTGAGGGTAGGAGCTGGCCAGGCAGACACTTGATAGTGTCCTACCACCATGCGGGGGTTGTCATGGTTTCTTAACGATGTTTTTCCATCACTGTGAAAACCGCACATACATTTTTCGATAGAAAAAATCCATTGGTGCACGGCGGTTTGAACTCGGTACCTCTGGCATCAAAGCCAACCGTTACCTGATTACGCCACCGAGCCCTCAAAAATACTAATACTATTGCAACATACTAGAGAACAGTAACCACCGCGTGACGTGTGCCGACGAGTGTAGCGCGTCACCAAAACCGACGCCATAGCGTTTAAATGAAGATACAGAAGATCTTCAAATGGCTGAATATCATTCAAGCCGGTAGTTGAACGGCGCTGTTTAGTAAAGAGGCTAGGCTGTAGATTGAACGGCTAATTTAGCTAGTTAGCTGCGACATTTATACCACTAACCTTATGCCCTAGCAGAAGAAAACAAAACAACTATCAAACCTGCAATAACCAAGGCTTCTTTCTATCAACGTATTTCCTGGAAATCCAGGAAAATTACAACCATTACAAGTTCGTATCACGGAAGTTCAAACCAATCGAATCTTATACCACTTTTGTTTACGGTCGATCTAACATCGTCAACTTTGTTCAAGGGTTGGTAGTACCTAACATTAGGGAAGATCAGGCTTGTAATCTGAATCTAGTTGATGTCTATGTAGTTTTTAGGCTAGGTAGAATTACTTAGGCCGACTCGAGCCTATTTTACCCGAACGAGCGCTACGTAGCCGAGTATGACGATTCACATTCAATACCCACAAAATAAATTTCTTAGTTGGCTAAGCACCCACGCAGTTCGCACCGGTCCAAACCGGTGTTCCGGGCGCGATCTTTTTTTTTAAATATGAATACCTTATAGGATAGCGTTTGACCACTATCTCAACTGTTGGTAAGTGATGATGCGGTCGAAGATGGTAAGCACGCTAGGCCTAGAATGGGAATTGGCTCTCAAGGATAGCTGCCGGAACACATTAGATGTTTTGGGGCCAGATTTTCTTACTTGAGGGTGGTGGCTGGCCAGGCGGACACTAGATAGTGTCCTACCACCATGCAATAAGATCTGCTATTCAATTGTTTTCTGATCGCCGTAGATCACGATTGGTTTGAATCAGTTGGTACAAATTCTACTAACCTATCTGTTCGCGCCCGCGCACACACCCGCAGATCGTTGCGGTTTGACCTTACCTTACATAAGTTTTCACTTCGAAAATGTGATATAAATAGTTTTAAAGTATATATATCGCGTAAATAGGTAAATAATACATCTGGGTAGGATCTTAAGAAGTTCAAAAGTCCATTGCTTAATATAATATATAATTACATAAAAGTCAATTGCATTAACTTAATATTGAGTTTGTCTTGATCGGTCGGATGAACTATTTACATTAGAGCAAAGCTGTGCGTAAGATAAGTCAATATCTAGGTACATAAAATATTGATTGACAGTTCATGGTTTCGCTATGGTCAGCTTTTTTAATCGACTTCACAAAAAAGGAGGAGGTTCTCAATTCGACGGAACCTTTTTTTTATGTATCACCTTTGAGTATCCTTGAATACTCAAAGATGTTCACCGATTACTCGAAGATGCCTAAACCGATTTGAAAAATATTTTTTTTGCTTCAAAGGGTAACCCAGGGTCCCCAGGTGTTCCCATTTAAATTTTAACGAAATCGGCCGAGCCGATTTTAATATATCAACATTTGTATTACGATGCATTTACTTATCTTGACATTTCCGTCTTTACTCATGTGATACTACTAACTACTGGCACAGATGATTTAATAGTTACTACGTCTACTGGCTATTTTGACTAGCGCGACGTTTGAAGTCGGTTCTTTTAGTTTTTTAAACGATCTTAAATTATTATTCGCGTAATCTTATAAAAATATCTACCCTACATTTGTAAAGGCCACAAAATAAGTAATTTTAGTTTTAATATTTCGGTGCTAGGAACATATTTTCGAACGTCAAAACAACAATAAAACATTTACATGAATTTGTTACAACGTTCATAAAATTATTTCTTTCATTTGTTAAACGCCCTCAGGCATCAAAAACAGTGATGTGTCTACGGAGTCAAGATTAGAGTCAAGACACATATTACTCGTATTAATAAACCTTTTTTCTCTTATCCACACCGAGCTTGTTTCCATTTACGAACTGCTACTTAAACATTTTTTTTTCAAGCTTTGTGAAAGGACCCACGTCATCAAATGTAATGCATTACATTTGTGACGTGGGTATGTTGTCATGCACATGATAACAAACATACAACACACGAGCCTAAATTCAACCGTCCTACCACGAGCCATAACAGAGTTCCACTGGGGGACTCCGTCTATATCCCGGCTCATTTATCTAATCGTATATAAAGTACCAAAATGTTGCATTGTCACCAAACTTACATAATTAGGCTATACTTATATCTAATGGATATCAGCGAGTGGTTGAGAAATGGTTTGTAAATGTTGACAGACAACTTACTTTGGAACGTTGCAGGTTAAAAAAACCTGTAAAATAGAATGCAATAAAGCTCGTCTAATGGACGTAAGAAAGGCTAAAACTCCTGTAACATTTTCCTGAAAAGCTCAAGTTTATGAACGTAATTCTGAGTAACTTAGCTTCTTAAAAGCTGATCCGTTAAATAGATGCTACTTACCACTTCTCGAAGTTTTCCGCGAATTTGTGGCGGGAACTTAATAAACAGAAGTAAATAAGTTCGTATCTATGTTTCTTATCAGAAAATTAGACTTTACCTACCTACTTTTGAGAGTTATTTTTGGACGTTTAGGTATGGAGCAGATAAGCACTTTGAAAAGAAATTTTAGACGCTTAGGCAAGACGACTGCCTTTTATTTTAGTTAGGTAGGTACCTACAGGTAATTTATATGATGTAGGTGTATATTCATGATTGTCGGATTTTCTTGCCATTTTCGGTTTTTTTGGGGTCAAATTATGCTACGCTTTAAAAACTTTTTGTGTTTTAATATGGTTCCATAAGATAAGAGTACATTGACAGTTTTACAATACAAATAAAGTAATTCAAATATTAAGTGCCTCTACCTTCCATATACTTACTTAAGTATTGCTCAAGATAAAGCACCTTTCTAGAAACATTATATTTCACAACAACCAAATCACAACGCGTGATAGTGGCCAAACGCTTTTAAAGTTGTAATTTAATAATTAGAAATAATGTTAAAATCATGTCATGAGTATAAGTGGTCGTGTCATGAGTAGTTATGAAGTTGATAATTACGTTGATAGGTTGTATTATGTGCAGCTATGCACATATACCATACATATATGTGCATATAAGTACATGGCTTTCCATAACTCACACTACTCAAACAAGGATGTTGACTCGTTTCAAACTAACATTTCCTATACCTCCGATTTCCGATACGAGTTCAATAATAACTGATAATTCAGTCAGGGAACTTCACCAACGCTTCGGCAATCACAAATATTTATGTTATCGAATAAATTGAACCAATACGATCGTTTCGTTTCAAAGTATTCGCAGTATTCAGTTTATTGATAGTCACACTCGTAGTTTAATAAGGAAGATGAAGAAAGATAAATTTGCATCTTCCATAGAAACCTTATAGGGTATTTTTTTTAAGTTTTCTATCTAATTCCTTCTAAGGCATATATTAATTGTAATATTGATTATTATTAGATGCTATAAAGCAATATAACCTATTAAGTTATTGTAATATATAATACAAGACTTATGTCCAAGTTAATAAGACAATGCCAAATTGTATTTTACTTTTATCGAACTGTAAGGATTCTATTTCCGATCCATTAGAACTAAGATATTGTTTGGTTGGATAAGTAAGAAAATGTGTCAATATTATATTACTTATGTCTGTACTAAATAAGTATTAGTTATATTTAGAGTTGAAATAAGAAATTTCGACGTATAGCTTACTTTTTTTCATAATACCTAAAAATTAACATTTCATCAAATTCCATACCTCAAGTAAAATGCAAATGTTTATTACCGACTTAAAAAAGCAAGAAGCCCTGAAGAAAACGCGTTTATATTTTATTATTAGGCATAAAATTGGCGGGTGCCATACATCCCATAGACTAGGAATCAGCCACTGATAAGCCCAGAACAATAACATGATATTTTGTACCATCTTTCTTATCAATTTTGTCATATCCTCCCATCCATAGACCATCCTAGTTTCTACTAATATTATAAAGGCGAAAGTTTGTGTGTATGTTTGTTACCTCTTCGCGCTTAAACTATTCAATTGATTGAGCTGAAATTAGGTATGTATATAGTCTAGACTCTGGAATAACCCATAAGGTACTTTTTATCTCGATATTCCCATGGAAACGATGTCTACGCAGGTAAAATAGTGGGGCACAGCAGCTAGTATGCCATAAATCCTGAGTTTCGATATAATATAATAAAATATAGGGACTTTACGTCTCCCTTTTTGTTGATGTTAGGTATAGTTGGAAGATTGGAAAATTGGCGAGACGCAAAGCAATATTCACGGTTGTAAGAAATGAGAATTTATGTTCTCGGAAAAATGTGCGGATTGATGTATTGGTGTAGACATGCTTCGTACGACGTGATATTGTTCAAAGGTTTTCGAGTAAAACCATGCGTAATAATACATTTATAGGCTAATTTTACACGCTATGCTCTCTTGTTATTTTTCAATCAAACGTAAATTGTTCCACTAACCGAACCGCGGCAATAAAAAGCTTATATTAGATATGATTTTGAGGAAGAGTGACTGAGCTCATATACTCTTAGTTTCTGAGTTGCACACGTTTTTTTACCTAATAGGTAAGAGTTTGACCTCGATGCGGTCAAATATGGATGGTAGTACCCGTTTCTTTACTCATGTGGCATAACACCACATGAGTAAAGATAATACTTAAATTAAACATTTAAAAATACCCCCGACTGATTTGTATATTATTGAAGTAACAGGATACTGAATTTCAAATTAATACATTTGATTTGACTAATCTAAACTACGCTAAACAGACGGCAGCAGTGTGAAAGGTAAGTAGTGCGCAGAAGCGCCATTTAGATTTTTTTGACGTCCGCGGTCAAAGTACTAAGAGTTTACAAAAGTTGCTATTGTAGTCTTTTCAACCAAAAAAGAGCTGATAATATTTGAACGGCAGAACGGATTTTCATAAAACAAAGCTAAGAACACTCTCGGTGAAGACACATATCAAACAAAAAAACTAAATATAAATCGGTTCATCCGTTTGGGCGCTACGTTGCCACAGACAGACACACAGATACACAGATACGCAGATACACAGACACACAGATACACACGTCAAAATTATAACACTCCTTCTTTTTGCGTCGGGGGTTAAAAAGGAAATAACACTAGGCCTAGAATAGGAACTGGCTGTCAATGACAGCTGCCAGGCGATAGAAGAGACGTAAGTCTTATTAATTAACTTTTACACCTTGGAAGTTTTGCATTACAAAACATAATACAAAAAAAGACGGAATGGAGACACGATTTTGTGCTACGTCTCATATCTTACATCTCTTTTGTTGTTGATCTTTGCGACAGATTTTACAATTTGAGGGTAGGAGCTGGCCAGGCGACACTAGACACTGCCCTACCACCATCCAGGGGCCATTGCTAGATGAATACAAACTTGCCCAACAAGTGCCAGCTTGCTAAGCCCGGAGTTTTTTAACGAAGTTTTCCTTTACCGGAAAATTTGCATCAAACAAATATTTAGCGGCTGACATTCAAGCTAACAGTAAACATCGATTCTCTTCCAATTGCTCTATTAAATACCGTCAACGAGTCTATATGGCACATAATTATAAATACTTTGTCTTAGCCTACTAAAGTTTACTTTATAATCTTGTAGGCTTATTAGTTGAGTGAGCTACGACATTCTAGGGCGTAGTATCGCAGCGCAATACACCTTACTCAAGTAGTAATAACCACTATTTATTAATTCTCTCTTCAAATAACGAAAACTTTATCAGTTAAAACAAACGATGATCTAAAAGAAAATACGCTTAGACAATCTATTAAATCAAAAAGTAGCTACGGACGTATTTGCAGAACTAAGTTGAGCCAACTGCTCTCTCGATCTCATCTTGTACATTCATACAAGAGTAGAATATTAAATGAGACTAGATTGGAAACAGATTCAATACCTCATAAATAAGAAAGAGTTGTTGACATAGAGTTTGTAGGACTTTTTTTCTTATGATGGTGGAAATGATTGGTTTTTGTTTTGTTTTTCTAGCACAAAATTCATGAGTTCATGAAACTAATCTAAAACACGGAATCGAGATACTTCATTTCGTAGTCCACGTGGTTCTAGATCAAAGAGGTACAATAGTGTTTTTTTTACTTCTTGCTATAATTTATTAACTCTAGCTACATCTGAATAGCACATAGGCTATAATATACTGGGTGTCCCGTTAGTCAACGTCAAGCGGGCACGGAGTGAGAGGGGGGAGGGGGTCACAGCAGACCCGGGTAAAAAAGAATAAAACCTTATCTGTTAGTTAAATTTTAACTGGCAAAATTTATAAAAATGAGGAAAATTGACACCATAAATGTTATCTTTAGGTCCTGTGACCACAAATTTCACAATTTTACGTTGTTTTTATCAGTAACGTGGTGCTAAATAAACGTAATAACGATACGCAGTCACAAATTAAGCAAAAAAGGTTGATAAGTTAGTTAAAATTAACGTAGTCTCTTTTGAAGTTAAAAAAATAATATCACCCAACTTTGACTCCACATAAATTTAAAAAAAAAACATACTGTACCATCCTCGGAAAGTTAGGTACATCAAAAAATGGCCCATTTAGTTAAAATTCTAAAATGGTGCAACACTAAGTACTTTCCTACTTATAGCATTTTTTTTTTAAACATAACCATATCAAAAATTAAATGCATAGGTCATTAATACTTGTTTGTTCTCAAATACATATTCTAAGATATTTAACAATGGACAAATGTGTGGTGAATGTGATAGAGCGAGATAGATACATTCCTATGCCACATGTCACATGAATAAGCGAGACATTTAGTGTAGGCGATACTAGTATAACATTTATTTCAATTTTCCCACAAAACAACTTAATGGAAAAAATGTCAACCCTAAGCGTGTAAGACATTCAAATTAAAAATGAAAGAAAACATTTCTGTCATAATCAAATTTATTACATGCTCTAATTTTTAGCCGCCTACATTCATCAACATCATAATCAACCAGTATCAGTCAACTGCTGGACGTAGGCCTCTCCCAAAATACGCCACTGAGCCCAATCTTCGGCTCATTTGGGAGGGATATGCCCTAATCGCCACGCTGGGCAGGCGGGTTGGCGATCGCAGGATGTAGCTCCTCGCACCGGTGAACCTGCTGCCCGTCACCGGCTTAGTATTTAGCTACACCGTCATTTGAAGTGGTTATACCGCCATTTGTCGGTCGCCAGAGCCTCGTTCGTTGGTCAGCAGGATGCACCACGGGCAGGAGTAGTAGGGATTCGAGATTTCTGCCTCACTGGCTCAAGGGGTGAAAATCGGGTTCTCGCTGGGCTAAAAAAAAAGGTTTTGGGGTGCGCCCGATCGATTGGCGCTATCCCCGTTGCTCTATCTTTTCAGGTTTTCGAGATAGGTTTTTCATTTCAGGACCTCCAGTACCCCTCATTAGCAGGCGTTAATTACTCTATTGTTCTTAATCACCCGACCCTCGGACCCTCGGACTGCGTGATCCGTTGCCAGGCATTGTTCCTTATCACCTTAATCACCTACGCTCATTACCTACTTAAGGGTCACCTTCCTTACTTCAAACAAAAACAACACATTATTTCCATTTGTCTTTATTTAAAATAACATTTTGAACGCATCGTATAGTAATATATCATTCACTAAAGTCTCCTTTGAATTGAATGTATGTGTCATGTCCGACATACTCTTGCCATGAAATTTATAGTATAAATATACCATGCAGTACTCGCCACATACTGAAGTCCAATCATTTTGTAATCTCTTGATATTGAAATCCCATATTCTACTATTTCTGTTCAAGAATGTTCTATGAAAACCTGCAGGTGGTCGACCGAAAGAGTCAAAATATTGTCCAACGCTATCTTTATCTATGTGTATGGCTACCCAGTGTGAGCCTGGTTGTGTATCTGAATCTAGATTGCTGACTAAAAACGTAGGCGTCTCCATATGAATGGGTAATCTGTTTGCTGCATACACATTATTTTGTAAAGACCCGTGAATTTTATATAAGCATTCCTGGATCTCTACCGTGTTCATATTTGTAAATAAACTTGTGCGACCTTATGAGGCTTGCTCTTGCAAATGATTAAATTGATAATACTACCTCACTTTTAAATAAACGTGTTCTAAATAAAACAATTCAAGCTTTGATAGTTAATTTTATTTATACATCATAATAAAGTATCAACCTTATGTCTAACTTATAATTAATGTACATGTTTATGTTAACTACTATAGTCTACGATTACATTGCGATTCTTATCTATTTCAATTACATTATCAAACTCGGCATAAACGATACAGTTGATAGTCTTCATAAGAGCTGATTCAAAACGAACCTCTAATCTTACGCTGCCATTCCTTATCAAATTCCAATGACTTGATGAGTTAGCAGATAAATCTGGTGTTAAGTCAAACGCAACTAGACAGTAACCTTGGGCATACCTTGTCCTAGATATTCCATTACCTTCGTTAAGAAAATGTATACCCGTTCCTGAGAATAGTGTATGATAGGCTGTAGTAAATATGTTGCTTTCAAATGACGGTTGTAATGCTTTAGAAGGTATTTGTTGGCCATCTATATATAAGCAAAATGAACTCATATCGTAATTCTCAAAATTAAAGGGATTTTTATTGAGACTCCCATTGAACGCTGCGTTATTAACGAACCCCACTATACATCTTTTGGGTACTTGACCTAGAAAAATATTATCAAGGGTTTTTCCCTGAACCCCCGATGGTATAGTTAAAACTTTAACTTCGGCTCGAGTAATAGGATATTTAGCCGTAGTAGAGGCTAAAACTTTTTGATGTGCGAGTAAAACAGTTGGATTGATTCGAGCTCTACGAACAATAAGAGTTGCATCTGTAATGCATACTTTTAACTTTAAATCATTCGAAGCCGCCATTAAGTTAAACGTTTCTCTGGAACGAACTAATTTTACAGACATATCAACACCGTTTATCAAAATTTTTTCCTGATTGAATAAATCACCATGTAAATGTCCAATCATTTCTATTTCCTTACTTTCGGCAGCAAATTCTTGTCGTCTTGTAAATCCTTTGTTACTCTCATCAGTTACATCCATCTTACCAGATGTATCTTCATACCAAAGCCCACATGTTTGTTTCTTAAAGTGAGATTCTTTAGCTGCAGGAGCGTAATTCAATAGAGTTTCTATATATGCACGATATGCATATGTATTATTCGGAGGTGACACAAGTTTTTGATTTAAATAAACATCTAGTTGGTTAAAAAGAGAATGTAACCAGTTATTAATAGGAGTCACTACTATTGATGAATTTAACCTGGAAGAGTCCTGGTTTAATATTTTTGCTTTTAAATGTATCAATGTATGTGATAAATCTATATAGTCATCGCCAGCTCCTGGAACTTGAAATTCTATGGGTCCATCATCAGCAAGAGATGAAATTGGTTTGTAGTGTACCCACATGCCACTCTCTATACTCGTTTGGGTGGATGGTAAAGCAAATAAATCTAATTCTGACTTTATACACTCGCAGGAATGACTATGTAAAAATGACATTTTTAAATATTTTAGGAAAATATGTCTTTGAAATTCTTATCACTCGATTTTATTTTCTTTGCAGTCTTCAGCTTAACGGTTGAAGGTAAAATGAACGAATTATGGTGTTTTCTCTTTGTTATATATCCTGAACCAGACATGTTGATGCGGTCAATTTTGTTATCTGCTTTTCTTTTTAAATTCGAGCTTGCTTCCTTAAGTCTAGATTTAATTGATTCTTCTATAGGGCGCGAGCTAACCATATCAGATAAAAGACCCACACCAGTATTTAATGCCTCTTTACCAATCACTCGAGCCCCACTAGACAGTAATGGTAAAACTGATCTGAATAATCCTCCTAAAAAGCTACCAATTCCATGTCCACGTTGATATGGTACTCCTTTGTAAATTACTCCAATACCAGATCCAGCTTGATGTGAATAATAATGTTCATAAGGACAAGTAATTTTTTCGAGTTGAGAGCGCATTATTGTATTTTTCTGAAATGGAGTTTAATACACACTGTTCCGAACTGGAATGGTATTTTTTGCCCAGTGCTCGATCTTATATCAATCTCTATGGTATCAAACTCCCTCCGCATTACTGGTAAGAAGTGAGGTGGTGAGAAAACGTGCATTTTATTCGATCCATAAATATATTTAGATGGGTCTAATGGTATTATTCTCAACAATGGGGTCATAACATCTCCAACAATCTGTGGTTCAATAATGTCACAGTAGACGAATAGTTGCGGTGGTAATCCTAAATGCAAATTAGCGGGACATTTTCCAAATCCCTTTTCAACAAGATTTCTTTGTGGTTCGAATCCAAGTTGAAGAGATAATTGAGGTGATAATGATATTGATTTTATATTATCATCCAAGACAGACACATTGACAAATTTGGTCAGTTCATCGAATCGAAATCTTACATTCTCTTTAATATTGTTTAAAGCATTCAATATATGATTAATATTATCATAATTTGTAGCTGGAATATGGGTTTTGTAGTATATGGTTGAAGGTTTGGTTTCGGTGGGCATTTTCATTATTTTTGTGAAGTATACAATGTTTTCATGTTCTTGAACAGTAAACATTGTACATGGGTATTGAAACTCAACAACTCCAACACACCATGTTCCTTCAAGTATTATGGGTTTTGGTAGTTTAGTGGAAAAACGAGTCGTTTTGTTTTCTGGAAAATATTCCATAGAACTATTGCTAAGTAGCGTTAAATAAAAACTTTCTTTCATCATATTTGTGTTAATGATGATGCTAAAACCCAACTATTGAACTTTTCCGGATAACCTTTCCACTTGACTAACACTTCTTTTATGTTACCAGATTGACGAGAACGGATTATTTTATCTATTTTGTAACTTATAGTGGGGTCATAAGTAACTTTTTGTAGTTCCTTTTCATAAAATGTTCCAACAATTGATTCATCTTGTAAATCTTTTATTGTGTAAACTACCCATGGTGACCGTTCTATCACAGATGTTATAATGAATATTTCGTCACTCCAGTTAGATTCATATCCTTTTTGAAATATGTGCTTATATTTTGTAATTCTTACATGGTCTCCTACATTAAATTTTGGTAATGGAACATCTAATTTTTTTGTATTTGTCTTTCTATCGTATAAGTTATTCCAAACGGTCATGATATTACCTAAGTTAACATCACTTGGACACATTTTTATACTGGAGTGATAACTGTGGTTATAAGCATATATTAAATCTTGAAGAATATTTATGTACTTGTAAGTATTTTTATGGGTAAAGTATCGCCACATTTTCATTTTAAGTGTTCGTTGGAATCTCTCTACGATGCTTGCCTTAATATCTGGATTGTTTGTTGTATAGTAGTTTACATTTTTACTTTTAAAGAATTTTTGTACAACTTTTGAAACAAATTCGGTTCCTTTGTCAGATTGTATATGAGTAGGAGTAGCATTAGCTTCATTAAATATACTTTCGAAACATTGTTTGATAGTTTCAGAATTTTTATTTTTTATTGCTCTAGCATAAGCATACTTGGAAAAAACATCAATAACACAAAGAATATAGTTATAACCATTGTTATATTTGGAATAAGTTCTCATGTCACTCAAATCAGCTTGCCAGAGTTCATTAAAATTAGACAAAATGTATTTATTCCTAGGAATTATTTTACGTACAGGTCTATGTAGTGTATATGTTTCTTGTGACTGCAACCATTTTTTTACGTCGCCTTTGGTCATTTTCCCTTTCATCGCTTTTGTCAATTTTTCTATACTACTATAACCAGCAGGGTGAGATGGGTTGTAATATATTTTGTTTATATGTTCTAATGGATCTAATACATTGTAATCTAGTATGGGTTCCATTTTTCCCAATCAAGTTTCTTGCGAATCTTTTTGACGTATTTACTAGAAGGGGTAGAAAATTCTTCACCAGTTGTAACCTCACCAAGATCTCTCAACATTAGTTTTTGTATGTATTCAACTCGTTTTGGATTACCCAAATAACAAAGTGGTATTTTTATATCTTTTAATGCCTTCGCAAAAGTTTCCCAACCTATGGGGTCACTTCTCTTAAGTGGTCTAAGTAAATCATTAATCAAATCAACTATGTTGCTTCCAGGAAGTTGTTCATTGTCTATAATTACTGTTCCGTCATTATTCCATTGAATTTTGTTTTTACTGAATGAAAGCAAATTTAATAATGATTCACCTTTTTTAGAATATGTTTAGGTATTAAATTTAAAATTTCACTTGTTGTATAAAGTTGATTACTTTGATTTAACTTCACTTCCTCTTTTTCTTCTTCCTCCGATGTCTTAGCAGAGACTGGATCTTTACTTTGAGTTTCTTCTTTTATATTTGTTTCAGCAAAGTCTGCATTTTGAGATATGATGGGGAGTTCAATAGGACGTCTACTTTCTTCGTTAAAATGTAAATACCTTTGTAATACTTGTAAGTATAAAATAGATTTTTTTCTATCATCTAGATTGCTATTTAAGATATTTTTCATTTCGGTATCTAATCTAGATATAGGATTATCAGAATTGTGGTGTTGATTAAATTTTTCTATTAGACTAGGTTCAATGAGTAACATTTTCTTTGCATTCTCCATTGTTATTTTTTATTAGACAAAAGATGTAAGCAATGAACTTAGGATTGAACCCAATATTATTGGCAAGAATGCACCACCGTGTTGTATAATAATATTTTTCCGTAATTTATTCGTACCCTTGCGTACTAGTTTGCGAAGTACAGATTTATATTTCTTTAATTTTTTCTTATGTTTTTCTTCAATAGGTACTTTGCCTCGAAGAACGTTGTGAATACATTCACAAATACAATTTATCTCCTCATCATCACAAGATTTTAAAAGAGCTGTCCTGTATTTAGGTTTAAGTGAATGAAGTGCCGACAACAAGTCCTTATACGTGTTAAGACTTCGCGACATTATTTGTAAATGATTGGTATCTGCTGGTTCTTAGCATATTTAAACCCCTTCGTTGGTACATATACGTGGCAATATCCATCTGATTGCATAATATTTGTTTTAATGCGACACAAATCATTTGAATTTTGTTTCAGATCAATCATTAAATATCCATGTGCTTCCTTGGTTGCATCTCTATAAGCATCTTCTATGAACTTTGGGTTCTCTGGTGAAACTTGACGTGCTAAATACCTAATTTGTGTCTTGTCTCGTGGGTTTTTAAAATAAATAATATAACTTGAATTCAATGAAATATCTCTTTGTCCTTTTCCTTGATGAAATAGGTTTTGTGTAATGTAAAAAACACTTATGTTTCTATGATGACTGCCTTTAGTGAATAAATCTACAATACGCCCATCAGATTCCCTCATAAGATCATCGATAACTATGAGATTTGGATCTTTACCATCAAACATATTAAGGTCTGGAATGCCTTGATTATAATTTACTCCTTGTAAGTTATACAAAGGTTGCATTTCATCAAAACACCATGTTATGTTAACAAAAGTAGTATTGCAAATGACTTGAGCATTTTTTATAAAGTTTGTAACGAAATTTGATTTTCCACACCCACTTGGACCAGCTACAATGCAAGTAAACGGATGAATGAAATTAAACATTTTAACACGTGTTAGCTCTAGAGGGTATAGTAAATAAATGAAAACATTTTATGAGATTCATTAATTATATTTCAGATATACAATAAGGACATACAATTTTTCTTAAAAGCGAATGTTTATTCTATATATACAATACAATCAATTTATATTTACATTGGACATCTATAATGAATAGTATAAAAAATTCATACATTCAATACACATTTATTAAAAAAAAAGCTTATATATTGACTACACCAAATTTCTACATACAAATTATCTTATTTATTTTCTTAAAATCTAATAACATGTTTTATTATATAGTACAAGAATTTACATCCATAATACATAACGTAAAACAATACATTTCTCATAATCTCTAAAAAATATATTGCCAACTTATGAGTTTAATCAGCCTTCGTATCACACTCTACTAACAATAATTAAATAACTACATCGCTTCTCTTAATTTATAATGCCCCCATGCTAATGTGTCTACATTATTCGACAAAATAAATCGTTTCGTATCGTTGTAAGATGCTTAATTGATCTAAATCTGTGCATGGTATCATATTGAATATTTCTCGTAAAAAGACATGATTTATAATTATCCATGGTCATCTTTTTTGTGATACATTTGTTGACACCTTTAGCTTTTGCGGTTAACTTGTTTTCCGTTTGAATTGCGTACATTTTAGATCTTAGTCCTACAAATTCCTTAACAATTTTTCCATTATTTTCATCTTTAAAAAACCCTAATCTCTTTTTATTAATTTGTGGGTATCCAAACATATTATTATAAGGATAGTCAGACGTGTCAAAACGGGAAGATAAGTCAGGTTTAATATCTTCATAAAAATCTTCTGTATAAATTTGATATATCAAACTATCTGTATCAGTATATAACAATTTGCATTTGTTTTGAAACTTAGTTAGCATATAGTTATAATGAAATTCATACATTAATGTTTTCGAAATGTCTAAAATCGAGAAACCCAAATAAATTGGTTTATCATAACACACTTTTGTCTTTTTCAATTGTACTGCTACCAAGTTTTCGGAGAAAACAGAAATGCTACTAAATTCAGGTTTTGCAATTAAATCTTGAACACCTAACGTTTTACCATGATTTTCCCAGTGGGTTAGTAACTTAACGTTAACCCTTTTTTCGACGTTTTCCATAGTTTTACCAAAAACAGAATTGTTCATCAATTTATAAAAATCTTTTTCGAAATCTGAAACTGCTTTCATTCGTAGTTCAGTGTTTAAATCAATATATTTCTTTAACCACGGACTTTGTCGAAATTTCAAAATTCTATAGATTTTAATTAATTTTAACCCCATTTTCAAACATTGCTTAAGATTTCTGTAATGAATAATATATTTTTCTTTATTATTTAAATTTGGGGTAAGTTTTTTGTCTTTTGATTGTCCTATAATTATATTTTCTGGACACATTGGCAAGTCTGAATGTAAATCATGTAGTTCCTCGGGATATTCTAAATCTACTTCTAAAATAAAACCAAAATCAGATGTGTCAGCAACTTCATAATTTGTGTCTGGACTAACCCACTCAAAATCCCCTTCAGGTAGGTATTGTGACATAGCCCAGCCGTAAAGATTGTTTGCATCAAAATATGTTAAATATGATGTAGGTATGTTTTCATCAAAATCCTCCAAATATTTATTATTTGCTTTTGCATATCGATTGCTACATTGAGAAACACCACCTCGAATACCACTTTTTACAAAAGCTATTTTGTCAATGTCTGTGAATAATTCTAGTTTGACCTTTGTATGTTTCAACATAGCATCCCAACTTAATCCAGGAGCTGTGTAATAGTGGGTCGGGTCTAAACCATAGGTTTTTAAACAAAGTTCACGGAAATTTTCAAAAACATCGGTCAGTAACAACACATCCGTTTTAAGGTATAAATTAGAATAATCTAACATGTTCTGACAGGCAAAATGTTTCCAAATATCTTGTGCACGGTTATAATCATCTTCAGTAATGTTAGTATTAGTAAGGGAACTATAGAATTGGTCTTGATTTGGTAAAGAGGTTAATTCAAGCGTGTCATATGATGTCATGAATTCATATGGATAAACACCTTTCTTACGAAGCCGTTTATTATTATTTCGATTTAAAGTTAAAAGTATGCATTACAGATGCAACTCTTATTGTTCGTAGAGCTCGAATCAATCCAACTGTTTTACTCGCACATCAAAAAGTTTTAGCCTCTACTACGGCTAAATATCCTATTACTCGAGCCGAAGTTAAAGTTTTAACTATACCATCGGGGGTTCAGGGAAAAACCCTTGATAATATTTTTCTAGGTCAAGTACCCAAAAGATGTATAGTGGGGTTCGTTAATAACGCAGCGTTCAATGGGAGTCTCAATAAAAATCCCTTTAATTTTGAGAATTACGATATGAGTTCATTTTGCTTATATATAGATGGCCAACAAATACCTTCTAAAGCATTACAACCGTCATTTGAAAGCAACATATTTACTACAGCCTATCATACACTATTCTCAGGAACGGGTATACATTTTCTTAACGAAGGTAATGGAATATCTAGGACAAGGTATGCCCAAGGTTACTGTCTAGTTGCGTTTGACTTAACACCAGATTTATCTGCTAACTCATCAAGTCATTGGAATTTGATAAGGAATGGCAGCGTAAGATTAGAGGTTCGTTTTGAATCAGCTCTTATGAAGACTATCAACTGTATCGTTTATGCCGAGTTTGATAATGTAATTGAAATAGATAAGAATCGCAATGTAATCGTAGACTATAGTAGTTAACATAAACATGTACATTAATTATAAGTTAGACATAAGGTTGATACTTTATTATGATGTATAAATAAAATTAACTATCAAAGCTTGAATTGTTTTATTTAGAACACGTTTATTTAAAAGTGAGGTAGTATTATCAATTTAATCATTTGCAAGAGCAAGCCTCATAAGGTCGCACAAGTTTATTTACAAATATGAACACGGTAGAGATCCAGGAATGCTTATATAAAATTCACGGGTCTTTACAAAATAATGTGTATGCAGCAAACAGATTACCCATTCATATGGAGACGCCTACGTTTTTAGTCAGCAATCTAGATTCAGATACACAACCAGGCTCACACTGGGTAGCCATACACATAGATAAAGATAGCGTTGGACAATATTTTGACTCTTTCGGTCGACCACCTGCAGGTTTTCATAGAACATTCTTGAACAGAAATAGTAGAATATGGGATTTCAATATCAAGAGATTACAAAATGATTGGACTTCAGTATGTGGCGAGTACTGCATGGTATATTTATACTATAAATTTCATGGCAAGAGTATGTCGGACATGACACATACATTCAATTCAAAGGAGACTTTAGTGAATGATATATTACTATACGATGCGTTCAAAATGTTATTTTAAATAAAGACAAATGGAAATAATGTGTTGTTTTTGTTTGAAGTAAGGAAGGTGACCCTTAAGTAGGTAATGAGCGTAGGTGATTAAGGTGATAAGGAACAATGCCTGGCAACGGATCACGCAGTCCGAGGGTCCGAGGGTCGGGTGATTAAGAACAATAGAGTAATTAACGCCTGCTAATGAGGGGTACTGGAGGTCCTGAAATGAAAAACCTATCTCGAAAACCTGAAAAGATAGAGCAACGGGGATAGCGCCAATCGATCGGGCGCACCCCAAAACCTTTTTTTTTAGCCCAGCGAGAACCCGATTTTCACCCCTTGAGCCAGTGAGGCAGAAATCTCGAATCCCTACTACTGGCAGGTAAGGTTGGCTGGGAGCACTGGGGGGGCATTTGTGCTCCCTTACATCGCACTACCCAACTACAGTCATGTCGCATAGGAATGTGTTTATTTTACTTTAACACATATTTTTATCAGCGGGTATCTTTTGGCGGCCACCACACGTTTGTCCATTGTAAAATATATCCAAATATTTGAGCGCAGACAAGTATTAATGAACTAAGTATTTGATTTTTAATACGATTATGTTTTGATTTTTTTTTAAATAATTGCTACGAGTAGGAAAGTAGTTAGTACTTAACTTAATCGGCCATCTTAACTATCGTAACTAGCCGAGGGTAGTACAGTATGTTTTTTTTATTTATGTAGAGTCAACGTTGGTTGATATTATTTTTTCAACTTCGACTCAAAGAGACTACGTTAATTTTAACTAACTTATCAACCTTTTTTGCTTGATTTGTGACTGTGTATCGTTAGTACGTATTTATTGGGTTTTCACGCTTATATAAATTTACACATTCACCACCTCCACCGCAATATGTGTGTGTAAATACACAAGCTTTACACACATTTCAGTTATTGATGTCTTTCTAAAAATAAACAAACATTTTCCAAAATTATTTAAACAACATTTTAAATCACTGAATTTTGTAAAGTTTCCATCCCAAAACTAGTAGAAAATTTTGATATAATAATATTTTTCAATTTTCCTGTTTCTTTTTTGTTACAGGCCGTCTAGAATCTGTAAAATGATAGCAGAGATGAGGTCGCATCAAAAATGATTGAAGAAAACCCGGGAAACATAACACGGACGTTGACTAATCTATTTGAAGAGATGTTGCTAGAGACTGAAGTTGGTAAAGAAAACCAGAGCAATGTAGACTTCTCTCAATTTCTATCAGCACTTAGAGAACAGTCTTCAAGGAACAGCAGCCATGAACTTGATTTTGGGACGTTAGTGAAACTCGTAGATGGATTGAGGAGCAGGTTGAACTTTACTAAGTCTTCGGAGCCAATTTGTACATACTGTGAAGGCAATTTCCGTGATGTTATCATGGCTTATAACAGCATACATGGCTACCTCAGTCTCATTGTGAGTATATAAAATAGCTTTTTCTTGTCTTTTTTATTTTATTTTATTAGTATCTTAACTCTGAAGCAAAAAGTGTTTTACACGTTTCACGTGTACAGACAGACACACGCAGCACTCATCATCATCATCATTAACAGCCAGCGTTCGTTCATTGTTGGAAATAGGGCTCTTCTATGGCACGCCACTAATCTAGATCTTCTGCTCTTTGTTTTCAACTGTTGCCAGCTAGCTTGCGTATATCATCGCTTCACCTAGCTGATGGGCGCCCTACGTTTCGTTTACCGTGTCGTGGTTGCCACTCTAAAACACGTCTACCCCAACAGTTATCGGTTCTACGACAGGTATGACCAGCCCACTGCGACTTCAGCTTGAAAATTTTGTAAGCTATGGTTTTTTACTTTAACTTTGGGTCTCTGTCACTGGCACTTGGCACTTTATTTTACATTTTGATCCTTCAGAGATCCAAGCATAGCCCTTTCTATAGCTTGTTGAGCGACTTTACATGTATTACGCACTCATTACAGGCTTTTGTCTTAAGGTTTTGTAGTATCGGCAATGAAAATACTCAACGAAGTTTTTAAATGCTGCCAATCCTAGCGTTTTCTTCTATGGGCTTCCTTCTCGATTTGCCTAAGGTAGACATATTCTTGAACAACTTCGAGAGGTACTCCGTTTAAGGCAATCGTTTCCGAAATAACATGTTCGTAGAACATGATATCGGTTTTACCTTAGTACATCCGGATTATTATTAATTTATACGAAAACTTTGTGATTTTGATTTGATTTTAGGAAACTTTTAGGTACTTCTATAAAAAATACGTTAAATGTTTACGAACTTCAGAACGGGTTATATGAGAAAGCCTTAAAATAACTCCTCGGTTGTGCAAAATATAATAGGGAAAGTACATCCCCAACTTTTATATTCACAAAAATAGGCGAAAATATTACGGCATCATTTCAGTCACGAAATTCCTTGCTAATGGAAATGTTTCGAGACCGCCATTATGTATGCTGAGAAATAAATATGATCTGAATATGATACACTTAGTGTTAAAGTGTACCAACCTTTTTCTTAAGTTTTATGTGTCTAGTGACTGTTTTCAATATTCAATTTATCTTTTGGTAGCGGTGCGACTCCTGTGAGTCTGTAATGACTGAAGCGGTGCCACCATTTTGCTAAACTATTCAACAGCAAAAAAACAGTGTTCAATTTACAGGGTAAGTGAGACAGTTTAACATAGGCGTAGTCTCAAGGTATAACGGGCGCGGTGTATGGGTTTCTTCTTTACTCATGTGGTATAGGCGCGGTATATCTAGACTTTTAGGCAGAAGTCATTGCTTACCATTGGTTATTATTTTGCTTGTCAAAAAAGTAAAGCACGCAACATGACTGATCGGATTTAGAGTCAATTGCTAAGATATAGTTTATAGTCAGGATTGACACAAGGTATATGCCTATTATTTACTTTATATTCCCGGTAAATAACACAATAAATTACTTACTTAGGATACTTTACACAAGCGAAGCCACGGTGTACAATCAGTCTAATATTATTTAAAAACGACGGTCTTCTTTCGACTAGAGATTGAATTTGGTTTAAACATTCACAGACAATTATTTATAAATACAATCTTAGTTGGATACGTCGGATCATTTCAACGAAATACCGATAGATAAAAAAAGTATTGTTACGTGCGGGGTGGTATTAAAATGCCAATCCGATGAGATGAACGTTTATTTCCACTGATCACTAGGTTAGCACAATGTTCCACAGTAGTTGTCCAAATCGTCTTGCACAATTATCAAAAGTCCGTTAACACACACTGAGGTCGTTGGTAATCACAATCACTGATTTCACTGTTCACAGTTCACAACACTAGTTCACTGATAACACTTAACGATCACTTGGTCGCTATCCGCGCTTAGATAGTTACACTGTCGCTTCCAGAGAAAGACTGCCTCAAGCCGCGGTTTCAACGTCTTATATAGGACGAGAATATTTCTACAGAAATTTCCAGTATTGACTCGAAACAATAGACAAAAGACGTTCAAAACAAAGCAATAACAATCACAAAAGGGGCGGCTTTCCTTTGAGCATCTGACGTAAACAACTTTACCATACATGCTAATTTGATCTCTAACTACTTATGAATAAGGTTCAATCTTAACTACAAAACTAGGTACATTGACTAGGGTCTGAATTCCCGGAAGGTTAACTTTTATGATGGTCGGGTCGGGTGTTTATAGCCCCTAATTAGTCTATTCTTTCCCACGGTATTTTTGTTCGAGAAGCTTGGCGAAACATCGCGACTCGACGACGCGATGTAACATTATCCCCTTCTTAGTTATGATCGTCCCGATCATCATTTGTTCCATGGTATCGTGTAAGTCGATCGATGTGTACTACCCTCGGCTTTCCTCTCTGGCCTCGTTTAATGCGGTAGGTAACGTCGTTTATCTTCGTGATAATCTGGTATGGTCCTTCCCAATGAGCCTGCAGCTTCGGACTTTTTCCTTTCCTTCGTAGTGGGTTGTGCAACCAGACGAGAGTTCCTTCTTCGAAACCCATCGTATTCGCTCTACGATCGTACCGGGTCTTCATTTTTTCACCAGTTTTTAAACTATTCTCTCGAACTATCCTGTGCACTTCGTCCAGCTGACTACGAAGATCACTGACATAGTCGGTTACAGGCTTCGGAGCATCTGGCGGGGAACCAGTGATGGCGTCGATAGGAAGTCTTAGTTCGTGTCCAAAATTCACATTTGCAGGAGTCATACCAGTGCTGTCATGGGTAGCGGAACGGTATGACAACAAGAACAGAGGTATGTACTGATCCCAGTCACGTTGATGTGCGTCCACGACTTTAGCCAGGTGATTCTCCAACGTCTGGTTAAACCTCTCAACCATTCCGTCTGACTGTGGATGAGCTGCCGTTGTCCGCGTCTTTTGGATCCCGAGGAGGGTGCACATTTCCTGAAATAGGGCAGACTCGAAGTTCCTTCCTTGATCGGAATGCAGTTCCATCGGTACACCAAATCGACAGATCACTTCTTGCACCAACTTATTTGCGACTGTCTTTGCTTCCTGGTTTGGTGTCGCGAAAACCTCAGGCCATTTACTGAAGTAATCTTGTACTACGATGATGTACTTGTTGCCTTCTTCAGTCTCGGGAAATGGCCCGGCAACATCCACGGCAATGCGCTCCCATGGTGCTCCAACGTTGTACAATTTTAGTTGTCCTTTACTTCTTGTCTTCGGTCCTTTTACTGATGCGCACGCGGTGCACTTCCTGCACCAATCTTCCACATCCTCGCGGCTGTGTACCCAGTAAAATCGTTGACGAACCTTCACAAGAGTTTTCTTGACTCCTAGATGTCCACCAGAAACTCCATCATGAATGTGTCGTAGTCTCTACTACGACACATTCATGACACATTCATGCCACTTTGCTCCGGGGAACAACGACCTGCATCGTAGTTTCTTTTCCATTGCTGCTTTCCCATTTTCGGTACAAGATTCCTTGTTCCAGAGTCAGGCTGTCCCACTGAGCCCAGTAACTTTTTGTGATTGGGCTGCAGGCTGACACGTCGCTCCACTGGGGCTTGTTTCCAGACTTTATCCAATCCAGTACAGGTCGTAAATCTCTGTCCTCCAATTGTGCTTGTCTCATATTTTCGCCGTTCCATTCGTCATCTGTTCTGTCCATCCTGATGACTCTGACTTCTTCTTGAGACTCGTGCTTCTCGCAGTGTTTACAGTCATCAGCACAAGGTCTTCTTGACAGGGCATCGGCGTTGCTATGGCCCTTTCCACTGCGATATTCTGTCACGAAATTGAACTCTTGAAGTTGCTCGATCCATCGTGCCACTTGACCTTCCGGGCTCTTAAACTGAAGAAGCCATTTAAGAGCAGCGTGGTCAGTTCTGAGCGTAAACTCTCTTCCGATGAGGTACTTGTTGAAGTGCTGAAGAGTCTTCACCACAGCTAGCAACTCGCGGCGGGTGACACAGTAGTTTCGTTCTGGTTTGGATAATGATTTACTGAAGTATGCTATGACCACTTCTTTGTCTCCTTGGATTTGTGAGAGAACTCCTCCAATTCCCGTGTTGCTGGCATCAGTGTCCACAATAAATCTTCCATCTCTGGTAGGGTATCCCAAGATCGGCGTTTCACACAGTCGCTGCTTTAGATCGTTGAAGGCGGTTTCACACTCCAAGTCCCATACAAATGTGCGCTTTTCTTCTGTCAGCCGATGTAAGGGTTTGGCAATTCCAGAAAAGTTCTTGACAAACCGCCGATAGTAAGCGCATAGTCCCAAAAACGACCTTACATCAGTTTTATTCTTCGGGGTAGGCCAAGTTTGAACAGCCTTGATTTTGTCAGGATCAGTTTGTACCCCGTTTTCCGAAATGATGTGTCCAAGGTAGCTGACTTTGGATTTAAAGAAGTCACACTTTTTGGCACTCAGCTTCAGGTTTGCTTCACGTAGACGGTTCAAAACCTTCTCCAGATTCTGCAGATGTTCAGTAAAATCACGGCCCAAAATGATGACGTCATCCAGGTACACCAAGCATACGTCTCCCAGTAATCCAACCATTACTCTGTCCATGAGACGTTCGAACGTTGCTGGAGCATTACACAGTCCAAATGGCATGACGTTGAATTGCCAGAGTCCATTTCCAATGCCCGTACTGAATGCTGTCTTCTCTTTGTCTTCTGGACTGATTTCTACCTGCCAGTAGCCACTTTTCAGGTCAACCGTTGAAAACCACTTCATTCCACTGAGCATGTCCAGTGTATCGTCTATTCGAGGCAAGGGGTAGCTGTCCTTCTTTGTGACTTCATTAAGCATTCTGTAATCTACGCAGAATCTGGTGGAGCCATCTTTCTTTTTCACCAGAACCACTGGCGATGACCAAGGACTTGTAGATGGTTCGATGACTTTTTCTTTGGCCATGTCTCGTATCATGTCTGCAACTTCAGCTTCTTTCGCCCATGGAATCCTTCGTGGCCTCTGTCGTATAGGTCTTGCGTCGCCAGTGTCAATTTTGTGTTTAACAAGTCCGGTACGTCCATAGTTGTTTCCAGCGGCGAAGACGTCTTTAAACCGCATCAACAGACGTTTTGCTTGTGACAGCTGAGCGAACGTTAAGTTGTCTTTGGATGATTCCAGCAGCTGTGATATTTGGTCTTCCGAGCTTGGTTCCGTAGAAGTAATATCCGTTCGTCGCAGGTACTTCACTTCTTGACATTTTCCAATTATGCTGTTTTTCTTCAGATGAACTTCTTCATTGCCAAGGTTGAGAATTCGTACACTGGCCGTTCTGTTTGTCATGAGCAATGTTCTTGCAGTAATCCAGGTCGGATGTGTGCCCTCATCTTCGGCAACTACACATAGTCCACTCTTGACTGTATTTGGAAATTTCACTCGAACAATATTTTGCGATTTTGGAGCCAACACGACGTCCTTGAGACAGTAAAGCTTACACGGTGCCGTTCCTTCGAAGAACACTTCTTGCTCGGGAAACCGGAGAACACCACGGGCCACATCCAATATGCAATGCTGCTTCTCCAAAAAGTCCAATCCCAGAATGCAATCATCAGTTATGTTGGCAATAAGCACAGGATGAATGTATGAGTGCTCACCGATGACTATCTCCACATCTGTATCGCCAAGGACAGGAACTGACTGGCCGGTTGCTGTCCGTAGTGAGCATGCTGCAGATCGATGTTTCCGAGATATAAATCGTTGCAGGAATTCAGGCTTCACAATTGTGCGCGATGCTCCTGTGTCCACTGTGAACTTGCAGGTCTTGTTGTTCAGGGTGCCCTCGACGATTAAGCTGTTCCCATTGCACACTTGTGTCACAGTGATGGTGGGGGCTCTCTCTTGACCAGCCAGCGCCCGCCCCGCGGCCCTGGCGACGTTTAGTTTAACGCCTCCTCATCCACTTGGGTCTCGCAATTTCTGACCCGTTTCTTCGTTTTCGGGCAATCAATCCGAATATGCCCTTTTTCTCCACACCCATAACATGTCGGTCCATAACGGGGCTTCCTGGTTTCAGTCACTAGCTCCCGAACTCTGTATGGTTTGGTGTCTCGTCGCACTGCTTCCACTTCCAAGGCATGAGCAAGGGCGTTCTTGAGTGTCTGATGATGCCCCAATCGTACCGCAGCGCGTACCTCATCATCCCTGATTCCATCCACAAAGCTCTGTAGAGATGTCACTTCAATGGTTGATGGCGTCGACACGTAGGCTCGTCGGACCAACCTCTCGATTTCGTCTGCCCACTGTTGCAATGTCTCTGTGGATTTCTGGGTGCGCTCTCGTAGTTGTGCCCTGTACGCATGCTCCATGTGCTTGTCTCCATAGCGCGTTTCGAGGGCTTCCAGCAGAGTCTTCAACGTCCTTTCCTCTTCAGGTATGCGTTCCAGGATAAGCTGAGCGTCTCCTTTCAGCGCTAATGTGAGCGCTGTATTTGCGTGCTCATCTGTCCAGCCACAGCTTTTAGAAAGCGTCGTGAACTGAAATTTGTAGGCTGCCCACGAAGATGTTCCGTCGAAGTGCGGCAAATCTAGCTTGAAGGGCGAGTTCATAGTGGGACCCTGGCTGCTAGGTCCAATTCCTCGTAACTTCAGTTTCTGAAATTCGTTGGCCAAGTCATTCACGGTCTGCTCATGTATGTCAAGCCGCCCTTCTACTTCCTTGATACTGGTTTCCACCATTTTGATCTTCTCGCCCATACCGGCAAGCCCGCTCTGCAACTGACGTCCAATTGTCTCTTCCAGTTTGCGGCTAGCTTCTTCCTGTTCCTTGCGTGCTTCTTGTTGGGCCATCTGTACAGCCTGTAGTGCAGCCTGTTGTTCCTGGCGAGCTTCCTCCTGTTTGCGGCTAGCTTCTTCCTGTTTACGGCTAGCTTCTTCCTGTGCCGCCTGTACAGCCTGTAGTGCGGCCTGTTGTTCCTCACGTACAGCCTTTTGTTCCTGGCGTGCAGCTTCTTGTCCAGCTAGGAGAGCGGCTAGCATGGCCTCCAGGCCTCCATCCGTAGTTCGGCTCACCGGCGGTGCTGTAGGTGGCGCTGCCATAGTGGGTGCCATCGGTGTTGCTGCTGGCTCTTCCAATGTGGATGTTCCTGCTCCCGATGCTTCGAGCTCCTTCTGCCGGGTTGCATCCATCTCCGCCTGGCGCCTGGTGCGTGGAGTACGCGTATCTTCCCTCGGAGTGATTGGCATTCCGCTTCTGACACCAATTGTTACGTGCGGGGTGGTATTAAAATGCCAATCCGATGAGATGAACGTTTATTTCCACTGATCACTAGGTTAGCACAATGTTCCACAGTAGTTGTCCAAATCGTCTTGCACAATTATCAAAAGTCCGTTAACACACACTGAGGTCGTTGGTAATCACAATCACTGATTTCACTGTTCACAGTTCACAACACTAGTTCACTGATAACACTTAACGATCACTTGGTCGCTATCCGCGCTTAGATAGTTACACTGTCGCTTCCAGAGAAAGACTGCCTCAAGCCGCGGTTTCAACGTCTTATATAGGACGAGAATATTTCTACAGAAATTTCCAGTATTGACTCGAAACAATAGACAAAAGACGTTCAAAACAAAGCAATAACAATCACAAAAGGGGCGGCTTTCCTTTGAGCATCTGACGTAAACAACTTTACCATACATGCTAATTTGATCTCTAACTACTTATGAATAAGGTTCAATCTTAACTACAAAACTAGGTACATTGACTAGGGTCTGAATTCCCGGAAGGTTAACTTTTATGATGGTCGGGTCGGGTGTTTATAGCCCCTAATTAGTCTATTCTTTCCCACGGTATTTTTGTTCGAGAAGCTTGGCGAAACATCGCGACTCGACGACGCGATGTAACAGTATGTTCTTTTTATTATCAGATTGGCTAGCGGTAGGCCTCGTGGTAAGCGATGATGTGGTCAAAGATGGTGAACACGCTAGGCCTTGAATGGTTTTACTATCAAGGGCTATGCTGTCGGAACACCGTATGATTTTAGCAATAGATTTTCTCCTTGATGGTGGTACATGAGTAAAGAAACTTTACCCATGTGTTTCTTTAGTCATGTGATGGTGGTAAGCTACTTTTTGATAGCAAGTCAGGCGGAATTTTGATATAATGTTCCTAGCACCTGGTGCTCGGCTAGAATTTGAACCGGTGACCTCCATGATCAAAGTCAAGGAATCTATTCCTTTACGCCAGCAGGCCGTCCAAGTTGTTTTACTTCTACAGTTATTTAGAGACCTTTGGCTTTATTTTTAGCCCAAGTTCCGTATTTATACAGTCGTAATCTTAATTGGGGCTCAAGGTAATTGAAAGTTTAATGGAGTTGACATTATTACGTCGACAAATTTATTACAGTTATTACAGTTCTGGTGTTTTAAGGTGCGATATACATTATTTTAACCTATTTTATGAAATCCAAAAATTTTATTATAAAAACTCACGTTAATTTTAAACTTATAGATTTGAGACGGGAATTTAACGTGACTTACGCAATGTCGATATAGCGATCGACATATGTTTCGGCCTCATCCGGAGGCCTTCTTTAGGATCTTGAGTGCGGGGCGCTTGCCGACGCGTTCAGCCTCGCACTGAGGAAACATATGTCGATCGCTATATCGACATCGCGTAAGTCACGTTAAATTCCCGTCTTAAATCCAAAAATAGCTGTATTCTTGATGTTAAAATTACTCACACACATTTCATTACATGTATGCAAATGATACCGTGATTGGGATTAACAAAAATAGGCCGACCGTTCCCCCTTGCAGTTATTATACAGATTCTACTTTCTACAAGTTTTAATAAGGTTTTCAATAAAGTTTATAAATCATAATCTCTACCCCGTTTCAATAAACAACCTACTATTTGGTACGCATACACCATAAAATCTTACTATATAACAAAGGTGCGATGCGATACCCTAATATGAGACGAAATATAATTATTTCATTTTCTAACGTGAATTTACCCATGAAACTGGGATATGTTGATGTAATCCACTTTCCGCAATACAATGGGATTTACTGAAACATGTAAAATAGACAGTGGAAATACACGGAAGGACAGGAATATTAATGTGTGTGTCTATTTTTAACAACAATACATTGGGCATCGTGTTGATGTGATAAAAAAGGTCAAGCGTCCGGAAATTTGGAATGATTTCATTAACTTCATGTTTCTTTGTGGTAATATTGAGTAATATATGATGTGTTGTAAAAGTTACTAATAAAATAAGAGGAAAGAAAAAAAAACATTTATTCTTAGCCACTAAAAATATAAGAAAGAATAATTAAGATAGTTTAAAAACTAAAACAACCGACTTCCATGCTCCGCGAGTTAGTTTCAGTAGCATGTTTGAGACGTTTATCATCATATCTCTGAAGATACTTATCAGATCTCGATGAAATTACAATGATACCACCACAAAAATATACACTACCGCTTACAAAAAGAATCATTTGAAATGGTTCACAATTGTCGGAGTAATAACGTAACATAAAAAACACATTCAGACGAATTGAGAACCTCCTCCTTTTTGGAAGTCGGTTGAAAATACCTAAACAAAATATATATAGTAATAAAACTGGCCAAGTGCGAGTCAGACTTTTGTCCCACACGTTCGGAACCCTCCGTGGGTTCCGAACGCCATCTATCGAATTTCTAACGAACTTCTAACACCAACTAAGTAAACGTAAACACAAAGGTAGAATAGTATTATATAGTAGTAGTAGTAGTAATAGTAGTAATAGTAATTGTAGTAATTAATATTATTAAATATCTGGTTGACCGAGCTTTGCTCGGTATTTTTTGCCACTTAAACAGACAAATATGACTCTTCCCGACATCTGTTGACGAATAATAATACTATTTTTTTAATAGAGAGCACTAAAGGCCCATTTAGACGGGGAGAGTTTCTCGTCTCAAAGATACGATTATCGAAGGAATATAAAAAATATTATATGTCTAAACATTCACACCTCTCGCTCTTCCACTCTGGCGACAATTGACTCGCAATAGAATATTGATAGTGTCGGTCTAAACAGAATTTTTAAACGGTTCAACCCGATTTGTACGATACTCGTATGAACTTGAAAAATGTCATACGAGATCGTGTTTATACAAGTTGAGACTCTCATAAGCAAGAATTTGCTTACTATACTTTTGTTGTGTAAACAAACATAGGCAATTATCGCCTAGCGATAAGTCATATGCGGATCTCGTATGACATAATCGTAGGCTTGATTTTAGTTCTTGCCTGTATGTAAACATTTTGATACGATTGTGTTATGGCGATTATTGCTTGTGATAGTAGCGTATGGTTTCTCGTAAGGAAACGTACGAAAAACAGACAGACAGACAGACAGACAGACAGACAGACAGACAGACAGACAGACAGACAGACAGACAGACAGACAGACAGACAGACAGACAGACAGACAGACAGACAGACAGACAGACAGACAGACAGACAGACAGACAGACAGACAGACAGACAGACAGACAGACAGACAGACAGACAGACAGACAGACAGACAGACAGACAGACAGACAGACAGACAGACAGACAGACAGACAGACAGACAGACAGACAGACAGACAGACAGACAGACAGACAGACAGACAGACAGACAGACAGACAGACAGACAGACAGACAGACAGACAGACAGACAGACAGACAGACAGACAGACAGACAGACAGACAGACAGACAGACAGACAGACAGACAGACAGACAGACAGACAGACAGACAGACAGACAGACAGACAGACAGACAGACAGACAGACAGACAGACAGACAGACAGACAGACAGACAGACAGACAGACAGACAGACAGACAGACAGACAGACAGACAGACAGACAGACAGACAGACAGACAGACAGACAGACAGACAGACAGACAGACAGACAGACAGACAGACAGACAGACAGACAGACAGACAGACAGACAGACAGACAGACAGACAGACAGACAGACAGACAGACAGACAGACAGACAGACAGACAGACAGACAGACAGACAGACAGACAGACAGACAGACAGACAGACAGACAGACAGACAGACAGACAGACAGACAGACAGACAGACAGACAGACAGACAGACAGACAGACAGACAGACAGACAGACAGACAGACAGACAGACAGACAGACAGACAGACAGACAGACAGACAGACAGACAGACAGACAGACAGACAGACAGACAGACAGACAGACAGACAGACAGACAGACAGACAGACAGACAGACAGACAGACAGACAGACAGACAGACAGACAGACAGACAGACAGACAGACAGACAGACAGACAGACAGACAGACAGACAGACAGACAGACAGACAGACAGACAGACAGACAGACAGACAGACAGACAGACAGACAGACAGACAGACAGACAGACAGACAGACAGACAGACAGACAGACAGACAGACAGACAGACAGACAGACAGACAGACAGACAGACAGACAGACAGACAGACAGACAGACAGACAGACAGACAGACAGACAGACAGACAGACAGACAGACAGACAGACAGACAGACAGACAGACAGACAGACAGACAGACAGACAGACAGACAGACAGACAGACAGACAGACAGACAGACAGACAGACAGACAGACAGACAGACAGACAGACAGACAGACAGACAGACAGACAGACAGACAGACAGACAGACAGACAGACAGACAGACAGACAGACAGACAGACAGACAGACAGACAGACAGACAGACAGACAGACAGACAGACAGACAGACAGACAGACAGACAGACAGACAGACAGACAGACAGACAGACAGACAGACAGACAGACAGACAGACAGACAGACAGACAGACAGACAGACAGACAGACAGACAGACAGACAGACAGACAGACAGACAGACAGACAGACAGACAGACAGACAGACAGACAGACGGACAGCGGAGTCTCAGTAATAGGGTTCCGTTGGTACCCTTTGGGTTCGGAACCCTAAAAAGGTGGTAAGTTATGAAAAGGGCACATGCTCAGCATAATGCACCACTTCAATTTATGCAGCAGTGCGCTGATTCATTTTCTATCAATTATCTAGTTCTTGCCTGTTCATACTAAACAGATGCCTATAAAAAATGTTCATGCCTATTTACCCTCATTTAGAGTATTTTATTATTTAGTACGAAAAGCCCTTAGCGGAAGAACGGGCGGTCGTAAAATTTAAAAATTTGTTTGAGTCAAACGTGATTCTTTTACATGTTTGCACTGACGGATGCAGGGATGGGCATCATTTATTTTCTCAACTCCAAAATATTCAAATAAAATGTCAACCCATCAGGTTTGAGAACGTAGACAGATACTCTGTCTACGTTTTAGAAGTAGTATTTCTGTCACATCTTTCTAGAATAAAATTTCATAGCAGTTCTTTTGTAAGTATCCTACAAAAGTGTCTCATAAAAATCAACAGTGAATAAGTATATCCTGCCCTAGGTAGCTATATTTTTTAGATACTAAGATCTTTTATTACGTTTCTTTTCACAAGAATATCTTTCGCTACATAAAGTGAGAAATGGATATCAATAAAACTTCAACACTAGTTCTAGACCGCGTTGTATAATTTATTAATAAAAAATAAATCGGAATATGGAAAGGTGTTTGACAAGAATTCGATTAGATTGGCGCTGATTTTATTTACTTTTATATCTAGCTGTACTATGCTGCTTTGTTTCTGTTCAGAAGCACTTGTAAAAATGATTCTATAGAGGTTTTAAATTATCTGTACTTATGCCAAAGTTCAAACCAAATCTGTCGAACCGTTTCGGCGTAATTGAAATAAAACTTTCACCTTTAAGATATAAGTAGGATTTCCCCTGTTTTTAACCGACTTCATTTTGTGGTGACGATAATCATAATGTACATTGTTTATACGTACAATTTACTTTAGTAAAAAATCTTATTTTCAATTGACTTCCAAAAAGGACAATATTTTAATTTTTTCTTCTGTTTGTTGCGCGATTACTCCGCCAATTGAGTACAGATACGGTTGATTATTTTTTCATGGGTAGAGTACATCTCCAAGATGGTTACATTGTAAATTCATCGAAGTCTGATGAGTGAGTATCGCCAGAGATATGGAGATAAACACCTTAGACTTGCTACTGAAAATGATTGGCGTGGCATTTAAAGTCAATGTTTTTCATTATCTTTTGAAGTTTTTCCTTTGTTAACCGACTTCACAAAAGGGGAGGAGGTTCTCAATTCATCTGTATGTTTTTTGTATATTACGCGATTACTCTGTCAATTGTGAACGGAATCAAATCATTATTTTTTTAATAGGTAGGGTACGTTTCCGAGGTGGTCCCATTGTAATTTCATCGAGATCTGATTAGTATCTCCAGAGATATGGATATAAATACCTCAAACATAGGGGAATGTACTGGTTTTAGTAGAAGAGTCCCAAGAAGATTATACACAATGGATGTTGTTATTGCATATACTTTTGAAGACTAAAAAATATGACCTTGAATAATGTTTTTACATCTTTCTTCACGTTGATTTTGGTTTTTGACAGATATTCTTACGGTAACTGTGAGCGAGATAGAAACAAAGGTGGGGAGAATTAATTTGTCTTCACAGGAATGTTCTACCGGGCAAAGTCTTGTTAGGGTGCAAAGTTAGTTAATATTTTTTGACATGTCATGACGTTTGGCGAAGATGGCGGCCATATCATCAGACACTGCATACATAATTAAATAACTCAGAATTATAAACGTACTTTGTACCAACCAACACTGCAAAAAAATATATATAAGCATAACACCACAGATTATATAATAGTTACTCGGTAAATAATACTTTCCGTTGTTAGATTGGCTACACAGTGCTTTCATAATTCGGGTATCAACAATGTAGGGAAGTGCCAACTCTTATAACGTAGTAGAGTGATTCAGACTGTGTGGGCCATATGCCGGCAATTAATGTTAATAATCGCAAATAATACTTTTTAATATTCATTTTGGAATACAACTAGTCCGTGTTATAAAAGTATTTGGAATTATTGTAATAACATAGACAATTAATTATCGTGTGTGTCAGATGCTTTTATTGCACAGGGCCATTTTGGACATTGTCCTTTGATACCTTGATGACATCATTATGACTAGTGAATTTTTCACTAGCGCGGCATTTAAAGTTAATTTTTTAGGATGCCGAACCCAAAGGGTACCAAATGAACACTTTCGGAGACTTTGTTGTCCGTTCGTCCGTCCGTGTGTCTATATATGCGCACTTTACAGATCTGTATCTTCTTAACCGTAATAGGTACATACTTGAAATTTTCACAAAGTATATATCCGTCAGTGTATAACGGCCCAGACACGAAATGTTATAGATGCATGTAATTTAATTAAAACTTGTTTTGCACTAAAAAGGGTAAAATAAATTACTTAATATAATTATTATAAGCGCTACCCACTTATCTTTTTGATGTCGGTGCCAGCCAAGTCTAATAGGTAGTAGATAGATACTACCTACATGTATCTACCTACTTACTACTACTACATGCATAGTATCTACCTACTATCCAATAGACTTGGCTGGCACCGACTTCAAATAGATAAGTAATATACAATAAATAATATCGTTTAAAAACTAAAAAACAACCGACTTCAATGCCGCGCTATTCATTTTCAGTACCAATTTTGAGATGTTTATCTCAATATCTCTGGAGATACTTATCATACCTCGATAAAATTACCATGGTACCACACTTGGGATATCTCCTTTCGAACAAAAAAAAGAATAATCAAAATCGGTGCATAAATGACGAAGTTATCCCCGAACAAACATAAAAAAAAAAAAAATATACGGTCGAATTGAGAAACCTCCTCCTTTTTTTGAAGTCGGTTAAAAATGTAATAGTAACTTCAATAAGATAAGGATAGCGCTTATAATAAATATATTAAGTAATTTATTTTTCGCTTTTAAGTGCCTGCTTGTGGTTATGAAGTCAGTTTTATTTATTTTGAAAAATAATTTATTTATAATATACTCGTATGTAATATACAGCTAGTAATAACATGCGAAGTCAATTTAGCTATAGGCCACATCTAGTAGGTAAAATAGAGGTATAGCTGTGTAAAGGTCATAGTTTTGTGATAAAGTTCGGTTACCCTGAGCAGATCAAATGACACAAAGGATCAGTGGAACTCGAGAACTGGAGAGGGAGGACAAGGACCGTCCACCACTCTGAGCTCCTCTCGATTCGTGGGCACTGTAACCTTTTTGTTTGTTATACGTATAACTATCGCTTGCTTGAAAGATGCCATTGAACATTTCAAGTATTATAATAATTAGTGAAAAAAACGTATGACTAGATAAACATTCAACGGCTTATGGTAATTTGTCCATGTGGAATATAGGGGCGATTTATTTCGATTTTAAACTTTCGTTCGTAAAGAAAAATACCATAAAATGCATGCTGTTTATTTTTGCAGCAGAGAGCAGCTAAATCTCATACTATAAGAATCTTTGTCCTGACATACTGACTGACTGACTGATTGACAGACAACGCACAGCCTGAACCGCTGGTTGTAGAGACTTGAAATTTGGAGGGTATATTTGTCTTAGTACGTAAAGGTGTACTAAGAAAGGATTTTCCAAAATTCACCCCTTTAAAGGATGAAATGGGGGTTCAAAGTTTGTATGGAGAAACAAGATTAGATAGTATTAGAAATAGATATAGAATAGAAATTCGAAACGTCACACAAGTGCTTCAGTAAATAAATAAGTTAATACGTGATCCAGGCATTTTTTGAAATTCCAACCCTAAGAGGGTGAAATGGGGTAACAAAGTCTGAAAATCGGTATTGTTTCGGATAAAGCTCAAATTTGGCATGCAGATAGTTATTACGACGTTAGTTTTCTCGGAGAAATGATTTTCTAAAATTCCTTAAGGGGATGAAACAGGGGTTCAAAGTTTGTAAGGAGAAACAAGATAAGATTTTGAAGTTTTTAGGGTTCCGTAGTCCTGACAAGGTTAAGTGTAAATTTTTGTTCCAGTAGGGCTTCCTCCCCCCCCTCTAAAAGCTAAACCGCTGACTTGAAAAATCTGGAAAAATTCGTGATATTAGCGCATTTTATGAACTTTAAAGGAAAATTATAGCGGTTAAGATAACTTTATTAGTTTAGCAGTAATAGTCGTTGAACTTGGATGTTGGATAATTTTGTACCAAATACAAAATCCTTAGAATAAATCATTTAAAATGACATAGACGGAGTACCTAGTTGCTTGTTTATAACGGGTAAAGACTTTCATTGCATAACAGGCTACCACGGAACCCTACACTACGCGTGGCCCGACACGCACTTGGCCGGTTATTTCTATTCGAAACTTCACACAAGTGCTTCAGTAAATAAATAAGTAAATACGTGTATCAGACTTTTTTGAAATGCCACCCCTAAAAGGGTGAAGTGGGGTAACAAAGTCTAAAATCAATATTGTTTCGGCTTCCGCTGAAATTTGGCATGCAGATAGTTATTTTGATGTAGGTATCCGCTAAGAAAGGATTTTTCACAATTCACTCTTTAAGGGGATGAAACGGGGGTTCAAAGTTTGTATGGAGAAACAATATTAGATTGTTTTTTTCTATTCGAAACTTCACACAAGTGCTTCAGTAAATAAATAAGAAAATACGTGTTTCAGGCATTTTCGAAATGCCACCTCTAAAAGCGTGAAGTGGGGTAACAAAGTCTGAAATCAATATTGTTTCGGATTGCGCTGAAATTAGGCATGCAGATAGCTATTTTGACGTAGGTATCCGCTAAGAAAAGATTTTTCAAAATTCACTCTTTAAGGGTATGAATCGGGGGTTCAAAGTTTTAACCGATTTGGCTTTTACTTCTTTGATGTCTTTTATGATAGAAAGGTTTTTACAAAATAAAAGTTTTAAGTAAATAAAATAAGTCTTGAACGCGGGCGAAGCCGCGGGGAACTTCTAGTTCATATATATTCATAATAAATGCATGGGTATTTTGCTACTAAGCTGTATGCAGTAAATACTAGTAGCGGTACTATGTATATCTTGGTTTCTTGGAAATGACGCAACATTTTTAAAACCAGGAGTTTATGTGACAGTTTAATCTAGTATTAGCGACAACTCCGAGGAAAGCTCCCATTACTTGCGATCAAGAATATTATGATTCTATGTATTGAAATACATAGAATTATAATACTCTTGATTTTAAAGGTTTAAATTCTCGTGCAAGGATGCAGCAGATATCTAAATAAGCTGGTTATAAAAGATACCGATTTTGTGTTTACCAGTTGGCACTACTGGCGGGTAAGGTTTTGTAGAACAGACGGTCCAAAGTGCAATACAGATGTAACATTTTTTTTTACAAGTATCAACTATGACACTATGACTACATAGTGTCATACCATGTGAGTGAGTGTTGAGTTGTCTTGTTTAGACTAAAAAGGTATGGGTACGTAAACATACGTATTCGAAAAAAATCTCTCTTAAAGTAGTAGTTGATCGTTTTTGAAGGGATAACTATAGTCTTTTAAAACATTCATGTATTACAAATTAATTTAAGAAGCCCGACGATCGTGCGATAACTATAAGCCTTAAATTTACATTACGCGGAGCTCACGTTACATCAGCGACTCCAGCGGGTAATTAATACGCGAAAGCTCCCATTGAATGCTTACATGTGTCTTTTTGTTCTAGGTTTGTTTCTTTGGAAGCCTAGCGAATGCGCTGAACGTAGCTGTACTGACGCGCCGAGACCTAGCAGCGGCTCCCATCAACCGGCTGCTGAAGTGGCTCGCCGTCGCTGATATCTGCGTAATGATGGAGTACGTGCCTTTCACCATATATCGATATCTGGTAAGCTTGCTTTTAAATAAGACTGACGTCCCTGACCCACATTAAAACTAGGCGAGACGAGTCTAAACGAACTGTGCTGTGTAACTAATACTTTAATAATATAATAATTAGGAAGATAGTCTCTTGAAATACTCGGCAAAATTATCCACTTGTTCTTTAAAAGTAGACTGTTTGTCACTTTTTACGTTGTTGAGTTCTGAAACTTAACTTTTAATGAAATTACGGTATGTGTCTAGCTAAATAAATTCTAAAAAATCACTAAAAATTAAAAAAAAGAAAGATAATAATATGGCTAATAATAGGCTTCATCCATAGTAGTCGTTCTATGGACTCACTATGGGGTCTTCTTTGTTCTTATTACGCTGAGTGTCCCAATCCGTTACATCATCACAATCGTTTAATAGAGGAACCTCGATATGTTTTACCAGGTTGACAAGCTGTAAAAGGCATGTTTAAGTTATCCACTCGCGACATACGGCCTAGTTGCGGAAAAAAGCCCGCGCACCAAGTAAGGCATATTTACGTTACTCAACGATACGTTTTTATCTCGGTACGCGTGCTAAGACTATCTATTAGTTATCAAGCAAAGTTAATGAGAAATAAATAACTTTCAGCGACCACCTGTTGTTCTCCTGCTTTTAAAATTAGGTAGGTACTCAATTAAAATTGATGTTTCTTCAATAGTGTTAAAAAAAGAGTATCTATCTAACGTGATTTCGTTCTATGGAATGAACGTCAATCGCAAAGCTATCATTACAATGTAGACTACCGGGGCAATTAGTATTTGTGTGTCAAAATATTCCCTAACATGCAATGTCCACTAGCGATTCGACTCAGTGCGCTTTAGCTCATCACTAATGGACACATTATCACAGACAATTTAGGTGCAGGAAGCAAACACTTTGTGAATGGAGTAAGTGATAAATGTTTTAATATTAAACGCAATTTGCTTGAAAAATGTGACTGAGGGTGAAGTTAAATGGATAAAATTCAATTTGTCACGTTCCTATTATCTCAACGGCTTGCTGACTACGTTATGGCTTTGAGCTCTTTCCTTGACACTGAGCCAATAGAACCATTAATCATTGGGTATCAGAAGGTAGACTAGACGGTACCGTTCAACAAAGGACGTTTATCATATTTTTTGAAGCGGTACGGATCTAAACGGCTAGTGAGGATCAGAATAAAAGATGCATCTCTTATTTATAAACTACGTAAACATAAAGTCGCAGACATTTTAATGACAACGGTTGCGAGGGTATGGGAATAGATGTATGATTGATTTAGGTAGGTACTATATTAAAAAAAATAGCTTTTATCTCATTGGAAGTATGATCCTAATAGTCAAAAGATATTGTATGTTTTACTAAGATTTATCATGCCCTTCCTTCTTCTTCCTTTTTAATCTTCCTTTAACCTTCCTTAACTTTAACCTTAACATTAATCATAATTTTAACTCCTTTTTAAATAGTATAAAAGTAATTATGCCTATGAAGATTGGGTCTCAGATTGTCAGTAATAAATAAGACGATTACCTTTTAAAGGGTTCCGTGCCTTAAAAGCTAAAAAATGAAACCTTCTTAAGGATCTTATAATCACTTTCTTGTTCGTCTGTCTGTCCGTTTGTCACCACCGATTTCCTCTCGGGAACGGGTGGACCTAGCAAGTTGAAATTTATACCAGATACTGAGGTCTATAGTCCCTATAAGGTGTATACAAATCAAGGTCCTGACTCAACAAGATAAAAAGATATGGGCAAATTTAAATTTTTGCGAAAAATTGTAAGTACCAAAAGTTACCTTAATTTTCAACTTTTTATTTTTCGTATATTTTCTTTACTTGTGTGTTTGTGTGTTGTGCTGTAAGACCTTGCTTTTAACCAAAATTGACAATTCTAGGTCAACCGGAAGTACCCTATAGGCTTTGGGTCGAAGACCTATAGGGTGCTTCCCGTTAATCTAGAATCATGAAATTTGGCGAGAAGCAAGGTCTTGAAGCACTTATAAAGGGATAAATCTGAAAACCGTAAATATTTAGTTTTATAGCAAAAAAGGTAAATTTACTGTTACAAACTTATTATTTGTAGTTGGTGCAATACATTTTCTATGGATCGAACTACGAAGTTAAGTTTGTCCTTTAACCTACTCTGAGAAGTTGGTACGGAAGCCTCGGTGAGCGAATCCAACTCGGTTAAGCCGGTTTTAATTATTCCGGACTGACAGGCATTATGAGATAGTAGCGATCATTTAGATGAGTGATAAAGCGTAAGATAAAGTAGTACATTAAGCTCAATGAAGATAAACGATCAAAATATTTATGTAAAACTTTAGGTGTTTGTCAAATCATTTTAAATAAAAGCGTAAAGATTGACAAACAAATTTGACCGTTTACGGAGCGCTTTAGATAGAATCATGCTTGTCGGGAACTTGAAGATAGAGCAGTGAGCCAAGACGATGAGCAACCGAAATTGTTCCAATCCACTTGGCACAACAACTTCCGAACTGGCTGGCACCAAATATGCTAGAACTCGGTAAAACAAGAGGCTGTATGTCTCTTTTTGGTGGATTGTGTAAGCCAGGGCCGAAGTTTACCATAAATTTTATTTAGTGTTTAGGGATGAGATATGAGTAGTATTCTCAGCCTTCGAACGGGCATAGTAGGTAACAATAAACCTCTTGTAGATACTAATCATACCATCAATCGGACAGTATTATCTTTACAACACACTACAAATAATAGTTTATAAAATAAATGCTAGATTGTTTATATAATATGCCAATTAGTCCGTCATTAGTCCCCGACTACGGCTGTTCAATGTTCATAAATCATTATGTGGTTATGATTAATTTCGAGTTTTGTTAAAGCGCTCCATACGTTTTATAATGGCAAATACAACTTTTAAACAAAAGCTTTGTTATAATAATAAAATATTGAACATTGTTGTTAAGATTCACATATTTTGGTTGTCTTAAATACCATGCATACTTTATTTATATCTCGTGGGGTAAGCGATGATGTGGTCGATTATTGTAAACACGCTAGGCTAAGAATAGAGTGACTTTTAAGGACTGTGTAGGTACTGCCGGAACACCTTAACATTATAGCGAAAGAATTTCTCCTTGATTGTGTATCGATATAGTATGCTCCTGCCAACTGTATATATTACCTAAGTATCTATACTATCTTTGTAAAGTTATGTTTGTTAAAGTTAAGTTGTGTTTGTTCCATCATTGTACATATTTATAGTATTTTGTTATACCTCTGATATTTTGATTCCATCGGACAAGTTTTCAATACCAATAAATGGCGAATAGGTAGGTACTACTCCTTTATAGTAATAAGCACCTATCATATCTCCTCATAAACAGCTAGATAAGGCTACATATTGCATATTGTAATAAAAGATACGCATCAGCAGCAATCACAGCAAGTGCTTGTTTCATTATAGCTCACTTGATAATATTGTTGTGATACCATATTGTAAATAGGTCATGTCATACTATTTCATAGGCGGAGCACGGAGGTACCATGGTGATGTTGATCTTGTATGACGTAATTAACGTTTTGTAGTGTTTTTCGATTTAGGGATGTAAATTGCGTGTGAATCTTCTTCCCAGAAAATAGGGCGGGGAAAGCGGATTACATATTTACGGCATGGTCATGAGAAGTTAACTGAAGTGACAATCTTCGGATAAAAAAATATAAATTATATTATGCCTAGATACTTATAGAATACACAAACACTACAAATCGCCTTCCTCTGCTCTAATATTGTTGTGCACGACAGGATCTCTATTCTACTGTATTTAACTATAAGATCTTTTGTAAAGATTGAGAGAAAGCAATAAATGAATGAATGAATAAATGCATGAATATCACCTAAATTGAAAATTATAAAAATCCCGACAGGTTGTAAAACCATATTCTTGCAATAAATATCATTGAAGTACTAGTATACCAAATTTAGAATCGGTCTAAAATGTGACAATTGCTCGGGTAGCGGATGGTTAGTCCGCGCTCATGTAAGAACTAGGCTTAGGTATAGTATATCCGACAGAATCCCGATCGTAGTGAAATTACACCGTATAATTTACTGAGTTTATAGGTAGATAAAGCGTGTGGTAAAAATGTGATGTGATGACCACGTAGTACATATTATTTTAGTCAGTGTTGATAACTACTAGATCGAGAACAATAATTGGCGCGATTTTTTTCATATTTTTTTCGCCCGCTTATTTTAACAAGCTTTTTAGTTTCACCTGTCCCGATGTTTGTCATCAAATCATGCAAGTTAAATTTGATTCACTTCCCGGTTACCGATTGAGCTGAAATTTTGCATACATGTGTAAATCGCTTGACAATGCAATATTACGATGACATGGTGCTGATCTGATGATGGAGCTGGAAGGTGGCCAAAGGAACTCCTAAACTACACATGTTATACCCGCCGTGTTTGGGCTGGTTATTTTATTATTTGTTTCCGCATATGACCTAGTGGATTTTTTTAACTTTATCAGTGCGACGCGCTCTTTATTTAATAGGACAGTAACATTTCCCATATAATATTTCTATTAAAGTTCCTTAGACAGGGCACTGTAAAAGAACATTCAAAGGCCAACAATAAATAAAAACCTTTACCGCTCGAAAGGCTTGTTTCAGCCACGATGATGATACCGTCTACAAACTCAGGTGTGAGAGGTAGTATTCGCCGTTCATATTTATACCCCATCCTTTCCAATTCAGCGACTTGAACATATACATTATGACATTAATTTCATATAAATAATCCAAAAAATGCAAAACCTATGTAATAAGAAATCAGACTTATCAAATTTAGAAAGCGTCTGTAAGCCGGTGAGTCTAAAACTTGAGCAGGAAATTCCCATACCTACAAAGTAATGCAAGACTATTAAAAAAGTATTTCAACATTAAATCCATTAGGTGGATGAACAGAAGCTGTTAGTAAAGTAAGTCATTTTATATAACCTTGAGGTGAGATCCCTTAAAAATGCTTTCTGAACTCATGTGTAATAAAAAAATAATAATAATAATATGAGAGAAATATTGTAGCTTGTACTAAATTTTAAAGGCAGTCCAGTGGAAACGCCAAACATTTTTTAAAATTAATATTGAAGAAAGGTATTTTAAAAAGCCTCGTCCTACAAAATTCCAATCATTTTGGTTCAATAATAATATCCTACTGAAGGCTCTTCTTAAAAAAGTAATAAGAGAAATTTTGATAAAGATTGGACTTTTATCGAGAATGGTCGGCTAAAATCGGTTTGTTGCCATCATTACAACACTTTTTTTTCAATATCGGATGATATTGTTACGCCTATTTTAAAGCTATAAGACATTAATTAATATAATTTAAACTAGAAGTGCCCCGCGGCTTCGCCCGCGTTATAAACTTCTTTTATTTACTTACTAGCTGGCCCGGCGAACTTCGAACCACCTAACAGACAATTAATGTCGTGTTACTTTTAAGATGAACTTAATCTAGGCTTTTTTGAACGTAATACAATGAATACAAAAGATATATTATGTTTAGTAATGTATTATGGCACTTTGATTATCAAGTAAATAATGAAATTTGTGGCAATACAGAAATAGAATAAAAATACAACAATCAAGTACTTCAACCGCGTGTCAGCAAGACATGATGCAATGAAACAATTATTATTGTTATAGATAAGTTATTAACTTGAAATTAGTTCGATGGAGTTTAATTTTAATTGTAAAAAAAAACAAAAAAATAAACATACAGACGAATTAAGAACCTCCTCTGAAAAACCTCCGTTAAAAATATATATCACCAGTATTTAATTTGAATTCTGAATAAGTATAGGTACTTACTTCATGAATAACTGTCTATAATTTTTTTGCCTTATGGATAAGACTGTATACATACGGCATTCATAAATTGGCTATCACATTCTTGCATATCTCTGTATTTACGTACATTTTGACAAAATATAAAATTGATTAGGCATTGATTATTATTGTCTTGATAGCTTGTTAGCATACATTTTTTTTTAAGTTTCATTATGGCTCCACACGATTAGTGTATTTAGCCAGTGTCAAGTATTAAAATTCTTCAAGTTTTTATCAATTTTGGTGAGATAGAGATAGTGGTAGAGATGGGTTAAAGTCACATTTCAGCTCAGTTTTCAAGTAAAAGTCTAGTCTAAGTCATACCTTCAGTAAAGATGTGGTGTTTACTGAAGATTTTCAGTGGAATTTTGGTGAGAATGCAAATATAATGTTTTTCAACATTGTGCTGTTTCCCTACACTCGCACACATTCACCGTCACTTAATGCTTAATAATCCACATTTATTACACATTATATGCGGAAGAACACCAGTTTTAGGAAAAAATACAATGGGTCAATCACACACATTTTTCCACGTTCCCGCCAAAAACTCGTAAGCATACATTTCTGAACGCACGTGTTAGAATATTTTCATAGTACCTACATACAGAGTAGCGACATATTTCCAATGTTTGATGATAATTTAATTTATAAATTATTAATATTGCCTCAAATAACGGTATTTATACTGTGTGTGTGATACATTTGAGGGTAGTCTAAACTTACGAGATTTGTCAGAGCCGCCATGTTGGTTTTCTGTTTGACTGATGATTTAAAAGGGCGGTAGAAACGTTAGTTGAGAGACTTTTGCTCGAGCAGCCTTCGGGCTAACATCTAACATCGTCACCTTTACTCTGTCGGGAATATCGTTCAGACGACAAAGTGCTGTCCAACTCAATGAAGCTAAGTATTTGTATTACATAATGTATTGAATAATTGTGGCTAGAATGTAGTTCTCTAGGATATGTCTATAATAATGATGGTTCACTTAACTTGTCACTTAACATTAAATACTTATTGGTATATTGCTGTTCTCTTTGTTCTATTGTCTATTATAATGGTCCTGAGTCTCCTGATGGTACATAAACTGTTGTTATAATGATGAAGGTACAGATAAAATGCTTTCTCGGTGATGTCCTGACTTTTATATTTTATTAATAAGTCCTACCTATTAGCTGAAGTATAGGCAGGTAGTTTTGGAAGTAGTTCCAAGTAAATATTTAGCTCCAGACATATTAAGTTTATGGTAGATTACTAGACTACCGGCTACCACCCATATTGTTATCTATGAGTAAGCTTACACACGCATATTTGACAATCAATAAATATGTCATACAATTGTCATTACTGACAGTAATTAAAATTTATTATCATTTTTTAAATGTACATGATTTGAAAACACAAAAACTTGAAGAATTTTTGTTCTTGACACTGGCTAAATACACTAATCGTGTGGAGCGATGACCCTTATTAATTTGTGGTTTACCGTATCGACGGGATAAACAATTGAACATCAAATGATTGGCAGTTTTTTAACCCAGGAACAATTTGGCAAAATAATTTGTCTTATATATTTTTCTTAGGTCAAGTATTCATTGTTTTTAATACTTATTATCCTATTCCTGACAAAGACAATTCCATAAATACAAAAATCATAAAAATTGGTCCAGCCATTCCTGAGTTATATGTGTAGTAACTAACACGACTTTCTTTTCTATACTAATATTATAAAGAGAGAACATTTGTATTTTTGTATTTTTGTATGTTTGTAATGATTTGGCTCAAAAACTACTGGACCGATTTAAAAAATTCTTTCATTTATATATAGAATGGACTTTCGGAATGAAAATAGGCTATATATTATTTACCCGTTTAAATCAAAGGTACATTCGTGGAGACCTAATTTGCAACCTAGGTCGACAAAAAAATGGTCGAAAAAACACGTTTCTTACGAACGCTGCTCAATTGAAAATAGATGGAAGAATATTTTGTATGGAAGAGTTGTACAACTTAATAAGACCTACGAAAAAGTCCGCGACAGCATATGTCTATCTCTTAAGGTTGACTCACAGTAACCATTTTAATCTTTAATTTTTTGTTAAAAAATGTTACATAACTTCCAAGGCTATTTTCAAGTATATAGTATTAATCCTTATCCAAATAATTACGTTAATTAGCTTAGCCACATATTATAGTTTAAAATTGTCCTTTACAGTATATAATTCAAATGAAAACTCTAGAAGATATCACGAGTTTCACATACACGCGTCGCAAAATTAATAAAATATTTGCAGTGTAACCACAGATTAGTTCATAGTTACTAAGAAATATTAATAAAAGCTTAGCTATTCTGTAGATCCCCACCGATCACAATCAATTTGAAGTCAATATAGTATAATAATATGATCTATTGTATAAAATAATAATTATCTATATACCTATATAATAATATAATATTTTAAACCACCCCGACTGATCTATAAATAATCTTTTCATTAAAAGCGTTCCAATGACTCTAAACACGTCATTTAGAATCTGAGCTATAAGTTGGTGAGGATTTGAGTATTCTGTAGAGTCCAGGAGATGTCCCAGCATCAGGTCAATGCTTCCATTTTCTTACAATATCGTTGAAGAAGAAGATTTTCGAATTGATCAGACCTATGAAAGTTGATTTCATAGCGCAATTAACTAGAAAAAAACTCATAGTTTTATAACGATTGAACGAATTTTCATAAATCAAAGCTAAGAACACTCCCGATGAAGATATCTATCAAACAAAAACAAACTATCAATAATAAAATCAAAATCGGTTCATCCGGTTGGGTGCTATGATGCTACAGACAGACACACAGATACACACGTTAAACGTATAAACCCCTACTTTTTTCGTTACGTTAAGGTTACGGCGGTAGATGTTCTCCTTGGTGGTAAGCTATTTTTCAACCGACTTCCAAAAATAAGGAGGTTCTCAATTCGTCTCTATGTTTTTTTTTTGTGTGTGTATGTTACGTGATTACTCCGTCAATTGTGTACTGATTCGAATGATTATTTTTGTAATCGGTAGGGTACGTTTTCGAGGGACCACCAATTGTAATTTCATCGAGATGTGATAAGTATCTCCAGACGATAAACGTCTCAAACTTGCTACTGAAGTTGACTCGCGGGGCATTGAAGTCGGTTGTTTTAGTCAAACTTTCTTAATTATTGGTAGATTTAATGATCCCACTACCTCTGTACGAAAACCCATGATTCATGAATGCACATAAACTTTCATTGGTAGGTATATAGCTAGGATTATAACCAACGACCGTCGGGTCAGAATCAGGGTAACTATCCTTTACGCCAAAGGGCCGTCCAATATCACTACGTAAGTATTATAAACAAAGTCCATCACTGCGTCTGTCTGTCTGTTCGCAATAATCTCAATAGCTACTGAACGGATTATCATGCGGTTTTCACCAATAGCCAGAGTGTTTATGAGGAAGGTTTAACATAAGATGCATAATTCGTTAAGTTTTTGTGTAAATTGGTTGACATATGACGATGATTGTTAAATATGTTAAAATTTTATATTCGATGCAACAAACTGATGCAAATTTTGGAGGCATATATGTTCTACCCGTGCGAAGCTGGGGCGGGCTGCTAGTATATTATATAGATAACGTTTCTTTTGTAAAAAACCTTTCTATCATAAAAGACATCAAAAAAGAATTAGCCAAATCGTTTCATCCGTTTTCAAGTTATCACGTGACTAAGGGAAATAGGGATTCATATTTATAAAACCAAAAAACAAAAAATATTGATTTTCAGACTTTGTTACCTACCCCATTTTGAAAAATCCTGCAACACGTATTTACCTATTTATTTTCAGAATTTATTTTTATTTATTGATTTTCAGACTTTGTTACCTACCCCATTTCGAAAAATCATGCAACACGTATTTACTTATTTATTTTCAGAAGTACTTAAGTAATATTTCGAACAAAACAGACTATCTCATCTTGTTTTGCCATACAAACTTTGAATTCCCGTTCCGTCTCCTTAAGAGGTGAATTTAGAAAATCCTTTTTTATCGGATACCTACGTATCATAATACCTATCTTCATTCTAAATTTCAGCACAATATTGATTTTCAAACTCTGTTACCCCATTTCTCCCTCTTAGGAGTTGAATTTCGAAAAAGCCTGAATTATTATATTATTACTTATTTATTTACTAAAGCAACTTGTGTGATGTTTCGAATAGAAAACACACTATCTAATCTTGTTTCTCCATACAAACTTTGAACCCCCGTTACATCCCCTTAAGGGGTGAATTTTATAAAATAATTACTCAGAGGGAACTAACGTCGTAATAACTATCTGCATGCCAAATTTCAGCGCAACCCGAAACAATATTGGTTTTCAGACTTTGTTACCCCATTTCACCCTTTTAGGGGTTGAATTTTGAAAAAGCCTGAAACACGTATTTACTTATTTTTTTACTAAATCACTTATGTGAAGTTTCGAATAGAAAAGACTATCTAATCGTGTTTCTCGATACAAACTTTGAAACCCCCATTTCATCCCTTAAAAGGGTGAATTTTTGAAAATCCTTTCTTAGTACACCCTTGCGTACTAAGACAAACACACCCTCCAAATTTCAAGTCTCTACGACCAGCGGTTTAGGCTGTAATAGGTGCAATATCTTCCAGCCTTTGGCTAGCCGTGACTATGTACCTATAACATTGATAAGATAAAAACGAACATGAAAATAGACATAACAAGATGATTATATATGAATGACATATATATTCGTAGAGTATGAATTAATAAGAACTTTTCCGACCCGAATTTTTTTTTTTCAAGATTTTTCAATTTTTTAAAAAGTTACAAAATCATCCGTAATTTAATTTATATATAAATTAATAAAGTTGATCCAAGGTATCATACATAATAACTAAATCTCTCTTAGTAACTCACATAGTTAATGTACTATGTGCAGTGACGTGCAAAATTTTAACATCAGTATTTTACGTGCTAAGGCATTTGTAGAAGTCATCGCAATGAATATCAGGCAAGGATATATATTGCTTCCGTTATGTAATAATATTAAAAAGTTTCTATGTACCCTCGAGGTACCCATATCTTAGAAACAGACGCAATGTGACTTCAAGATCTGTGAGCGTTCCAATACCAAAACATTTCTTACATTGGTATCGTTAGGGAGCCATATACCGATATTTAGAGATAAGACACAACCTCGTACTTAGACCGCTCATTATTTCTTATAATTCTACGGAATAAACCCTTATTTTTATCCGTCCTCCATTAAGTGCGTCAACCTTTTTTCCACTTGCCAAGGGGCCTGAAAGCATCACTTCCATTATGTTTTTCATTTTATATCGTATATCTGGCGAAACTCAAACAATGGACTAAGGAAACCACTTTGAAAATGCTCTGGTAACTTTTTACTTTGTAGTGCCAACGACAGAATCTTCTTACTGTTTCAAACTCATTTATTATGTTTTTTTATATCTTATAGGCTAGCGTTTGACCACTATCTCGCCTGGTGGTATGCGATGATGATGCGTATTTTTTCCATAAAAATTATTGAGTCAGATCAATCTAAAACTAGGTTATAGGTACCTATGTATATAGGTCCGCGTAGTAATGAAAATATAAAGTACTATAAAGTTTAATGATGTTTCACATTTCGGTCAATAGAAAATGCCAATACAACATGAATAGAACAGTAGACCTCGCGTGCCCTTAGAGCCATGTAATACATGTAATAACCAACATTTTCCCTTACTTACTTTTTTTAAGTAATGCCTCATTTCAGAGTTTGGCTAATAAGGGGTATAACTTATTATTGTTTTTTAACGCTACAGCAAACTTCAATCTGCAACTACTAATGTAAAATTAAGTCCTTAGTATACCTCTCAAATTTGATTGAAATCTGTCGATAAATAACGGTACAGCAAATTTCCCCCCTTTTCCCCCCTATGTACTTCACAATAAATAAGCAATAACATGAAGAAACTACGTACCGACGTAAATTATATTGTAAAAAAATATATAAATGTCTATCTTCGTTAAAATGTAATTTAGTTGTAATTTCTGTTTGTTGTCTTATAATAAGTCATCAACAAATGTTTGTTGAACACAAAGGGTTGCAAAAACAATAATATTCTCTTAAGCCGGCCTTGTCGTTAGATCTGTTCTTACTTGACATGTCTTAACGATATTCTCTCTTCCAATTTTAAGACACAAAAAGTCTAGGACTTCATATAAACTTGCGACAAACTTGTCTCTAATTTATTTCTTAACTAATGTCGTACGTAGTAATGTCTTCTATTCATAAACTCTAAACTTGCGAGTACCCTTAAGATACGGCCACACAGCGGCGTCCTGCGAACTGCGGGCGCGATCTCAGTACTTTTCAATTGTTTTCTGATCGCGTTTGGTGTGAACCAGTCGGTACAAATACTACTGCGCTATCTAATCGCCGCTAGATCGCGCACGCAGGACGCTGCGGTGTGTCCGTACCTTTAATATGTAATGTACTAACTGACGTTTTAAAACTACTAACAAAATTAATGTATGACATATTTTTTCTGATCTTTTATAAAATGTATAATTTATAGTAACTAATTGAATATTTGTAATTTGTATAATGAATAATGATTGTAGACGGCTATCCCTCTATTTGTACGCCTTTAAAAGCAAAACATGTGTAACGCTAACTACATAATTAGACCTCTGCAAGCATGTTTGCAATCTCCACATGTTTGTTGCAAATAAATTTATCTTTATCTTAGACCTCCTTAATCCAGCCCTGTCGCAAAATCCGTTCTCAGCAAACTTTTACTAAATACTTCTGTGCCATATTTCAAGTTTGTAGCAAAAAAAAACATACAAACTTGCAAGAGCTCTTAGACCCCCTTAAACCGGCCCTGTCGCAAATCCGTTCTTAGCGGACGTCTACTGATAACTATAACTATAAAGTACCTCCCTGGCAAATTTCATCTCTGTACGTCAAGCGGTTTTCGAGATTTCGTGATGAGTGACCTTTCGCTTTTGTATATAGATATGGATATCAAATTAAATTATTTTGTCAGTCAGCGGTTGGAAACAGAGAGCTGAAGATCGAGCTCAGTGGCTTGCCATAGGTGAGGCCTATCTTATGTCCAGCAGTGGACAGTGATAGGCTGATGATGATGATGGTGAAGATGGACATCAAGTCTACTTTAATGATAGATCTTTGTCACTACTAAAACCCTGTACGAAATATGTTGCTAATGTTTAATGTAGTGACAAAGATCTATCATTAAAGTAGACTTGATGTCCATCTTCACCATCATCATCATCAGCATAGCAAGTTTCTGCTACTAAGTAGTTTTCTCAAGAAAAAATATCAGTATCCTCTTTAGTTTCTCTACTTATTTTTCTTATAAAAAGATTATAATTTTATTTTCTTGTACATACTTAAATGTTAACGTACCTAAGTTCAATATATTTTGAGAGACTTCATGATTGCCCTTGACGTATGGATAATTTCAAGAAAACAGAGCTTTTGAGGACATTTGCGGCAAGTATTGTGCCATCGAGCTAGAAGATAAGCCACGTCAACCCCAAAAAGCGTGACTGAATCGACCCATACAATGATATACCCATTAAGATCACCTCAATTCTAAGATGATGTGAAGAGTCATAAACTTCTTACTCTTAAGATACTAGAAGCACTCCAACTGATCAGGGACCGACACAGAAATATTATTAATAAGGTAGGGGACCGACAATATGGGTTCCAGCATGGTCGATCTTCTAGCCTAGCCTATCCCAACTAGCAAAATCGTCATACGTTTCTCACTTTATAAGAGTTCTGAGCTTATAGTGGTCTCTTATCTGTTTTCGTCATTGCTATCGCTCCTATATTAGTCTCTGACAAGCCATTACAGGCTCTAATACGCTTGATCTTAATACCTTGTCTTAATTATGCATATGAGTTTAAATTTACAGTGCCGTTGTAAGCCACACTCTCCTAAAAAAGCATTTATTAAGACTTATCACACTTGAGATAAATTAGCTCTCATATCCACATTTTCTAAGCTCATTTAATTTTCTAAATTATTTTCTAAATGCTATTGTAAGAATGTTAGACTAAAGGTACGATTCCACCAAAATAGTGTGCAGCACATTTGTTTACAAACATTTTGTGCAAAACTCCAGCAGTGCACGTACTAAACTGGTATCGCGTCTAGCTGCTGTCTCCACCGGCAAGGTTGTGCGTAACTTTTGTAAACGCACAGTATGGCACACTTGTGCACGGACATGTTCACTGATGTTCGCTCCGGTAGCGGAAGCAAGATTGAGTTCGCGAACAACAAGCGCGTACGCGTCGACACGAGTCCACTGCATGCATGTGTGCGCGCACAAAAGTATACAGATGTGCGCGAACATTTCTAAAATGTTCGCGCACAATTTGTTATTGTTTGCCGGAGTGAGTCGACCAACGTGAACATTTGCGTCGTACACTGTGCGTTACAGTGCCGCACAGTTCGGCACACTGGTGGAATCGCGCCTTAATATCAGCATTTAATAAGAGTACTTAAAACATGTAAATATTGATCTTATTCAAAACTATTATAAGATCAACAGCAGTGGATAGGCACAGTATTAGAGTGATTTTGAATCATCATACTTACAATAGAGAAAACGAGTCTAATTTAAGAAAGTTTGATCTTAAATCGAATTTGTGACTAAAATTGTGAGAGTAACATTTGATGTTGACTATTATATTTCACCAAAAGTATTTTAGTGCGGTCACATAAAATACCATTTCACATCCCAAACGTTCACTCTTAAATGAAAATAAATGTTTTATGTCAATTCAAGGATCTCTAAGTTATTCCAACATGGAGTCATGTTGGAATGATCTAAATGAGCTTAAAATAGTCTTATAGTGATTCTAATAAATGCAATACTAATGGCGTCGCTTTTAATACAAATTAACAAATAAAATAATTAAACAAGAATACTAAATACGATATTGATGAAGCGCACGAGTTGTGAAGTATAAACTAGGGTCTACTTTACAGTAAAAAATATTTTCCAATACTAATACTGATCGAAAAGCAAAAAACGAAACACTTGTTAATAATGGGATGGTTATTACAATATAATTATTAAATACCTTAATACTTACTGTTTTCGATTTCTTTTTTATTAGTTGTAACTTTCAAACAAACACTACACCAAGTTTTTTTACGGTTGTGTTTGATCTTATGTAAAATCAAAATAAACTTTCTAACGCTCACAGGACTCTTAACGTCAAAACAATGTAAGTCTATGTACGCTTAAATTAGTTTTGGTAAGAATAATTTAAGTGAAAACAACATTCAATAAGACTGATATTAGAAAGATATAAACAAATTATGCTTATAAATGGTGCCCAAATCCAGGCTTATACGACGATATAAAAATTGTATAAGAGCAAAAAACAGTGGTCTAGAGATTATTTTAAGTGTAGTTTTTGCTGGTTGGGATCTCACTTAACGCTGTGGAGAGACCGTAAAAAGCTTTTTCCATCAGCTTGGATATGGCTAAGGCCTTTGATCGGGTCTGGCATAAAGCTCTTCTTGCAAAATAAGCTTCTTATGGCCTTAATGAGAGAGAAATTGCAAGGGGATTGGTAATTTCTTGCATGGTCACAGCATAAAAGCCGTCGTTGACGGTGCTTGTTCTGAGACCATGCCAATAAAACTGTTGTTCCGCAGAGATGTGTACTATCACTCACGCTATTTATTTTGCATAAAATGACTTATTGCTTATCAGTAATATTCATTGCTACGCTGATGTTTATACGGGTGATGCCCAGTATACAGGTCACGCTAACGCCCCAGGACAGAAATTGATGAAAAGAGAGCGGAGCTTATATCAGGGGTTGACTCCATATATGGGTTTCATACCTACCTACAGGTTTATAGACTATATCTAAGTACTTGTCTTAGTCAATTTCCTAAAGGTGTTCAATAATTAGTACACTATCACATTTATAAAATAAGTTAGTGTAATGGAAATAAAATTGACTTGAATAATTTTAGGAAGTAAAAATTATGCTACTCTATTTTAAATTTTGCCAAGGCAGGTAATGGGGAGACCTTTACTCAGCAGGGGGACATAACAGGATATGAAAAAAAAAAAAATGTTTTTCGATACCTATCACCAAGATAAGCTATTCTAGCCAGCATGGCTCAAGCACAGTTTTACAATATGATTGTAAAACTGTGGCTCAATGCTATATAAAATTCTCGAATAACAGTGAAATTATTAACGAAAGCAAAAATATCTTAGTAAACTTATACAGAAAGCTTACAATATAATGCTATAAAAACAATAAGTCATTACTTCGTTTTTAATTTGCCTCTGTCCATTCCAGACTATGCGGATAGCAGAAACCCATTTTGTAAATAAGCATGTCGAGTAAAAATTGTTGAAAACTTCTTGCTATATCAGCAAAAATGTTGCTTTTGGGTCGTCGAAAAAATATTCGACGAATGTGAAAAGGGTTTTTGTTTTGACTGGTCACAATCCAGTGCCAACCTATTCTTTGATTTCGGGAGTGTTCAATAACGGGAACTTAATTTGTACTTTTTATTATTATTCACTACCTGTGCTCCGCGGTTTCACCCGCATAGACATCGTTTGCGTGGGAATATCGGGATAAAAGTACCCTATGTGTTATTCCATGATCTAGGCTATCAAATTTCAGCTCAATTGGTTGTATACTTTTAACATCAAGAAGTAACAAGCGTATCTACACACAAATTTTCGCTATTATAATATCTATCTTATGCCGTCTATGACCGGTGTCTGTGATAATCCTGCTGTGAATTTTGTAGTTATTCTGAGATAGACATGCATTTGACTATCATTTTAACAAACATTAAATTATTACGACTATGCGGTAATATGTGTGATAAAAAGCGTTTGGCTATATTGTCACCTGATGTTAAGTGACTATGTGGTACGTTTGTCTAAAAGCCCCCAGGAGTGTACCAATCGCCAAACACAGACACTGGCATGGAATGCTTTTCCTTAAAAGGACGAATGGTGAATGTGGAAGCAAAACGCTTCTTGTGTGTAATAGTTTCCGTTGCAAATTGAAGACCTTATAGATTTGAGACGGGAATTTAACGTGACTTACGCGATGTCGATATAGCGATTGACATATGTTTCGGCCTCATCCGGAGGCCTTCTTCAGGATCTTGAGTGCGGGGCGCTCGCCGACGCGTTCATCCTCGCACTGCGGGCCGCTGCTCGTGCAGCGCGGGCGGACGGAGCGGGCGGCGGCGGCGGCAGCGGCGGTGGTGTTGGTGGGGGGTGATGATGCGGTGTACATATTGGAGGCGCGGGATTAGGTTGGAGGGCTTCGTCTTCATCACTGCTGTTTTCTTCAGACGAAACCACATCTTGCCGGCAGACGGAACTCAAGGTGTCCTCCTCACTGTTGCCACTGGTGACGTGCTTTCCATGAAGAACGGTTTTGCACGTATGTGACAGGTACCACCCTCTGTCTCTGTTGAAGTTACGACAACGACTAATCTCAATGGCTTCTCGGATTTTGCGGGGCACAAAGTGCTTTTCACGCGCGAAAATTCGTGCCTTGTCAAATCTGATGTAGTGCGTCGTCCCAGATGTGAGAGCGTGCTCTGTCACCGCCGAGCTGCCGCTGTCCACATTCCTCATGGAAGCAATGTGTTCTCTAAGTCTTGTGGACACGTTTCTTCTGGTCTCGCCTACATAGCTTGCACCACACTCGCAAGGAATGACGTAGACCCCAGGAGCTCCTAAGGGATCCTTATCCTTTGGAGAGCGCAACAGTTGCCTGACCCGTGAGGGGGGGGGGGGCGGAATATCGTCTTGATGCTATATCTTCGGCGTAACAAGTGTCCGATTTTGTCCGTGACCCCCTTGACGTATGGTAGGTACGTTACTGCTCTCTCAACCGATGTTATTCGGCACTTTGTGGAGTTGTTTGCAATCCGATTACTCTGCTTCCAGCTGTATCCGTTTGCTTCTAACACCGCCTTCACATGCGCGAGTTCCGTGTCTACATGTTGTGGGTCACATAATCTCAGCGCTCTGTTGATAAGTGTCCGAGGCAACGACACTAGATGGGCGGGATGGTGATGGGAGTCAGCTCTCAAGTACCGGTCTGTATGCGTACTCTTGCGGTACACTGTGTGTGAGAGATGTCCATTCTGTTGTCGCTTGAGTAACACGTCAAGAAACGGCAACGCGCCCTCTATTTCTCGTTCGACAGTGAAAGTGATCGCGGGATGTTTGCTATTTAGATGTTCTAATAAGGGTGTTACCTGGTCCTTATGTAAAATAGCAAACACGTCATCCACATATCGCAACCAGTATCTCGGTCTGAAGGATATGTCGTGTAGTGCCGATGTCTCGAACCACTCCATAAAAATATTCGCAACTACTGGAGCTATAGGAGAACCCATGGCCACTGAGTATAAAATTTACCGCGCCACTTAAAATACTGTATAAATAAGAAAAAAGCAGTGATGAAGACGAAGCCCTCCAACCTAATCCCGCGCCTCCAATATGTACACCGCATCATCACCCCCCACCAACACCGCCGCCGCCGCCGCCGCCGCCGCCGCCGCCGCCGCCCGCTCCGTCCGCCCGCGCTGCACGAGCAGCGGCCCGCAGTGCGAGGATGAACGCGCCGGCGAGCGCCCCGCACTCAAGATCCTGAAGAAAGCCTCCGGATGAGGCCGAAACATATGTCGATCGCTATATCGACATCGCGTAAGCCACGTTAAATTCCCGTCTCAAATCTATAAGTTTAAAATGAACGTGAGTTTTTATAATAAAATTGAATACCGTCAAATACAACCTATATTTTCTTGTTGAATGTAAATTAAACGTATTATTCACAGATACTTCCAGGGCAACGGGAGATGCCGTACAAGTGGGCGGCATACCTGCTATTCCACATGCACTTCGCACAGATATTCCACACCGCGTCGATATGTCTCACGCTATCATTGGCTGTCTGGAGATATGTGGCTATCAAGTAAGTGCTATTTATACGACTTATGTATTCAAATAACATTCAAATACGAAAACATTCATATTGATTAGATACCTTTTTTAACTGGTTGGTTTACAATAAAAAACAAGCAGATCCGTGTGATTTTTAAAATGTTTGTTTCCATTTAATGAATTTCAAAATTTCATATTTAAAATTTTTAATTCATTTTTATTTTAAAGTTAAGTGCTTAAACAAAATATTAAGAAACTTTAAAATAATAAGAATGTTTATGAACTGGTAAAACATATTTTAAAAATCTCGCGGAGCTGCTTGTTTTTTATAGAATAGAATAGAAAACACTTTATTGAACACCATAAAAAAGAAACAGTACATTACAATAAATTAAATAATAGTGTAACAATAGGCGGTCTTATCGGTATATATATATATATATATGTATATATATATATATATGTGTATATATATATATATATATATAAATATATAATAGGTATATGAATGTAAATACGTTTTAAAGGAAAATAAATAAATAAAAGTATATATATATAATATGGAAATTGACACTACCCACAGAAATAGGAATAATAAGTGAATTAGGGACAAATAAATACAACAATTATCACTGTTTAACGCGTTCCTTAAACGTGAAAACAGTTTGTGACTGTTTGGTTTCCAATGGAAGTTCATTCCAAAGCCTGACAGCTTCTACAGCAAAAGATTTGTCGTAAAAGGTGCTGTGATGACTTTATAGTAAAACAGCCAGTTCAAAAAGGTATCTAATCAATCTATATGATTTTTTTCGTTATATACTTTTTTTAACTGGTTGGTTTACTATAATAAACAAGCAGGTCCGTGAGATTTAAAAAATATTTTTTTCCATTTCATTAACATTTTTATTAAAGTTACTTAAAATGTTGTCAACTTCAAAGTTTCTATGTTATGTTAAGATTTTAGTTTGCCTTACTATCTCGTTAATTTACTTTTATCTCATCGCTGCAAATGGCAACTGCCGCGAGTTTCAAAGAACGAAACATGAATTTCAACGAAATATGCTAAAAAGTTAGTGCCGCACTAATTGGACAAGCCACAGTGAGATTGATATGTCTCGGCATTGATCTGAACTAAGAATCTATCGTAGTAGGTATTTATATGTTCCCATTTGCCTCAAGGTCGCCCCACTGGTAGGATGATACGCTTTTTCCATTAGCCCCACTGGCTATGCTACTACGTGCTACATCTTCGTAGACGTCGTAGAACTCACGTTACCTTGACCTACTACTACGAAATACCGTGATAAAATAAAATAAAATCATACAAAAATTCGCAATTTCTGAGTATATAGTACCTACATATATGGTCAGTAGGTTTCGCACAATGGAGGAGTACACATATATTCAAAACTAGAAGAGCCACGCGGCTTCGCCCGCGTAAAAGACTTCTTTTATTTACTTAAAACTTTTATTTTGTAAAAACCTTTCTATCATAATGCATGGTGGTAGGACACTATCTAGTTTCCGCCTGGCCAGCTACCACCTTCAAGTTAGAAAATCTGTCATCAAACATCTAATGTGTTCCGGCAGCTATCCTTGAGAGCCAGTTCCCATTCTAGGCCTAGCTTGCTTACCATCTTCGACCGCATCATCACTTACCAACAGGTGAGATAGTGGTCAAACGCTAGACTATAAGATATAAAAAAAAATACATCAAAGAAGTAAAAGCCAAATCGGTTCAAACTTTGAACCCCATTTCTTCCCCTTAAGGGGTGAATTTTAGAAAATGCTCTCTTAGTACACCTTTAAGTACTAAGACAAATATACCCTCCAAATTTCAAGTCATTACGATCAGCGGTTTAGGCTGTGCGTTGTCTGTCAGTCAGTCAGTCAGTCAGTCAGGACAAAGATTCTTATAGTATTAGATAAAAACTGCTGATATTTAAACATTGTAATAGTTTGAATTCACGAAAGTCCTTTACCTATCGCTTTGCAGAACTGATTTACTAACAACTTAAGTTTGCTATAATCCATCCATCCTGTCCATCAGAAAGTGCTTATTCACATTTAGCTTTAGAAATTCAAACAAAGGTCAAATTTCAGTTGAAATAGCATTCACACCAGATTCCTAAATAAGTGGTACTCGAAGTTCATGAAATTGCTGAACTAACTCCATTTTGATTCGGAATTCTAATGAGATAGTGGTCGAACGAGATATGTGTACATTGTGTTCAAGCATTAACGGGCGTCAAATTGTGTGGTAAATTAAACTCTATTTATAATAACACTAAGGTATAAAATAGACCTTTAATATAAGTACTAAATATGCAAGTCATGTAAAATATAACCAAAGTCAATAGGGGATTTTGTTTTACAGCGATGTTAGACTGATTATAATGAGTTTTACGGTACACTTCAGATTATTATTTTTTACTTAAATAAAAGAAAATTATAGTGTTTTTAAACTTTCATAAAAACAGCATAGTTTTTTTTTATCACAATTTATTTTCTTATTTATTAGTCTCAAAACAGCATCAAAAGTAGGACGAAGACGTATATTTTTTTTACTTTTTAACCGACGAAAAAAAAAATGGAGGAGGTTATCAAGTCGACGCGTATATACTTTTTTTATGTATGACCACGCATAACTCTGTAGTCTGATTTCGATAATTCTTTTTTTATTGGAAAGGGTATACTCCCAAGGGGGTCCCATTTAAACTTTAACGAAATCGGTCGAGCCGTTTTGAATAAATCAACAAAAATAATGGATAAAGGTAACATTATTTTGATGATTTTCATCAAATCATCGATGTCTGTCATGTCGATCATATCATCGATGTCTGTCAACAAAAACTGGAAAAAACAAAGAGTCGAAAATCGGGCTCAGTTGCGTGTCTTGAGAGATGCATATGTCCAGCAGATACCGGCTGATTATGATGATGATGATATTGTACAGGTGGTACCATTTAAATTTCATCGAGATATGTTCAGTATCTCCAGAGATATGAAGATAAACACCTCAAACTTAGTATTGAAATTGACTTGAAAGTCGGTTTTATTAGTATTATTATGTGATCTTAAATTATTTTTATTATTATTACAGAGCATAAATGTTCTATATAACGTTTGTCTAGGCCAGAAGTAAGCAATGACGCCTGCATTTAACATGTAGATTATGGCCACAAAAAATTATAAAATAAAACGTTTTAACAAAAAAATTAAACCGCCGAAAAAACTGAAAAGCAAAAAATAATTAAACTTTTTTATTTAACCTTAATAACTAAGTTCTTAAAATACTGTTAGTATACATAAGTATATATTTTTGTAATTGTTTTGAGTTTTTAACTAAACATAATAACTAAGTTCTTAAACTAATGTTAGTATGTATACCTAAGTAATTTTGAGTTTACAAAATTTACAAAAATATATACTTATGTATACTAACAGTAGTTTAAGAACTTAGTTATTAAGGTTATATAAAAGAGTTTAATTATTTATCTATTTTTTTATTATTTTGACATTGTGCAACAGTTATAAAATTATTGTTTTGTCACGTGTGCCAAATTCAATTAAATTGGACGTCTTGAAGTTGGTTGAAATTGCGTTAGAAGATTTATTGACATACATACCCACTTAGAAAATAGGTAAGTACCTTAATGTACTGAACATACTTAGCCACACAAAGCACTGAACCATTTCAATTAATTATCTCATAATGTAGTCTAAGTTTAAATGACATACATACTCGTACGTGCATACGACTTTAGTTCTGTCGCTTGACTACATTTTAGTGGTTGACATTTTCCATTCTCCATTGTCTTTGTTATACGAGCTAATTTATTGCGCACCCGTAGAAGCAGATGAAAATTGTATCTAAATTACGTTAGTACGTGACTCATAATAATCCCGTGCGAACTTTTTTCCTCGTTATCTGGGCGGACTGACCCCTGCCAGGTGTATATTAGGTTCAATTTAATGTCTTTGTAGTGTAACCTCTGTGCTTTTATTTTTTAAAGTATTTAGAGTTTTTAGGGTTTAGTTTTTTTTTTTATAGGATATCGTATAGGCTAGCGTTTGACCAATAGCTCAACTGTTGGTAAGTGATAATGCGGTCGAAGATGGTAAGTACGCTAGGCCTAGAATGGGAACTGGCTCTCAAGGATAGCTGCCGGAACACATCAGATATTTTTGGCGACAGATTTTCTAACTTGAGGGTGGTAGCTGGCCAGGCGGACACTAGATAGTGTCCTACCACCGTGCGGGGGTTTTTGGTTTCTTAACGATGTTTTTCCTTTACCGGAGGGCCACTGTCAAAAGCGCACATACATTTTTCGATAGAAAAATCCATTGGTGCTCGGTGAGATTTGATACCACTGGCATCAAAGCCGACCGTTCTCCCGATTACGCCACCGGGCCCTCAATTGCGCCACCGTACCTCAAAAACAAAAAAAAGAACCTTTATAGGATCACTTTATTGTCCGTTTGTCTGTCTGTATGTCTGTCAAGACCCTTTTTCTCAGGAACTCGTTGATTTCACAAGGGAATCTAATAATATATGTTTCTTACTAGACTTTGACCTAGAATCATGAAATTTGACAAGAAACAATGTAGCAGAGCACATGTAAAGGAAATAATCGTACCGTAATTATTATGTAGTTAAATAACAAAATCCCAAGCCGACTGGTCCTCGAGGGGGAAAGCGACCACAACCCTCCAACATCTAAATACAACAATCACCGAAAACCAGTAGTTTACATAGCATCCCTCAATGTACTCACCTTGGGAAAAGAAGAAAATCTTACGGAACTGACATATGCGCTAAAACCTATCAAATGGGACATAATTGGTTTGAGCGAAGTGAGGAGAATGGGCGAAAGTATTACTTGTCATCCAGACTATTTACTATACCAAATAGGGGAGACGCAAGGCCAATATGGTGTAGGATTTATTATTAAACAGCACTTAAAACAATATGTGGAAGAATTCATAGGAATCTCAGAACGCATAGCGATTATGAATTTGAAACTACCAGGATATAAAAAACCGTGGTCTATTGTACAAATATATTCACCTACAGAGCAATCAAATTTGGAAACGATAAATAACTTCTACCATAATTTAAACGAAGCCATTCAAGAGCATACCCACAAAAACATTATAGTCATGGGCGACTTCAATGGCCAAATTGGAGCAAGACGCCCAGGAGAAAACGCAATACTAGGACAATTTTCATACAGTAACAAGACCAGAAGCAGAAATGGGGAAAAAATTACAAACTTCGCGCTAGAAAACAAATTAACAATCTTAAATACTATGTTCAGGAAGGACCGAAAGAGCATGTGGACCTGGATCTCTCCGGATGGTAAAACAAAAAATGAAATTGATTTTATTATGACCAACAGAAACAGCTATTTCACAAACTTTACTGTCATTAAAAGATTTAACTTCAACACCAACCATAGGCTTCTTAGAACTGAGCTCAAAATAAAACAACCAAAGAAGACTAGACCGAGGCAAGGCTCAGGAAACATAAAACTCGAAGAACAGCAATTAGAGCAAATAACAACAGCCCTAAGAGCTGAACTTAGAGACTTCAAAGAGAATACTAAGGAACTAGAAACCCAAGATAAATACAAGTATATAGAAAATATTATCAAAACCCAAACTAAACTAATAGCAGTTAGGAATATTGATGCAAAAGAAAAACTATCAACAGCCACTATAAAACTCCTAGAAGAAAGAAATCACCTTACTAACGAAAGAAGTACTCAAAACAGAAGACAGAAATTAGCCAAAATCAGCAAAGATATCAAGGAAAGTATCAGAAAGGATAGAAAACAACGAAGGATGCGAACTATCGAAAATTACATACGGAAAACCGGTGGAACTAAAAAAGCACTCAAAGAATTGACCGGCACGAAGAACTGGATCGTAAAAATGAAAGACAACCGAGGAAAATTCGATTATCACAGAATTGACATTTTAAAAACAGCTACGTCATACTACAAAAATCTGTATCGAAACAACACTACGCAATCCGAAATCAGTCTAGTGGAAACCTCGAACACCCCCAGTATTCTCCAAGCTGAAGTCAGTATGGCTATCGATACCCAAAAGAGTGAGAAAGCACCCGGGCCTGACGGCATAAGCAATGAAATCTTAAGAAATAGCAAAGAGATATTGCTACCTGTCCTTACAGATATATTCAATGATATCATGAATACTGAAACCATCCCCCAGCAATGGACCGAGTCTCTCATCATCCTACTGTATAAGAAAGGTGATAAATATGACATAGGAAATTATCGCCCTATAAGTCTCATGTCCAATGTATATAAGATTTTTGCTAAGATCATCTTAAAACGGATCGAAAGAACCCTAGACGAAAACCAACCTATAGAGCAAGCAGGATTCCGCAAAGACTACTCAGTGATCGACCACATTCACGTAGTGCGTCAAATTCTGGAGAAATACAACGACTACCAACTCACATACTACATCGCATTCATTGATTATAGTAAAGCATTCGATTCTCTACATCATGACAAAATTTGGGAGGCGTTACTAGAACAAGGAATTGAGCACAAGTACATTCGGTTAATAAGAAATATATATAGCTGCAGCAGAGCAAGAATTCAACTAGAAAAGAAAAGTACTCCTTTCAGAGTAGAAAAAGGCGTAAGGCAGGGAGACCCTCTATCTCCAAAATTATTCTCCGCAGTATTAGAATCAATCTTCCGAAGACTCAATTGGGAACATCTCGGAATTAATATAGACGGTCAACTGCTATCGCACTTAAGATTTGCTGATGACATAGTATTAATGGCAAAAACAGCAGAAGACTTAACCAGAATGATAAAAGAACTTGCGAAAGAAAGTGAGAGAGTAGGACTGGCAATGAATCCGGAAAAAACTAGGGTGATGACAAACGGGTACAAACATACTATAGATCTAGGAAACACTGAAATTAACTATACAGACGAGTACGTTTATCTAGGGCAGCTCATAACTCAAAAAGATCCTATGCAGAAGGAAGTGGACAGAAGAATTACAAATGGCTGGAAGACATATTGGAGTCTCAGAGAGGCTATGAAAGATAAACAGCTCCATATAAACCTAAAAAGCAAACTTTTTAACACCTGCATACTACCTGTCCTTACGTACGGGAGTCAGTCATGGTCCTTAAATCAGGTCACCTCAAACAAACTAGCAACTTGCCAGTATGCAATGGAAAGGAGTATGCTAAACATTAAAAAGTCCGACAGAGTAAAAAAAGTCGTCATTAGAACCAAAACAAAAACTACCGATATAATAAGCAAAATCAAAAGACTCAAATGGCGATGGGCTGGTCACCTGGTAAGAGGACACGACAAATGGAGCAAAAGGGTGACATGGTGGTACCCAAGGGAAGGCAAAAGGAAAAGAGGCCGACCACAGAAAAGGTGGGACGATGACGTTAGACAAGTGGCAGGAGTCACATGGAACAGAGTAGCTCAAGAAAGAAAGGAATGGAAAAGGTTGGAGGAGGCCTTTGCCGACTGGCAAACAGATCTAGGAAAGATAACCAAGCAACAAATATTAGTTTAAAGTTATTTATATCTATTAAGTTTAAGATTTTAATGCTAGTCCTTTACATAAGTTTAAAAACTCATTGTACAAGAGATCTGAATAAAAGGCTATATTATTATTATTATTATAAATAACAAAATAAATAACCGGCCAAGTACGTGTCGGGCCACACGCAGTGTAGGGTTCCGAAGTAGCCCGTTATTCAATGCAAGTCTTTACCCGTTATAAACAAGCAACTAGGTACTCCGTCTTTGTCACTTTAAAGGATTTATTCTAATGATTTTGTATTTGGTACAAAATTATCCAACACCCAAGTTCAACGACTATTACTGCTAAAGTTATCTTAACCGCTATAGTTTTCCTTTAAAGTTTATGAAATGCACTATCATCATGAATTTTTCTAGATATTTCAAGCCAGCAGTTTAGCTTTTAGGGGGGGGAGGGGACGCCTTACTGGAACAAAAATTTGCATTTTAAACTTTAATATTTCGTAAATGGAGCATTTAATCGAAAAATGGTATTAGCAAGTAATTTTAAAAGACCTATTCAACGATACCCCATACGATGGGAAAGACGACGAAAAAATAATTCATCCCCACTTCTCATGTAGGGGAGCTAACCTAAAAAAAATATTTTTCAAAATTTTATTTCACCACTTTGTCGGCGTAATTTATATACATACGCCTACAAAATTACAGCTTTCTAGTATTAACGGTCTCTTAGCAAAACCTCGGACAGACAGACAGACAGACAGACAGACAGACGGACGGACATGACGAAACTATAAGGGTTCCTTGTCAGAACTACGGAACCCTAAAAAGCGAATTTGCTATAAAACTAAGTTATCATTTGCGGTTGGTGCAATAACCATGTCTAGGGATCGGCGAAGTTAAGTTTGTGTTTATTCGGCTACAATCAATAATTAGTTAGGTAAGAGTTATCCTATTCAACCAGTGTCTCCGATAGTAACTTGCATCTTCTAATTATTGTCGTCATAAGGAGATCCCTATATTTTCAAAAATAATTAATTACAAATTTCTGTCGTGGTAGGACTTCTGCTAGTCCACCTGGGGCGGTACCACCACTTTGCCAATTAATTTTCAGCCGGGAAATAGGAATGTTTTTTCGGTTGAAATGGCAAGGTATCCAGTAAAATTACAGGGCAAGTGAGACTCAACATCTTTATGTCTCAAGGTAACAGGCGCAGTGCAGTGACATGCAAAATTCTGACAGTTCAGAATTTTGCATGCCATACAGCGGCATGCAAGCGGCTGTAATAGGTAGACGTCATCGCATACCATCAGGCGAGCGTCGTGCTTATCCTGTTACCTTTTACCATAAAAAAAATAAATACAAAATATGCTAGATAGGTAAGCGTTTGATCACTATCTCATCTGATGTTTAATGACGATGCGGTCAGCGATGTAGCATGCATAACTAGTACCTTACCTATTTAAACATATTATGTAAGCTACTGCTAATTAAATTACAAAGCAGCGCTGGTACTCCAATGGGACGCTGAAAATTATATTACGGAACCTTCTTAATTTTGACAACGCTCTACAGTAGATCCACAAGTATAAAAATAAATGCAACAAAAACATATTATGACAAAATATTTTTCTGGATAAAACTGATTATAAAAAATAAAAAAATAGCGCTCGTGTTGTTTAGTTGAGTTATTCGAATTTACCTATGTTAGGAAACTGCTCTACAACATTTCATTACTCTAGCTAGAACCACTAGTGCAAACCAAATGGGTTATAGATCTGTGTGCTGTGTATTTTACTTGGTTTCCGGTTTGTGCGCTACAAACTGGAAACCAAGTAAGATACACGTCCTAATCAGTTTGATGGCGGCTACCGAATCACCCGCTGTTGGTGCAGGACAACCCTTATCTACATATTATGTATTTTTTTTGTGATGGGAATAAACATTTTTCATTAAATCTGTCTTATGGGTTCACTGCTCGCGCGGTCTGTTTGTAATGTGCTTATCCTATAACAGATTTACTTTCTACTTCCGTACCTCAAAAAGTAAAAAAGGAACCCTTATAAGATCACTTTCATGTCCGTCTATCCGTCTATCTGTCTGTCTGTCTGTCTCTGTGTCTGTCTGTCCGTCCGTGTGTCACCACCGATTTTTCTATAGTCTGAAGTCTATAGTCCCTATTAGGTGTAGAAAAATCAAGGTCCTGAGTCAACACGATAAAAATATATGGGCAAATTTATATTTTCGCGAAAACTTGTAAGTAAGTACCTAACCAAATTTACCTTAATTTTTAACTTTTTTTTATTTTTCGGAATTTTCCTTTTACTTTTGCTGTAAGACCTTGTTTTGTTTTGGGTCAATAACCTATATGGTATATATATCCTGTTGACCTAGAATCATGAAATTTGGCAAGAAGCAAGGTCTTCTTACAGCACAAAAAAGCAAAATTCCAAAAAATAAAAAATGTGGAAAATTATAGGGTACATACATACATAATTTACGCCAATTAAGATAGGCTTCTGAGTTATATGAGCGCTCATACAATTTAGAGGTCTAGCTTAATTGGTACCTACCAACGCTGGTACGGAAGCCTCGGTGGGGGAGTCCAACTCGACTTCGGCTGGTTTTATTTAGTCTTTGAACATTATTTGATTAATTTACAGGTACTCGGACAAGAACCACATCCTATGCACCGAGAGGCGTTGTTCCATGGCCATTCTGAGCAGTTTTATCCTGCCTCCTATACTCTGCATCCCTACATACATGGTAAGTAACATAATGGTTACTTAACCCTTTTCAATTCCTCCGTTTACAGGCCGTTAGAGAAACCCACAACAAGCTTTCTATTTGATTGAGTTTAGTTTGGCGAAAAGGCAGAAATTACTGAGAGGATGTTCTATACAAAAAATTCTGTTTTTTTGAGAATCTTCTTCCTTTGTACAAATCGCTTCCTCTGAAACAAAGATTTCCTTAAAATCTTTGTTTTATTGTTTACGTTTTCCGAATGATTAACTTCATTAAAGCGTAACATTTTGCGAGAGATGGCTTTGATCTGATCTGATGGGTACGAAATACAATGCTGTTAAATGTTAAGGTTAATGTAAAGGACTACTAGTAATGTGCAAACCACATTGTAAAAAAAATATGAGAAATAGATAGAAAACCACAGAAATCTAATTTTACAGTCTTTAATACTTATAGGCAAGGTCTCTACTTTGATTTATTTTAGCGATAATAGGTGGTCCTTGTTCGTGTTTATCCATAAGCGGTAACTGAAAGGTAGCCCGAGGGTCGAAGCGATCTATTTAGGCAGACCACCCGCCAGATGAGCTGACGACATATTCTGCACCAACGTGGAGATGAGTGGCTCAACATCGAAAAAATGGTTCAATATAGGAGAAGCCTATGTCTAATAGTGGAAAGATAAGGGCTGATGATGATGATTGTATTTATGATATGTATTTATACTACTTTCTTCCAATGTATTCAGTACGTTTGCATTACCAACTAAATGAAAATTACACCAAACATACCGTTTTATACCATTATTAAATGAGATTCATCGCGCTCTACCATTTTGTACCATATTTTATCTGATATTCCATACATTAATTAGCAAGTTAAATGCTCCAGGAAGACTCCAGCATAAACATTTCTACCATTATCTACCATATTCTACAATAATCAAGCACTCTCTAGCCGTAAACGTATACGCTCTATAGTTTGTGGTTTTAATCGGTAATCCCGGAGATTTTTGTTTTCTTTTTTATATCATAATAGGCTAGCGTTTGACTACTAACTCACCTGTTGGTAAGTGATGATGCGGTCAGAGATAGTAGCACTCTAGGCTTAGAATGGGAGCTGGCTCTCAAGGATAGCTGCCGGAACACATTAGATGCTTGACGACAGATTTTCATACTCGAGGGTGGTAGCTGGCCAGGCGGACACTAGAATGATAGTGTCCTACCACCATGCAAATAGTGAAATTACCGAAGTTATTTTCCGATTAAAGTTGTGAATCGCGTTTTGCTGTTAGCTCGGAAGATAATTCAATTCGGGAATAATATTGGGAGATTTCGAATTTGACTGAATCTTATAGAAATTACAATTAGAATCTGGATATATAATTATTATTCCTCCTATATCCTTAGGATTTAAATGTGATTTACATAATTCTAGTTGGTATAAGAGCGGTATGCACGTGCCGGCACTGTTTTTGTTTGTGAATACAGTGGCTCATGTTTACGCAGAGCTTGCTTTCAAAGCTTGCGGAACTTCGCGATGTTTATAAAGTGTTACTTGTTTGTATAGGTCGCACATGGTTGAATGTTGTTGTTTGTTTCATTTTTAATGATGTAACTCAAAAGTTTCATTTTCTATTCATACAAAATTCTTGATCTACGGATATTTTTTTTGCAACTTAGTTTAGTTATTTAAATGCATTGCTAATATTTGGTATGTTACCTTGAAACTAACCTTGGTTGGTAACCTTGACGCAAAAAGCGGGATGTTATAAGTTTGAGTGTGTCTGTTTAAGGCGTCTTAGCTCCTAATATAAACGGATAAACGGATTATTATTTGATTCAATGTTATTGTTTCCAATTTCAACGGGTAAATAACCAAGATAAAAAAAATTTACTGAATAATATGTTTTAAATAGAAATATTATACGTATTTAAAGGTAAATAAATAATAGCCAGTAAAAATACTTATAGTAGTTTCATTATAAAATACCCTTGAGTATTTTTTTCAGAAGATGTTGATCATGTATCGTATAATAAGTACTGCGTGCTGAATTAGACCTGCGTTGTAACATCGACCTGGATAAGTCAAATACTGTTAAATATTTTTAAATTAAAAAACTTGCTATCGTTGGAAACTGGATGCAAAATAAAGTATATAAGCAATATGCTATATGCTCATATCTGAGTTCGAGAAAGCAAAGGGTTCGGATAGGAGACACTCTGAGTGACTACGCCAGTGTTGAGTTTGGTGTGCCTCAGGGCAGTGTTTTGGGTCCAACTTTATTCTTGGCGTACATCAATGACCTTTGTAACCTTAATATTTCAAAAACAAATATCTACGCCTTTGCTGATGATACAGCTCTAATCTTTTACGGCGATGACTGGAAAGAGGTCGTTGATGTGGCCCAGAATGGGTTGTCCAAAGTTGTAGACTGGCTACAAAATAACCTACTCACACTAAACACTACTAAAACAAAATTTATTGCTTTCAGAATCTCGGAGCGTTCAAAACCAATTGTTCCTATACGACTTCGACTTCATCAATGTACGAACCATAGCGGCACCTCGTGTGCTTGTTCGCACATTGAGGAAACAGAATGTATAAAATACTTGGGTATCATTTTAGATAACCTGTTAACATGGAATATGCAAATTAACGCGCTGAAGAACCGGCTAAGAAAATTGCTACATATTTTTAAAAATCTCAGGTCTTTGGCAGACGAATCAATTACAAGAACTGTCTACCTGTCTCTCTGTCAGCCAATCTTAAATAATGGAATCGTCTGCTGGGGTTCTGCCACCAAAACCAAGCTTATAATGCTGGAAAGAGTGCAGTGTTAAAAGTTGCCGTTGCTATTAGGGGTCCGTTTCTGTACCAAGCACTGGACAGGTCTCTTGACATACTCAGAGACACACGATACAAATGCAAACATAAAATTACTAGTTACTTAAGGACAATGAGCTATGAAGATACTGAAATTCTAATGAACGGACCTACTTGACAACACACGCATCCACACACGATACACACAAGTAACACAATCACATACTCACACACAACACACCCATTTATTTACTAACAAACAACACACACACACACGCACACGCACACGCACGCACACGCACGCTCACGCACGCACACGCACGCACATGCACGCACACGCACGCACACGCACGCACGCACACGCACGCACACGCACGCACACGCACGCACACGCACGCACACGCACGCACACGCACGCACACGCACGCATACGCACACGCACGCACACGCACGCACACGCACGCACACGCACGCACACGCACGCACACGCACGCACACGCACGCACACGCACGCACACGCACGCACACGCACGCACACGCACGCACAAACACACACACACACACACACACACACGCACGCACGCACACATACGCACACGCACGCACACACACACGCACACTCATGCACACATACACACACACGCGCACGCGCACGCACGCACGCACGCGCACGCGCACGCACGCACGCACGCGCACACACACACACACGCACGCACGCGCACGCACGCGCACGCACGCGCACGCACGCGCACGCACGCGCACGCACGCGCACGCACGCGCACGCACGCACACGCACGCACACGCATGCACACGCACGCACACGCACGCACACGCATGCACACGCACGCACACGCACGCACACGCACGCACACGCACGCACACGCACGCACACGCACGCACACGCATGCACACGCACGCACACGCACGCACACGCACGCACACGCACGCACACACACATTTTCAACAACATTTAATACTATTTTCAATAAATTGATATATAAATTAATTTTTCAAGCAGATTATTATTATTATACTTTACTTTTTTTAGATGTTTTTCAACTTACTACACATTGTTAATACTACACTGCTATTCATGTCATAGTTTAGAATGCTTCAAAGGAAGTCACTAGATTCTGCGACACAGGATATCCTAGTGCAGAATCTAGGGATTTAATCATTAGATAAGGCTGTAAATGTTATCTAGAACAAGACTAAGTTACGAAAAACCTTGTAAAGTTTGCTACAGTAAAATATATATATATATATAACAGCATTATAATAAAGAATACTTCATGGATTATTATTCCTAAACAGAAGAAGCCTAAACAAGTTTGGATAACATGATAACTTTCTAAGGGCGTACCTCAATAAACATTTTAATTAGGCTATATTGTTGTATAACATCGGTCTTTGGAATTCTAGGAACTTTGAATAAACACATATCAACATTGCTTAGAGTTTACATAAATGTCACGTAATCCCGGTTGTTATTTAGGACAAAGTTAGATTAGCCCCACCGAAGACCTATCCATACGAGATATCCCACGCGAGCTTTCATTTTAATAAAGGTATTATCTTTTTATGCCCAGGTTTTCGACATCCACACAGCCGTTGTCCTCGAACCAACAGGACCAATGATATTGTACCACGTAGATTCTGACGAGGAAGGACAACTGTATCATTTAAACTTTTGGGTCCACGCCGTTGTCATCAAACTGTTACCGTGTTGCATTCTGACTGTAATAAGCCTGTGGCTCATACGAGAAGTTTACAGCGCGAATCAGCATCAAAAGAAGATAAGAGTGTACAACGCTTGTCCGACAAATAAAGCTGTGAAGCGTCAGTACAAAGCTGATAGAAGAACGAATCGAACAACTAAGATGCTCGTCGCCGTTTTGCTTTTGTTTCTTGTAACAGAACTTCCTCAAGGGATATTGGGATTGTTGAGTGGTTTACTCGGGCGTTGTTTCTTCAAGCGATGCTACGATTTGTTTGGAGAGTTGATGGACGCATTGGCATTATTAAATGGTGCTATAAACTTTGTGCTGTACTGCTCGATGTCACGGCAGTTCCGGATGACGTTCGGACAAATGATGTGGCGGGCTCACTTGCACCGCTGGCCGCCACCGATACCTTCACACTCTGATGGGCAGAACACGTAAGTATCCTCATTTAATATAGTTATAAAACCATATTTGGTACCTATATTATGTAGGTATATGTACTTAGGTTACTTGTGTTACCCACACTTTTTTGTAATTAGGTAAGTTTATTTTTACCTGAAAACGACCATGTCTGAAAATATTATCGTTACATCATTCATTGCATAACCTACTAATTAACTGTAGAATTCAATGCTTTTAAATTGCAAAGGTACTCAAACAACATCGTCAACAATTAGACATGCTTTACAGAAAATTTGGGCATCCAACAATTACTTATTTCCATTTCAGTAATAGAAAACAAACAAACCAATTTATATTATGTAATATCTGAAAACAACATTTTGATCAGGTGTACCAATAATACTAGAAATGATTCTACAAAAACATTTCGTACTCGAATAATTTTGCTATTTTCGTTCATTAACCAAACTGCGAGTGTTAGATAAATATTATTCCCTTCATCTATTGAAAGACGGCTGCAAATAGATTTAGATCTAAAATCTCAACGGACTACTACAAGATCCAGCTTGGCATTTTTTTAAATACTCTTGATTATTATGAACGATACCTTTATTTACTCGCAATTTAAAGAAGATTAAAGTCAGAAATCCCGTGGAGATGATACGTGGTCTTCTCTTACAACTCGTTTGATTTTTCCACGTACCTACCACCTCTGGTGTCAAAGCCTTCCACTACACCACTGGGCCCTCTAAATCAATCAAATTGAGATTGAATTCAGCCGACACCTTACTAAAGATCCTTATTTAAAGCCATTTCAGCATGACGTTTAGGAATAAAATCTTAATTCTAGTTTTCTTTATTTTTCAGCGCGAAGTCTTCGGTACCTTGAGGAAGGTTCGTACAAGAGAAACACGCAAATGTACTTCAGCATTTCCTGTGAGTCGATTAAAAAGTGAACAGGTGGACATTTTAACAAAGTGTGTTATTACTCGTATTTCATTAAATTTAAGAGCGTGTTTCCTCTTCTGTGTGCGTAAAAACTGTGGTGTAAATACTCATTGTATTCATTATTAAAATTTAATGTAAGAACATTTTTATGTGTAAGTAAAGTTAATTAATTAAATAGCTTAAAAAATGTTGTACGCATTTGTGAAATAAAATTAAACAAGTAGATGTAATAAAAAAAATAAATAAATAAGGTAGTTAGGTAATATTCATTTCCGTAAACGAAGCTAATTATTTGTTCATAGATTTTTTAAATTACTCCTCCTCCTTACCCTTTTTTAGACCCTCTTTCACGACTTTCACGACGAAGTTACTCATTACGTTGAAAAATTATTCAGCATTATTTTACGAGTAAAAACCACGAGAGTATCTTTTGTCAGTTTTTCTCGATTAACCCCTGCAGAATCACTTCCATACGCCTATAGTAGAGTTTTATTTTTCAAAAATGTGTCTTTAATTTCTTTCAAACAAGTTGGGATTGCTCAACCCTGCATCTAACTCAAGATTACACTTTTACGGTTTGAGACATTATTTAAATTAATGTCGATCAGTCTACCCGAAACTTTACGTGTAAGATGAGAAAAGAGGCCCATAGTCGAGTGCATATTATAACTAATTCAGTACTTTTATTTGTCGATTAAACTGTGTACTGTATATTCAGTTATAAAAAACGACATTGAGTATTGATTGTAACAAATAGAAAAGGGGATGCTGATGATTGAGCTTAATGGTTGTCATGCGAGATGCCAGCCTATGTCCAGTAGTAGACAAATAATGGTTAATGATGTCGCTAATAATAACTGATTAGTGACCATTATCTTCACTCTGCATATAACTACTTACAAAAAGTATTTTAATTAAGTTTTATATGATATTTGTGAAAGACATCCATTTTATTATATAACTGTACCTATTTGTCATTCCAATGATTGATTTTGGTTGCGATAGAATCTTATTAATTTACCTACTAACTTTTCATGATTTTTGAGTGAAAACTTGTTTACCGGCGTTGTGAACTTTTTGGGATGGGTAAAAAATGTTAAACTCGCATCAGGACACGCGTCAGGACACGTGACCTGATCGAAAATTCGTAAGACGGAGGGAGAGTAGAAACTTTTTTTGGGATAGGTAAAAAATGTTAAGCTCGCGTCAGGACACGTGACCTGATCGAAAATTCGTAAGGCGGAGGGAGAGCAGTAACTTTTTTGGGATGGGTAAAAAATGTTAAACTCGCGTCAGAACATGTGACCTGATTGAAAATTCTTAAGACGGAGGGAGAGTAGAGCAAATGCACAACGTAAATGTTCAAGTTTTCACTTCTGCCGGCACTACCAGAGTGCAACCCGTTGTTAGGGTTCCGTACCCTAAGGGTAAAACGGGACCTTATTACTAAGACTCCGCTGTCCGTCTGTCTGTCTGTCTGTCTGTCTGTCTGTCTGTCTGTCCGTCTGTCACCAGGCTGTATCTCATGAACCGTGATAGTTAGACAGTTGAAATGTTCACAGATGATGTATTTCTGTTGCCGCTATGACAACAAATACTAAAACAGAATACATTTAAAAATAATAGAGGGTCCCCATACAAGAAACGTGTTTATTTCGGCATTTCACGCCATCTATTCGCTTAGTTAGGTAAACGTCCCATAGATGGCGTTATATTGAAATGTCGATCCCTAACTCCTTTGTTAGACGTTAGATGGCGTTATAAGAAATAAAATGTTTATTAATTATTATTTTGTGCTGGCGAAAAATGATAGTGGTATTTTTTGCTCGATCTTATAAAATACTGTAGTGTGGTACGGAACCCTACTTGTGCGAGTCCGACTTGCACTTGGCCAATTTATTTTTTTTATATCTTATAGTCCAGCGTTTGACCACTATCTCACCTATCAACAAGGTTACAATTGTTTTGTTAAAAATAAAGGCTAAATCGCATACAGACATCGCGGGGAAATATTTATTCAACGCTATCTGTTTGCCACGCTTACTTCCTCAGGGCTGAGGCAATTGAAGAAAATCTATATGAAAGCACTATTCCAAACAATTAACAGCACAAGCTCTGAATGAGCTCGCAAAGAAACACGCATGAGGCAAACAGTTCGTGTTGTGCCTTGCGATGTCTAAAAGCATCTAAATGTATTTATAGTTTTATACTTTGGTAAATATCTACAAAATAATAATCTAGTCAATTGTATAAATTTATAAGGTTTCATGTGTACGTTTAAGTCGATGGATTATAATAATTTAAGCAATTATCAGTAAAATATAGTTAGTATTAAAATGTAAGTTTATAAAATGTACTACATTAGTTACTTCAGATATAGTAATGTACAACTGTCAGTAAAATTCTTCAATTACCTAATAAGATAGATATTACTACATCAAACTTGTAATAAATAATTGCCGTCTAGCAACCTAATTTGTATTTGACAAGGGTTTAGTTTTTTGTTGATATTTTTAAATTTTACGTTAGTACGCAAATCTGATAAATGTACCCCCAAGGCATATATAGTTACAAGTACAAAATAATCTAACCAAAGTATGTTTTAACTTTATTTTTTCGTGCTTTATGTATTTTCTCCAAGCATAACATTTTTGAAAATCAGTTAGATATCTTTTTTCTTTTAGCATTGCAATATAAATCCTGCATTTATATTTTATTACATTTATTTTTTAGTGCTTAAAAATATGTTACAAGAAAGACGGAATGCGTATTTATCTAGAAATTATAAGTATGTATATAAGAAATTACGTTATACAAAGAAAACTAGAAAACAAAAAATACTATTGTAGAACTGTAAGTATTAAAAAAAAATGGAATCAACGCATGACTTTGTTAAATAGCGACGTAATTTTGTGCTCAGATTTTATATGTTGTGCTGTACATATCGTTTCAAAATAAAAATGCTAACTAAGGTGTAATGGTTGTTCGAAAAACATTTCGTATGTCAACTGAAATTCCCTTACAATGTCCTGGCTTTGGAAAAAATTGTAGCAGTGAATTTATAAACATGGTGCAACTTGCACTTATTTTTACAAAACAAATTAAATATGAGACAAATAGAATAGGAGAACTTGTTGTGATGTTATGCATCACAATCAAATACAGGGAAGGCATCAGTAACGCCTCTGGTGTTGCAGGTGTCGGTATAGGCGACGGTAACCGCTAACCGTCAGGCGTGCCGTTTGCTTGTTTGTCGCCTTACAATATGTATGTCAAAGGCGCCCCAGGATTAGATCCTGTAGAACGATTATTCTCCTTTTCTATATATAGTTTCAAATCACTTCATATTATGCCAACAACAATTGGGAACAAAATTAGCCAATATAACAAGATTGGAAAATGTGAAACGTCCAACGGTAATGTTTGTACCCTATAACAGAAAACATCTGACTTGCCTTAACTCTATGTGAACAGCTGCCTTAAAAATATAACGTCCAACCCAATCTATGTGAACAGGAATCTTTAAGGCAAGCGTGCTGCATCGTTGATCACATCATCACTTAATCAGGGGAGATAGAGTTCAAACGCATGTTATATCACGCATAAAATAAAATTTGAATCAAGGCCTCGTAATACTAGTACCAGACGCTGGAAAAACGTATCGACAATGCATGTTGATAACAAGAAGTGTCGACGTCGTATAAACTCTACGATCACCAACAACTTTTCATGATCTAAATAAAAGAAAACTATAAGACATAAACAAGTTTTTAGATAAGCAACGAAAGAATGAGTTGACTTCCTTCATAAATCTTATTTCTGCACTGTATTTACGCGATGCTATTGAGGTCTAGACCCATCACCAGAAAGAATTGGATAACTAAAAAATAGGTTCAAAATAAAATGTTATACTGTCCAAAATATAACCTTTATTTTTTCAGAAAAGTTCACATATGTGTTCAAACTGCGGGATGTCGATCAACACCAATATTATAAAAATATATACGGTCGAATTGAGACTCCTCATCCTTTTTTTGAAGTCGGTTAAAAACACAAAATTTAATTCGTTTATCATTATCTTCTTCACGGTCCTTCTAAATCTCAGAAACGGCACTAGCGATTTTTTATCTACTGAATTTGGTATCCTTGTGATCTCCACCTAATGGTGACATAGTCATCACTTATTAATTTCGATGGATATTGATGAAGTTTTGTAGGTTTTTTATTTTGAAAGAGGTTTACTTTCTACGTTTACCCTTATAGTTGTATTATTTGCAAAATTGCAATTTTACAAAAATAAAGAACCAATTTTCTGTCGCCCAGGTACTTATATTATGAATGTGACAAGTGACACTTTGTTTGTTTTGATGTTTGTTACTCAATACACAAAAATAGCTCAACACATTTGGATAAAATTTGGTATTGAGGATTAATGCAAAGGATACTTTTTGCAAGTACTTTTTAACGCAACAATGCTGCGCAGCGCACTGCTTACGATACTTTAATCAATATCCAGTACCCTTAGTACGAGTTTTCATCGTAAACGCTTTTGACAGATCTCACATAGTTTTCGACTTGTTCTAGCTCCCTGATTGGTTAAAATATAGTGAAGTGTAACCACTAGAGGCGCTGTACTGTTTTTAATACAAAATTTATTCGATATACGACATCGAGTTTGGTATGAAAACTCGTACTAAGGGTACAGAATTATATTATAGAAACGTTTGTAACGCTGTCACTCTGACTGACGAATAAACAGACGATCCGTTCATACTGAAATTTCACAAGAAGATACTTTATAGCATTAAGATGAACATAGGCTAATTTTTGTGAAAATTAAATCTTAATTTTTACACATAACTTAAATAACTCCGATCACACAAATCCTCATCACTGTAAAGCTCTGTCAATCGTGACAGATATTTACAGTGATAAAATTCTCGATGTACGTACAGTGCCACAAGTATAACTTGGCGGTGGTGGTTTTTGGAACTAATTCTTTTAATTGAAACTGTGAGTTTGACGTTTGAGAGATTACCGCGACATTATTGTTGATAAATCCGCTACATTAAAATAGTTCAATAATGCCAAAAGTTATTAAAAGTGGTTTAAGAGAAACTGTTATCAAAGTACAAAGTAAAAGCACAGTGGCGCACAGGCACGCCAAGTTATACTTGCTGGACTGTAAACGAAGTCGTGGGTATCAATGAGCTAGTTAAAAATAAACTCAATAAACCATAGTGGTTTTGACCCCCTGTGTATGCGACATACATCCGTGGCTGGCAGGCGGCCAACCGATTATCTCCAGTCATAACAATATCCATCATCCGGGCTTCAACCTCGACAGGTTCATCACTACTATGAACATATTTGAAAAATAATGCACTGATTTCCTAGGTATATTTTTTATAATTATGATGTAACAGTAGTGTAGGCGGCAATAGGCCAATGGCAGGCGTCAGGATGGCGATCAAGAGGTCGTGAGTTCGAGAATTGGAACCCCAAACATTGCACTATTGACATGAACCCACTTCAAACACAAGCTTATTTTACCTTAGTTGGAGGGGTTAACAAGATTAATATAATATTTATGTCCAACTCACATTAAGAGTAGGCATTTTTTTAGGGTTCCGTACCCAAAGGGTAAAACGGGACCCTATTACTAAGACTCCGCTGTTCGTCTGTCTGTCTGTCTGTCTGTCCGTCTGTCACCAGGCTGTATCTCATGAAGCGTGATAGTTAGACAGTTGAAATTTTCACAGATGATGTATTTCTGTTGCCGCTATAACAACAAATACTAAAAACAGAATACAGTTAAAAATAATAGAGGGTCCCCCTACAAGATACGTGCTTTTTTCAGCATTTCATTGTAACGCCATCTATGAACGCTTAGTTAGGTAAACGTCCCATAGATGGCGTTATATTGAAATGTCGATCCCTAACACCTTTGTTAGACGTTAGATGGCGTTATAAGAAATAAAATGTTTATTAATTATTATTTTTTGCTGGGGAAAAATGATAGTGGTATTTTTTGCTCGATCTTATAAAATACTGTAGTGTGGTACGGAACCCTACGAGTGCGAGTCCGACTTGCACTTGGCCAGTTTATTTTAATGAGTAAACAAAACAGGTAACCTGAATCTAAGCAGCAAGATCCCTCCAAAGATACAGTTGTATACATTTAGTTTGTAGCGCGACTGGTGCGCCACCACTGATAGCCTAGTCTAGATAGCGCTCTTCGGATCCACTGTTCCTTTCACCGCTATTGGACTACAACTTTTCTTTGAACTTTCTCGGGGGTTGATTAATGAGCCATCTAGCGAAGTTCTGATAAATTAAATTTCTGTCTTACAAACTAGTAAAATCGTAAAGTCTAGGTGTCGTACTTAAGAGGGAACGTGGGGTGCACTTTTCCCATACAAATGTATTCCCGTTTCCTCCCTCGAAAATGCTTCTAGAGCAAAATTTGTTTCTACAAAATAGCAAAGTCTGCTGTAGCTACCAATCGCAAAAAGAAATATAATCCTTTTTATCTCCTATTTAAGATTTTTGAAGGGTCATATTCTATTTGCAATTAGTTGGTCTAAAAAAGTAAATGATAAAGGCATAGCTACAGCACACCTTGATTTTTAGTAGAAACAAATTTTGCTCTAGAAGCATTTTCCAGGGAGAAAACGGGGGAATACGTTTGTATGGAAAAGTGCAGCCTGCGTTGGTTGTCGTCTTAAAATAGCTGACTGTGCCGTAGATATTGAGCTATGAGATACAGATACGAGAAATATATCTCTATCTATATTTTACTAGTGATTGAACTAATGTTGGCTGTCAAGCCTCTCTTCTAACGATATCGCCCCTTCCAGACAAGCATATTTTCATCAGTCTGCACACACTTAACACAACAACAACACACACAACATAAGTGTGTGTATGTCTGCAATAAGAAAAACCAAACACCTTAAATAGTTATAACTAGGTAGGTGCCAAGTACTTAAATATCTAACCAATATTACGGCATCAGAAGTAACACTGATGATTAAAACAAAATACTGTAGCCTATGTACCAGCTACCTACTTATATAGCTGTACAACCAACTATTATATACAAAATTCCCTTCTTTTTTCAGCAATCCCTTTTGAATATCACTATACTAGTTGACGGCATATTTTTACTTTTGGTTAGTACCACAGATAGTAAGGTTAGCTAGTTTGGGAAAGGTTCTCTTCTATTTGCAAGTAATTGCAACTGAATCACGACTGACCGAAATGAAACATGCCTGCATTTATAAAAAAAACAATAAGTATGACTCGCAAAGTCGCAGCTCTGACACAAAAGTATATCGTAAAATATGTATTGAAAAACAGTCTATAATTTTATAAGAAAATGACGTAAGACAATCTTCACTAACTTGTTAGCCGATTGAGCAATTTCTCTTCAAGCTTTTGCCTTGCTATTTAAGTTAAGATAAAAAATGTTTGCTTTACCGTCTACGATCCCTTTGGGTGACGTATAAAGTAAGGGCAGTAATCTACAGAAACTTTCCTGAGTATAAATATATCGTAAACAAATAAAAACTACCAAATTCTCTTTTTTTAGGGTTCCGTACCCAAAGGGTAAAACGGGACCCTATTACTAAGATTCCGCTGTCCGTCTGTCTGTCTGTCTGTCTGTCTTTCCGTCCGTCTGTCTCCAGGCTGTATCTCATGAACCGTGATAGTTAGATAGTTGAAATTTTCACAGATGATGTATTTCTGTTGCCGCTATAACAACACAATACTAAAAACAGAATAAAGTTAAAAATACTAGAGGGCCCATTCAAGAAACGTGTTTTTTTCGGCATTTCACGCCATCTATGAACTCTTAGTTAGGTAAACGTCGCATAGATGGCGTTATATAGAAATGTCGATCCCTAACTCCTTTGTTAGACATTAGATGTCGTTATAAGAAATAAAATGTTTATTAATTATTAATTTTTTGCTGGCGAAACATGATAGTGGTATTTTTTGCTCGATCTTATAAAATACTGTAGTGTGGTACGGAACCCTACGAGTGCGAGTCCGACTTGCACTTGGCCAGTTTATTTTAATGAGTAAACAAATACACATCGATCGTACTACATCGTCGATCACATCTTCACTTAACATCAGGTGGGATAGTGGTCAAACGCTTGCTTATCGTCAGTAAAAAAAAAAAAAAAACTGATTATTTATGTCAAGTTAATGTAGCATTTGAAATAGAAATGTATAAGATTGGATTTGGAAGTAGGCCTACGGTTCGTTCTCAAAATCAAGTAAACGAAAACCACCAGCAAAAACTGTGCGAAGGATTTTTCATATTTACCAAAATAATAGATTAAATGTTTTTACTTTCGTCGCAATGCTCATTGGCATCGGTAGAAACTGGCCTTTATAGAGCGGCTAAAAAGTTTAATATCAAAGCCACAAACAGACCAATGGTTTATTATTTCTTATCGGCGAAACAATCTGCGTATAAAAGTGAAATCGGAATGAAATTCTATTAAAGTATTTTTTTATATCTTACTAGCAGCCCGCCCCGGCTTTGCACGGGTAGAACATATATGCCTACAAAATTTGCATCAGTTTGTTGCATCAAATATAAAATATGAACATATTTAACAACCATCGTCATATTTCATCCAATTTACACAAAACCTTAACGAATTATGCACCTATACCTTCCTCATAAACACTCTGGCTATTGGTGAAAACCGCATGATAATCCGTTCAGTAGCTATTGAAATTATTGCGAACAGACAGACAGACGCAGTGATGGACTTTGTTTTATAATACTTACGTATTGATATTGGACGGCCCTTTGGCGTAAAGGATAGTTACCCTGATTCTGACCCGACGGACGTTGGTTCTAATCCTAGCTATATACGAGTAACGTACTCGTACCTACCAATGAATGTTTTATGTGCATTCATGAATCATGAGTTTTCGTACAGTGGTAGTGGAATCATTAAATCTACCAAAAAGTAGCTTACCACCAAGGAGTACATCTGCCGCCGTAACCTTACGGCGTTCCCCGACGCAAAATGTAGGGGTAATATACGTTTAACGTGTGTATCTGTGTGTCTGTCTGTAGCATCTTAGCACCTAACCGGATGAACCGATTTTGTTTTTATTATTGATAGTTTTTTTTTGTTTGATAGATGTCTTCATCGAGAGTTTTCTTAGCTTTGATTCATGAAAATTCGTTCAATCGTTATAAAATTATGAGCTTTTTTCTAGTTAATTGCGCTATGAAATCAACTTTCATAGGTCTGATCAATTCGAAAATCTTCTTCTTCAACGATATTGTAAGAACATAGAAGCCTCCTGGACTCTACAGAATACTCAAATCCTCACCAACTTACAGCTCAGATTTTAAATGTCGTGTTTAGAGTCATTGCAAAAAGCTATTATACATAGATCAGTCGGGGTGGTTTAAAATATTATATTATATTATTATATATATAGATGAATATTATTTTATACAATAGATCATATTATTATACTATATTGACTTCAAATTGATTGTGATCGGTGGGGATCTACAGCATAGCTAAGCTTATAATAATATTTTCTTGGTAACTATGACCTAATCTGTGGTTTCACTGCAAATATTTTATTAATTTTGCGATGCGTGTTTGTGAAATTCGTGATATCTTCTAGAGTTTTCATTTGAATTATATACTGTAAACGACAATTTTAATATATAATATGTGGCCAAGCTAATTAACGTAATTTTTTGGATAAGGATTAATACTATATACTTGAAAATAGCCTTGGAAGTTATGTAATATTTTTTAACAAAAATTTTAAGATTAAAATGGTTACTGTGAGTCAACCTTAAGAGATAGACATATGCTGTCGCGGACTTTTTTGTAGGTCTTATTAAGTTGTACAACTCTTGCATAGAAAATATTCTTCTATCTATTTTCAATTAAGCAGCGTTCGTATGAAACGTGTTTTTTCGACCGTTTATTTGCCGACTTAGGTTGCAAGTTAGGTCTCCACGAATGTACCTTTGATTTAAACGAGATAATATATAGGCTATTTTTATTCCGAAAGTCCATTCTATGTATTAGTGAAATATTTTTTTAAATCGGTTCAGTAGTTTTTGAGCTTACTCATTACAAACATACAAAAATACAAAAATACAAATATACAAAAATACAAATGTTCTCTCTTTATAATATTAGTATAGAAGTATAGATATGCTAGCGTTTGACTACCATCTCGCCTGGTGATAAGCGATGGTGTGTTCAGAGATGGTAAAAATGCTAGGCCTAGAACATAGAGAAAGTATATAATGTATACTCTATCTAGGGCCTAGAATAATCTTTCTCTGTCTCTCAAAGGGTGAGTGCTGCCAGAACACCAAGGTAAGGTTATGGTGCCGGATTTTTCTCCTTGATAGTGGTAAGCTACTTCTTGGTAACAAGTCAGGCGAAACATTAATATAATATGTTCCTACCTGCGGAACGTGTCTAGATAATTTCTATCAATTTTTGGACCCTATAATTAATCCGTATAAATAAACGTATTGTTGACTGAATTCAGTGGCAGGTAGGATTCTGTCGATGAATTTCATTCTTGCCTTCTTGGATGCAAAAATCTACTAGGAATGAATTGTACGATTAATAAATTGCGAATGAGACGAGAAAAATAAATTAATCCAGTGGGGTTAATTTATTTTTCCCATAAAGTAGTAAAACCAACGTAAAGGGTACCGTAATCTAATGTAGGTGCACCATAATCATCATCATCATCATCAGCCTATCTCTTTCCACTGCTGAACATCGAGCTCAGTGGCGTGCCATAGGTAAAGCCTATGTCCAGCAGTAGGTGCATACAGAGCTGATGTATAGATAGATAGATAGATAGATAACTCTTTATTGAACACCACTTACAGAAAGGATACAACTTAAAACTAACAAATTATTTCTAATGATGTGTCAATGGGCGGTCTTATCGCTCATAGCGATCTCTTCCAGACAACCGTAAAAACCGTATAGTATACCCATGTTAAATTACAGCTTACCAGTACTAGAGAACTAAGCCGCGGACAGACAGACATGGTGAAACCATAACGGTTTTTTTGTTGACCACGGAACCCTAAAAATATACGAGGATAAAGAGGCCAAATATTGGCACTGGTCTTGTTATTGGTATCTGAGTTTTGAATCAAATCTAAAAGTTATTGTGCGTGATTTTTACATTTCCGAGAATTACAATAATAGCAGGAATTAATTTTACGTAATTGTAGTAGGTACTTGGAAATGCAAAAATCATGAACAATAACTCGCAATATTGATTTAGGTACTCTACAAAAATTCGCAGGCTACAATAACTCGAGTATCAATAACTGGGCCTGTGTCAATATTTGGTCTTTTTACACTAATCTTTAAGTTATGCATTCGAAAGCGACTCTACCTCTCTGTCCGTCTGTCTATTTGGTACGTTTTCACGACACTTAGTATATAGGTTTGGTACGTTTTTACGACACTTAGTACACCCTAAATGAAATAAATTAGGCTTGTTATTCTGCCATAAAACAACAATGAGTACACAAATATACTATATCAACCAATCAAACTTCCGAACAGATCGTATTGATTCAGCAATAAAAGTTTGTGTACAACGATCTATAACTGTTGTGGAATAAATACACAATTTTTACCATTTTCAGGCTTTTTTGGTACCTGCGGACCGGATCGTATGGGAAATTATTGCCAGTACCTGCTATTTACAGATAAAATGGTAGACTGCCTCTTTATGACACTACAATTGAATAGATTTTTTTTGTTTCGGTTAATTCAAGGAGAATTTAACATTTTTGCATTTGTTTGCAATGTAAATATTAATATTTAACTCAATTACGAATTAAATCTTAATTTTATTCGACTGCGGTTAAGTAAAAGAAAGTGGTTATGATTTTAACATCCTTTGTTATTAATCGAGTCATGTGGAATTTATGTATTTACAAGCAGTGCCTCACGGCTTCTCCTGCGTTAAAACATTCTTTCGTTAAAAACCTTTCTTTCATAAAAACACACCAAAAAGAGAATTTAAAGCCATATCTTATTAAATTAAAAGGCTGATTTCATAATGTAATATTTTAGTTAGTCTTCTGAAGTGTTTCGATCTACTTATTATCTCTAGGATGAAATTGATATTTAGGTACTCATTTTTAGGGCTCCGTACCTCAAAAGGTAAAAAAAACGAACCTTTATAAGATCACTTTCTTGTCCGTCTGTCTGTCTGTCTGTCTGTCTGTCCGTATGTCTGTCTGTCTATCTGTCCGTGTATCACCACCAATTTTCTCAGGAACGGATAGACCTAGAAAATTGAAATTTATACCAGATACTGAAGACTATAGTCCCTATTAGGTGTATAAAAATCAAGGTCCTGACTCAAAAATATAAAATGATATGGGCAAATTTAAATTTTAGCGAAATCTTGTGCGTAACAAAATTTCCAACTTTTTTATTTTTCGTAATTTAGCTACAAGACCTTGCTCTTAACCAAAATTAACAATTCAAACAAAAGTAAGCAAAGCTAGCAAAAATAAAGGAAAAATTCCAAAAAATAAAAAAGTTGAAAATTAAATTAAAATTATACATACATAGTATACGCCAATTAAGATAGTCAAAAGTCAAAAGTCAAAGCATTTATTCAGTATATAAGCAAATTAAAAATTTGCACTTACACACGTCAAATAACATTAAATGGATCATATTCAATAAAAATATTATAGATATAACAGAAACATAACTTATTGCTTTGAATACACAAAAAAAAACAAAGGCATTGAGCCATTCAACTTTCATCTAGACGTCGAACGTCACACTTAAAACACATGTTTAATTCCCCTGATTAATGTATGGTTGCCAACCGTACTATTACCACATGAGTAAAGAAGGAACAGAGACAAACCTTCTAAGGAACGGACAAAATGTTTACCTATTCTTGTAGGGTTGGTACACAAAAAACAAGAAAAATCTTCATCGTAATAAATCCTCCTTCAAGTAAACATGACCGCTTTTTCATTTTTCAAGCTTCATATTTCTCGACAACGATTTATATCAATCATGATCATGAGATGTCACGAAATTTCATGATATGTCATATAATATAATATAATATAATATAATATAATATAATATAATATAATATAATATAATATAATATAATATAATATAATATAATATAATATAATATAATATAATATAATATAATATAATATAATATAATATAATATAATATAATATAATATAATATAATATAATATAATATAATATAATATAATATAATATAATATAATATAATATAATATAATATAATATAATATAATATAATATAATATAATATAATATAATATAATATAAGTTTATTGTCAAAGAAAAAAGTCATATATGTCATGAATGAAATATGTCATGAATGTCACAAAATGTCGTGAAATGTCACGAAATTTCTTAAAATATTATATTATGTTATTAAATGTCACAAATGCCACGAAATGTCATGAATGTAACAAAATGTCATGATATGTCACTAAATGTCATGATATGTCACGAAATGTCATGAAATGTCACGAAATGTCATGTAATGTTATGAAATGTCAAGGAATTGCATTGAACCTCCTCAGACAGGGCACTATGAAAGAACATTCATAAGCCAAAAATTTAAAAAATCACTTTCCCGCCGTAGGACGGAAAAGGCCTACTTTGCGCGCACTTATCGAGGAACCAACCATCGCTTTTCGAGTAGATGGGATGAAAAATAATATAATAAAACGTGACGCGTCACGAGCGACAGCCCTGAGTCAACGCACCAGCCGAGTCTCTATATACCGGTTTCACTCCGTACGTGACAGGCGGCATACAGGCCCAGCGCAGGCACACACGCGCGTCTACGTCATCATCACAGCGCAGTTGTATGAAGCTTTGTCTCAGTTCCTTTTCTTTACTCATGTGCTATTACGTGCACCCGCAACCCAGTGCATGTTCTTCAGACAATTTGTATCCAAAAAATTGTGAAATAATGAAACAATAAATAAATAAAACGCAGACTAATTGCATAGGCCTCTGAGTTATATGAGCGCTCATACAATTTAGAGGTCTAGCTTAATTGGTACCAACCAACGTTGGTACGGAAGCCTCGGTGGGCGAGTCCAACTCGACTTGGCCAGTTTTATTATATCTGATATCTCATATCTCGTCTGGTTGTAAGCGATGACGTGATCATGCGTGATGGTGAGCATGCCGCTTAGAATGGTCGGCACATTTTCTGTCAAACAAAAAAATGTATATCGAAAAAAAATTGAGTGGCGCTTACTTTTGTCAAGCCATTACAATAACTAATAACAAAAGTATTCAATTCTAGGATGATGGATTATAACCATCATCCTAGATTCAATTAGTAATTCGTATGTTTTTTTTTTTTTTTTTTTTTTTTAGAGATATGGAGATAAATACCTTAAACATAGGAGAATGTACTGGTTTTAGTAGAAGAGTCCCAAGAAGATTATACACAATGGAGGTTGCTATTGGATATACTTTTGAAGACTAAAAAATATGACCTTGAATAATATTTCTACATCTTTCTTCTCGTTGATTTTGGTTTTTGATAGATATTCTTACGGTAACTGTGAGCGAGATAGAAATAAAGGTGAGGATAATAAATATATATTTTTTTAATATCTTATAGGCTAGCGTTTGACCACTATCTCACCTGTTGCTAAGTGATGATGCGGTCGAAGATAGAGAAGTGGACTAGAATGGGAACTGGCTCTCAAGGATAGCTGCCTGAACACATAAGATGTTTGGCGACAGATTTTCTAACTTGAGGGTGGTAGCTGGCCAGGCGGACACTAGATATGTCCTACCACCATGCGGGGATTGTTGGTTTCTTAACGATGTTTTTCTTCACCGGAGGGCAACTGTGAGAAGCGCACATATATTTTTCGATCGAAAAATTCATTGGTGCACGGCGGTTTGAACTCGGTACCACGGCATCAAAGCTGACTGTTCTCCCAATTACGCCACCGGGCCCTCAATAAATAATTATATATTAATAATTGTAATAAATAATTATATATAAATATAAATAATTTGTCTTCACAGGAATGTTCTACCGGGCAATGTCTTGTTAGGGTGCAAACTTTTTTAAACATACCTAAGATTTTTTGACATGACATGACGTTTGGCGAAGATGGCGGCCATTTCAGTCCCGCGACACTGCATACATTATTAAATAACTCAGAATTACGAACGTATTTTGTACCAACCAACACTGCAAAAAAAAAATTATAAGCATAATACCACAGATTATATAATAGTTACTACGTAAATAATACTTTCCATTGTTAGGTTGGCTACACAGTGCTTTCATAATTCGGGTTTCAACAATATAGGGAAGTGCCTCTTATAACGTAGTAGAGTGATTCAGTACTCTGTTGGCCATATGGCGGCAAGTAATGTTAATAATCGCAAATAATACTTTCTATATTCATTTTGGAATACAACTAGTCCGTGTTATACAAAAGTATTTGGAATTATTGTAATAAAATAGACAATTAATTATCGTGTGTGTCAGATGTTTTAAATGCACAGGGCCATTTTGGACATTGTCCTTTGATACCTTGATGACATAATTATTACTAGTGAATATTATCACTTTAGCAAGGCATTTAAAGTCAATTTTTTTAGGGTTCCAAACCCAAAGGGTACCAAATGAACACTTTCTGAGACTTTGTTGTCCGTTCGTCCGTCCGTCCGTCCGTGTGTCTATACATATGTGCGCACTTTACAGATCTGTATCTTCTTAACCGTTATAGGTACATACTTGAAATTTTCAAAAAGTATATATCCGTCAGTGTATAACGGCCCAGACACCAAATGTAATAGATGCATGCAATTTAATTAAAACTTGTTATGCACTAAAAAGGGTAAAATAAGTTATTTTTCAAAAAAAATAAAACCGACTTCATAATCACAAACAGGCACTCAAAAGCGAAAAATAAATTACTTAAAATTATTATAAGCGCTACCCACTTATCTATTTGAAGTCGGTGCCAGCCAAGTCTATTGGATAGTAGATAGATACTATGTATGTAGTAGTAGTAAGTAGGTACATGTAGGTTAGTAAGTAGGTAGATACATGTAGGTATTATCTATCTACTACCTATTAGACTTGGCTGGCACCGACTTCAAATAGATAAGTGGGTAGCGCTTATAATAATTTTAAGTAATTTATTTTTCCCTTTTGAGTGCCTGTTTGTGATTATGAAGTCGGTTTTATTTTTTTTGAAAAATAACTTATGTTTAATAACATTCAAATAATCCAAATATTTAGTCAACGATGGGGTTTCCAAATGTAATTAATTACAGTACCTAAGTAATAAAATTTGAGTCGAGTCTTTTTATATAACTTCCGCAAATTTTACCTATTGCTCGTGGTTGGAATGTTGACTGAAAATAACAAGCCATTAAAAATGTTATTAGTGTTTACGAGTAATAGGGTATAGGGGAGGGAACCACTAAAATTTCACAACATTCTTAATTAATCGTTAAGTGCCATAACAATGCATTAAAATTTTGCATTTTCAAATATCGCGCGTAAGTTTGAAGAAAACGCTGGACGCAGTATACGCCATATTATAGTGTATATGTAGTGTATATATATACTATCATATATATATATATATATATATATATATATATATATGATAGTTGACAGTTGACACTTCTAAGTTACACAGCCGTATGACGTAATAACATGGCGAGTACTGGCGACTACTATTTAATGATGTTATGAAACAGATTAATAAAGCTGAAATTTTGGAATCGAATTTTAAAGTAGTTGTAGTTTGCTATTTTATGAACTAAAAAAACTTACGTTTTCCGACTGCTTTTTGCCTAAGCTATCTCAATAATATATTTTTAGATTTTTTCTCATATAGAGTAAAATACCCTTTTGTGTTTAATTACAACCAGTTACACAATTAATATATTTTGTGTAAAATAAATAGCAAGTATAAGATTTATATTTTAGTTAAAGTGCACATAGACGAGATTTTCTAAGGTCGAAAATAATTCTCACCTTCAGAATGTTCTTGATTACGATGTAAAGACGATCGGCGTAGATTCAGGGCGCGCGCAGTAAATTGAAGGAAATGTAAATAGAATCGTGACTCGCCTCGGGATACCGCGCGTGATATGAATGCTGGACATTAACAAGGCGCTAAAAAAACTGTTATAATATTGATTAAAAACTTTAAAAGAGTCGACATACCACTCGAGCTATTTTTACTTGTATGTCACTCCATGATCTGTGAAGTTGATAAAACATATGCGGTACAAATATTTATATATAAATTTGTATTAAAAAATCAGAATAAAGATCGTTAAAAACACTAAAAGAACTGATCAAAAATTAAATGCCGCGCTAATAATTCTTAGAATCAAGTTTGAGGTGTTTAACTATCTCTGAAAATACTCGTCAGATCTCGATGTAATTTAAATGTGACCACCTGGGAAGTATAAATACCCATTCGAACAAAAGAAAAGTTTTTTAAACCGGTCCAAAATAAAAATACATATAACCTCCTCCTTTTTTAAAGTCAGTAAAAGTATCACATTTACCAGAAATATGTTATATTTTTTTAATTAAGTTCCTAACACCTCTGAACGTTTATGGGTATAAATGCACATAGAAAATCCATTGGTGCACGGTTAGGTTTTGATCCGGCGACCTCCCGGCTTGCAGGCAAGCTATCTATCCTTTACGCCAATGGGCCGTCGATTTATGCCGGCAGGGGCCATAACCTCCTTGGATAAGGCCGTAGTAGGATAATTAAATTAAAACGTCTGTCTGCCTACCATTTCCTTGAAAGGGCCGCAATGCTCAGCTCAACGCCGGAAAATCTTGATTTTCATCATTTTTTCGTCTGGATAGCGTTTCGTTAAACTGTTTTGTATCGGTTGCACGGCTACAGTATTTTCATCTTTCAAATATGTATATATATTTTTTTATATCTCATAAGCTAGCGTTTCACCACTATCTTAATTTTAAGCAATGTGGGCTTCAAAAGTTGGCAACTGTGAATCCATCACTGAATTAACGAAAAGGTCAAAGTAAAGGATATTTTTAGGTCTTCATATTAATTATTGAAATGTTCGCTGAAGCCATTGTAATTCAAATAACTTTTTTAAGTCAATTTAAACATCCATCAAAATAATAAAATTAAAGTCATAAATGAATCAGACTGATTGAACTTCAAATACTTGAACTTCAATACTACTCTAAGAATTGTGAATGTAATAGATTATGTAAAGCCGGCGCCAGACATAGCTCAAACATTTGGGCACTTATTTGAACACACATTTGAGCACATGTGAAGCACGGGTATTTGAGTATTTGTTCAAAGTTTGCTCAAAGTTTGAACAAAGTTTGGCACTTTGCCATTTGGTGTCGGTTTTTCGAGCGCACATCAAAGTTCGAAACTGCAAAAAGTGTTTGCAAATAAGTGCTCAAATATGTGACAAAGTATGTGACAAAGTCTGTGTCAAACATTTGTTTGTGTCTGGCGCCGGCTTAATAGATTGACATTGCAAAGTTCCATGAACATGTTCTGTTTGTAGTTGTAGTTGTACCGTGTACTATTCATTATTCTGTGGTTGTACCTAAAGTGTTTTATGTTTCTGAAATCAATATTAAAAAAAACTGGCCAAGTACGAGTCAGACTTTTGTCCCGCACACTGAGGGTTCCGAACGCCATCTTACGAATATCTAACGAACTTCTAACACCACCAAGTAAAATAACACTACTTCTACTCGCCAATAGATGTCGGGAAGAGTCATATTTTAAGTTGATTATCGATAAAGTTGATTATTGAAAACACGAATAAAACAACATTTTCTGAAAATTAATCCTAGCTAGATCGATTTATCGCCCCCAAAATCCCCTGGATACTAAATTTTATTTTAATGGAGCCGTTTCCGAGATTCAGATTCAGATTCCGAGATTAAGGTAAACATGATAGCGCCATCTATGAAGATTCATAGATGGCGCCTATCGTAAAAAACACGTTTTTGTTTTAAACCCTTTAATTTTTAACTTTGTTATGTTCTTAGTATTTGTTGTTATAGCGGGTATTGTACTATTTACTTTCTAAAAATTCATTGTTTAATAATATTATAAAATTAACGCCATTATAAACGATTTGAAAAAAAATATTATATTTTGTCTGCCTTTGACTAGTGAACAGAGGCCGATTCGGTTCCAGCAGGTTTGCCGGCAGCTACCGCAGCTTGCTCGCTTCGCTCGCTTGGCTCGTGCATTGTCAAACAATCACAAGTGACCCTACCCTGTATGCGTTTATTTAAATTTTATTAGGATATGCTGTCCCCTTGCACTTGGCAAGGGGACAGACCGGTAAATAAAGTTCACGCTGTCCTCTTCCTCGTAGCAAGGACAACAACAAGGGGGACAAAGATAATAAAAACTTTAAAAAGTAAAAGTATAAAGTAAGAATTTCTCTTTATTATAGTATTTTTTGTATGATATTTTTTGCCACTATACAAAAGTTATTAGCTCCCAAAGAAAAAATCTTTAACCAAAATTTTTACTTTTTTAAGTTTTTATTGTAAAATTACTATGAAACTGAAAAAAAACAATGTCAGAAATGAATTCTACGTCTTCGGTTTATACGAAAATGATACCAAACTTGCCCTAGTAGCCACCAGGACGAAAATAGATATTTTTAAAATATGACGGGTGGCGGCCATCTTCGTCCCCTCCCCCACTAGCTGCACATTTTGTATTGGGACTAGAAATGCTTAGAATCTCTCAAGGAACATATATAGTGAAGCTCATAGCTTCATAAATATTTTTTGGGTAAACTTCATAACTGCCTCCACTATATAAAATATACTTAGGATATTGTAATTCTAACCTATTAATATCGTTTAAAACTAAATAAAATAGAACCGACTTCAATGCCGCGCTATTCATTTTCAGTACCAATTTTGAGATGTTTATCTCAATATCTCTGGAGATACTTATCAAACCTCAATAAAATTACCATGAGACCACACTTGGGATATCTCCTTTCCAACAAAAAAAGAATAATCAAAATCGGTTCATAAACGACGAAGTTATCCGCGAACAAACATAAAAAATATATATATACGGTCGAATTGAGAAACCTCCTTCTTTTTTTGAAGTCGGTTAAAAAGATACAAAAGGTAAGGAAATTCTGGTAAAAATCTGAATAAGCAATCTGTAATTAGATCTTCTTAGTGTGGGCGTAAAGTAATTTTCGTTGAAGGTGTGTCTAATCAATTCTCTGAGCTTATTTAAGCTCTAAGTTATAAATTGATGTAAGGAGCAGATTAAAGGAAATCCGGCTATTTTTATTATAATTTCAGAAAGAAAAAACCGAGTTAACAGCTCGCTTGGCCATCCATTTGTTAAAAGTTTGCTACTATTATTAAATATAAAAAATATTTTTTACTTTTAATTTATTTTGATTTCTTTTGTTAGTCAAACGAAAACTTTTACCCAACGAAAAAATTAACAACATAACATGAGCGTAACTTGGGCACTCATTGATTTACGAGTATGTCTACTAGCTATTAAGTAAGTTTATTAGTTTTAGTTGTTCATTTGACTTAAAACAAACCTATGTATTAGCACAGAATAATGAATAGTGTATTAGCTAGCTCAAAAGTCAATATAGTCTAGCAAGTAATGAAAAAAAATCCTCACTTCTCGCTGGAATTTCAATTAGTTCCATTTTATTCATTTAGGTCAGTAAAAGTTAAGTTAAGTTTATTTTTTATGGTAACTGGCGGTCGTCGTTTATTCAACGATATTTTGACTCATCATCGGATTAACGCTAATTTGTCTAAGTTAATAATAAATAAACATGTAAACTAGAGTGCCAGTAGCAGCCACATCACCTGGTCTAGCACTCTATTGGTACACTACGCTTGTTTTTTTTAGGGTTCCGTACCCAAAGAGTAAAACAGGACCCTTTTACTAAGACTCCGCTGTCCGTCTGGCTGTCTGTCTGTCTGTCTGTCTATCTGTCCGTCTGTCTCCAGGCTGTATATAATTAACCGTGATAGTTAGACAGTTGAAATTATCACAAATGGTTTATTTTTATTGCCGCTAGAACAACAAATACTAAAAACAAAATAAAGTTAAAAATTAAAGGGGGTTCCCATACAAAAACCGTGTTTTTTAGTATAACGCCAACTATGTTTGTTAAGCTAACAACCTTTTCTAATTAGTTTTGGCAAAATGACATAGATGGCGCTAGTGAACGAGCGCCCCGTCTTTCTAGATCGCGCTGTCGAGATTCTCCGTGAACTCGTACATTAAACAAAATGTTCTAGATTAATAAATATGAGGTTGAAACTCTGTTATGTTTCGTATTGTAATGTAGTACGTAACCCTCCCTAAGTGTGCGATGCGATACGCGACTCTGACTCGCACTTGGCCAGTTTTATTTATTAAATATTATCTAAAGCTAATGTACTACTTTTTTTTTTTACCGTGAACACATTCGTTTATTTTCTACAAAAACAAAATAATCAATAAAAGAAAATTTGAAAGCGTTTTTCACATACGGTCCAACAAAACTGGAAGATAGTTTGGTTTGGAGAATAACCACGGCTGTCCCTCGATTTTTCATTTGAACTTTTGTTTTGACATGGGGATACATTCGAAGCGAAAATGTTTCATCGACTTTATTGGAAATTTTATTGCACTGAAATTGGACAATTTTACTTCGTTTAACGTACCTAGCCAATATATTTATAAGAATTTTGGATCAATATTTTTCCGACTGAAATTAAACATTATATATATATTTAATAACTAAGGATTATATATAACTAGCTGTCCCGGCGAACTTCGTACCACCTAACAGACAATTAATGTCGTGTTAACTTTTAGATGAACTTAATTTAGGCTTTTATGAACGTAAGAAATTAATACAAAAAAGATATTAAGTTTATTAATGTATTATGGCAATACAGATATAATATATATATAATATAATATATACAATAAATATGTCAAACAATTATCATTACTGACAATATTTGACATTTTAAAAATCTATATGACTTGAATTCACAAAAACTTGACAAATATTTATTTGACTTACTACTTGACACTGGCTAAATACACTAATCGTGTGGAGCCATAATTATACCAAAAAAAAAACGCGATAATCCAAATATTGTAATGCTATCCACACATGGGAAGAATTTTTATACTTGACACTGGCTAAATACACTAATCGTGTGGAGCCATCATTATACAAAAAAAACGGCGGAATAAACAAACAATTGAACATCAAATGATTGGCAGTTTTTAAAGCCAGGAACATTTAGGCAAAATATTTTTTCTTATATAATTTTTTTAGGTCATTTATTCATTGTTTTTAATACTTATTATCCCATTCCTGACAAAGACATTTCCAAAAATACAAAAATCATAAAAATTGGTCCAGCCGTTCTTGAGTTATAAGTGTAGTAACTAACACGACTTTCTTTTATATATAATATAGATAACAAAGGACATTGTTCTTCTCCCATACATCGTTGGCCCTGGAACCAAAGGCATCGAAAAATTATTTATAGTATTGTCGATTATTAGATAAATACTCTGCGATATTATTTTTATACTGGACAAGCTGCAGAATAGATATATATTATAAATAAAACTGGCCAAGTGCGAGTGCAAGTTTTGAGGGCCCGGTGGCGTAATCGGGAGAACGTTCGGCTTTGATGCCGTGGTACCGAGTTCAAACCGCCGTGCACCAATGGATTTTTCTATCGAAAAATTTATGTGCGCTTCTCACAGTGGCCCTCCGGTGAAGGAAAAACATCGTTAAGAAACCAACAAAACCCCCGCATGGTGGTAGGACACTATCTAGTGTCCGCCTGGCCAGCTACCACCCTCAAGTTAGAAAATCTGTCACCAAACATCTAATGTGTTCCGGCAGCTATCCTTGAGAGCCAGTTCCCATTCTAGGCCTAGCGTGCTTACCATCTTCGACCGCATCATCACTTACCAACAGGTGAGATAGTGGTCAAACGCTAGCCTATAAGGTATAAAAAAAAAAAAAAAAAAAAAAAAAAAAGTCAGCATCGCGTCTCTTATCGCACACTTAAGGAGGGTTCCGTACAATACGAAACATAACAGAGTTTCAACTAACTAATTCAATTAATTGATATTACCAAGAATATTTGGTTTGGTCGCGATCTAGAAAGACGGGGCTCGTTTACTAGCGCCATCTATGTCATTTTGCCGAAATTATTTAGATAGATGGCGTTTAAAAACACGTTTTTTGTATGGGGACCTCCTTAACTTTTAAATGTATTTTGTTTTTAGTATTTGTTGTTTTAGCGGCAACAGAAATACACCATCTATGAAAATTTCAACTGTCTAACTATCACGGTTAATGAGCTATAGCCTGGAGACAGACGGACAGACAGACAGGCAGACAGACAGACGGACAGCGGAGTCTTAGTATTATTTTTGTTTTACCCTTTGGGTACGGAACCCTAAAAAAATGTATCAGATTTTGAGGCTGGCACCGACTTCAAATAGAGAAGTAGGTAACACTTATAATTATTTTAAGTAAATTATTTTTCTCTTTTGAGTGCCTTTTTGTGGCTATGAAGTCGGTTTTATTTTTTTTGAAAAATAACTTATTTTACCCTTTTTAGTGCAAAAAAAGTTTTAATGAATTACATGCATCTATTAAATTTCGTGTCTGGGCCGTTATACACTGACGGATATATACTTTTTGAAAATTTCAAGTATGTACCTATAACGGTTAAGCAGATACAGATCTGTAAAGTGCGCACATATAGACACACGGACGGACGGACGGACGAACGGACGGACGGACGAACAGACAACAAAGTCTCAGAAAGTGTTCATTTGGTAGCCTTTGGGTTTGGAACCCTAAAAAAATTTACTTTAAATGCCGCGCTGAAGTGAAAATATTCACTAGTAATAATGATGTCATCAAGGTATCAAAGGACAATGTCCAAAATGGCCCTGTACAATTAAAGCATCTGACACACACGATAATTCATTGTCTATTTTATTACAATAATTCCAAATACTTTTATAACACGGACTAGTTGTATTCCAAAATGAATATTAAAAAGTATTATTTGCGATTATTAACAATAATTGCCGCCATATGGCCAACAGAGTACTGAATCACTCTACTACGTTATAAGAGGCACTTCCCTATATTCGGGTATCCACATACCCGGAGTTTTGGCGGGAACGTGGAAAAGTGTGTGTGATCTCATTGTATTCTTTCCTAAAACTTGTGTTCTTCCGCGTGTTAATATGTAATAAATGTGGATTATTAACCATTAAGTGCTGGTGAATGTGTGCGAGTGTAGGGAAACAGCACAATGTTGAAAAACATGCTATTTGCGTTCTCACCAAAATTCCACTGAAAATCTTCAGTAAACACCACATCATTACTGAAGATATGACTTAGACTAGACTTTTACTTGACAACTGACCTGAAATGTGACTTTGACCCATCTCTACGACTAACATTCATAAAAACTTAAAAATTTCAATACTTGACACTGGCTAAATACACTAATCGTGTGGAGCCATAAAGAAACAAACAAACAAACACATACCCGAATTATGAAAGCACTGTGTAGCCAACCTAACAACGGAAAGTATTATTTACGTAGTACCTATTATATAATATGTGGTTTTATGCTTATAATTTTTTTTTGCTGTGTTGATTGGTACAAAGTACGTTCATAATTCTGAGTTATTTAATTATGTATGCAGTGTCGCGGGACTGAAATGGCCGCCATCTTCGCCAAATGTCATGTTATGTCAAAAAATATTAGGTATGTTTAAAAAAGTTTGCACCCTAACAAGACTTTGCCCGGTAGAACATTCCTGTGAAGACAAATTATTTATATTTTTATATAATTATTTATTATAATTATTAATATATAATTATTTATTGAGGGCCCGGTGGCGTAATTGGGAGAACGGTCGGCTTTGATGCCGTGGTACCGAGTTCAAACCGCCGTGCACCAATGAATTTTTCTATCGAAAAATATATGTGCGCTTCTCACAGTGGCCCTCCGGTGAAGGAAAACATCATTAAGAAACCAATAAACCCCGCATAGTGGTAGAACATATCTAGTGTCCGCCTGGCCAGCTACCACCCTCAAGTCAGAAAATCTGTCGCCAAACATCTAATGTGTTCCGGCAGCTATTCTTGAGAGCCAGTTCCCATTCTCCACTTCCAGTCCACTTCTCTATCTTCGACCGCATCATCACTTAGCAACAGGTGAGATAGTGGTCAAACGCTTGCCTATAAGATATAAAAAAAAATTATCCCCACCTTTATTTCTATCTCGCTCACAGTTACCGTAAGAATATCTTATATGCAATAGCAACCTCCATTGTGTATAATCTTCTTGGGACTCTTCTACTAAAACCAGTACATTCTCCTATGTTTGAGGTATTTATCTCCATATCTCTGGTGATACTAATTAGATCTCGATAAAATTATATATATATAAATGGGACCACCTCCACCAAACGTATCCTACCTATTAAAAAAAGAATCATTTGAATCCGTTCACAATTGATGGAGAAATCGCGTAACATAAACACAAAAAAAAAAAAACACAGACGAATTGAGAACCTCCTCCTTTTTTGTGAAGTCGGTTAAACACTAATTTTTAGCATTGCTTTATACCAAGAGAATGTAATGGTTTTCGAAGAAGAGTCCCAAGAAGATTATACACAACGGAGGTTGCAATGCATATATACTTTTAAAGACTAAAAAATATGACCTTAAATCATGCTTTTACCTTTTTCGTACGTACGAAACGTAGTAAAAGCAAAAAGGCCATTGTAGTTGTTAGTACGGCCAAAATACAAAAATGATAAAGTTTATTTTCTGTATATCTTTCGATTTACTAAACCTATAATAAACCACTGTTACTCATTAAGGTTAGGTTTTCGAGTTGTTTACGAGACAGAAACTCAAAATAACTACATTCATTAGTTCCTGAGAAGGCATGGAGGTTACTACACAAAAAAAGTTGTAAATGGCTGCTACGACATTTTTCTTCTGCTTGGCAACTGTAACCTTTTTAGGGTTCCGAACCCAAAGGGTACCAACGGAACCCTATTACTGAGACTCCACTGTCCGTCTGTCTGTCTGTCTGTCTGTCTGTCACCAGGCTGTATCTCATGAACCGTGATAGTTAGATGGTTGAAATTTTCACAGATGATGTATTTCTGTTGCCGCTATAACAACAAATACTAAGAACAGAACAAAGTTAAAAATTAAAGGGTTTAAAACAAAAAACGTGTTTATTACGATACGATACGATACGATACGAAATTAATTCACCTCGACGCAGCTAGATGGCAGCACAGGAAAAATTAGCACGCGCAAGCGTTTCATTTGTTAAATTTGTGGGCCTTGGACTCGGTCGATGTGTTAATTTAGTGTAGGTTTATTTCCATAATTGTTGTGTACAGTATTGAATAATATCTTCAATTTTAGTACTTTGAGAACTAATTATATTAATTACCTATGTGTTAATATTTACGAGTACTTAGTTGGTGTTAGAAGTTCGTGGCGTTCGTACTTCCGTGTGCGGGACAAAACTCTGACTCGCACTTGGCCAGTTTTTTTAATGGGTCTTCATAATTTGTTTTATCAAAGGGATCATCGAATCAAACGACAATTGTAATAAGAAGAAAGTGTAATTTAGTGTAGTAAATGCAGAACACAATTATGACCAAAATCATATATATTATTTAAATGTTTTTCATTATATTAAATTAATATTGTACTTTTTCTGATAATCACTAATTATCGAACTAAAATCAACACAACTTCTAAACTATGCATAATGTGCTAAAAATCTAACCTAGTAATTAATTAATGAATCAAACCGATGTCTTAAAACAATCATCATCGGCTTATCTCTGTCCACTGCTGGACAAAGGTCTCACCTATGGCACGCCAATGAGCTCGATCTTCAGCTCTTTGTTTCCACTTTCTAGCCACTGCCAGCCAGCTTGCGTATATCATCGCTCCATCTAGCTGCTAGGGCGCCCTACGCTACATTTTCCGAGACGTGGTGTCCAGTCTGGGGTCTGGGTCTGGGTCCTTAGTCCTGGTTACTAATCCTTTGAGCTATGTCAATATCTTTGGATCTCTGATGGATGACTTCATTTTGAATTCGATTCTTCAAGGAGATTCAGAGCATAGCCCTCTTCATAGTTCGCTGAGCGACTTGGATTGGTGAACCAGTCACACTGTCGGTGTTCCCGTCTTGGCTTCGTAAGAAATAATAGATGAAGGCACTCGTTAAAGACTATCGTCTTGGCATGGGCAATGAAAAGACTCGACAAAGTTTTCAAACTGCTGCCCATCCCAGCTATATCCTTCTGCGAGCTTCCTTCTCAAAGTTGTTTCTACCCAATTGCAAAATTTAACCAAGGTCGAAAGACGTATTACGTATTACGGCTTTTACACATTTATCTTAAGTCAGACTTAAGCTTAAATGTGTAATATGTGAATATGTCTCTTACTACATAGACTGGAAAATTTTCTTTATAAATTGCTCATTACGACATTTTAAAAAAAGAAACCTGGTTTTAGAGAGTGATTCGGAGCGTCTCGTAAAAGATTTTTTTGCGAATTTGAACATTTTAAATATACAGATCGATAGAGCGCGCGTTTCTGACTAAGAAACCGTTGAAAACAAATTTTGGTCAAATTGGCTTTTACGACGTTTCATCCTGGAGGGGTCGATATATTCTTACGGTAAGTATGAGTGAGATAGAAACAAAGGTGCTAAGAATTAATTTGTCTTCACAGCAATGTTCTACCGGGCAAAGTCTAGTTAGGGTGCAACGGTTTTGGGCATCCTTAATATTTTTCGACAAGTAATGACGTTTGGCGAAGATGGCGGCTATGGTGGCGACAAAGACCTGCTACTTAATATTAAACTTGACTGCGTACACCGGCCCCAATGAAACCGACCTAGAACGGAGTTTGTCCCTTTCTTTTGTATGGACAACTTATAATATGCTATACATATCGTATAGAACATATATAACACTAGCAGGTTGTTAGATGCACCATCCTTTTATCTCGTTCGCAGCTGAAAACACGCACCGTGCGTTTTTTGATTTTTTGTATCGGAAGTAAAATTAAAAAATATATATTATAAAGTTTTAAGAGCAGGTTTAAGCAGTTCCTGCTAGCATATTAGGAACTTCTGCACCGGGAAATCTGCACGATAAACTGCAATGTGATAGGATGCTAGCGCCACACATTGGCTATATTTGCACTAAGATATTTTTAATCTTGGAACCAAGAAATGCACGTGCTACCTCGATGTTCTGAGAGTCTATTCTTTGCTGTAAATATTTCTTATATAGGTCTAGTCGTATTCTACACGACATCATGTTCCAAATATAAGCTGCGTTCTTTTGCCTATTTTAGTCAGAATTTGACCTGTGACTTAGCTTAAAGATTTAGCCATCTGCAAATATTACACTAAATCTTTGTAAATTGGACCATAAAGAAGCCATATAAGAAAGCATTAAACCCAAACGTAACCAGCTAAAACGTACTTGTCTGGAAAGTAAAGACAAGACGTGAGACGAGACTCTATACAAATAATTTTAATGTTCATAGCGCTAACTTAAAGCCTTTCTTCCAAACAGACTGACATAAAGTATCATACCGTAACGCAGTGAACATATTGGCGACAATGTAATTGGCGATTTATTGTTGTTCTTATTAATTAAAAAAAACCAAAGAAATTGTTCGAAGGGTAGTTGGAGCCAGATCTAAAATATACTACCACCAGTGGCCTAAATGGGTATTTAGCATTACAATGAAACAACTTGTGGTTATCAAACTGACGTAGGAAGGTAATAACAATCCTACCGTTGGTGACAATGATCACCAAGAATTGAAGGCTAGATTGGAACTGGATCTTCAATGTTAAACGACAAAAAACTATTGAGTCGTCTTTTTAACTAAACAGTAACGAACAGGAGATAAGTAATCCTTTTGGACCCTTTGGACTAAGCTTTAAGTTGTTGTTTTCAATAAACATAGCTTGCAGAATGAAGTTCCTTAATGCGGTCGTTAAGAGAACTGCCGGTAAACTGACCACAAATCACCTTTATCCTTGGCAATCAACCTGCGTCGTTGCTCTGATCAATTGTACGGCAAATAAGACAGAACACGCTAAAATAAAGACTGAGACCGGTGGAGAATTTAGTCACTGAAGTAGTTGACAGTTAGCTATCCTCATGTAAATCGTAATCTAAAACTAATAAGACTATGTTACATAAAGTTTAATGGATGGATACAAGGAGTTTGAGGATTCTTCCAACCATAATGATGCAGTATAAGCGAAACAAACTCTGCAGCGCAGTTCCAATCAAAAAGTACTCACTTATCTAGTACTTTTATGAAATATTTATGAACTTTTGATTTAAACTGTGCTTTGCTGTGTCAGTGTGGATCGAATTAAAAATACTGTTGTATCGGTCTGTTGGATAACAGAAGCTTCTCAAGAAAGCAAGAATAGCCGTGGGATAAAATAGACTAATAAGCGTGACGAAAACTTTTGAAATCCTCTTCCGTAATGTAGGAACACATTTATTATTAACGAAAAAACCTTTATTTCGGTAATAAACTAAAGTTTACCGAAGTTTAAAGCAATTTTTCTAATATATTTTCAATAGTACGCGAAAACAGCTCACATGTGTCATGGCGTCGGCTGTGACGTCACGCATAGGTTGATGACATACTTTACGTAATAACTATTATATAATCTGTGACAATGGATACGCATGGGTTTTCCAAAATTTAATAACATTTTCAAGAAAACCTCATATAAGAGAACCTAAGCGTGACGTCATGCGCTGTGATTGGTGTTTCAATCAAAATGGCCGATTGGCAGTATTTTAATGTTTTATTTTATTAAACATTTCAATAAACTCAATTTTTTATATAAAACTATTATTGAGTTTTAAATTGTTTTAATATGTTTTTCCCCTAAAATCATTAAATCTTCGATATTTTGATACTGTCGCCATGCCTATTGGCGATCATAAAACATCCCATAAAAGTAACCTTCCTAGTATTTCGACCGTAGTCAACGTACCTAGTTTTGTAATTAAGTATAAGATTGAACCTTATTCTTAAGTCTTAGAGACCTAAGTTGCATGTATAGTAAAAGTTGTTTACATTAGATGTTCGAATAGTACGTCGTGCTATTGTTTGTGATTTTATTGCTCTGTTGTTAGTTGTCTATTGTTTTGTTTCTAATGGATTCTGGAGTGTTCTAGTTGGTAATATTGGGGCCCTATATAAGTTGTCGAACCGCGGCGTTGTCAGTATTTTTTTGAAAGCGACTTTGTAAACATCTGAAATACGGATAACGACCAAGTGATTGAAAAGTGTGATCAGTGAACAAGTGTATGTGAAGTGCGAACAGTGAAAAAAGTTATTGTGAATTACCAACAACCTCAGTGTGTGTTATAATGGACATTTGATCATTATGCAAGGCGATTTGGACAACTACTGTAGAACATTGTGCTAACCAAGTGTTTCGTTGAAATAAACGTACCTACATCTCATCGGATTGGCATTTTTTACTATCCCGCACCTAACAATTTCTATATATTTTTTTTAATATAGTTTAATTTACATATTTTAGTGTACAGTTAATTTCACAATTAACTTATTTATTAGGGTTAAAAAATATACTTATAAAACCAAATATCAAATATATAGGCATATATTTGTCTGGTAATTTCTGAAACTCATAGTTCAATCTAAGACCATATCGACACAGATCATACAACATACTTAATTACCTAAATTTCACACACAAATTTTACCTAAAATTCACATAGTCATACTTCCAAATTTTACTAGTTTAATACATACTTACATGATATCGGATACACTTTACATCTGAGGTTGCTCAAGACATGACACGTAATCGCAAATCCCAAAAGCTCCCTACCTAGACAGCGTCCGGAGACCTTATCGTGTCAACCTTAATTAAAAGGTCCGTTGGGTTCTGCACAACGTCTTAGCGATCAACCCACAGCTACAGACTGCCCTTGAACGTGGATGGACCCTACAACGAGACCTCTGACGAAAAATACAATTCACAAAGGTCTTGTTACGTCACAAGGAAAATATAGGAGTCCAAATTAATTAAAGCAATTTAAAGATGTTTTGAACAGTTTCCAACAAAGTTCGAAAACAATTATTAATTTAATCAGAGTGCCGAAAATGAACGTGACATTTATTTTTATCCAGGGATCATTAGAAATAATATCCAACAAGTATTGTAAACGCCAAGGTTTGTATGTAGTATATGTTTGTGTGACAATCGCCACAGAATAATTAAAAGTACTACGCAATCGCGCAAAAACGAATACACGACTGTGTGTGTTAAGGTGCGTACAGACTATGTAACATGTTACATAACTTGTGAGTTTTTAACACATCCACATTGTGTAACCTTTTTATTCAACAATTCAACATAAAACAATACCGTACACATTCGTATTGCACAACATAACATAACATTGTTATGTTATATAACCATTCCTCAGAGCTAGTGAGTATACGTGACTAATATAACAATTTCGTAAATTTTAATAACATGTTATTATAACACGTGTTATAACATTTCACGTTTACATTATCTCAAACAAGTTATTTAACAATGTAGTATAACATGTTACAAAGTCTGTACGTACCTTAAGTCTTACAGATAGATTATTTATATTATAACTAAATCAACACAGAGCTTTTTAAGGAAGACAAAGCCGCGAGAACAGCTAGTATACCTATGTATGTATAAATATAATAAGTAAATATTGAAATGTACAGGCATAGTATTACCAAAGAAATATTACTTACCTTCGTGAGCAAATCTAAACAAAATCTTATTATGAGGTGCTAGTGGTATAGTGTGAGAATGATCGGCTATGATGCCAGAGGTACCGTACCCAGTTAAATCCCCACTGTGCACCATTGGATTTTTCTATCGAAACAATTATGGTCTCTATTCACAGTGGCCCTCCGGTGAAGGTAAAACCACTATTATCTTCTCTGTGGTAAAACATCATTAAGAAACCCCCAAGCCCCGCATGGTGGTAGGACACTGCCTAGTATCCGCCTGGCCAGCTTCCACCCTTAATTTAAAAAATATGTCGCCAAACATCTAATGTGTTCTGGCAGCTGCCTCGAAACCATCCTCGGCCGCATCATCACTTATCAACCAGGTGAGATAGTGGTCAAATGCTAGTCAAATAAAAAAACATCAAAAAAAATTCTCATGCTAATTTCAACATCTTCTAATACTATAAGAATCTTTGTCCTGACATACTGACTGAAAAACAACGCATAGCCTAAACCACTGGTCAAAGAGACTTGAAATTTGGAGGGTATATTTTTCTTAGTACGTATAGGTGTACTAAGAAAGTGTTTTCCAAAATTCACCCCTTTAGGGGATGAAATGTGGGTTCAAAGTTTGTATTGAGAAACAAGATTAGATAGTATTTTCTATTCGAAACTTCACACAAGTGCTTCAGTAAAAAAATAAGTAAATACTTGTTAGTTTATTAGAAAGCTAATTTTAACAAAAATTACATTGAGATTTGACTGCTGTGGTACCTAATTTGGCAAGTTTGTCAGCTGATTCAAAAGAACAATTTTTATTGGCAGTCATCAATTCTTTTCATTACTACACATGATAAGATCTTTACAAAAAGTTTGTGTTTGTCTCTTAATATATTTAGTAGTTACCCCACACACCTACCTATATAATGTATTGTTAATAGAAGATAACAGGAAGCTTAGCGCTTGCCCAATTATACCATTATTTCACGCAAAACCCTGGGTTGCTAGAATTTTGCGGTTCACCTCACTATTACCTCATTATTTTGAGGGCCCGGTGGCGCAATCGGGAGAACGCTTGCCTTTGATGCCAGAGGTACCGAGTTCAAACCGCCGTGCACCAATGGATTTTTCTATCGAAAAACTTATGTGCGCTCTTCACAGTGGCCCTCCGGTGAAGGAAAAACATCGTTAAGAAACCAACAACCTCCGCATGGTGGTAGGACACTATCTGGTGTCCGCCTGGCCAGCTACCACCCTCAAGTTAGAAAATCTGTCACCAAACATCTAATGTGTTCCGGCAGCTATCCTTGAGAGCCAGTTCCCATTCTAGGCCTAGCGTGCTTACCATCTTCGACCGCATCATCACTTACCAACAGGTGAGATAGTGGTCAAACGCTAGCCTATAACGTATAAAAAAAAAAAAAAAAAAAAAAACCTTGAGATGAATTAATATGTAAATCATAATCTAGCTAATAATTAATTCTCTACTTTACCTTGCATTTCCAAGGATTTCCAAAGCATTTGAGCAGTAAGCAAGGTCTTTGAAAATTCACACCTTAAGGGATCAAAGCAAAATATCACAGACCAGTATTCCAATATCTCCGCAATAAGCTTGGATATGCATGATATGAATTTCAAAGGAATAAGATCTAATAAAACCGTATCACGGTCTAAAATACAATTTGCAATATCAAAGCATCATTGAATATGAACTTTATTTTTATGTATCTCTTGTATAAATAATCAAAACAGAACAAGTAATTTTTAATTCAATACAATAATTAAATATTGTATACTTAATACTGATAAAACATTTAAATTGCCTTTTCTCATGAAAAGAAATATACTCAGAGTAACAATTACTTAGTAATTGTTACTCTGAGTACTTGACCCGCCACTTCACAGAAGACCTGCCCGAAGTCAGCCGAGATGAGATCGTGATGGCCCTTAAACAGCTCAAAAATGGAAAGGCCCCAGGTGAAGACGGAATCACAACGGAGCTTCTAAAAGCTGGAGGAGCCCCAGCTGTAAGCCAGCTGCAACAGCTCTTCAATTCTGTTCTCTTCACTGGGAGAACTCCACAGGCATGGAACAGGAGCATGGTGGTTTTGTTTTTCAAAAAAGGAGACAAAACCCTCTTGAAAAACTACCGCCCGATTTCGCTTCTGAGCCATGTCTACAAACTGTTTTCAAGGGTCATCACGAACCGTCTTGCGCGAAGACTCGACGAGTTCCAACCTCCGGAACAGGCCGGATTTCGAAGCGGTTACAGCACCATGGACCACATCCACACAGTGCGGCAGATTGTACAGAAGACCGAAGAGTACAATCGGCCCCTGTGCTTAGCGTTTGTGGACTATGAGAAGGCCTTCGACTCAATCGAAACCTGGTCTGTTCTGGAGTCCTTGCAGCGTTACCAAGTCGACTGGCGATATATCGAAGTGATGAGATGTCTGGTTAATGCCGCTACGATGAGTGTACAAGTACAGAACCAGCGTACTAATCATATCCACCTGCGTCGAGGAGTGAGACAGGGGGACGTCATATCCCCGAAACTGTTCACTAACGCCTTGGAGGATATGTTTAAGACGCTGGACTGGAAAGATTGTAGCATCAACATCAACGGCAGGTACATCTCTCACTTACGATTCGCAGATGACATCGTCATTATGGCAGAGACGCTGCAGGACTTACAGAGGATGTTGAATAGCCTAGCTGATTCTTCTCGTCGCATCGGTCTCCGGATGAATTTGGATAAAACCAAAGTCATGTACAACGAGCACGTTGTTCCGGAACCGATTGCCGTAGATGGAATCCCACTCGAAGTTGTCACTAAGTATGTTTACCTAGGGCAGACGCTCCAACTAGGCAAACATAACTTCGAAAAGGAAATCCAGAGAAGAATTCAGCTGGGCTGGGCAGCATTTGGAAAACTCCGTCGAGTCTTCTCGTCGCATATACCACAGTGCCTAAAGACAAAAGTCTTTAATCAGTGCGTCCTTCCCGTCTTGACATACGGAGCCGAGACGTGGACACTCACGGTTCGACTGGTCCACCAATTTAAAGTCGCTCAGCGAGCTATGGAAAGAGCTATGCTCGGTGTTTCTCTGCGGGATCGAATCCGGAACGAAGTAATTCGCCAGAGAACTAAAGTGATCGACATAGCTCATCGGATTAGCAAGCTGAAGTGGCAGTGGGCTGGTCATATCTGCCGTAGGACCGATAACCGTTGGGGTAGACTGGTTCTAGAGTGGAGACCGCGAATCGGTAAACGTAGCGTAGGACGCCCTGTTACCAGGTGGAGCGACGACATTCGTAAAGCGGTGGGCAGTGACTGGAAACAAAGAGCCGAAGATCGGGCTCAGTGGCATGACTTGGGAGAGGCCTATGTCCAGCAGTGGACTGATACCGGCTGATTATGATGATTAATTGTTAAATAGCATGAAATAGAGGAAATATACCATTAACGGCAATTAATAAGCACAATGTAAAGTCGTTATCATTTGTAATGAAAAGCACTAATGGTAACAACAATGTTAATAACAACCAATTTTCCCAGATAAAAGCTTGTTTTTAAAAATATTTTTTACTTTTAATTTATTTTTAACTTTTTAGTATGTATAGGTAACTACCTAAGAATATTACTGTAGAAGTGATGTTTTAAAATATTCTACGAATATTTTAATGTGATTATGGGTAAAGTAAACTTCAAGGCAAATCAATCGAGTCCAAACTCGGTAGGGTTATATTGTTTTACCACAGAAGGTCATGGCCACCTTCCAGCTTCATCATCAGATTCTGGGTATCGTCTAGGAGTAAAGTGCTCCCCAAGACGACTCAATCGAGCCCAAACTCGGCGGGGTTACGTTATTTTATTACAGAGATGCCGTGACCTACTTCCAGCTTTATCATCAAACCCTGGATATCATCTAGGTGCAAAGTGCTCCTCAAAACGAAACAATCGAGCCTAAACTCGATGGGGTTACGTTATTTTATCACAGAGTTGCCATGCTCACTGTTGGCGACCAGTTGACCAATATAATCTTTTAAATAAATATTCTATTTTTAATTTATATTTCTATGTTTTGTTAGCTTTGTTTTATATATGTCAAAATTCTGTGTCAGTCTGCAATATACTTTTAATGTGAAAAAAGTGTTTTTTTTTTTCATGATAAAAGCTCATCATCTGGCAGGCTCAATATATTTGAAGGTGAATTCTCAACACCCACCTTCCAGCTTCATCATCAGACCCTGGATATCATCTAGGTGTAAATTCCTCTTCAAGAAGAATTAATCGAGCCCAAACTAGGTGGAGTTATGTTATTTTATCACATAGATGCCATTGCCACCTTCCGTCTCCATCATCAGACCCTGAATATCATCTGGGTGTGAAGTCCTCCTCGATACGAATTATTCGAGCCCAAACTCGGTGGGGTTATGTTAATTTATCATAGAGATGCCGTGGCCACCTTCAGTCTACATCATCAGACCAGCTCCATATTATTGTATTGTCACCGAAGATACATAAGTTCACCAAATTTCAGTCAAATCCGACATCGGGAAGTGGGTCTAATTTAGCTTCCAAGATTCCACCCGAACATACATACATATATACATTGCAAGTTAAATAAAAGCTTGTAAAATGCTAAAGATATCAGACACACAAATGTAAATAATACTTAAATTCAAACCACCTCAGACCGATCTATTCATAGTTCCTTGAAACCATTCCAATGAGCCCACACTCGAAATATCTGTTTTAAGTTGGTGAGGAATTGAGTATTCTGCAGATTTCAGGAGATGTTCCAGAATCAGGTCAATGCTACCATGTTCTTACAATATCGTTGACGTAAGAGGATACCTAATTTCGAATTGATCAGACCTATGAAAGTTGATTTCATAGTGTCCTTAACTAAAAAAAATATCATAGTCTTTAATTCTTCTAAAACGACAGAACAGATTTTCATGAATGAAAGCTAAGAACACTCTCGATGAAGACAGCTATCAAACAAAAAAAAAACTTAATAAAAATTGTTCAGCCATTTGGGGGCTACGATGCTACAGACACACACACACATACACAGATACACAAGTCAAACATATGGATACTTACCCATTCTTAGCTTCTATTCTTAGCTCGAATTCATCCAGATAAAAAAGACCCTCATTGAATCTATTTCTACCAGCGATAAGCTAAGCAATAAAAATCAAGCGATCGAATTATAGAATCTGTCTGTATGGATTGAATACTGGAAGAGAAGAGCCGAAGACCGGGCTCAGTGGCGCATTTTGGGAGAGGCCTACGTCCAGCAGTGGACTGACACAGGCTGATGATGATGATGATGATCGAATTATATTAGGTTTGACACACATCCGTAGTTTGGCAACGTAGCTTAATGCTTTATATATGAAACTAGAAGTGCCCCGCGGGAAGCCGCTGGAAAAGTGAGAAACATCTACTAAAAACTTCTCACTTTTCTTTTGTAAAAACGATTCTATCATTAAATACATCAATAAGAATTAGCCAAGTCGGTTCACCCGTTTTCATGTTATCGCGTGACTAAGGCGATTCGGGATTCATATTTATAAAAACCGAAAACCCAAATTTTCAGACTTTAATACCTACCACATTTCAAAAAATCCTACAACACGTACTTTATCTCATCTTATTTCGCCAAACAAACTTTGAATCCCCGTTCCGTATCCGGGAGGATTTTTTTGAAAATCCTTTCTGAGCGGATACCTACGTCATAATAACTATCTGCATTCTAAATTTCAGCGCAATCCGAAACAATATTGATTTTTAGACTTCCTTTGTTTTTCCTTTCCTTTGTTGTTTTTTGACTTTCCTTTGTTTATCCTCTTAGGATGGCATTTTGAAAAAGTCTGAAACTCGTATTTACTTATTTATTTACAGAAGTACTTGTGTGAAATGTTAAATAAAATGACTATCCAAACGTTGAACCCCCGTTTCATCCCCTTGAAGAGTGAATTTTGAAAAATTCTTTCTTAGCGGATACCTAAGTCAAAATAACTATCTGCATGCCAAATTTCAGCGCAATCCGAAACAATATTGATTTCAGACTTTGTTACCCCACCCTCTTAGGGGTGTAATTTAAAAAAACCTAAAACACGTGTTTTCCTATTTTTTTTACTGGAGCACTTGTATGAAGTTTCGAATAGAAAATACTATCTGATCTTGTTTCTCCATACAAACTTTGAACCCCCGTTACATCCCCTTCAGGGGTGAATTTTGGAAAAACCTTTCTCAAAGGGCTTTTACGTCGTAATAACTATCTGCAAGCCAAATTTCAGCGCAATCCGAAACCATATTGATTTTCACACTTTTGTTACCCCATTTCATCCTCTTAGGGGTGTAATTTAAAAAAAAAACTGAAACTTGTATTTACTTATTTTTTTACTCGAGCACTTGTATGGAGTTTCGAATAGAAAATACTATCTTATCTTGTCTCTCCATACAAACTTTGAACCCCCGTCTTATCCCCTTCAGGGGTGAATTTTGAAAAATCCTCTTCAGAGGTAACTAACGTTGTAATCACTATCTGCATGCCAAATTTCAGCGCAATCCGAAACCATATTGATTTTCACACTTTGTTACCCCATTTCACCATCTTAGGGGTGAATTTAAAAAAAAAAACAGAATCACGTATTTACTTATTTTGTTACTGAAGCACTTGTGTGAAATTTTGGATAGAAAAGACTATCTAATCTTGTTTGTCCATACAAACTTTGAACCCCCATTTCATCCCCTTAAGGGGTGAATTTTGGAAAATCCTTTGTTATTACACCCCTACGTACTAAAAAAAATATATCCTCCAAATTTCAAGTCTCTACGACCAGCGGTTTAGGCTGTGCGTTGTCTGTCAGTCAGTCAGTCAGTCAGTCAGTCAGTTAGTCAGTCAGTCAGTATGTCAGGACAAAGATTCTTATAGTATTAGATAACTACATGACGTCTCTTGCAACCAATTACCACCTATTTTTTTTAAACGTACACACGTAACAATAAGCAAATTATCTTACTGAAACACAAAAAAATCTTCACGAATATATTCTAGAATATAAATAAGGAGTAAAAAAATTAAGTACCTAATTACCAAAAAGATAAGCATTTATTAACTCTTCAGTATATGTACGATCATTTTACGTCAACAAGAATGAGGTACAATTTATATTTATTTCTGGTATATAAAGAAGCTGTAATACCTCACTGCACAGTCGCACGAAAGATTTAGACAAAGTGAGTACTAGAGTTCTATATGCTACGTAAAAAAGTATTTATTTTAGATTACGCACGTTAGTCAGATATATTTTATGTATAGAAATAATTTAATAGCAGAGTAGTTTCTATTTATTTTTGTTTGATGCAAGTAATATGCTTTGTAATGCTTAGTAATATGTTTTCTGGTAGTCAATCTAGAGGAAGGAGATGTAAGCAACTTTTTGCTGTGTTTTATTTTTACATGCAGAGTGTTTTGTTAAACTTAAATACAACAAGTATCAGTAACAACGCAGTGTGCTCGCACTTCATTTAAAGTCGGTCTTTTTTTATTGTCTTAAAAAAATACATTTATCTTATTTACTTAGATTTACTTAAGTACTTTTTATTCGGAGGGAAAATTGCTTTTAGTATCATATAAACATGCAACATATTTTAAGTATGACAGACAAGCGTTCGACCACTATGCAATGATAATGTTTGTGATCAAAAGCTACTATTTCACCTTATATTAAGCGGCGATACGATCTACGAATTACACTGTTCTAGAAGATACCTGTTTACTCGCGATTTGAAGTCGCCCAGATTGTACCTATTGGGAAACACAACCACTGCCAAGAAATTACAAATGCTTAAATGACTTGCTCAGCATGTGAAGTCGGACTATTAAAGTTTTAAAAGCCAGTGTCTTCAGTCGCTGATAAAGTGTCAGTTATCTGAACTAAGTAATAAAAAATTGACAAAAAATTGTCAGAAAAGTTCCTAATTTGCTAAATAAGAACTAGTGCAACTAGCCCTAAGTATATTGTTATTTTTTTTTTAAATATTTTTATTTGCAGCCATGAAACTCCTGATCTTGTTCGCCCTAGTCGCGTTGTCGGTTGGCCGTCCAGATGACAACCACTACGATACCAAGTACGACAACTTCAACGTTGACGAGCTGGTCGGCAACAAGCGGCTGATGCTGAGTTATGCTCACTGCTTCATCGGAGACGGGAAGTGCACACCTGAAGGAAATGATGTCAAAAGTAAGCACTTTTTTGTAATTGCTCGTATAAAAAAAACTGACTATTATCATATGAGTAGGTAGGAATACGTATTAGGGAGATAGTGAAAATATTTTTTTTGTTTTAATACCACACTTTAGTTTTTTATCCAAAATAGTTTTATTCAGAAATCGAGCACTTTTAAACCTGGGGTTAAAATAAATACTCCTTTATAGCCCCCAAATAGATTATCGAGCAAAATATGATCGATTACAAATCACTGCATATATTTGATAGCCAGTAATGTCTATAGAGAATGGAGATCGTATTTTTTACGCATATTTTAGAGTACTACTTAACCTATTATAAAAAGTCTTTTAAGTGCTCAGCTCACCCACGTTAAACATGATATTGAACATGTTTATCAGGAGTTCCTTAAAATAAAATAAAATTGTATGTATCCACTGATTTAGTTTAGTATTTTATTCACTTCCTAGTGAATTAGTTTCCATTTTAGTCACTAATCTAGTCCAAATAATTATTCTTTAATTACTCTTAAATAAGTATTCTTTATTAAAAACCTAGTGTCAGAACCGTCGGCCAAAACACAGTTGCTTAGCTATTTCGGCCTGCATTATGTATGGTAGTGAATATTGAGTAGGTACCTCAGTTTTACTGCCAGCAAACATGCACCATTATCACTATCGTTATTCATTAAATATTAAGATCGTGTAATAATTAGATGAGTGTTAGTAAGAGCAATATTATAAAACTAGTAGCTTAGAGTCTGTGCAAAAAGAGAACCGTCGAAGAAATTGAGGGCGTATGTGTGGATGGTTCTAATTTACTGTTTTTGTTGCGTTGACAACATTGCTCTGTAATGACAGACTGAGTCGTATTGGCAATGGCCAATACGACTCAAAATGTTTGATACCTTGGTAGGTACCTACTCTTATCATTATCGGGTGGTACTAGGTAGGTATATACCTTTCTTCCTTACCTTTGAATGTTAGTTCATCGTAAAGCCACGATGGTTCTCTTTTTGCAGACTCTAGTAGATAAGACTAAATTGATTTGTACTTCAAAATCTCTGACATAGAAACCACAACAAATATTTATTTTAAAAGATAATAAGTACGCAAACAGTGTGCCGATACTTAAGTATTCTGTTCAAACAAAATTAAAAAATCTAACTTTATTTTTATTTTTCGTCCAGTTCACAAAATATTCAAACGTTGAGTGACGTGACCCTCGTATACTTTTTCCACTTTGTACCCCAAAATAATGACGCACTTGAGCTCTTTTCTTTTTTCATCAGAATGGATCCCTGAAGGCTCGAAGTCAGCTTGTGCTAAGTGCACACCTAAACAGAAGGTGCTGGTTGCCAAATTCATTAAGGGAATGATGGAACAGTGCCCTGAGGAATGGGATATCCTTAATAAGCAGACGGATCCTGAAGGGAAGCATCATGAAGACTTGAAGAAGTTCGTTGATGAATACGCGATATAAATGATTTCTAAATAAAAAGATAACTTGTTATGTGCGAATACTGTGTGTGTTGGATTTTTGTTAATTTATTAATTATTATACAAGTGATCGCTTTGCATTTTGTTTATTAAGCCACTTACGCCAATAGCTTCAAGACACTTTATTATCTGTGACAAAGAGACACTTCTAATATATTAGAAAGAAAAAATAATAAGATATTGTTAACTTTTCTTAAAATATGAGAAGTGTATTTTTACCCGACTACGGCGAAGCAAAAAGGAGGGTTATGTTTTTGACCGGTATGCGGGGGAATGTATGTATGAATGTGTGTAAGTATGTATGTTTCCTTGTTCATCTGTACCCTCATAACTTCTAAATTACTTATCATAACTTCTAAATTACTTACAAATGAGGTTTCGTTAGACGCGTATTATTTTACTTCTAGTTATAGGCTATGTGACGTTATAACAAATTGAATGTGGCGCCCTCTAGGGGGCACGAAGTCAAGAACTAAAAAAATTTTTTACCCCACCCCATCGTGTGTGGTATCGTTGAATAGGGATTTTAAAACGAAGGTAGGGTTTGGTACATCATATTTTTGTGAAGCGTAGTGTTTGCGATATATATCCCGCCGAAGACAAGAAAACTAATTTTTACACCACGCGGCGTCGCAAAGAAGCAATAGGGAGGGTAATGTGTTTGTTGATCGCTATGTATCGATGTAAGTATTTTGACATGTATGCATGTATATATTTATGCAAAAACACCAAAATAATTTAAATAAAAAATAAGTTCATAAACTAAAACCCGACTACTGAAAAATCACACTCTGAAAAAGAATGAAATATTCTAATCTGAGATCGCTATGTACAAACTATTCAAAATGTATCGTTTATTACATAAACAACTTAGTTGTCATTAATATTTTATTGTATTTCATACATATTCTAGTGGTGCTCAGAGGATAGCCGTGGTCGTATGTCACCTACCGTAACAAAACAATACATTCTGCAAAGTAGCATACGACCACGGGTATCCACTGAACACCACTAGAATATGTATGTAATACAATAAAATATTTATTGCAAGTAAGTTGTTTATTTAAAACATACATACATACAATCACGCCTTTTAACGTAAAGTACATTTATTTTTAATTTGAAGACTACTACTAATTATATAATACACGATACATATTGAATAGTTTGTACATAGCGATCTCAGATGAGAATATTTTCTTGTTTCATTCTTTTTAGAGTGTGATTTTTCAGTAGTCTGGTTTTAGTTTTTGAACTTATTTTTTATTGTTAATATAAAGTACATTTATTTTTAATTTGAAGACGAAAATCTTTATTTTCGTAGTAGCAGAAAACTTTTTTTCTGCTTGGATTTATTCAGGTGTAGGTGTATACCTACAATCCCTTGCTACGCTCAGGATATTCAATTTAATTCTACTCTAAAATCCTCCGCTCTGCTCTGGATTCATAATAGTGGCTTCAGAGGAAAATACTATGTTACGCCCACGTGATACAATCTACTATTTAACACGCTTTTATTAGCTTTACTTGTAACTAACTAAACTTAAAAACAATGTTATACAATCTTAGTAGTCAGTTCAAATCTACTTTTAACTGTCGTGTCGAATAGAAACTTTGTACGTATTTTTTTTAAGCGTATAAACTTACTACTTACAACTTATTTAAGTCAGACTGTCCTTTTACCCTATATAATCATAGCTCAATAATATCAATGTAAATAACAGGTACTTCAAACTAAGTAATCTAGTACGATTTATTTGTATTTCATTTCAATAATAAATTGGGCTTGAACTGACTTTGAACTCACGATGTCTACTCAAGTAACTCATGCGTAACAATATTATATTAAGGTTCTCAATTTACACGATTTGCATATCTCGCGGAATAAAGAGGTAGATTTTATATAATGATTATTTGAATGTGTGTAAAGTTGTATTCATAATTATTATAATTTTGTGGTTATGGAATGGATAAATTAATTTTATTTGTATTTCTCTTTTTTTTTTTGTCGTAGTTTACATTCCAACTTCCTTGATACATGAACATTTTATGTATAAACAGGAAGACGTAGTGAATAAAAATAAAATATTTTTGTAAATCGGTCCAGACGTCTTTGTATCATGAATAAAAATCATACATAAACAACAAAAGATTCCGACGTGTTGAGAGCCTCTTCCTTTTATAAGAAACTAGCAGCCCGCCCCGGCTTCGCACGGGTAGAACATATATGCCTACAACATTTGCATCAGTTTGTTGCATCGAATATAAAATATGAACATATTTAACAATAATCGTCATATTTCATCCAATTTACACGAAACCTTAACGAATTATGCACCTAAACCTCCCTCATAAACACTCTGGCTATTGGTGAAAACAGCATGATAATCCGTTCAGTAGCTATTGAGATTATTGCGAACAGACAGACAGACGCAGTGATGGAATTTGTTTTATAATACTTACGTAGTAGTATTGGACGGCCCTTTAGCGTAAAGGATAGTTACCCTGATTCTGACCCGACGGTCGTTGGTTCTAATCCTAGCTATATACCTACCAATGAAAGTTTTATGTGCATTCATGAATCATGAGTTTTCGTACAGTGGTAGTGGGATCATTAAATCTACCAAAAAGTAGCTTACTACCAAGGAGCCCGGGCCCGGTGGCGTAATCGGGAGAACGGTCGGCTTTGATGCCGTGGTACCGAGTTCAAACCTTACCGTGCACCAATGGATTTTTCCATCGAAAAATTTATGTGCGCTTCTCACAGTGGCCCTCCGGTGAATGAAAACATCGTTAAGAAACCAACAACCCCCGCATGGTGGTAGGACACTATCTAGTGTCCGCCTGGCCAGCTACCACCCTCAAGTTAGAAAATCTGTCGCCAAAAACATCTAATGTGTTCCGGCAGCTATCCTTGAGAGTCCGTTCCCCAGTCTAGGCCTAGCGTGCTTACCATCTTCGACCGCATCATCACTTACCAACAGGTGAGATGGTGGTCAAACGCTAGCCTATAAGATATAAAAAAAAAGGTGAACATCTGCCGCCGTAACCTTACGCGTTCCCCGACGCAAAATGTAGGGGTAATATACGTTTAACGTGTGTATCTGTGTGTCTGTCTGTAGCATATTAGCACCTAACCGGATGAACCGATTTTGTTTTTATTATTGATAGTTTTTTTGTTTGATAGATGTCTTCATCGAGAGTTTTCTTAGCTTTGATTCATGAAAATTCGTTCAATCGTTATAAAATTATGAGCTTTTTTCTAGTTAATTGCGCTATGAAATCAACTTTCATAGGTCTGATCAATTCAAAAATCTTCTTCTTCAACGATATTGTAAGAACATAGAAGCATTGACCTGATGCTGGGACATCTAGACTCTACAGAATACTCAAATCCTCACCAACTTACAGCTCAGATTTTAATTGTCGTGTTTAGAGTCATTGGAATGCTTTTAATGAAAAGATTATACATAGATCAGTCGGGGTGGTTTAAAATATTATATTATTATATATATACTGAATATATTTTTACAATAGATCATATTATTATACTATATTGACTTCAAATTGATTGTGATCGGTGGGGATCTACAGCATAGATACAGCATAGATCTAAGCCTATAATAATATTTTCGTAGTAACTATGACCTAATCTGTGGTTTCACTGCAAATATTATATTAATTTTGCGATACGTGTATGTGAAATTCGTGATATCTTCTAGAGTTTTCATTTGAATTATATACTGTAAAGGACAATTTTAATCTATAATAGATGGTCAAGCTAATTAACGTAATTTTTTGGATAAGGATTAATACTATATACTTGAAAATAGCCTTGGAAGTTATGTAATATTTTTTAACAAAAATTTTAAGATTAAAATGGTTACTGTGAGTCAACCTTAAGAGATAGACATATGCTGTCGCGGACTTTTTTGTAGGTCTAATTAAGTTGTACAACGTTTCCATAGAAAATATTCTTCTATCTATTATCAATTGAGCAGCTTTCGTAAGAAACGTGTTTTTTCGACCGTTTATTTGCCGACTTAGGTTGCAAATTAGGTCTCCACGAATATACCTTTGATTTAAACGGGATAATATATAGCCTATTTTCATTCCGAAAGTCCATTCTATGTATCAGTGAAAGAATTTTTTAAATCGGTTCAGTAGTTTTTGAGCCAAATCATTACAAACATACAAAAATACAAATGTTCTCTCTTTATATTAGTATAGAAGCATAGATATAGATATAGATGAGTACCTGAGTATCTGTATATTTATAGTATATGTATATGATATATATGTATAGTTAATAAAATCTTTTTCAAAAAAAATAAAACTGTCCAAGTGCGAGTCAGACTTTGTCCCGCACACGGAGGGTTCCAAACGCCATCTATCGAATTTCTAACGAACTTCTAACACCAACTAAGTAAACGTTAACACAAAGATAGAATAGTATTATAATATAATACTATTCTACCTTTGTGTTATATTATAGTAGTAATAGTAATTGTAGTAATTAATATTATTAAATATCTGGTTGACCGAGCTTTGCTCGGTATTTTTTGCCACTTAAACAGACAAATATGACTCTTCCCGACATCTATTGACGAATAATAATACTATTTTTTTTAATTAAGAGCAACTAACTGCTTTACTGATACAGTACTTCTACTCGCCAATAAATGTCGGGAAGAGTCATATTTTAAGTTGATTATCAATAAAGTTGATTATTGAAAACACGAATAAAACAACATTTTCTTAAAATGACTCCTAGCTAGATCGATTTATCGCCCCTGAAATCCCCTGTAGGTATACTAAATTTTATTTAATCGTTGGAGCCGCTTCCGAGATTTAGATTAAGGTAAAGACGATAGCGCCATCTTAGCAACTAGAGAAGTGGCGCTGCGCTATCGTAAAAAACTTTTTTTTAACTTTTCTAAAATTTTTAACTTTGTTCTGTTCTTAGTATTTGTTGTTATAGCGGCAACAGAAATACATCATCTGTGAAAATTTCTACCGTCTAACTATCACGGTTCATGAGATACAGCCTGGTGACAGACGGACAGACAGACAGACAGACAGACAGACAGACAGACAGACAGACATACAGACAGACGGACAGTGGAGTCTCAGTAATAGGGTTCCGTTGGTACCCTTTGGGTTCGGAGCCCTAATAAAACCGACTTCATTACCACAAACATATTTTAAGTTGATTATCAATAAAGTTGATTATTGAAAACACGAATAAAACAACATTTTCTTAAAATGACTCCTAGCTAGATCGATTTATCGCCCCTGAAATCCCCTGTAGGTATACTAAATTTTATTTAATCGTTGGAGCCGCTTCCGAGATTTAGATTAAGGTAAAGACGATCTTAGCATCTAGATAGGTGGCGCTGCGCTATCGTAAAAAACTTTTTTTAAACTTTTCCTAAATTTTTAACTTTGTTCTGTTCTTAGTATTTGTTGTTATAGCGGCAACAGAAATACATCATCTGTGAAAATTTCTACCGTCTAACTGTCACGGTTCATGAGATACAGCCTGGTGACAGACGGACAGACAGACAGACAGACAGACAGACAGACAGACAGACAGACAGACAGACAGACAGACAGACATACAGACAGACAGACAGACAGACGGACAGTGGAGTCTCAGAAATAGGGTTCCGTTGGTACCCTTTGGGTTCGGAACCCTAATAAAACCGACTTCATTACCACAAACAGGCACTCAAAAGCGAAAAATAAATTACTTAATATAATTATTATAAGCGCTACCCACTTATCTATTTGAAGTCGGTGCCAGCCAAGTCTATTGGATAGTAGATAGATACTATGTATGTAGTAGTAGTGAGTAGGTAGATACATGTACGTAGTATCTATCTACTACCTATTAGACTTGGCTGGCACCGACTTCAAATAGATAAGTGGGTAGCGCTTATAATATTATATTAAGTAATTTATTTTTCGCTTTTGAGTGCCTGTTTGTGGTAATGAAGTCGTTTTTTTTTTTTTAAAGATTTTATTTTACCCTTTTTAGTGCAAAACAAGTTTTAATTAAATTACATGCATCTATAAAATTTCGTGTCTGGGCCGTTATACACTGACGGATATGTACTTTGTGAAAATTTCAAGTATGTACCTATTACGGTTAAGAAGGTACATCTGTACAGTGCGCACATATAGACACACGGACGGACGGACGAACAGACGAACGGACAACAAAGTCTCAGAAAGTGTTCATTTGGTACCTTTTGGGTACGGAACCCTAAAATGCCGCTATAGTAAAAATATTCACTAGTCATAATGATGTCATCAAGGTATCAAAGGACAATGTCCAAAATGGCCCTGTGCAATAAAAGCATCTGACACATACGATAATTAATTGTCTATTTTTAACCGACTTCACAAAAAAGGAGGAGGTTCTCAATTCGTCTGTATGTTTTTTTTTATTACAATAATTCCGAATACTTTTACAACACGGACTAGTTGTATTCCAAAATGAATATTAAAAAGTATTATTTATATGCCCATACGGCCCACACAGTCTGAATCACTCTACTACGTCATAAGAGTTGGCACTTCCTTACATTGTTAATACCCGAATTATGAAAGCACTGTGTAGCCAACCTAACAACGAAAAGTATTATTTACGTAGTACCTATTATATAATATGTGGTATTATGCTTATAATTTTTTTTTGCAGTGTTGGTTGGTACAAAGTACGTTCATAATTCTGAGTTATTTATGTATGCAGTGTCGCGGGCGGGACTGATATGGCCGTCATCTTCGTCAAACGTCATGTCATGTCAAAAAATATTAGGTATGCTCAAAAACTTTGCACATTAACGAGACTTTGCCTGGTAGAACATTCCTGTGAAGACAAATTAATTCTCCCCACCTTTGTTTCTATCTCGCTCACAGTTACCGTAAGAATATCAGAAGTCAATAATACTTAAAATCAAAAAATTAAAACCACCCCCGACTGATTTGTATATGTAATCCGAGTTTATAATCAAAGCATATGAATAACTTTGTACATTGAGACCATTCCAAGGAGATGTCTCAGAATTAGATCAAGCTTACCATATTTTTGCAATATCATTGAAGTAACAAGATACTGCGACAGCGCCATTTTGATTTTTTGACGTCCGCGGTCAAACGACTACGAGCTTACGAAAGTTGCTATCGTAGTTTTTTTAACCAAAAAAGAGCTGATAATATTTAAACGGCTGAACAGATTTTCATTAAATAAAGCTAAAAACACTGTCGACGAAGACATCTATCAAACAAAACAAACTAAATCAAAATCAGTCCATCCGTTTGGGCGCTACGATGCCACATGACAGACACACAGATACACAGATACACACGTCAAACTTATAACACTCCTTCGTTTTGAGTCGAGGGTTAAAAACCAAAATCAACGTGAAGAAATATGTAAAAACATTATTCAAGGTCATATTTTTTAGTCTTCAAAAGTATATGCAATAGCAACCTCCATTGTGAACAATCTTCTTGGGACTCTTCTTCTAAAACCAGTACATTCTCTTATGTTTGAGATATTTATCTCCATATCTCTGAAGATACTAATCAGATCTCGATAAAATTAAAATGGGACCACCTCGGAAATGTACCCTACCTATTAAAAAAAGAATCATTTGAATCCGTTCACAATTGACGGAGTAATCGCGTAAGACACACACAAAAAAAAACATACAGACGAATTGAGAACCTCCTCCTCTTTTGTGAAGTCGGTTAAAAAGCAGACATCATTGCTCTGCCATTAGGCGAGCGACATGCCTATCCTATAACTAATTATCATAGACAAAACATATTCACCATAATAGCTACGTTATTAGGTATGTAGATAGCCGGTTAAACGGTTTCTTAATTCAAACTGCGTACATATTTTTAGTGGTATATTCTTAAGTCAAAATACAATTTATTTTCATTGAGCAGATTGTGTCAGGGTGCATGCCAAGTTGCCAACAATCCCTTACGTAAACTAACGCTGCTTATCTGAAGTGGACACTCCTTTGCCAACTAGAAGTTGGATTTTAGAATCTACATAACATATTGGGGTAACAAAAGCGCAGATCGAGTTTAGTGGAGTAGAGTAATTTTGCGGAGCACCTATAAATCTAATCGTTTGAATATAAACAATGCCGCAATCTAAATGGTCCTTGTCATATTTTACAATAAACGTTTCTTGGGTTTTAGTTATATTTAATATCTGTAATAAAACAAAAAACTTTGAATAACAATAGGTAATAAACTGTCAGTTACTTTGTCAAGGATTTGCTGCGACAAGCTTGTTACTTACCTTTATGCTGCATTATAGCAATATATTTTGTATTTTATTACAATCAGAGAGCCGTAAAAGTTTCTTTATGGCCTTATCGAACCCTTAAATCCATGCACATTATGGAAATATAATCAACAATACATTACGATTTACACCCACGATAAAAACCACTCCACAGATTTTTCCGTGAACCAACAATCGCGCTTCTCAGCTATAAAGATAAAATAATCGTTCCAGCATCCATTATGAAGGCTGTATTCTGCTTTATTATATCAGTAAGCGTTGATTATGTTAGCTTAAGGCTTCACAATGGGCAACGAATCTCGTGCATACCTACAAGCGCTCACGACTAAGCTGTTTCGTTTCAAATATTTTGCACAAAATGAATTACATAGGTACTTTACGTCAAACCAAAAAATAAAACTCGACAAACTACATTACGCATTTCGCTTGGTAAGAAGCAACTTCTTACAGCACATGTGAAGGACGATTATTTATTTTGTGGTGAACAAAGCGAGTTTACCATTACTAACTTATTATTTGTGGTTGGTGCAATACCCGTAACGGCAAAGTTATGTTTGTATGTGCTCAGCAAGACCGATTTTTACCGACTTCAAAAAAATGAGGTCTCGGTTCGTCTGTGTTTTTATTGGTCACCGATTTATCTGTCAATGGTGCACCGATTTTCAAAATTATTTTTTATTCGTAAGAGTGTCCTGAAGTGATTCCATTACAAATTCATCGAAATCTGATGAGAGATCTCCAGAGATATGGAGATGAACACCTCAAACTTGGTACTGAAATTGACTAGCGCGGGATTTGATCTCGGTTTTGTTCGTTTTTAAACGATCTTAAATTGTAACTAGGTCCGAATTTGAGGCGCCTTAAATAATAATGTCGATGAAATGATCTATAAAATGCTACCACGTTATAGTCGATTGTATCTCGGATGTGTGATATTTGGATGACAATAACATCTATAGCACAATTATTAGGGTATCAACCTTTTAAACTTTCTTTTGAGACTTGTCCTTTGAAAACCGTAGCTATTCGCTTTTATTAAAATACAATGTCATGGGACTTTTGTAAATGCTTTATTTAGATTATAACATTCCCTTTCTTTATAATGTCTTGACCTGTGTGTATATGCATGTGTGTATGTATGTGTCTGTCTGTGGCATCGTAGGTCCAAAACGGATGAACCGATTTTGATTTCGTTTTTTCGTTTATTTGGTGACTTAATTTAGAGTGTAACTAGCTTTTTGTTTCAAGAAAATAGGTTTAGCCGTGAATTAGTTTCCAGTTAATGACGCTTTGAGAGCAACTTTCTGAGGTTTGATCAATTTGTAATTACTTTATACTTCAATGATATTGCATCATAACCATGACCTAGGACAGCTAGGACATCTCCTAGAATTAACATCAGAGACGTAGTGTTAAGGATTAAATGTTCTCAATGAACAGATAGTATACATTATTTGGAGCAGACGGGGTGGTTTATATTATTCCTTTCCGCGTCAGTATAAAAATAAAACTTAATCCTACATGTGATCCAAAGAAGGGTTGGGCAGACAGGACTACAGAGTGCAACTAGCTTTCTCTATATCTATCCAATCTACAGAGATTGGATTTAAATCAGTTCTTGAGCGCCTCGTCTCACTGCCGTGTCCCAATTCCGGACGAGCACAATGCCACCTTAAACACAGTATCAGTTGAAATAGTAGTAAAATGCTTGTCTGTCTGCATAAAAACATATCAAAGATGTTATAGGCAGACTTTTTGCATCTACGACGTTCTCATAAAACTCGAAACTCAAAACATTTATAATCTACTAGCTGTTACCCGCGACTTCGGATGAAAGGTAGAGTGCGTTCGTCTCCAAGGTCTTATATATGTCTATACTAAAATGTATCAAAATCGGTTTAGCCGTTTTGACGTAAAAACAGAACATACATACCAACATAAACACTTTCACATTTATAATATTAGTCTACTAATACTACTACTACTACTACTACTACTACTACTACTACTACTACTACTACTACTACTACTACTACTACTACTAATACATTCTAATGTGGCAGTATTATTGTACGGACATACATGTCAAAATTCATAAAATAAATAATACCAATTATAATCTAAACAGCAAAAGCATAATTTAATTGAATAATCGCTGTGAATTTGAATCGTAAACTTTATTTTATAAATTACTTTGTTTGTTTTTTGTTTTGCTTAAATTGAATACAATGAGGTATAATTATAATAATAAGATATTCCTGACACTGATTACGTATATTATTACAGAGCGTAATTGCGAGATAACAATTCAGACTAGTATTATGAAAACGTTTATAACTCTGTCACTCTGTCTGTTTGTTACCCAATCAAGCCTAAATTGACGATCCGATCTTAATGAAATTTAACAAGGAGATACGTTCTAGCGAGAGGATGAACATAGGCTACTTTTTATGAAAATAAAATCATGATTCTTACACATAACTAAAATAACTCAAATCACTCAAAATGTTGATTGACAGAGCTTGACAGTGATGAAATTATTGGTGTACGTGGATGAAGTCGCGGGTATCAGCTCATTAAATTATGTAGTGGTAGGATTTTTGCTTGTAGTGATAGGTCTTCTGCTGTAGTGTAGTGTAGTGGTAGGACTTCTGCTTGCCCGCCGGGGTAGTATCACCACTTTGCCATTTAATATAGCCGTGAAATGGGAATGTTTATCGGTTTGAATAGCAGAGTGAGAAAGTGCGTAGTGCCAACTTTACAACCGATTTAGCTACGACATTGATCAAAGAGTAACCAGACTGAGTAACTTACTATGATATAAATCGAATAGGAATTGTTTACTTAATAATCAGTCAGTGTATAGGCCATAAATTGGTGTTTTTAAGTGCATAACTATAGTTCTTCACAAACCTCATTTAAATTATTTTACATTATCTCAATATACACATGTTTAGAGATTCTTTATCTCACTGTTTTTTTTCTATTCATACGACTTCTATCTTTTTATGATTTAAGGAAAAAGCGTCTATTTCCTTAAGAGTACTCATACTTCTTTTATTGTGCTCATATCTATCTATCTTATGAAAGCTACTTAACCTTTGTACCTTTTGTTTGGGTTGCAATCGGCAGGTAAACAAGTTTTGTCCCCAATTGAAGCCCTTCCGTAGTCAAGGGAAATTCTGGCAAAGTATTATCATGATCTATGGATCAAAAGCCAAAAGAATAGTTATATACTTTTTATGTTAAAAATAAATCAAGCTAACAGAACTTACTAAGTTAAGCTAAGGCGTTTAGGTTTTGAAAAACTTTTCTTAAACTTACAAATGTTTGTATGTTAAGGTCAAATCTATGAATGTGAATTATAACAACTACCACTTTTCGTACTATGATTAAATATACCTATTGGTTCAGTGTCGATGACACTGCATTTTTGTGATATGCATAATTTTACGACCACGATTGGTTGCAGATGAATTCCTCGACAGCACAGACACGACATGTTGTATAAGCATATAATTATTATTGCCATATCTACAGTCTACCGTAACCAATTAGCTTTTAGTCAAATATATCTTTAAATTAATGTAAATTATACAAAATTAGTATGGGTATTCCTTTCTATGGCAGAGGCACTAATAACTTAATAACTTACAATTACAAGGAGTTGAAGATGGAGCTCAGTGGCGTGCCATAGAAGAGGCCTATGTCCATCAGTGGAAGAATACTGGCTGCTAATTATCGCTATATCGACATCGCGACAGTGGTGACGAATTTAACGTTACTTGTCACGTTAAATTACCGATTTTAAATCTATAAATATTAATAACTAGCGGCCCGCCCCGGCTTCGCACGGGTAGAACATATATGCCTACAAAATTTGCATCAGTTTGTTGCATCGAATATAAAATATGAACATATTTAACAACCATCGTCATATTTCAGCCAATTTACACAAAACCTTAACGAATTATGCACCTAAACCTTCCTCATAAACACTCTGGCTATTGGTGAAAACCGCATGATAATCCGTTCAGTAGCTATTGAGATTATTGCGAACAGACAGACAGACGCAGTGATGAACTTTGTTTTATAATACTTACGTATTGATATTGGACGGCCCTTTGGCGTAAAGGATAGTTACCCTGATTCTGACCCGACGGTCGTTGGTTCTAATCCTAGCTATATACCTACTAATGAAAGTTTTATGTGCATTCATGAATCATCATTCATCATGAATTTTCATCAATCATCAATCATGAGTTTTCGTACAGTGGTAGTGGGATCATTAAATCTACCAAAATGTAGCTTACCACCAAGGAGTACATCTGCCGCCGTAACCTTACTACGTTCCCCGACGCAAAATGTAGGGGTAATATACGTTTAACGTGTGTATCTGTGTGTCTGTCTGTAGCATCTTAGCACCTAACCGGATGAACCGATTTTGTTTTTATTAAGTATTGATAGTTTTTTTTTTGTTTGATAGATGTCTTCATCGAGAGTTTTCTTAGCTTTGATTCATGAAAATTCGTTCAATCGTTATAAAATTATGAGCTTTTTTCTAGTTCATTGCGCTATGAAATCAACTTTCATAGGTCTGATCAATTCGAAAATCTTCTTCTTCAACGATATTGTAAGAACATGGAAGCCTCCTGGACTCTACAGAATACTCAAATCCTCACCAACTTACAGCTCAGATTTTAAATGTCGTGTTTAGAGTCATTGCAAAAAGCTATTATACATAGATCAGTCGGGGTGGTTTAAAATATTATATTATATTATTATATATATAGATGAATATTATTTTATACAATAGATCATATTATTATACTATATTGACTTCAAATTGATTGGTGGGGATCTACAGCATAGCTAAGCTTATAATAATATTTTTGTAGTAACTATGACCTAATCTGTGGTTTCACTGCAAATATTTTATTAATTTTGCGATGCGTGTTTGTGAAATTCGTGATATCTTTTAGAGTTTTCATTTGAATTATATACTGTAAAGGACAATTTTAATCTATAATATGTGGCCAAGCTAATTAACGTAATTATTTGGATAAGGATTAATACTATATACTTGAAAATAGCCTTGGAAGTTATGTAATATTTTTTAACAAAAATTTTAAGATTAAAATGGTTACTGTGAGTCAACCTTAAGAGATAGACATATGCTGTTGCCGACTTTTTTGTAGGTCTTATTAAGTTGTACAACTCTTGCATAGAAAATATTCTTCTATCTATTTTCAATTAAGCAGCGTTCGTAAGAAACGTGTTTTTTCGACCGTTTTTTTGCCGACTTAGGTTGCAAATTAGGTCTCCACGAATGTACCTTTGATTTAAACGGGATAATATATAGGCTATTTTCATTCCGAAAGTCCATTCTATGTATTAGTGAAAGAATTTTTTAAATTGGTTCAATAGTTTTTGAGCTTACTCATTACAAACATACAAAAATACAAAAATACAAAAATACAAATGTTCTCTCTTTATAATATTAGTATAGATTTATTAATATTTCTGTGGCTAAAACAGTATTGTTTGTGATATCCAAAAGTCTATTATACATGTAGATGGCCTACTTCCAGTGGTCAATGGCCTCCTTCAAGAGGTGCCAAAGCAAAATTGAAACGCTGAGATTGAATCCCCGATACTCCGTCACATAGCAATATCTTTATATCAGCGCCTTAATATTTCAAGAGATTTTATTATAGTTTTGTATTCTTGCTCCGCGTTTTTCAGTAGGAACATGAAATATTTTATATCATCATCATTATCAGACAATTTCCGTATACGCGCCACTGAGTTCGAGTTCAGCTATTCATTTTCAACCTCTGCCAGTCGGCTTGCATATATCGTGTATATCGTGGTGACTGAATCTAGCTAGCTAGGTGGAGTCGCCCTACAATAGGTTTGCTAAACCGTGATCTCCACTGAACTATAACAGTCTACCACCAACGGTTATCGGTTTTACAATAGATGTGACCAGCCACTGCAACTTCAGCTTGCTGTAGGGCGCTTTCTACCTAGGTGGAGTAAAAACTCGCAGACTAGAACCAAATCGGCCCTTGTTTCTTTTTTTTTTTTCAATCTACCAACGTTTTTCACTCATATCATTTTTTTTTCGACATTTTCACTAGTAGGTAGGTATATACATTTTGACATTTTGAACTTCGATATAGTGATTATTGACATTTTCAATGATTCGATATTATTTTAAACATTCGGCATTTTCAATCTTAGATATTTTATGCTTCGATATAACAATTTTCGATATTTTATCAGTAGATATTTTAACTTTCGACATTCAAATATGTAACCTTATTTTTTGCTCGATCTTATAAAATACTTTAGTGTGGTACAGAATCCTACGAGTGCGAGTCCGACTTGCACTTGGCCAGTTAGTGTATTTAGCGAGTGTTAAGTACATATTATTATCGCTTGTCTATAATTCTTATGTCATAGTTTAAGTGTTTATACTCCTCCGAAATGGCTTGACCGATTTTGATGAAATTTTATATGTATATTCAGTAGGTATGAATAGGTTTATAACTAATTTTTATACCCCTAAGTGTTAAGGGTGGCCTAAACGCGGGTAAAGCCACGTGGTGCAGCTAGTACATATATAAAATTGTTTAGGTTTTCGAATTTTGTGTTCTTCCGCTAGTGATAAGTGTAATAAATGAAAAATAATTGACTAAATTGCAATACATTTTAACCGACTTCAAAAAAAGGAGGAGGTTTCTCAATTCGACCGTATACATGTTTTTTTTTTATGTTTGTTCGCGGTTAGCTTCGTCGTTTATGAACCGATTTTGATTATTCTTTTTTTGTTGGAAAGGATATATCTCAAGTGTGGTACCATAGTAATTTTATCGAGATCTGATTAGTATCTCCAGAGATATGGAGATAAACACCACAAAATTGGTACTGAAAATTAATAGCGCGGCATTGAAGTCGGTTCTTTTTAGTTTTTTAAACGTCTTATTCAGTTACGAAAACGTTCACAAGGTCGATAAGTTAGTTTGAGAATCGTGATATTGAGATTGTTTCGATTTATTTGTTCATTTTTAAGCACTGTTCTAAATTACTCTTTGGTACTGATTTAAGTCAAGTTCCGTGTCTCGCCATTTATTCGGCATTCCTCGCAATAAAAAGAAAAAAGTATTTAGAAGAATATCTATTTCTTCTCGATCGAGCGGGAAAACGTAAGTAAGTATTGTGTATATCTTTTACATGTCCATGTAACGGTAAAACCCGAAAAGATGTAATTTACGCTCCATTTTTTGCGTTTCTAACAACAAGAAAATTTAGCTTTAATACGCACGCGACATTTTTAGGCAAATTGGGGAAATAGATAAACTTAAAACCACCTCTTATGATAGTAGATAAATTTGTCCTCTTTAAATGTCAAATATGGCAGTTATTCCCTTTCCCTCTGTCATCCATGCTTTAAAAGGTGGAAATCCTTAAACGTCAAATGATGTACGGAGATAAATATTGTCTTTCCACTTAGCCACGCTTTTGCAACAGGTAGAGAAAACAATTGTATCTCTTTTCAGAGGAGAAAACAGGGGACGAAAATTTTATCGCCTCGCTATGCCAGCCCTGCTGAAGGGGATGTGACACAGGGCTTCAAAGTTAGTATGGCAAAAGATTAGATAGTCTTTTAATCGAAACTTCACTCAAGTACTTCTGTAAATAAATAAATAAGTACATGTTTCAGGCTTTGTCGAAATTCCACCCCTAAGCGGGTGAAATGGGGTAAAAGGGTCTGAAAATCAATATGGTAATTGAGGTTTTATAAGAATGAATCCCTGTTTCCCTTAGTCACGACCATAACTTAAAAACGGTATTAAGTAAATGAAAGAAGTGTTTAACGCGGGCGAAGCCGCGGGGCCTTTCTAGTTCTAGTATCATTCAGATTCTACACTCAATGAAATTTGGCTTACAAAACGCCTTTCTCTTGAACCATCTCGAGATTTTAAAACGCATTCTGTAATCCAAAATTTGAGGTCACTGTAGTGAAGTATAAATCGTAAACTGTTATCTTTCCCACCCATGTATTTTTCCAAGTGTGACCAATGCCACTGGGAACACTGCCAACTTTCCTCTGTACTGCAAGATCCTCTATTTCCACCACTTTGCAGTATCGATTCAGAGTTACGTTACGAGCTAGGGGTCAATCCGAAGCATACGTCTACTATTCTGTCTTCCATTAAACTTGCATAAACTTAAGGAATTCTTCGGGACAGAAAACGTTCAAACTAGGTATTTAAATTTAGATGAGTTTTTGATCTTGCTTAATTTGCTCGCAATTTGCAGTGGACTGAGTTTTTACAACAAAACCGATTTTTTAATGACAAGTGGCTCTATGAGCTGTATAAGTTGCAAGTTATTCATGTTGGTAGGACACTCTAGTGTCTGCATGGCCAGCTACCAGTTAAGTCAAGTTAGAAAATCTGTCGCCAAACATCTAATGTGTTCCGGCAGCTATCCTTGGGAGCCAGTTCCCATTCTAGGCTAAGCGTGCTTACCATCTTCGACCGCATCATCACTTACCGACACGTGAGATAGTGGTTAAACCCTAGCCTATAGGATATAAACAAAAAAAAGTTTGTGTTTGAACTTTAAACTAAATATATTTTCACCTTACCACAAAAAGACATCCCCGACCCCTTGATCCACACATATATTAATAAGTAATAACTGTGCCTTGATCGGATTTCATCGGATGAAAAAGATCTTTAGACAAAAGTTGCGTCTTAATATGAGTAACAAACAATTTTTTTTCATATTTTTCTAACATAAAAAAAAAATCATAATAAAATATAAATATTTTAATAAATATAAAGAAATATGATTTTTTTACGTTATCAACCCGCCAAAGCTCCGCCTATTTGGAAAATGTACATAACTGAATCGTACATCGTGTACCATGTTATCATCGAACCCTCACAAAATTTCACGATTTCCTGACATCCTGATATTCGCCTGACATACGAAAGCATTTTTGCCCGAGCTAAAACGAAGACACTAAAGGTACGGTCACACCGCGGCGTCCTGCGATCTGCGGGCGCGATCTCAGTACTTTTCAATTGTTTTCTGATCGCGTTTGGTGAGAACCAGTCGGTACAAATACTACTGCGCTATCTGAACGCCGCCTAGATTGCGCACGCAGTACGTCGTGGTGTGTCCGTACCTTAACTTCACTCTGTCTAATATAATTTTAAAAAATTAAGATCTAACTTGACCTGCCACGTGAGCCATTTTCAGTAACAAGTTAGAAGCTTTTATAAAGCTCTATATCTTTGGAGGTACCGATCTCGATACATTTCATAAAAGAACCACCCTAAGATTATACCGTGTTCATGCGAATATGACCACTAAAATTAGTTAGTAATTGGCGGAGAAATCAATGAATATCACAAATAAATAATTTTAGATCGTTTACAAAAGGAAAAAACCAACTTCGAATACCACGCATTGTCTGTACTAAGTTTGAGATTATTATCTTCTTATTTCAGGAAACACTTATCAGATCTCGATGAAATTACAATGAGATCACCTTTAAATATGTACCCTGCTAATTAAAAAAATAATCATTCAAATCGATTCACAATTCACGGAGTAATCGCGTACCATACATAAAAAAAAACATACAGACGAATTGAGATCCTCCTCCTTTTCAACCGACTTCCAAAAAGAAGGAGGTTCTCAGTTCGTCTGTATATTTTTTGTTTCTTTTTTTTTGTATGTATGTATGTTACGCGATTACTCCGTCAATTGTTAATCGATTTAAATGATTCTTTTTTTAATCAGTAGGGTACGTTTTCTAGGTGATCCCATTGTAATTTCATCGAGATTTCATAAGTATCTCCAGAGGTATGACGATAAACGTCTCAAACTTGCTACTGAAATTGATTCGCGGGGCATGGAAGTCGGCTGTTTTAGTTTTTAAACTCATAATTATTTGAAGTCGATTGAAAAAAATAAGAATTGAAAACCTTCTTTATTTGACTGTTGATTTAAAGTAGTAAATATTAACCACAAATACGTTGTAGCATAATTTTGTTTATTGAAGATAACACGTGCGTTATTTGAATCGATGAACGTGAGAGACATTTTACTCACAAATAGTAATGATTTCAAACCCAAAATCTTCGTAACAACTTAATATTAAGTAAGTTTTAATTCAGTAAAGAAGTGTCATTAGTTTAAATTTTATTGCGGTTTTACGATTCGGTTGACATTAAACAAGTTTACAACCATGTTACTTCCTTAAATAATGTTTACAAATAGTACATATATACAATTTAAAACTAAATTAAGATAAAAACTATTTAAAGTGATATAAATAAGTTATACAAACTCACTTAGTATGTATAAAGTTATTATGTACATATTTTAGCTTGCATCTACCCATACCTGCTGAATTATACTAATTTATCAGCATGCATTTACGTAGATTGGTAGTGTATTCAACTCGTGTTTATTATCATGAGACGAATATAAGCTATTAAGTATTTCCAAGCATGTAAGTTATCTTTTAGCGTATGTGTAAAGGATAGATGACTTGACTTCTAATGGTACGGCCAAAGAATCCTGAATCACTCTACTAGGTTATAAGAGTTGGCACTTCCCTACATTGTTGATACCCGAATTATGAAAGCACTGTGTAGCCAATCTAACAACAGAAAGTATTATTTACGTAGTAACTATTGTATAATCTGTTGTATTATGCTTATACATTATTTTTTTTGCAGTGTTGGTTGGTTTGTACAAAGTACGTTCATAATTCTGATTTATTTAATTATGTATGCAGTGTCGCGAGACTGGGTACGGCCACACCGTAGCATCCTGCTATCTGCGGCCGCGATCTCAGTACTTTTCAATTGTTTTTTGATCGCGTTTGGTGTGAACCAGTCGGTACAAATACTACTGCGCTATCTGATCGCCGCCTAGATCGCGCACGCTGCGGTGTGTCCGTACCTTTAGCGAGAAGATGCCGGTTCAAATCCTAGCTCAGTTGTGCCTCCATAAGTGCTAAGAGCGTTTGTCCATAAAATATCGATGCCACGCCTAACTTGCTAGCCTAACCTAAGTAGCATATCACCACCAAGACGAAAATGCGACTTTACCTTATTGTGTGTTATGGTGTTCCTGTAGCACACAGTCCTTGAGAGCCAGAGTATTTTAGGCCCAGCGTGTTTACCATCTTCAACTACATCATCGCTTATGGCCAGGCAATATAAGGGTCAAACGCTAGCCTATAACTTAAAAAAATATGATCAATGCATCCATGAAGTGCTACGCCCTATTAAATACGATGTTATGACTTTTCTTTATATCCCTCGATTGCAGCTACCGTAGAGACGTAGCAAATGATGAGATCTCTACGAACACTAAAAACTGTACCTGTATCTGAGTATCTACAGTGGAAAGGCATGGGCGACTACCATTTCAGACGTAAAGTACACAAAAATAGTGCTACGATGCTACGCCATAATAAAAAATAGTAGTGCGTAGTGTTGCGTCTCGTTTAAAAACGAATGTAGAAAGTAAAGGGTTCAACCTAGAATCAAAAAATATTAAAACGTTTAATATTATAACACCGGAAATAGGCAAGCTGTTGAAACCATTTAAAATTTAACATTTTCTTTACACAGTTTTTTTTTATATAATATGTATCTGATTTCGGTTGTCTGGAAGAAATCGCTTTAAGCGATAAGACCGCCCTTTGCATTACTTATAGTTTGATGTAAATTGTAAATTGTTTCTGTTTTTTTTTTGGTGTGCAAATAAAGAGTTTTATCTATCTATCTATCTATCTGATAAGCTAGCGTTTGACTACTATCTCACCTGGTGATGGTGTGGTTAAAGATGGTGAACACGCTAGGCCTAGAATAATCTGACTCTCAAGGGCTGTGTGCTTCCGTTACTGTTACAGTTTTATATAATAAAGATTTTCTGATTTTGAAACTGAAAAAAGAAATAAGTTACATAAATCAATAGATGTGTATAAAAAATTAGAATAACCTTCTCTCGTCTAGCCTATTGTCTATCGCCCCTGTAAAAGATTCCACAGAGCAATAAATCCAACGCTTGCAGTAATTATAATTTACAAGCTTCATTCGGAGGATTTCAACGTATGAATATTTACGAAGCGTTTACTACCGGGTTGAGGGTAAAAATTCAAAAACAAAAAATATTGCGCCATAAAATTTGCATAGTGTGACGCACAATGGGTAGTATTTGACACCCGAAAATAGCCATGGCCTGGGAATGTAGCTCGAGACCTTATGTTTGGTTTAAGTAAATGAACTTCAAAGATTCACTGATCTTTCGGTTGCTTACTTTGACATCCTACTTCCTTCATTAATGTATATTATAAAGGCGAAAGTTTGTGTTTATATTTGTTACTTCTACGCTGTTATTTTCACGCTAAAACTACTCAACCGATTTAACTAAATTTGGTAGGTATGTACATAGCCTAGACCGTGGAATAACACATAGGATACTTTTTAATCCGATATTCTTATGGGTAAAACCACGGGGCACAGCTAGCAGTTTAATATTACATCCTAGAGCTTAGTTCACTTGGTTTAACAGTTAGTTATGGTACATTTAATATTATTTCTTACAAAAACATGTTTGTTATAGTTTGTCCGTATGTGTGAGAAATAAGTACCCACTTATGAATTTGGAGCATACATAATAGAAAAAAAAAAAATTAGTTCAGTAATATTTCTTACAATGCTCGTATAAATCATTTTACAGGTCCACATCGTTACAGGCACGGCTCTATCGCCCTGCGTGAGATCCGTCGTTACCAGAAGAGTACTGAGCTATTGATTCGCAAGCTGCCGCTCCAACGACTGGTGCGTGAGATCGTGCAGGACTTCTAGACTGACCATTGTTTCCAGAGCTCCGCTGTGATGGCTCTGCAGAAAGAGAGCGAGGTTTACCTCGTCGGTCTCTCCGAGGACACCAAACCTTTGTGCCATTGCCATTGGACCGATTTACTCTTAAAACTCGGTACAAACTAACCTTAACTAAAAAATAAACAAGTATTATTTATTTTTTTCAAATTACCCATAGAATTGGTAAAAAATGCAATTTGCATAGAAAATGTATTTTCTGGTTCCATTCACTACTGAAAATACACTTTATAAATATAAGTTAGGGGGTATAGATGAATGGGTATTTTATACTCTTTTACGCAAAGCATAATTTCGCAAAAAGATGGTATATAACCTGAATTAACATAAATAATACTTTTTAACGCGGGCGAAGCCGCGGGGCGCAGCTAGTATATAACACACTTAATTTATCTTACAGCTACTCTCCGTAAATTATTGCATAGCGACGTTATGGCAATATTAATAATAGCATTAGAGCAAAGCCTGGCTTTTTTATGGAGTTATATTGTGAGAGTATTCAGCTCCCTCCACGACAGTGCCAATCTTTTAACATCATCATCCTTCGGCGCTTAAGAATAGTTCTCATAGACAAACCAATCGCAAGGGCCAATTCTGGCAAATTAATGTTTCCGGTGTCATAATAGTAATGAGTGAAACTACTTACTAAAATATTATATTACCTATTGCTACACAACTACCTCAATTACAGGTATTGTTAACAATCACAAAAAGTGGTCAAAAGTTGGTATTGTAAAGCAAGCTTAAAAATAATAATAGTTAGATATGTCGTTAGTTACTAATTGCAAGAAATGCAGACTCGATACTTTATACTCTCCTAAGTTTCCTTACTAAGATTTAGTTGACTCCTGGTCTTGGTCTTGAAAACGTCAGTCATAAACTGATTCTAATTATGGCCAGCAAAAATATGCACGCCTGCCTAGTTAGATATACGGTAAGCCTAATTTAGGTAAGATACTTACAGCTGAAAGTTTAATTTTCAAGTACGCTGTATTTACTACAGAAGTTGTTCGGCTTATATTTATCACTTTAATACTTTTATTGCGATTTTTTTATTAACTAAGTAAAGAACCGGACAGCTGATAAAGTAGGATGAATTAGGAAGATAGAGATATAGAAAGAGAGATTAAACTTTTATTAAATAGATTTCAAATGTTGTATACAAATATTTACCTTAAAAAGTATGTATAAGCGATACAACCACGGTAATATTATCTTTATAATATTATCGTAATATAACTTAACTATTAAGTCATGTGTGGGTCAACTTTAACTTTAAGAATTACTCTGGTCCAAAACTAATCAGGCTTTTTAGCAAACTATATTTAAATTTGTTTCAAACAACTTTTAACTCTGTGTTATTTTACGTTAAAATTAATTAATTAGTTTCAAGCCTTACTTAGTTTAAGTAGCTGAACTAACTAATATGACGTAAGGAAAATTATTAGAATAGCCTAATAAATAGTGCTCCCACTGTGAACACTCTTCCAAAGTTCCATAACAACCTACCAGTTCCACCATCGATCAGTTCGCTGGTACCAGTATTATTATTAAGTAGAAACTTCACATAGAATGAAACGCACGAACAAACAAAGGTAATTATTCTAATGCCTTTGAGATTGCACACATTTGCTAAAAAGTTTTAAATGGATACGCCCACGGAGTGCGAGAGAGATTAGAATTTTCTTGAACACCACAAATGTATGCTAAGCAAGCGTGATAACATTAAAGTAAGTTTAATAAAGCTTAAAAATCATCGTGTCTATTTATACGCATGACCGCATATAATCCCGTTCGCCTTTATAATTAAGTGGTATGTCTTTAAAATGTGTCTTCTACGCTCAACGGTCCTTAATTAGGAGCAAGGAAACTAAGCGTGACATCGCACCATATTTTATCGCGTAAATAAATGCTTTCATTTTATATTTTTATCCTGTCCCTGAGAATACTCCAGTTAGATAAATAATTCATTTTAATAGTATTTCTCCATAATCTTCGCTATCGGTAATCTAAGTACTGTTGAAACTGTGGTATGGCGATGCGTTACTGCTTGGTTTATTACCCGACTGCGCGATGCAAAGGAGAGGTAATGTGTTTATCAGTCTATATATGTATGTATGTATGTATGTTTGTTCCTTTGTGGCACACTAGAGACCAAACGCGTGGGCCGATTTTGATAATTGGCACGTCAATAGATTCGCCATGCTAGCGCGAGTGTCAACGAAAACATAAAAAATTGAAAAAATCAAAATGGCGGATTTCAGACGCCAAAATTTGGGGTTCAAAAAAAATTTTTTTTTTTTCAAAACCTATCGAGTGGTGTATCGAATTAAAGGTCTTAAAATGGAGATTCAAAATATATTTATAACAAATAATTTATGATCGTACAAATCGAAAAAAAAAAACGATTTTGCATGCGTTAGGCACTTTCAGTGGATGTAAGGGAGCACAAATACGACCTCGGTGCTCCCAGCCAACCTCACCTGCCCGTGGTGCATCCTGCTGACCAACAGACGGGGCTCTGGCGACCGACAAATGGCGGTATAACCATTTCATATCTATGGCGTAGCCAAATTCTACAGGCCGGTGACGGGCAGCAGCGTCACCGGTGCGAGAAGCTACGTCCTGCGATCGCCAACACGCCTGCCCAGCATGGCGATTAGGGCATATCCCTCCCAAGGGATGCATGCATAAAATGGAAAGTCACAATAAGCCGCGGCCCCCAGTTCCCGGCCGCCCTGCTATTCCTGACCACGGCGGCGGTCACGGTAACGGCAGGGCAGGGGGTGCTAAGAATCCCCGGGCTACGGTAGGCCGCCAGAACAAACTGACCCTCGCAACGTACAATGGACGCACGATTCGGCTGGACGATCATCTGGCGCAGCTAGAGGAGGAGCTGAAACACATAAGATGGCACATTCTGGGGTTATGTGAAGTCCGAAGACAGGGAGAGGACACCATAACCTTAGAATCGGGCCATCTTATGTACTACAGAGAAGGAGATCAGCCATCCCAAGGCGGCGTCGGGTTTCTGGTCAACAAGGTTCTCAGTGACAACGTTGTAGAAATCTCCAGTGTGTCGACCAGGGTAGCGTACCTCATAATTAAGTTAACCAAGAGGTACAGCCTCAAGGTTATCCAGGTCTACGCACCGACCTCGACACACTTGGATGATGAGGTGGAGAGCATGTATGAAGATATCTCCAGAGCTTTACACACCACCTCCAAGGCTCACTACAACGTTGTCATGGGAGACTTTAACGCCAAAGTGGGAGTACAAACTTGCGGCGAATCGTCTATAGGACCACACGGATTTGGGAGTAGGAATCACAGGGGACAAATGCTCGTCAATTTCCTCGAGAGAGAGGGGCTTTTCTTGATGAACTCGTTCTTCAAGAAACAGCCCCAAAGGAAATGGACGTGGCAAATCCCCGACTTGGTGACTAAAAACGAGATTGACTTCATCATTACGGACAAACGGCGCATATTCAGAGACGTCTCAGTGATCACTAGGTTTAATACTGGAAGTGATCACCGACTTGTACGAGGCACTCTGGATATCGACTTTAAAGCCGAGAGATTCCGATTGATGAAGTCTACGCTCCGTCCGAACCTACTCCAAACCGTTGTTGGGTCCGAAACATTCCAATTAAAATTGGAAAATCGATTCGCTGCCTTGGAAACCACAGATGACGTAGACCAGAAACTCGAAGAAGTGGTGGAAATCCTCAGGGATGAAGGGACGAAGTTTTGCGAGAGCAAGCGTACGGGCAAAAAGTCCAAACTCTCGGCAGAAACACTTCGGCTAATGGAAGAGAGACGAACAGACCCTTTGTCAGCTTTGTCAACTAACCTGGTGCGCAACAAATCCATAAAGAAGCTGGTACGACGCGACCTCCGATCCTCTAACACGCTCTTGATTAAAGAATCAATTGAGCAGAATCGGGGGTCGAAAGTGTTCGTCCAGCCTCTGGGTAGAAGCCACCTCACAAAGCTGACAACGTCAACGGGGAACATCGTCGCATCCAAGCCGGAGATTCTGTCGGAAGTTGAAGACTTCTACGGCAAGCTCTACGCATCGCATGCTTTAAGGCCCGAACCCGATACTGAGGATTCTAGAGCCACCTTAACCCGCCACTTCACAGAAGATCTGCCCGAAATTAGCCGAGACGAAATCGTGATGGCCCTTAAACAACTCAAAAATGGAAAAGCCCCAGGAGAAGACGGAATCACAACGGAGCTTTTAAAAGCCGGAGGAGCTCCAGCAGTTCAACAGCTGCAGCAGCTATTTAATTCCGTTCTTTTTACTGGGAGAACTCCACAGGCATGGAACAGAAGCATGGTGGTTTTGTTTTTCAAAAAAGGAGACAAAACCCTATTGAAAAACTATCGCCCGATTTCGCTTCTGAGCCATGTCTACAAGCTGTTTTCAAGGGTCATCACGAACCGTCTTGCGCGAAGACTCGACGAGTTTCAACCTCCGGAACAGGCCGGGTTTCGAAGCGGTTACGGCACCATAGACCACATCCACACGGTGCGGCAGATTGTACAGAAGACCGAAGAGTATAATCGGCCCCTGTGCTTAGCATTTGTGGACTATGAGAAGGCCTTTGACTCAATCGAAACCTGGTCTGTTCTCGAGTCCTTGCAGCGTTGCCAAGTCGACTGGCGATATATCGAAGTGATGAGATGTCTATATAATGCCGCAACGATGACTGTACAAGTACAGAACCAGCGAACTAAACATGTCCACCTGCGTCGAGGAGTGAGACAGGGGGACGTCATATCCCCGAAACTGTTCACTAACGCCTTGGAGGATATGTTTAAGACGCTGGACTGGAAAGATCGTGGCATTAACATCAACGGCAGGTACATCTCTCACTTACGATTCGCAGATGACATCGTCATTATGGCAGAGACGCTGCAGGACCTACAAAGGATGTTGAATGGCCTAGCTGATTCTTCTCGTAGCATCGGTCTCCGGATGAATTTGGACAAAACCAAAGTCATGTACAACGAGCACGTTGTTCCGGAACCGATTGCCGTAGATGGAATCTCACTCGAAGTTGTCACTAAGTATGTTTACCTAGGGCAAACGCTCCAACTAGGAAAACATAACTTCGAGAAGGAAATCCAGAGAAGAATTCAGCTGGGCTGGGCAGCATTCGGAAAACTCCGTCGAGTCTTCTCGTCGCCTATACCACAGTGTCTAAAGACAAAAGTCTTTAACCAGTGCGTCCTACCTGTGATGACATACGGAGCCGAGACGTGGACACTCACAGTCCGACTGGTCCACCAGTTTAAAGTCGCTCAGCGAGCTATGGAGAGAGCTATGCTCGGTATTTCTCTGCGGGATCGAATCCGGAACGAAGTAATTCGCCAGAGAACTAAAGTTATCGACATAGCTCAACGGATTAGCAAGCTGAAGTGGCAGTGGGCTGGTCATATCTGCCGCAGGACTGATAACCGTTGGGGCAGACTTGTCCTAGAGTGGAGACCGCGAATCGGCAAACGTAGCGTAGGACGTCCTGTGACCAGGTGGAGCGACGACATACGCAAAGCGGTGGGCAGTGACTGGAAGAGAAGAGCCGAAGATCGGGCTCAGTGGCGCATCTTAGGAGAGGCCTATGTCCAGCAGTGGACTGATACAGGCTGACGATGATGATGATGATGATGAGGCACTTTCAGTAACAAGTTTGCGGTGCTTATCTCTGAAGTTACTTATCAGATCTCAATAAAATTACAATGAGACCAAACGAAAATCATATATAACTCAAACAAAAAAAGAATTTTCCAAATCGGTTAAGAATTGATGGAGTTCTGAGGTAACAAACAACCTCTTCCTTTTGGTATAGTCGTTTAATAGTACAACTGTAAAGGAAGTAAGCTTAAAAAGCAATACCCTATCTATTTCACGCATTTCGGTTTTTTGTTCTTTTTTCCATTAAGTTTTTGAGAATTTTTGAGAAAGTCAAGCCTATGTAGAAAGAATTTAAATGGTATAGTTTTTTGATATCCCTAAACAGAAGTGTAAACTACTAGACTTACTTGTTTTTTTTCTTTTCAGTTCGTTTTTTAACACTTCACTTTTTGCGCAGTTGGGTTTTTTGATTTTTTTAATTTAATGTTTTATTTTACAGAAAGTTAACATATGATGTTATCACAGAAAAGATAATAGTACTACAATATTATATTGAGCCCTCCCTTAGCAGACGGGAGTATCTATTTATGATTTCTGATTTGAAGGAACAGGCAACTCGCAACTATGTAGCTGTTTCAGAGCTGTAACTAGAGCGAGCCGAATTTGAGGTAGGGCAGTATTGGTTACAGGTAGGGCGGAAATAAAAAAAAAATCTACTAATTGAACTGCCATAAATCGGTATTTTGATAAAACATTTTCAAATTCGGTAGATCTACCGAAAAATCGGAAGGTTTTGTAACGCTTATGTTTATTTTACTTTAAAAGGGGATTTCCCGTACCATAGATTGCAATATAGCCCATATTGCATTCTATGGTACGGGGAATCCCCTCTGCATCACAGATATTATAATTAAACTAGATGTGCCCCGCGGCTTTGCCCACGTTAAAAACGTATTTTATATACTTATATGATATACTTTTTGCATGGTGGTAGGACACTTTCTAGTGTCTGCCTGGCCAGCTACCACCCTCAAGTTGGAAAATCTGTCGCCAAAACATCTAATGTGTTCCCGCAGCTATCCTTGAGAGCCAGTTCCCATTCTAGGCCTAGCGTGTTTACCATCTTCGAACACACCATCACTTACCAAAAGGTGAGATAGTGGTCAATCGCTAGCCTATATTATGATCATATCGTTCCAGTGTAAGTCTTGCTCTTACCGATTTTTATGGTTTATATAAAGTCTCTACATCCATAAGCTCGGGCCTTTTATTCGCTGCAACTGCCTACAGTATTTTTATTTTATGTAACACTTGTGTCAACTGATGTTGCTCTCCTCACATTACATAAATTACATACGATATTTTACCCATGAGAATACGGCTCATACGGGCGGTATCGCGGAGGCACCGCAGCGCCGCAGTTCGTGCTGTGTTGCCGCCGTGTTTGTCAACAAACTTTTATGATCCATACAATACAACACTGATAAGTGACGACTGTGTTTACACACAGTAAATCAACCGTAGTTTCTTATAGTGAAAAAACTTTGCCTACAAGTCAAGGCGCCTAAATTCAAACCTTCGAATTACTTAAAAAAATATTTTGCAGCCTGTGCTGCATTTTTTTAATGACACGGTAACTTTGTCATCTTTTAACATCGCCATCATCATCACAGATCATCATTGTAAGACCACAACAGACAGCACCAGTAGAATTCTGAACCAAGTTGTCTCAGAATATTACACGCCATTGACTCTTCTTGTGACTGTCAGCTACACTTAGCCAACTTAGCATAAATATCGTCGTTCTAATATATATAAGAACATTGAAAATAAAACAATTGTAGTAGAAATGTCTTTTATTTTCTGAATTTTACACAAGAAGCTTCTTACAACAGTGATTTAAAAAGCTTAATCTTTAGAGCTATGTACACATTTGTGGTAAAATGTTTTCTTATATATTAAATCAGCGGATACTGTAATCTTTATGTTATCTACTTATCTCACTTATCGCATCAACGCTATCTTATTTACAAATGACAATTCATTATAACAAACGTACAAACATAGAGAATCCACGCACATAATTATTACTGTTTATAATTGATTTACAGTTATCGCCCCAGCGATTTTTTAGTAAAATGTGGATACATGATAATCGACGACTAAATAGTCTACCTCAAATCTCGATAGTGTTATTTAGGTATTGATAAAGCTGTAGATATAATGACCCTATGTTATTAAAAATCTTAGAACTTGTTTGTATTATCTTGTAGTATTAGCCCACATGTTACTTGAAAGACATATCTGATACCTGACTTTAAGTTGAAAGTGAGTAGCTTTAAATGAAAGGATCAGCGCATAGTACAATCATATTAATATTCTATTAATTTACTCAATCTCCGCAAGTAAATAAATGCTATGTTTATATTAACAAGAGTCTTAATTAAACTCTGTTGTCACAATGTACAAGTCTGAATTAATTAAAAAGTTTTGATGTCTTTGACTGTTTGTCTCACTTTAAAATTCGGATGAGACAGTTGCAAAAGGGCTTATTTAATTTACAATATAGAATACTTATAAATAATAATACCTACGCAGTCTCTGAAGCAAATTCATTAATCTTATACATTTTATAATTCCGAAAAATGGCTTTTGTTCCCTTGAGAAATTAAGACGGAGACCGCAGACTCAATGATAAATATACTATGACGCAACATTGAATAAAAAAATATCCTGAGGCATAAATTATTGAGCGTTTTTTAGCCACTGCAATAAGCCACGGATTCAGGGCTGACTCGATCATTTATTAAGCTAGTAGGGGCTGACCCATTCTCTGCATAGTTACAGAATCTTTTTGTCTTTGTAATCGTCTAATAGACAGAGACGCAGCAAGTCAGCTGTATAGCTGTATTAGGACATCGGTCGCAAAAACCTATTGAATGATTGATATTCTGATCAATTGAGAGACTACCAAAATCAGATTACGTAGGTACCTCAAAAGTTGGATATCGATCGGTATACGACAGTGGACACGAAGAAAATTGTATAACGACTAAAGCGCCCTTTTGTTTGATCTTCTGTACTGTAACTGCGTAAAGTAATTTAGAAAAACCTTTATTGAACGTATTTAAGTCATATTTATATTTTTGTTAACTCCGTTACCACGACCGTTACATAATTCCATGGTCTAATAAAAACGTTATCTTATAAACTTTGCTGGTATGTTCTAACTTAGTCTAGGCCTGGTAATATAGTAGGGATCGAACAGCGAAATTAATTTTGTCCTTTAGTTATAGCATAGAATAAAATTCCTTCATCTATGTTTATAGCAATGTCTACATGTATTTACAGAATCCTCAGTTTCCTCAGAGTCTTACTCGCACTTGGTCGGTGTTTGTCTCCATGTAAGTGGTAAAATGATGTACCTATGATGTTAATTTCATATTTTTATGACTAGATAATTAAATCAACATTTTCTTTACTTTATACCTACGTACTCATCTACTCGTATATTATTTTTTCGTTATCAATTCTTTACAAATACTATAATGAAAAGATTATTTTCATATATTATTTTACGTTAAAATTTAAAAGCCAAGCTTTCATTAAATAACATTAATTTTACAACAACAATCCAGTTTCTGGACGGATATACTGGACTACGAGTAATTTAAAAAAGTAATCACGTAATACACCTACATACCTTACACCTACACACCTAATACACCTTATTATATGTATTAATTAATTATTTTCTTTAAGAAAACATTAATTATTTGGAGTAGGTATTATATCCCAGGCTGCACTTAGAAGGTCTAAGTTTAAACTCCACTGTGTTCAAATTAATATTTTTTTAGTATTCAGTACCTCAAAAGGCAAAAAAATACTGTAGAAATATTGTAGGGTAATTAAGCGACAATAGCCCAATGGCTAAGGCGTCTTCGGCCTGTCGATAGAGAGGTCGTGAGATCGATTCCCACCCATTGCACTTTTCATGTGAACCCACTCATAAAACAAGCATATTTAGCTTAGTTAGAGAGGTTAACAAGACTACTAGTAATGGGCAACCCACAGTTGCAAGCTTAAAATAAAACAACGGGTTGCACTCCGGGAGTGCCGGCAGATGTGAAAACTTGAACATTAACGTTGTGTGGTCTACTCTCCCTCCGTCTTACAAATTTTCGATCAGGTCACGTGTCCTGACGCTAGTTTAACATTTTTTAACCATCCCAAAAAAGTTTCTACTCGCCCTCCGTCCTGACGCGTGTGTAACATTGATGCGAGCTTAACATTTTGTACACATCCCAAAAAGGTTCACAACGCAGCTAAAGAAGTTTTTACTTCAAAAAATTCGTTGTTCGTTAAAAGCACGGAGAATAGATCTGTCTATCTGTTATCTATCTGTCTATCTATCTGTTATCCGTGGTTAAAAGACTGACAAGCTTTTCAGAAGAACTTGCTCAAGTCAAGAACGATCTCACAGACCCAAAATTAATTACATCCTTCAAAATTAAAACAAGACATCCGGGTTGTCATCATGACACAATTGACAAGGCTTTAATCTTTGACGAACATCGACTCACTGCTTTGCTTTGACTGCTGTTATTGATCAAAGGCAACATTACCATAATATAAAATGACTCGGCACCAACATCATAAATACATGTATATTATCAAAGGCTTTAATTATCATAATAATTAATAATCGAAGTTACATTTTAATCTTACCGTGAGTAATTAATTAGGGAGTTGCACTTTCATGTCAGAAGTTTTTCACTAAATTGACGTTTTAATGAGCTTCATCACAAAGAAACGTCCTTTCAATCCTTTATGGCACAAATAAGGAACAAATCTGATGAATTTGGTTTTACGTCAGATAAATACATCAATCAATCAAATACATCACATTACTGTAAAGAAAATTGTAACTTGACACAATAGAGCAAAACACCATTAAATTTTATAATAATAACGATAAAAAATCACAATTACCACTACTAATTGATTTAAAAACCACTTATGACTAACAATCTCATTTTACATGACTAATATTAAATAACTGTAAACTCTACTCGTTACTTCGCTTATTCATAATAAAATCTCACTTCTGCACTTTGGAAATTGTACCTCCACTGTTTTACAATAAGTTTGAAGTTTCAACTACAGTCTGTTCGGGACGCACACACTTGACTCTATAAAAAATGTTCACACATTACTGGAGCGTTCCCATGTTTGATCCTGCCTCACGGTATCGATGTTTTTGCACTGAAACAAACATAACAAATATTTATAACATATTATACCTTCAGACAAGAAATAACGAAGAAAAGGGAAAAATGTATTATCATCTTCTTGGATCCTAGGTCATTTATTATAAAAGTACTTAATATTTATTTTTATCAGTCAAGTAGCAACGTATTACTATTTCTTTTTTAAGAAGGTTTTTAATTTGATTTGATTAGATGTTCTTAATATAAAGTAATACGTATAATAGCATTACTTTCACAATACAGTCTACAATAAAGCTAATGCATAACTAAGCTACAGCTGCTTCAGTAATTTATTTATATTTTGCCTAAAACGCTTCGTTATGTAATATCACGGTAATTATTATAATATTACCATGGTAATATGCCTCAGTATTTTGTGTTACTTTGTTATGCTGACAGACATCGAAAGAATTCCAATTTTCTTTTATAAATGCGCCTTTTACGTTCCAATGACAAATGAAAGTAACTTTGTTCGAAAAACAATTCTTTTTTATTTTGTTTTTCTTATTCAGTCTTCGAGCATTTACCAATGGAGATGTTAACGCAAGGAGTACCCCTCTGCTGGCCATATGGCCATTATTTGCCATGCGAGTGTGCGTAACTACGCTGTATTTTTAATACTGTGTGCGTGTTTCTAGCTAGTGTGCGGAATCGTTAAAGTAAGTGAATTGTGTGTGTGCAATGCGTGTTTACCTCGTCCCCAGTAAGTATCGGCAGAAAAAAATGTTTGCGGATTACAACGTCAACATCTCCAATGGTAAATGCTCGAAGTATTAAGTACATAGATAGATAGATCGATAAACTTAAAAATTATTTTACAATAATCAGTGAAACAACAGGCGGTACATAATACATTCAGACATAAGAACAAGGTCAACATTTTCGATTAATCGGAATTTCGTTTCATTTTCTTGGCTCTGAAAACATTTCCACTGGCAACAAAATATTTTTGAAACCAGTTATTACAAAAAGCTGAAAAACAAGCGTCTCAAATTCAAGAGGTTATTTAGATAAAACGGAGGTCCATTTTAGAGCACAGGTATTGGACAAGTTTCAAATTTCATAAAAGTTCAAAATTATTTCAAAACTCCATAGAAGCTTTTAAGTTTTCAAATCCTTGTCATTTACAATATAATCGCAAATGTTTTTTACTAAAATTGAACCGGACCAAAAACATCAAATACTTACGACGAAATGGATACATTCTTATTCCTTGGTAAATTCTATCTAAAACAGTATTGTCATTTTCTATTAGAATATATGAAAGAGAATTGATTGTCATTATTCTTTCAAGATTATTGAAATGCCATCAATGTTTTTGAAAATCACATTGACTATAAATTCATCTAAATACTGTAATAAATTACTTATTCTTGCGTGTAAAAAAAACCTACGCAAATTGTTTCAAAGCAGTATTTACGATCCTACAAAAGCATTTGACAAGAGAAATACATCTGTCATAGTACAAAGGCCGTCACCAACATTTAATACATCAAAATAAAATATCAAAGAACTAAAAGCTATCTCGATATCAACATAAATATCTATATCGCTATATATTTTTCGCGAAGCCTGAAACGATACACCCCATTTACGTTACGTTAGGCCGTTCTGTCTTCTTAACCTTAACCACCAAAATACGACGTATGATGAAAACGTGACTAGCTTTAATATCACAAGCAAGTTATTTTAGGGTTCCGCAGAGTTCTGTATAACAACAAAACATGGCTTAACACCCACGTTCACGTCAATTTCATATTGACGTGCAAAAACTTAAGTGAGAATTTCATAGATTTTTCCTACCCTTATTTGATTATTTTGTTTTCGTGTGTTGTGAACCTTTTCTATAAGGCTTTCCATGAAAATACTAGGCGTTATTTTACCAAAAAACACGCTTTGAAAAGAACTCGCTAAGCCATTACATAAGCGTGGCAACGCTGAAAGCCTCCAGCTTTGCAAGCGGCTTATTGGGTAGTCACCCGTTAGACTACGAAGTTAAATGCCAAATAACATCAGAATTTTCCCATACATTTTCAACTTCGAATGATTTGCCGTCAGCATGTGTTCCTCAAACTTTTGAAAGACGACGGAACCTTGTACCTACTAACGAAACGTAATTCGCACTTTTGTTCCTTTAGGAAAAGAACTTTTCTTAAACATGAGATCTCCCAATATCTATACGTTTACTGGTTCATATACGTAATTATACCGGTCACACTGCACCGCGTATGACGAATAGTTACATAAATTATTTTTATTTCAGTTACGATTTACAATATCTATTACAGGTCATCAACAATGTGCTCTTATAAGTTCCTATTGCCGAAGTTCTCTCGATATTGTGACCTAAAGGCTATTTTCCACACTTTGCTAGATTAGATAACAAGGCACCTTTCATAATCATACTGATGTCAATGTTATATATGTTCATATTCTGACTGATTCCAGGTTATTAACGAGCTTCGTAATAAGGCTTAGTGAGCTTATTGCTATGTGTAGCCACATAATTGATTAATGTGATAGATTAATGGAAACATGATTGTACATAGAGAGATAAGGCATCTTAGGATACATGAGTTTGTACGTTCTACTTAGTATACTAGCTTTGTTATTTGTTTAATAAACTAGGCTAAAAATCATCTTATGTCTTATCATTACGCCGCATTTTCCGCACTGGCAAACTGTTGACCCCAACGTGATGATAACAACTACTTTAAAAAGAAAAGTGCACCCTGGGTTCGCTCTTAATTCCACAAAATTAACTGTAACGTGATCGAGTAAGTAAACCAATCTTTATAACTCGCACTAGGCACTCTGTTAACGTTCTCATCAAACGTAACTTCAAATGTATGTAAAGTACATTCTTACCATTGACAATTCTTTCCATACGTTTGTTTTCATAGATTTTTTTTGGAATAATTTAAGATCGTTTACGAAACGAAAAAAAACTGACTTCAAATGCCGCGATAGTCAAAATAGCCAGTAGTATCATGTCGTCAAGGTCATAGATGAAGGTCTTTATTCTATGTCAAGGTATACAAATGCATATGTCGTCAAGGTATGTAATGTGTGTGTAATGTGATATAGAGATAAATATCTCAAGATGTTTATCTCTATATATCCGAAGATAATTGTCATACCTCGATAAAATTTGAATGGGACCAATCGGGAGGCATAATCTCTCAAACGAAAAAAGGATTTTTGAAACCGGCCAAGATTTGACGCAGTTCTGAGGTAACAAACATAAATAAAACTGGCCAGGTGCGGGTCAGACTTTTGTCCCGCACACTAGTGGTGTGCGGAATCGATTATCATTAATCGATTATCAAGATGATCGTTTGCAATCGATTATCATTTCAATACAATCGATTATTGGGAGTAAGCCATTTAAGTTATGGTAACCCTACACGCAAAGGGAATCCCCGTTTCTAGTAATAAGTGTAGTGATGGGTAGTATGCTCTATTGTAGGGGAAATGTATTTGTTTGTTTGTTTTTTTTTTAACAATTTTTATTTCGAACTAATATTCGATTATCTTGGTTCGCATAATCGGTTAGATAAATAATCGAATCGGCACACCATTACCTCACTCACACGGAGGGTTCCGAATTTCCGATCGCCATCTAAAATATTATTAAATATCTGGAAGACGCGTGTTCGTACGACTAACTTTCCACTGATTCTAGCTAAATTAAGCCCTTTAAGTACTTAAATGGAAGATATATTATTCAATACTGCATGTACGCTTCACATACATTATGTTAGTAAAAGTTTACTAAGCAAACAAATCGACGGAAGCCCACAAATTTTACAAATGAAACGCTTGCGCGTGCAAATTTTTCCTGTGCTGCCATCTAGTTGCGTCCAGGTGAATTAATTTCAAAGGATATTACACAGGTAAGTTATTTGTAGTTGATTGCAGATTGAACACAGAGCTCTGCTCGGTATTTTTTGCACAAAATATGACTCTGCCCGACATCTATTGACAAATAATAATACTATTTTTTTCAATTGAGAGCAACTAACTGTTACAACTACACAATAACACTACTTCTACTACACAAAGCTACTTCTACTCGCCAATAGATGTCGGGAAGAGTCATATTTTAAGTTGATTATCGATAAAGTTGTTTATTGAAAACACGAATAAAACAACATTTCTGAAAATGAATCCTAGCTAGATAGATTTATCGCCCCTAAAATCCCCTGTATACTAAATTTTATTTAATCGTTGAAGCTTTTTCCGAGATTCAGATTCAGATTTCGAGATTAAGGTAAACACGATAGCGCCATGTATGAAGATTCATAAATCGTAAAAAACACGTTTTTTGTTTTAAACCCTTTAATTTTTAACTTTGTTCTGTTCTTAGTATTTGTTGTTATAGCGGCAACAGAAATACATCATCTGTGAAAATTTCAACCGTCTAACTATCACGGTTAATGAGATATAGCCTGGTGACAGACGGACAAACAGACAGACAGACAGACAAACGGACAGACAGACGGACAGCGGAGTCTCAGCAATAGGGTTCCGTTGGTACCTTTTGGGTTCGGAACCCTAAAAACAAGAACAGTCGTTAAATCCCGATATATTTTGTTTGAGGTGAATGCTGAACACAAATTATTATGTTTTTACTAGGGGAGTAGTCAAGCTATATGCAATATGCATTTTACATTATTTCTATTAGTAGCCTTAGCGGTGTGTTAAGCGAACATTTACTTTGCCGACAATTACGCGCTATAATCATATTATTTATTGCAAAAAGATTTCCTTAAAATCTTTGTTTTATTGTTTATGTTTTCCAAATGATTAACTAAACAAGATCAGCCGAAGTTCGTGCTCAGTGGCGTGGCTTAGGATCTCCTAAGCCTAAGCCTATGTCCAGCTGTGGACGGAAAGTGACTGATGCTAATGATGATGATGAAAATTTTACACCTTACAGGTTTGTATATTAGTTTGTTTGGTACCTCTTCATCTTTGAGTATACTGGCTTATTAAGTGCCCCGCGGCTTTGCCCGCGTTAAGAACTTCTTTTATTTATCTAAAACTTTTCTTTCGTAAAAACCTTTCTATCATAAAAATACATCAAAAAAATCCTGCATCACGTATTTACTTATTGATTTACAGAAATACTTATGTAAAGTACCTATCGAACATGACAGACTATCTAATCTAGTTTCTCCATACAAAATTTAAGCCCCCGTTCCATCTCTTTAAGGAAAGAATTTTGGAAAATCCTTTTTTCGCGGATACCTACGTCATAATAACAAATTCGTCAAATTTCAGCGTAATCCGAAACAGTATTGATTTTCAGACTTTGTTCTTTGTTCCCCACTTCACCCTCGTAGGGGTGGAATTTCTAAATCACGTATTAGCTTATTTGTTTACGTAATAACGTAATATATAAGAAATTGTGTGAAGTTTAAAATAAAAATTACTATCTAATCTTGTTTCTCCATACAAACTTTGAACCCCCTTTTCATCCTCTTAAGGGGTGAATTTTAGGAAATCCTTTCTTAACGGATACAAACGCCATAATAACCACCTGCATGCCAAATTTCAGTGCAATCCGAAACAATATGGATTTTTAGACTTTTTTTACCCCACTTCACCCTCTTAGGGGTGAAATTTCAAAATAGCCTGAAACACGTTATTACTAATTTATTTACTGAAACACTTTTGTGAAGTTTCGAATAAAAAATACTATCTTATCTTGTTTCTACACATTCTTGTTTCGGGCTTTTTTGAAATGCGGGTGGCATTTCAACGTATTCATACGTATTTACTTATTTATTTACAGAAGTACTTGTGTGAAGTTTTAAATACAAAAGTCTATCTAATCTTGTTTTCCATACAAACTTTGAACCCTCGTTTCATCCCCTTTAGGGGTGAATTGAAATTGGAAAATAGTTTCTTTACACCTGTACGTACTAAGACAAATATACTCTTAAAATTTCAACTCTCTACGACCAGTGGTGTAGGCTGTGCGTTGTCTGTCAGTCAGTCAGCAGTATGTCAGGACAAAGATTCTTATAGTATTAGATAGTATCGAGCTTTTATTATAGATAGTATCAACACCAATATTATAAAATATGTGAAAGTCAGTTTGTATATTTGTTGTTTTGGTACATCTTCGTCTTTGAGTATACTGGCTTATTTATCTGAGCTCTTCGTGGTCAAACGGCTCTACCAATTTGGCTGAAAATCTGCAGGTAGATAGGGAATATAATAGAATACGGCATAGAACTTAACATTTTATGACTCGGGCTAAGTCATGGGACGCAGCATGTGTGTAAATAGTATATACTATATCAAATATTCTATCTTAGAACGCAATAACACCCGGTGACAGCGTAAATGCATGTCTGTAAGATATAAAAATATTTATAGTAATTTTACTGTAGTAGCGGTGACATTGAGTTCGCGCACCGGGTGCAGCCGCGCCGTGCCGGCAGCGCCGCCGTCACCGGCCGCTCCATCGTCGCGCGCTTCAGGCAGCGCGCTCTCAAGGACACCGTCGTGGCTGCCGCCCGGAAGAACCGGAACGTCACCACAAAGGCGCTGGGACTAGGAGGTGAAGTGAGAAGAGTTTTTGTGAACGAGCACCTGACCAAGGAAAACAAACAGCTTCTCAGATCGTGCGAGACCAAGGCTGCGGAGGGCAACTACAAACACGTCTGGACAAAAAACTGTCGGATATACATAAGAAAAACGGACACATCACCTCCTATTCCAATCATATGCACGGCGGATTTGGACAAGATATAGAAAATGCATCATTTGTATCGGTACCGTTTATTTACACAATAATCACATATTACATATTTCATTATTCATTACTTAACCTATTTTTTACACTAACACACACATTACCCACATATCGTACACAAATAGTCACAAAAATAATTATAAAGAGTATTACTTTCAATATTAACCTACATATCTACTATATACATTCGTTAAATCGACGAATACCAATGGCGAATGAGTTAAATCTGTTAGCACGTTTATTACATAAACTTGTTTATAACTTAATACTCGTATTACTACTGTTTATCTGCTACAGTCACAGCAACATACTTAAATCTATACACTATCGTGAGCCCATTTCGATCACTGTACATGAATCGTTCGATAATTATAAGTTGCACTATAAGATTCACTATGGTTCACATTCACAATGGATTCCACATGCAAATTAACTATCATGTATCAAAACGTACGCGGGTTAAGAACAAAAACGAACGAGTTCTTCAACAATTCACTGATTTGTGAGGCCGATCTCATTCTGGTGAGCGAGACATGGCTCTGTGACGGTATACTCGACGCAGAGCTGTGCAGCCAGCGGTACGAGGTGTTCCGGCGAGACCGGGGCTCGCTCGGCGGGGGTGTTGCCGTGCTGAGCGCGGCGCGGCTGGCTGCGCGCGCGCGCCCCGAGTGGAAGCGTGACGACCTGGAGTGCGTGTGGGTACCGCGCATCTCGAGCCTAGCGGCCGGCGCCGGCGGGCCGGGGCCCTCCCGCTCCCTCCGCGACCTTCACGTCGGTGTTGTTTACCTGCCTCCGGATAGATTTATACCTACGCGCGTAGGTAAACTGCTCGACATAATATCGTCGATTCTTGATGAACACCCGAATGATTACATTATGTTAGCCGGGGACTTTTGCATCCGATGGACTTCGGACGATACGATCATCTTAAAAAAAGGCTCTGTTGATATTCAGAACTGTGCGTCTATGTTAGTTAATAAAATGTCTTATACAGGCTTCGATCAATATAATACCTTAGTTAACTCGCACCAAAACACTTTAGATCTGGTCTTTGCGAACTTTGCACTGGGACTACAGAAGTCTAAATTTCCATTAGTAAAAGAAGACATCAGCTACCATTCCGCGTTAGTCATGGATGCGACATATATTTTGATACCGCCTATAAAAAGAGTGCCTTACATAAAGCGCCTGTTTCGACGTGCCGATTACGCGGCTTTGAACGAACACTTTTCTAACGACAAGTGGCATGAATCGCTTGTAGACTGCAGTGTTGAAGATGCGGTGAATAATTTTTACACTCTCATCAATAATGCTATAGACCGACATGTACCGCAGGTATCTATCTCACAAACACATATATATCCGCCCTGGTACACTCGTGAATTAATAAAATTAATCAAGGAAAAAGCTAAAGCTCACATGAATTGGAAAAAATATAATAATAAGCTTGAATATCGGTCTTTTTCATACTTACGAGCAAAAGTTAAACTACTACAAAATCGTTGTTACCATAATTATATTGAATTCTCTCAAGAAAAAATTAAATTATGTCCTAAGCTATTTTGGTCTTATATTAAATCTAAACGAAAAAACAACACTGACTACCCAAAATTAATGTTCTACGATAATCAAATATTAAACAATCATAAAGATATATGTTTATCATTTAATGATTTTTTCTGTAAAAACTTTAGTGCAGCCTCATCTCACTCAAACTCAATCTGCAGCGCTGTCCCCGTCACCAGTTCTGATACTTTACATACTATTCATGTTGAAGAACCATTTATAAAGAAGCTTCTTAAAAATACAGATCCTAATAAAGGTGCCGGAAGCGACATGATACCATCTGTTTTTTATACTAACTGCGCTAATTCTCTAGCCAAACCTATCACTATTTTGTTCAATCTCTGTTTTCGCGAAGGATGCTTTCCGAAAATTTGGAAAACTGCCCATATAGTCCCCATACATAAAAAAGGCACCAAATCTGCAATAGAAAATTATAGGCCAATATCGATTCTTAATACTTTAAGTAAACTGTTAGAAAAAGCCGCGCATCATTATCTGTATCCTTTCATATCTCATCCGAGGTCGCTCGACTAATACTAACCTTGCTATTTTTACCAACGACGTGTTGCGTGGTATGGACGAAGGGTCGCAGGTCGATGTAATCTATACTGACTTCGAAAAAGCCTTTGATCGCGTCGACCATATAATTCTGCTCCGGAAGCTGCAGGAACTGGGGGTCTGTGGAGATCTACTGAGATGGATGGAATCCTACCTTCGCAACCGCTGTCAAGCGGTAGTTGTTGGTGGACATCGGTCTGACTATATGAACATCCCTTCAGGCGTACCCCAAGGATCAATCCTTGCCCCGTTGCTCTACGCGGCATACCTTTACGATGTCGGTACATGTTTCCAGTCTGCTAAATACCTAATGTACGCAGATGACACTAAAATTTATCTCAATGTCCGAACTAAATCTGACTGCGATCAGCTTCAACACGATTTAAATAAACTTGATTTATATTATAAAGAAAATAAAATTACCATAAATATTAATAAATGTATGTGTATGACATTCACCAGAAAGAGAAATCCGATAAAATACGTATATAATATAGCTGGCACTCCCATCAACCAGACTAACTTAGTTAAAGATCTTGGAGTTCTCTTAGACAGCAAGTTATCATTTAACGATCACATATCAGACATTGCTAATAGATCATATAAAAATCTAGGCTTTATTTTACGTGTCAGCAAACCCTTTTCCGATATTATGTGCCTTAAAGTATTGTATTTTGCCTTTGTCAGAAGCATTCTAGAATACTGTTCAAATATCTGGAACCCACATTACGTAAAATACACACACGATCTTGAAAGAATACAAACTAAATTCATAAAACATCTTAATTACCGCTCACATCGTATGTATGATGACTATAATGAATCTTGCAAAATCCATAACATCCTAAGCTTACGTGACAGACGGACGCTCTTAGATATGATGTTTCTTTATAAAAACTGTGTTGGAATGATAAACAGTACTGAGCTTCTAGAAAACTATCTGAGACTGCAGGTCCCAGCAGTTCGCAAAAGAAGCACAAGAAGTAGTCCTTTTTTCAACCTCCCGCGCTCGCACACTAATTATTATCAAAACTCAATTATTTACAGAACACAAAAAACGTTTCATGAACAGTTTAGCTCAATCGACCTATCCAATAATAATATACAACAATTTAAAAATCTTGTGACTAATATATTAACAGATAAATAGGTTACACACACGCACACAAACACCCTACACGCACGCACGCACACACACACGCACGCACGCACACACACACACACACACACACACACACACTCACACACACACACACACACACACAAACACACACACACACACACACACACACACGCATAAACATAGTACATTTATATAAATATATATATAATACCTCTGCTCTCTATTTGAAATAAATTATATAAAGTAAATCCGTTATTAGATGTAAGTAATAGTATATAAGCCAATCTATGTTTTATAAGATCTGTGGATTTTGTAATAAAGAAAATAAATAAATAAATAAATACTATAGAAACTGCCAAAACCATAAACTGAAACGGAAAATACTGCTGATAAAATGTTCCTCCACGGACTAATAAAACGACATCTTATTTATTATAGGTCCAAATATGTTTATACTGATGATGCTTAGGAAATAGATACCAATATGATATAACGTACATAGAATTTTCTTTTACATCTTATAGGCTAGCGTTTGACTACTATCTTGCCTATAAGCGATGATATGCTCGAAGATGGTGAACACGCTAGGACTTGGTAAATACACTGACTCTCAAGGGCTATGTGCTGCTGAAACACCGTAATATAATACTTTTTAGCAGCAAGTCAGGCGGAACATTCATATAATATGCTCCAGCCAACTGTGGAAAATCTATATCTAAATATGATTTATTTTCAACCGGCTTCCCAAAATAAGGAAGTTCTCAATTCGGTTGTGTTTTTTTTTACGCGATTATTCCGTCAATTGTGAACCGATTTGAATTGTTATTACTTTTTAATCGGTAGGGTACGTTTTCGATCGATATAGTCCATGTGTAATTTCATCGAGATCTGATAAGTATCTCCAGAGATATGACAATAAACTTTTGGTAAAAATTGACGATGAAATGGGGAAATGGAAGTCGGTAGTTTTAGTTTTAAAACTATCTTCATTATTATGTACAATGCTTACGACCTAGCAAACGTACTTAGCGTTAATTTTGTTGTAATCATTAGCTGTGGCACATATTGGCCCCGCGGTTTTTCCCACGTTAAAAGTTACTTCTCCATTGGGTGATTTTAATTCTAATTTATAATTTTTCCTAAGTCGTACTGATGCGAACAAAAAGAACAAAAATATTGATCGTGCCATTATTTTTAGTTTTTGTAAGACTAACGCACGGCAATTTATTAATGATATCTAATAATTTCAAAATCACTCCATTTCCAGTCTTACTAGAGTAGATTTGTAAAATTAATAAATGCGTAATGATGAATAATCAAGAAACATTTTCTACGATACATTATACGAAGCGAATACACTGTTACTCCTAAAGTAAGGTTACACAAAAGTTGCTATCAATATTTATGCAGGGTCGAGACAAAATGGATTATTCATAAAGAAATATGTCTCGCGAAAAATATAGACCATTAAAGCATGAGGCATAAAATATATATCTATAAAAGAATATGAATGAAGTATCTTACATCACTTTTTGGCTATCATAGTACTAGATAATTACATTAGGTTGGGCTCTTCGTAAAATGGACGTATTGTTATTTGTTTTATGTAATGGTAGGCACACACCTTCAGAAAGCCTAGTGCGAGTTTCTTCAAATTAGTTTGCTTACTGGATTACGAGAATTGTATGGAATTAAATAGCACCATCTAGTGTGCATAATATGTTACAAAGTAATATCTATACATATCTGCGTTTACTATAAATTTATCGAGTAAGTAAATTTATCTAAGGAAACTCGCACTACTCACACTGCCCGCCTAAAGCAGTCTGCCCACTAACTACACTATCATCATACCATGTTGTTCTAGCGTCTACTAATATTTTGCCGATGGCGATATCTACGTTCCTTGTAACACGTGACGTTGCTATACCGGGATTATAAATAAGTTGTCTGACTTGTTTTTAGGGTTCCGTACTTCAAAAGGTAAAAAAGAAACCTTTATAAGATCACTCTCTTGCCCGTCTGTCTGTCTGTCCGTCTGTCACCACCGATTTTCTCAGGAACGAGTGGACCTAGAAAGTTGAAATTTGTACCAAATACTGAGGTCCCTATTATTAGGTGTATAAAAATCAAGGTCCTGACTCAACACGATAAAAAGATATTATGGGCAAATTTAGATTTTCGCGAAAACCTGTAAGTACCTACCAAAATGTACCTTCATTTTCAACTTATTCTATTTTACGGAATGTACCTTTACTTGTGCTGTTAGACCTTGCTTTTAACGAAAATTGACAATTCTAGGTCAACCCTATAGGTTTTGGGTCGAAAACCTAAAGGGTACTTCCCGTTGATCTAGTCATGAAATTTGGCAAGAAGCAAGGTCTTGAAGCACGTATATAGGAATAAATCTGAAAACCGTAAATATGTAGTTTAATAATATCAAAAAGGTAAATTTACTATTACAGACTTATTCTTTGTGGTTGGTGCAATAATTTTTCTATTAATGGAACTAAAACTTTAAGTTTGTACTTTAACCTAGTTCGACCAGTTTGGGAGCCTCGATGCGCAAGTCTAACACGCACTTGACCGGTTTTTTTGAAGCAAATTTATATACCCTAAAATTTAAAATTCGCGGATAATACGCGGATGCTACGGTCACTATAACCGTTACGTACGGGTATGTATCATGATACGCTATTGATACCTTTAGTTTGCATAGTAGGTAGTTCTTGTAGTTTTTTATTTGTATTGTACCGCACTTTATATTCCTCTGATATGGGCCGGAGATATTTTTAGAGCTGGTTTTATTCTATTATCAAATGCATCAGTTCTTGTAGTTGTCACGTTCCTATCTGTTCATGATATGTTTATAGTACGGTCATGGTACGGTGTCGTAGGCAGACTCCTTAGTACTAAATGGTTACTGTCAGCTGGCTGTAGATTAACGACCTTTGAGGAATTTGTGTTTAAGAATTACCACAAATAAAAAAAACATGAAAGAAGATTGAAGTATTTTGAAGAAAAGAATGAGATGACAACTTCTGGCCTTTCAGACTTTTTTTTTTGCATAACTAGCTCTAAAGACAAAACAAGAAGCCAAAGGTAGCAGCACAATTAAAATCTAAAAATCGGTCCCACTTGACCCGTTAGAGGTATGAAATTTTAATACTTTTGGAGTGTCCATTCGCTCCGCAGTAAAATATATATTACTATTTTTTCCATAACGGGTACAGTCAATGATAAAGAATTTATAAACACTAAATTATTCAAATGTGTCCAACTTATTGTATTTAAATCAAAAATGTTCTTCCTGGATGTACGCGTGCGTAAGTGTAATGTTATGTGATTTTTTAACAGGGCGGGTGTGCCCATGGTGGTGTAAGTAAGGGCAAGTGGGACAATTAGCTATTGAAGGTCAAGATTTTGAAGGTCATGTGGGTCCGAGACCAAAATCAAGTAGGTACACAAAACACACATAGAAAACTGACAGCAGTGTTAAGATAAGGCATACTACTCACAGATTTATAACTGAAGCTCTGCTGTTACCTTTTAATCTTTTCCGTGCACCTGGAGGAAGGAAACAATTTCATAGCACAGGATCAAAGGTAAAGTAAGCATTTAAGTAGGTAACGAAACGGCGAAAGCTAAAACATGGTATTAACAACCTTTGAAGGGAGCCTCGATTTATATTTTGGCTGCAAAATAGCTTCAAACTTTCGGCATTGTGTATCTACATTCACTCAATGAAATTTTGGGTTTAAGCACTTTTAGTTATTTCAAATTACAATAACAGTCAATTACATTTGCGAAACCGGCTCGTAGGAATATTTTTCTTAACAAAACAATATTCTCTCATACGATAATACTAGTCGTAAGTCTTCTGTTTTTCGTAGGCTCGTGGTTATGGTAAACATATAATCCATAGAGCACCACACATGGATAACGAATATAGGGTAAAAAGGCTAAAGATTTAAAGCGTAGGCATTCTAGTAATAAAGTTCTATGGGCTGTAAAATCAAACGCTGTTGTTTTGTCAGGTAGATAGCTACTACGAGTTTCAGTCTGACGGCTTATTAATACGCCACAAGCTAGGCTAGTCAGGGCAAATACAAACACATTAATTTGGCCCGAGAAATTAAACGCCCAAGCCCCTGAGCAAACTTTATGTCAAAGCTATAATTTGCAGAGCCTACTACAATGGAAATGTTTGATACGTCAAACATTTCAATTGTAGGCTCTGCAAATGCAGATAAAATGCAAATAGCTCTACAGAGAAAGGTAGGGCTACACAGTGGCGTCCTGCGATCTGCGGGCGCGATCTCAGTAATTTTCAATAGGGAAGATGCAATATTTTTAATTTTGCTTTCATTTTCAAGAATTATGTGTAGAATAGTACACCCAAATTTTTTTTTTCTTAACTTATTCATTTATCCCAAAAGAGGCGGTTTGAAAGTCTCCATTTTTTATAACACGCGAAAACGTTACTATATCGATGACGTCAGATTTGTCGATGTTGATTTGATTTATCGTGTCACTCAACTGCCTCTTTGTTGTTTCAGCCAGTGTGACCAGCTTCCGTAAAATTATATGATTTTAGCAGAATTATACCATAATATATTTTATTTTTATTTATAAGTGCAAACCGTATATAAGGGTCCTTATTTCAAAAATTCTTGCGTAATTCTTCGTGTACCTTGTACCTATTACCTTAGGGATTTATTTCTTTTTGTGCATTTTTCATTTGGAATACTGAGTTTTTACAAAATAATAATTTAATATCGTTTAAAAAACTGGGCAGTTATCTAGTTTGACATAAATTAATGACACAGTACTGAATATAAAACATATAAAGCCATAGCATAGCTGGCTTCATTATGTATTTTTACCTGGTCAACCCGCTTACGCTTATTTATTCCATTAATGCCATTTCTATAATTTCGAACTCGCCATAAGGTTCCATTGTTGAGCTGTAATGACAGATAGATGTAGAAGATGCCGAATAAAATAAATGCGAATATTTCACTGCGATTTTTACATACCGTAGTAGTTTAGTCCCTTTGACTTATACACTTGAGAACTCTGCACTTTCAACAAAAAAAAAAACATGTCATCATCAACTTTTGGCAGATTCCTTAAATCAGCATTGGTAAATCCTACTTACATTTTCTCTGAATTAAGTTGGTTATGTTTATTTACGTAATTTACGTTTTGCGAAAATCACGTATCCTACTGGCAAGCCACAGACTAAGTAGAGATGTATTTATATTCTCTTTGGTAGAGATTATAGAAGAGATGCTACTGAACATAGTAGTAGTAGTATAATATATTATGGTACCTACTATTTGCTACTGAACTACTTACAAGCCGACAAGAATGACGTCACTACGCGCTGATGGGCGTTTCAATATACGTTTCGTTTCACGTAACTTCAAACTCTTTTTTTTTTAAAATACATAATTATATAAAGAACAAAAATACAGTGGGCCTTCTTTTGTATTTTCTTATTATTTTATTCACATATTATTCATAAATATTAGCTCAAGGATCGGCCGTGTCTAATATACTGTTCTCATTACTGCTAAACGACTTGCCTGACGTAGTAACTGCGGCCGACGTGCTTATGTACGCGGACGACGTCGCGGCAGTGGTTACAGCGCCGTCCGTTGACGTGCTCGAACGACGACTGAACGAGGCGGCGCGACAACTCGCCTCATGGTTTCGTGACAGTGGACTAGTTTTAAATTTGACTAAGACCCATTACATGCATTTCTGTCTGGGCGGACATCGGCCGCGGAAGTTGCAGGTCTATGCTGAAAGTGGGACTGAGCTGCATCAGTGCGACACCACCACATTCCTGGGCTTCGAGCTGGATAGAGCTCTCACCTGGGAGTTTCATATCGATAGGGTCTGTGGAAAGCTAGGCAGTGCATGCTTCGCTCTCTATAGGCTTTCTCGCTTTCTTCCCGAGAGTGTGGTGCGGTCGTGCTACTTCGCGACGGTGCACTCGGTGCTACAGTACGGCACGGAGCTCTGGGGCCGTGCTGCGGAGTGGCTGCGCGTGTTTAGAATGCAGAAGCGTGCCGTGCGTGCTGTAGCTCGTATTAAATGGTCCGATTCTGCCCGACCATATTTCAAACAGTTAGGTATACTGACACTTCCATCTATGGTAATCTACCAGGTGGCAGTGTATGTTAGACTGAACCCTGACTTGTTTGCAAAAAATGGAGACCACCATCCGTTCAACACACGCCGCGCGGGGAAATTGGCGTCTGTATCACGCAACATGGCAAAATCTGATAAGCTGACGCATGTCATGGGCCCATCAGTTTACAACAGACTTCCTGATACAGTAAAGCAGGCACCGAGTCCTGCTTCTTTTAAAATAAGACTAAAGAGCTGGCTTATCGACCAGGCCTTCTATACATACGGCGAATTTATACATTCTGTAAAGGATTAATTATTTTATTCATTATATGTTATTATATTATTTTCTTTTTATTATATTGTTGACATTATTATTATTTTAAGTGATTTCGAGTATTTACAATTGACATGTATGATAATAATATGAATAAATGAATATGAATAATATGAATAATATTATTTTTATATCTTCCCTATTGTTTTCTGATCGCGTTTGGTGTGAACCAGTCGTAGTACAAATACTACTGCGCTATATTCTGATCGCCGCTTAGATCGCGCACGCAGGTCGCTGCGGTGTGTCCGTACCTATACCTACTTAAGGAATTGGTGGCATATGTAGAGCTTCGGTTAAGCTGTCATAGTAACTGTGGCATTCTAAACAGCGATTAGTTCTAACACAATCGATGGTATCGATAGTTAATTATACCAAATGTGGAAGATTATATCGATGTTCCGCCTGAGTTGCTACCAAAAAGTATGAACTCCATCAACTAGAAAATTTATATACTTACGGTGTTCCGGCAGCACATGGACCTTGAGAGTCAGACCATTGGCTTAGCGTGTTCACCATACTCGGCCACATCAACGCTTACCACCAGGCGAGATAGTGGCCAAACGCTAGCCTATCAGATATAAAAAAATCAAAGGGTTCAAAATTACTTCTTAATAGTACTTTTTAAACATAATCTAAACTGAAGCTGTATTTGACATTGAAGAATGAGAGCTAAAAGCTTTTATAGGGTAAAAATACAATCTCGCTGATATTCCAGTGTTACTTATAAACGTGTCTCAAATTTTGAGCAATTGCTGAACTATTGATCAAGGAAAATCTCACTCATAAACGGTAATCAAAGTTGAGAGGTCGTTGAGAATTGCATTGACGAAATGTTTAGGAAAATCAAGTACATACAATAATTAAATGTCATACATAATAATAAAAAATATCGAAGCTTTTCAAATACACAAAACTACCATGAAGTTGAACCATGGAATTGAAGGCTGAATAAGAAAAAAATAATAGCACAATAAAATACTTGGCTATAGGAATGTTTATTAAAATTTGTTATATTATCATGCCTGAGTAGCCATTAGCCAAGCACGCTCAGTAAAACATATTAAAAGGTCTTTTGATTAGATGTTCTCGTAGCTTGAAGTAGTAGATACAAAAAAGATTAAAATTATTGTACATTTTGATTAAAAAAAATTAGGCAGTGAAATTATGAAATAGGGTTATAATTTTGGTTGGCCTCTGGAAATCTTTATCTACCAAATGTATTCCCAGGCAATTCAAATAGTAAGTACACACGCAAAAAATACAGAAAAAAAAAAGATTTACTTGGTCTAATCAATATCATATTTAAACGTATTAATATACCTTGATGTAATAACAGACTAAACAGAAATAGTATTCTAGGCGTAACGTGTTCACCATTATCGCGAGGTGAGATAGTGGTCTACTAAAGATATTTTAATAATTTAAAAACTAAAACAACCGACTTCAATGACCCGCGAGTCAATTTCAGTAGCAAGTTTGAGATGTTTATCGTCATATCTCTAGAGATACTTATCAGATCTCGATGAAATTACAATGTAACCACGTCGGAAACGTACACTACCGATAACAAAAATAATCATTTGAATCGGTTCAGAATTGACGGAGTAATCGCGTAACATACACACAAAAAAAACATGAGACGACGACGAATTGAGAACCTCCTTTGTTTTTGGAAGTCGATTGAAAACTCACTCGTTTACGTGATCACATCTTACACTAGTTAAGTATTCAATATAAAAACGTACGTGTTCATATTATGGGAGTCCGAGTGCGATGCCATGGGAGGCAGGAACCTCGTCAGCGGCGGCCGAAGCAACATCTGTCTGAATGTCTGTCGGAACTGCCGCGACATCGAGCAGTACAGCACAAAGTTTATCGATCCATTCAGAAGCGCCAGAAAGTCCATCATCTCCCCAAACAGGTTGTAACACTTCGTGAAGAAGCACCAGCCCATCAAGCCACTCAATAACCCAAGGATCCCTTGAGGAAGTTCTGTCACTAGAAACAGAAGCAAAACTGCGAGCAGCATTTTCGTTGTTCTATCCGTCCTTTTGTCTGCTTTATGTTGTCTTTTCACCATCTTCTCAGCTGCGGAACAGTTGTTATAATTTCGTAGGTTCTTTTGATGCTGATTGGCGCTGTATAGTGCTCTTATCAACCATATGCTTATAACTGTCAGTATAAAGCAGGGAAGTAGCTTGATGACGACTGCGTGCACCCAGAAATTAACTTGATACAGAGACCCATGGTGGTCCGAGTCGACGTGATAAGCTGTCATCGGGTTGCCGTAAACATCAGTGGTAGGCTTCTCGTGAATATTAAAGACCTGTGGATGAATAATCGCATTGATTTTTGTTTCATACAAAGAGAATAATTAACGGAAATTTTATGTAAAATGTACTCGTATAATTGAATTTAAAGTCGACATTGTATGGAAAGCTGAAATATTATTGGAATGACTAGGGTTGTCAGGTCTGTGTTGTAATTTTTTTTTAATAAGTCATTTGTTTCGTAATTATGTTTGGTGTGATATGGTCAAAACGGAAACCATCGAATCTCAAGTTATTTCCATAATTTTACGCGAAAAGTTCCTAAAATCAACGAAATTGGGTTTTTATTATAACTTGTTCCCGTCATTTTAATTAATTCGGTAAATAAGAAATTATCAGAGTGTAATCCCGAAGAAACAATTTTAATACTGATAATCTTCGTACTTCATGAATATGTTTTTTAGGCCTGAACCTCTTGTTGTGGCTGCATGAAAGGCAAGAAGCAGGTTCATAGAATAGTTGTTTTCTTGGAAATAACTAGTATGTATGAATTTAAAAAAATACCCTAAATGACCTACTTCTTGATCATAGTCCCAAGTAAGAAATGAATGCTCTAGCCTTTATTGTTATTATTATTGTTATATTGAAGAAAATGAAATAAAATTGCGACAAGAAAAAAAGAAAATCGCAATTTTCTTAAAAAACTGTAGATTTTCGCTGAATACAACGGAGTCATTAGGGTAGCCCTAAGACCCCTTCAACGATGGTTTTGTTTTAAACCATTTTAAACCCGACACCCTGTACATACATACTTGTATGATAGTGAGAGTGAGACTAATAACAACCAATAATAAAACGTGACACTACTAATCAAAGAGTTATACATATATTTGATACTAATACTTAAGAATGAGGTGGCGTTAATAATGTTTTAGTAAAAACTGTTCTCTCCTTCTGATAAAGTTATAAGTAGGTACTAAAGTTTTTTGTAATAAAAAAGAAGGCATCAAAAAGCTTTATCTACGTTTTAAATTGCAAAGAGACTAACAACAAGGCTAAGAAGAATATGTCGATCAACATACACGTCTATACGACAAATTGTTCGTATACCAAGTTGTTACCAGATTTTTATTACAGCTGCTGAAATAAATTGCGTTTAGGACAGTTTTGACAACCCTATGCAGAGCGCTCGTGTCATAAAAATATATGATTCCATCAGCGTGAAAGGATAGGTAGAGGTACTCACCATAAAAGTAGGAATGCAAAGTACGGGCGGCAAAAGGAAACTGGTCAGTATTGCGATGCTACACCGCCGCTCTGTGCACAGTATGTGACTTTTGTCGGAGTACCTATAAAAACATATTTGATATAGGCGCTTTCTTAAAGCAAATATGTGAGTTCGTAGAGATTCAACGGATTGCTGATGTCTTACCAGATGAACGCAGTGATTTGTCATGTCATACTGAATAAATCTGTCAAATCTTTTGTTTTCTTTTTATTTGCTTTCAATTGAAGTATAAAACTGATTTTATTTCTTAGATTTCTATATAAATATTTTTAAAAGCTCAATAAACCTCAAAACGAATCTATTCGCTTTGAGGCTTTAAACAGTGACATCACAATAGGTTCACACCAAAAGCCACCTAGCGAGAGTAGTAGGAATATATTTTTTCATTAAAACGGCTAATTGTAGACGATATTCTAAAATTATGCGGATAAGTCGTTTTATTTAGACAAAGCATGCTATTCCTAAATGTTCTGGTGTAGTAACAGTTTTTTTTAAATATATCCAGCATTTGATCACTATCTCATCTGTTGGTTAGTGACACAGAATAGTACACTTAGCACCATCTTACTTTAACTATAACAAACGTCAAAAATCAGTCAAATTCCATACAAAAACACCGGTTATAGTTATAGTTCCGGTTAAAGTAAGATAATGCAACTCAGCCTAAGTTGTTACTACTTCATCTGTTCTGTGGTTAGTGGCGATGTGGTCTGGGACGATACGCCTAGAATGCGCACTGGCTCTGAAAAAAAACTCTGCCTAATGACGAATCTGTTGGCATAGTACGTTACATCTACTAAACAAAATTAACGTTTTTAAGCTTATCAAGTTTCAAAGTACAGGTACCTACATGAATCCTACGCAACCAGCTGGAAATCTTAGGAGTTCATCGTCACTAAGCATTTTTCAGGCTCTATTTTAAAATAAGAAGTCTTAGCTTTGGCGTCAGCTCTGTGTGAGATATATATTTTACAAGATTGACTCTGTGTGAGATATATATTTTACCATATGAGCATTAACTCTATAAGAAGCAAAAATTTACTTACTTTATAGCCACGTATCTCCATATAGCCAAAGATAGAGTTAAGAATATAGAAGCCGTGTGTAGAATTTGCGCAAAATGCATGTGGAATAGGATGTACGTTGCTTTAGAGTATCTAAAATCCAGCTCCGGCAGAATCTGAAAATAACACGATTTTTTAATAGATTCTACATAATTTTGATATTAAAAGAAACACAAAAATGGTAGTACAGCAATGAATTAAGATTCTAAGTTTACGTCTACGTCTCGGTTCCATATGTAATTAAAACGCACTCATTAAAGACATTTGTTTTTAGACATTTTGGTATTGGCGATGAGATGACTCGACGAAGTTTACCGAATGCTGCATATCCCAGCAGTATCGTTTTCTTGAAGTTGTTTCTACCCAATTGCTAGCTATGCCTAAGGTAGACATATTCATGAAAAACTTTGAGAGGAACTCCGTTACGGGCTATCGGTTCCAAAAGTTGGCCTCTGTATTCGAAATAAATTTAAAAGGCTTCATCGGTCCGCTAGAGGTTTACAAGTATCGTATTACAATACAGGAATTTCCCTGGAATTTCCATAATACTGAAACAATCTGCATGCTTATCAACGATATTGTAAATATTATTAGAGTACCCACTGATAGTTATGTAGATAATTATTATTACGACCTATCATGGATATTTGATGTTTTTATCTACACTACAACTTACTATCATATGCTGCACTAGAATCGATATTTTGATAGCACGTTACGCTTTGGTTTTGTGGGTTTCTGTTAAATGTTTTCTGGTTTCTGTTAAATGCAACACTTTTTTACTAGTTTTTGATCTTGAAATAGACAGGACGAAGAAGGAACAAAAGGGTTTGTAAGGTATGTGTTCAATCCTCAGATAATATTTAAAAAATTGAATAAAGGTACGACCACACCGCGGCGTCCTGCGATCTGCGGGTGCGATCTCCGTACTTTTCAATTGTTTTCTCATCGCGTTTGGTGTGAACCAGTCGCTACAAATACTACTGCGCTATCTAATCACCGCCTAGATTGCGCACGCAGTACGGTGCGGTGTGTCCGTACCTTAAATACACAACCTACGGCCACAGGAATACAAAGGGGCAAGAGAAATACTACACTAAAAATGCCGATTTGGGTCACCGTGAGAATGCATTATCACTTATCAACCGCGGACATAGTTATTAAATTATACAACCTAACCGTACGGATTAATTAAACATCTCTACTGGCGCTGAATGGGTGACAACTGGTAACAGGCTTTGGTTGTGGCTAGATTGATATTGATGATAGATGGCTATTTATAAAAATGAAATCGTGAACTTATAAATTCAGTAGATGTTCACTTACCAAGTATCTATAAATAGCGAAGGGTATATATTCGATCATGACGAAGACATCCGCCACCGCCAGCCACTTCAGCAGCCGGTTGATCGGCGCCGCTGCCATGTCTCGTCTCGTCAGCACCGCGATGTTCAGAGTATTGGATAACACGCCGATTGTACACACCTATGGATTATATTCTAGCGTCACATCAAATAAATACCACTGGCTGCTTACTATAATTATATTGTAATACGGGACTTATCGCGCTAAAAACATAATTTTATTTACCTCGACGTTTTGATCAAGTTGCATTGACCGTGGTCACGAGAAGGCTGAAGTTGTGGGTATCAGCATTGTTATGATTGAGAGTAGTTTGAAACTACCCTCATTTTATCTTGATCGGAGTTGCCATTGCGACAGGACAGGGCCCAAGCTACCGGTGATTAGGGCTGCAGCGAGAGGAACCTTCTGACGATGCGTGCTGTGTCAAGAAGTATCGCTTTCTTTATAGATAACTATACTGTGTCAACAGACGTAAAGATTCCTGGCACTTAAAACACGGGTTTTGAGCCTAGTTTAGGTGTCAGGTGTTTTTAAACTTTAATTTGTAATGTTTGCCTTTTCCGAAATAAAGATTATTGTAGGTATTACTGTCTTGTATGGTATTTTTATCCGACCGTTTCAATTCTTTTTTATTCAGATTATACGATTCATGATCTGAAATTGACTAAAGATTTCTTAGATATTAATCCATATGGATAAATACTTAAACTTGCTACTGAAAATGACAAGCGTGGCATGTGAAGCCAGTTTTGTCCTAAAATCTTTGCCAATCGTTCAACTACTGCGTCTGAGGCTTTACAATCAAACAATATAATAACTACTCCTGCTATTGTATTGTCCATTCAGTGTATAATTATAATACCTTGATATGACATAATTCAAGACCTTCTAATACTGTGACAATAGCGTATGGATTAATTATAATAACTTGGTAGTAACCTATGTGACGAGAGGAACGTAATGAGGTAATTAGGAAGAGCTCGGTATATTGCTAGATTCCTGTGGGAGGCAAGTAGGATGTAAACAGATCCTTTCTATTTTGAGAAAAGCAACCTTCACCTCGTTCCAAGAAGTTAGTTTTATTACATTTCCTCTACACGTGGAAGGAGCATTATATCGATGTTTCGCCTAACTTGCTACCAAAAAATAGCTCTTTTTTGTTGCCTGTTTCTGCCACAGAAAAGGAGCCTTTGCTACGAGACTCTTTCATGCCAGTTTTCGCTTTCATCGGGGTCACTTTAATTCTTCATACTGTATCTTTCTATATGTTTCAACTCGGTACATTTTGTTACACAATATTTTACAAATTATTCTTACATCTACTTTATAACCATTTTATTTATGTGTACATATCTATATACTTAAATATATTATTACAAACGCTTACTACCATCAAGTATACAGTCTGCTGCCAAAACCCTACGGATACTCTATACTTACTGGTTGTGGTACTTGTGGAAATTGTAAACGGTAATGAGACAAGGCGCAAGACTGACAGACTTTATCCCACCCACATAAAGCAAATGTCCCAACCTGTCTGCCAAGTGTACGGTCGGTACAAACTGTTAAGACGTTACAATACCGTGAAATTTAAATGTAACGTCAAAAACACGTAAATCTTTTCGTTACGACAACAACCTGCCACGTGCCGCAACGATTCAGGAAGACAGATTCTGAAGCTCTTAAATATTAATAATAGATAAAAACAACACTGGAATTTCTCCATTAAAGCGATTATTAATTGTCCTAAATAAACACCCGAGGGACATTGTTACTCTCCGTCATACTTTTCAAAATTGTTTATATTACTCCCTGGAATTGTTTTAGAGATAAGGTGTTCTTATGTTAATTTTATATTTATACCTGAATGACAGAGCTACCACGATTTAAATTAATTTTAGAAAATATAACAAGAAAATCTTAGAACTAAATACATTTCTAGAATGTTTTGATAATGGGCGGTCTTATCGCTTAGAGCGATCTCTACCAGACAACCTTTGGATGGACAGGAGCTAGGATAAATGCGGTCGGTGGCACACAATACCTGCAAAAATATGTAATGTAACTTTTTTTTTTTTGTTTCGAGAGCCTCGTTGGCGTAAATATTCGATGGCTTGACTTCTAATCGAGAGGTCGCCAGTTCAAACCCTAGCACGGTTGTTCGTCCACAGGTGGTAGAAGCATATTATATCGATGTTTCGCCTGACTTGCTACCAAAAAGTAGCTAGCTATCATCATGGAAAAAAGCTGCCGCCAAAACCTTCCGGTGTTCTGGTAGCGCGAGTTAGAGTATTCTAGTCTAGTCCTATCTTAAGGTACGGACAACCCCGCAGCGTCGTGCGTGCGCGATCTAGGTGGCGATCAGATAGTGCAGTAGTATTTGTACTGACTGGTTCACACCAATCAACAATTGAAAAGTACTGAAATCGCGCCTGCAGATCGCAGGACGCCGCGGTGTGACCGTACCTTTATTCACCATCTTCGACCACATCGTCGCTCAACACCAGGCGGGATAGTAGTCTTGTGATAGTGGTAAACGCTAGCCTATAAGATAATAAATTAAAGTAAATGTAACTAGGCTAGCTGTGCCCCGCGGCTTTCGCACGACTGTGCTTTTTTTATGATATCAGAGTTAATCTGTGTTATGTAAGCTATAACAATTAATCAAGACTGGATATAAGCCAAATATTATAGAAATCGATGTAATGATTTAGCCATGAAAAGTAATAGAGTTACCTACTTTTGGGTTTATTTAGATATTATCATTATTATTTTATTTATCACCCTCTAGATCTATAATTACCAAATCAGCTCCGCCCCCCCCATATAAAACTCCCTTATATATAGGTAATTACACGTACATACTCTTCTAAATGTATTTACCGTACTTCTTCCAGTACCGTTTCTATTTAATGAAAATCTGCTGTCTAACTAATAAACTGCCCTAACATCCCTAACAACGCATTTTGAGAGTTTAAATAAGAGATACCCAGTTTGCCAACCTTCTCGATAAATTTTACTCAACTCAGCTTTCGAACCCGTCTTCAAATAACATAATAACAGCTCATTACAACTTTGATAATGTTTACGTTTAATTAATTGTTTTTAGTTTTTGTTTTATACAAATAGGGACCAACTTCACTTGAATATTTTATTATAATTTAGAGAAATTTGAAAGTTTGATGTAACATTTTTAAGTTTTTTCGTTGCGCTAATTTTTTCACCTATTTTACAAGAGTGAGAGGTGTACAGTTCGTGTATTACTTATTTATGTTTTTAGCACTAAAAATATTATTATTTTTCTTTGAATTGTTTCACACTTTATATTTTTGTAAATTGTTAAACACAATCCAAAATTTCATCGTACCGACGGGACTTGAACCCGCAACCTCCGGAATAACATGTTCCGGTGCTTTGCCAATTAAGCCACGGTGCGAAGTATCGTTACGACGAAATTAGTGGATTGCATTTGTTAACCCAATTATGCATTGGTGGCGCCATCTATGACTACTTATTACGTAAGTTAATCATTCGGAAGAAATCATTACAGTTTTCAAATCCGACGAGAGATGTTGCACTGCGTAAATCAAATATTATGTTTCTTTGAATTGTTTCACACTTTATATTTTTGTAAATTGTTAAACACAATCCAAAATTCGGTCAAGTCCCGTCGGTACGATGAAATTTTGGATTGTGTTTAACAATTTACAAAAATATAAAGTGTGAAACAATTCAAAGAAACATAATATTTGATTTACGCAGTGCAACATCTCTCGTCGGATTTGAAAACTGTAATGATTTCTTCCGAATGATTAACTTACGTAATAAGTAGTCATAGATGGCGCCACCAATGCATAATTGGGTTAACAAATGCAATCCACTAATTTCGTCGTATCGATGGATCGAACCGTGGCTTAATTGGCAGAGCACCTGGACGTGTAATCCAGGGGGTGCGGGTTCAAGTCCCGTCGGTACGATGAAATTTTGGATTGTGTTTAACAATTTACAAAAATATTATTATTGTTATATACCGGCTGTATTTCACGTACCTTTAGTCGAATTTTCTCGACCTAGGTTTCGAGCGAGTCAGTCGCTCTTCCTCTTCACGTACCTTTAGTCGAATTTTCTCGACCTAGGTTTCAAGCGAGTCAGTCGCTCTTCCTCTTCACGTACCTTTAGTCGAATTTTTTCGGCCTAGGTTTCGAGCGAGTCAGTCGCTCTTCCTCTCGAGGAGATTTCTTCCTCGAGAGGAAGAGCGACTGACTCGCTCGAAACCTAGGTCGAGAAAATTCGACTAAAGGTACGTGAAAAACAGCCGGTATATAACAATAATAATGTTATAAATTCACGATAATTTTAAAAACTAAAAATATTTTTGTTCGATAGAGAAGAAAAGTAAGAAAAGTCCTAAATATGTATTTAGCTACAATTTTATTAATCCATTCAAGGCCCTGCGTAAGCACGCTAGGCCTTGAATTGAATTGGCCGAATCCATAGAAATAGGAATAATAAGGTAGTTATTCCTATTTCTATGGCTGAATCCGACCGCAACATCACTTACCAACAGATGAAATAGTGGTAAAACCATAGAGAAAGTATATAATATGGAAAGTAGGTAAATAATATGTAGAGATAACATTACCGTATGCGAATGAAATAGCTATAGAGATATAACCCGACTAAAACGATGAACACGTGATACATATGCCAGCTATAAGATAAAATGAACAACGTTATTTGGTCGGGTTATACACGACAGCGGGTGAGAGCCAATGGGTGCACTAGAACTTGGTTCCAAATATTGCTGGAACCAGTTTAGTCGCATACGCAGGTAAAGGATAAAACATTGTTGTTCATCTCGCTCTCTCATACTAGTGATTGTATAGTTTTATCCTTCTCATATTGTTATTATTATTTAAAAACAACATCCGCTTAATATTTAATAGGTGAATACTCAAAGTATTTCATCCATGGGTCAAACACTAGCCTATCAAATATTTAAGAAAAAACTCAAAATATGTTTGACGCTGTAAAGCGAAACAAGATATGGAACAGAAAATCACTCGCGAGACAAGTAAAGTCAGTTGAATGAAAATGAATTACTTACATTTTATAATGTGTAGGTATTATAACGACACCTGATTTTATTGTTAGTGCGAAAGGGACATCACACAAAACTACTAAAAGTTTTACGAAAAAGTTTGTCAGAAATATATAAAAATCAAAATAATTGGAAAATTATGACCAGGATCTTTTAACCCTTTACTCAAACAAAACTGCTGGATCAACTAAAATGTATCTATTACTGTAAGAATCTTCGTCCTGACATACTGACTGAGTGACTGATAGACAACGCACAGCCTAAACCGCTGGTCGTAGATACTTGAAATTTGGACAGTATATTTGTCTTAGTACTTAAGGGTGTACTAAGAAAGGATTCTCCAAAATTCACTCCTTAAGGGGATGAAACGGGGGTTCAAAATTTGTATGGAGTAACTAGATTAGATAGTTTTTTCTATTCGAACTTCACACAAGTGCTTCCGTAAATAAATAAGTAACAACGTGTTTCAGGCTTTTTCGAAATTCAACCCCTGAGAGGGTGAAATGGGGTAACAAAGTGTAAAAATCAATTATTTTTTGGGATTGCGCTAAGATTTGGCATGCAGATAGTTATTATGACGTTAGTATGTGTTAAGAAAGGATTTTCCATAATTCACCCCTGAAGGGGATGAAACGGATTTTCAAAATTTGTATGGAGAAACAAGATAAGATAGCCTTTTCTATTCGAAACTTCGCACAAGTATTTCAGTAAATAAATAAATAAATACGTGTTTTTTCGAAATGACACCCCTAAAAGGATGAAGTGGGGTAACAAAGTCTGAAATCAATTTTGTTCCGGATTCCGCTGAAATTTAGCATGCAGATAGTTATTTTGACGTAGGTATCCGCCAAGAAAGGATTTTTTCAAAATTCACTCAAAAAATTCAATTTCAAAATTTACTTCTAAATTTTAGGGGATGAAGCGGGGGTTCAAAGTTTGGATAGTCATTTTATTCGAGATTTCACACAAGTTCTTCTGTAAATAAATGAGTTAATACGAGTTTCAGGTTTTTTTTCAAAATGCCACCCTAAGAGGGTGGGGTAACAAAGTCTGAAAATCAATATTTTTCCGGATTGCGCTGAAATTTAGAATGCAGATAGTTGTTATGACGTAGGTATCTGCTTAGAAAGGATTTTCTAAAAATTCCCTCCGGATATTACTTATTATTTTTTATTATATATATATAAACTTATATTAGATATACTTATGTTCTTCTGTAAATAAATAAGTAAATACGATTTTTGCCAGGGGTTGGTAAAAAAGTCTGAAAATCAATTTGGTTTTTCTGGTTTTATAAATATGAATCACTATTTCCATTAACACGAAATTACTTGAAAACAGGTGAACCGATTTGGCTTTTACTTCTTTGATGTCTTTTATGATAGAAAGGTTTTTACAAAATAAAAGTTTAACTAAATAACAGAAGTCTTTAACGAGGGTGAAGCCGCGGGGTACTACTAGTATATAAAAATAAATTACTGTCATTGATTGATTTGCCATATAAATAATATGGGTAGAACATACGAGGAAAAATATTATTTATGACTGTGTCCACTATTTAGTGAGACCAATCAATAATCGAGCCATCCACAGAGTCACGGACAATCGGACCGTAAATCTGAAAGGGAAGCGACATCTTCTTAAGGACAAATTTTCAATTCAGCGAACATTCGAAAAATGTAGCCATAAATAAACTCGCCTATAAAGTGATGACTTCTGTCAAGGACAGTCACTGACACCGCCACAACTCTTTTACAATTCACTGCGCTGCGTCAGTTATCCAAAGACATTTGTTAATTCGCACATATTATCCTCTAATTTTACTGCTTTATGTCTTTTTACGGCTGACAAAGCAGAAAAACCACTAACAACATTTGGTTAGAACAACAAGCATTGGGTAAGAATTTTCGCGTGCTCGCCTCGATGGAAACAGAGCTTCACAGACTACATACCCAGATGATCTTTGCACAGCATTGACGACAACATAAACATAGCGGACTTACGTAAGCAACGAAACGGAAAAATTGAGGAAGTTTCTATCGATCAGAAAACGATTTGTGGAAATAAAATGATTTCTATTTTATCGAGAATACCGGCCTTTCGTAACTTTCCATACAAAATGTAGGAAAATACGCCTTAGGCTGCTTTAGGTTTATATTGTTAGATGCGTAGGAGTTTACAAGTTATATACCGATTTCTGGTTTCCATACAGAATTTCTAAGAAGTCCGATGTCTTCTTCAACTGCATTGTATAATAAGCGTGTTTTACTGTATGATATTATCAGTCTAGGTTAGGCGTACTTACTTGAAATATTAATAGGTACATTTTATACAAGTAACATATTCATAAAATTTATGTAAGTAATCTGTGTTTATTGTTATAGGTAAGTAGGTATGATTATGTTAGTTTATGTATGATATGTTATTGTTATTCTTTTCATTTTAATTTATATTAGGCGCACCCTGCATTAAGCTACTATTTCGATCCTATCCATACAAAGGTTTGTCTGGAAGAGATCGCTGTTAGCGATAAGACCGTCCATTGTTACACGTTAAATTTAAGCTGTAAAAGTTGTGTGTCTGTATCTTTGGTGTCGCAATAAAGAGTTCATCTATCTATCTATCTATATTCATAATGCCCAAACGGTACTCGCTTAGCGAGGCAATAAATCAAAACGTTCAACAGTGTAAAGTTCTCGTAATCCAAGGCAATAATTTGTCCACTATCAAATCCGCTCTAAATGCTTAACTGAGTAATCGAGTTTCCGAGTTAAATTAGCGGTGAGTTCTGTGTTTTAGAGTCCCGTAGCGTAAGCCCCAGCGCAGCTGTCGTTACCAGTCCTTATCCTTGGGCATTTTTAACCGACTTCAAAAAAAGGAGGAGGTTTCTCAATTCGACCGTATATTTTTTTTTTTTTTTTTTTATGTTTGTTCGCGGATAACTTCTTCGTTTATGAACCGATTTCGATTATTCTTTTTTTGTTCGAAAGGAGATATCATAGTAATTTTATTGAGGTATGATAAGTATCTCCAGAGATATTGAGATAAACATCTCAAAATTGGTACTGAAAATGAATAGCGCGGCATTGAAGTCGGTTGTTTTTTAGTTTTTAAACGATATTATCCTAAATGTTTCCAAACCCGAATTGAGTCCAGGTTAATTTATTAGCAGCAAGACAAGAAGATTTATTATTGCCATGTACCCAATATTTGTTCATTAATTTATGTAGAAATATATTTGTTTACAAACTAAGTCAATGCGCACATATTCAATATGTATACATGTTTGTCCCAATGTGTAACTAATCTGCACTTGTCTGGCAGATGTCGCTGCTTATGCATAAGGTCACTGATTTTAATGTATAAATAAATTAGATTGTTTTCTTATTAGATTGATTGTGATAATACAGATTGGCTCACATTACTATCCAAATTGTACTAAAGAAGTCAGTGGGCTACTTTCCTGTATTTTTCTATAACTTAATTAATTTCTGGCTACAATACCGCACCGTCTACTACCTACTCATATAAAATTCTTAGTAAATATATTTATTTATTCGAGATATTTTCTTTTCATGATTCTATCCAAAATTATTTCACATGAATATACATTAATAACTGTGTTGACAGCCCTCGCTCCAGGGGTCTAATTTTCGTAGAGGATTATTACTTTAGAGGCAACTAACTAAATAACTTATAAGACGTAATTAGGTCGCATATAACTTGGAAGTTTCAGCTCCAACCGCTCACTTAGCCATTACTGGAACTCTGAAACCACAGCGGTAATGTTATGCAATGTTCTTGCATAAAATCCGTCATGTCTAAATTTAACAAGTAAAGGCGGCAATCGTCCAATGGGTAAGGTGTCGGACTGGCGATCGAGAGGTCGTGTATTCGAGCCCCAACCCACCCATTGCACTATTGACGTGAACCCACTCCAGACACATGCATATTTAGCTTAGTTGGAGGGGTTAACAAGAATACTAGTAATGTGAAACCCACATAGAGAGTAATCTTTTCTTTTAAAAAATAAAAAAAAACTGATTTTTTTTTTAATATCATACTAGCTGTTACTTTGTTCACGTACACGAAGAATTTTATCACTGTAAAGCTGTGTCAATCTTTCCTTTTATGAAAACTGTAATTATTCGTTCAGAATTATAGAACCTATTTATTTCCATATTTCAGTTTTGTTTTATAAATTTAAAGCCAGCGCTAGTTTGTAAACATTATTATTACAAGGTATGGACACAACGCAGCGTCCTGCGTGCGCGATCTAGATCAGATAGGGCAGTAGTATTTGTACCGACTGGTTCACACCAAACGCGATCAGAAAACAATTTAAAAGTACTGAGATTGCGCCCGCTGATCGCAGGCCGTACTTTTATTAGAAACTAGTATTGTCACTACGAAAAAGTATTGTCACAAGCTTAACATTTAAATTAGCTTCTATTTCGCCTCAAAATTGTGCTTAATGAGTTAAAGGATAAGGTCGAATGCAGCTGAACTGTCGTTTCCAATACATTTAGCACCTATTTGGAGAATCGTGAGGAAGACAACCTTGATGCTTGGTTGAGCAACGAATGCTGGCAGATCTGACAGGTGTTAGCATCGGGTCACTAAACTGTCCCAGCGATTAGAAGTTCATCGCTCATGAGTGTGCTTGTGACGGCATTAAAGGTTATCACAGGTTACAGCTTCTTACAGCCGTGTGACTATATTGAGCTGTTACCTTAATAAGACACGTAGATCAGGTCATCTACCTACAGAGTTTTATAGTAACTATACTATATCACATATATTTATAGGACTCTGTGATTGAGCACATCTAGCAGCTGACAACTGCTTACTTCACATTATCATATCATCATTCCTGGAATATATTTGTACACAATTTTACACGTAAAAGCAAAGCGGTGTCGCCATTGTTATTCAGTCCACATTATAATATCGTTACCAGTAAAATAAACATTTTACTTGAAATATATTTTACTGAAAATTCAGATTTACAGCTTTTATTAAATTATTTTTAGATATTTGATCATATTTAGGGTTCCGTACCCAAAGGGTAAAACGGGACCCTATTACTAAGACTCCGCTGTCCGTCTGTCTGTCTGTCTGTCCGTCTGTCACCAGGCTGTATCTCATTAACCGTGATAGTTAGACAGTTGAAATTTTCACAGATGATGTATTTCTGTTGCCGCTATAACAACAAATACTGAAAACAGAATAAAGTTAAAAATAATATAGGATCCCCATACAAGAAACGTGTTTTTTTTCGGTATTTCACGCCATCTATAAACGCTTAGTTAGGTAAACGTCCCATAGATGGCGTTATATTGAAATGTCGATCCCTAACACCTTTGTTATGCGTTAGATGGCGTTATAAGAAATAAAATGTTTATTAATTATTATTTTTGCTGGCGAAAAATGATAGTGGTATTTTTTGCTCGATCTTATAAAATACTGTAGTGTGGTACGGAACCCTACAGTGCGAGTCCGACTTGCACTTGGCCAGTTTATTTTTTTCATAGTAATTATATTTTTGCAGCACGTCTATCCTGAGATTTATTTTGTAAGCCTCTCAAACTAAAATTGTATTCGAAAATAATTACAAAATAAATGTATACCTAAATGAAATAACTAGTCGTGATTTTTTAATAAAAGTCTATGAAGATTTGGTTTCAGTAATGGGTTCTGGGTGTGGCCAACAAAACGACCCGCGGCGGTCGTTAGGAAAACAAAACTGAAAATGAGACGTAGACAGCTGTAATAACGTGACACATAAAAAACGATTTACCGTTTTTCTCATTAGGTTTTCCCTTTCAGAGAGCCTCTTTATTCTGAAGGGCTTGAAGATATTCTCTTTGATATTCTCTTTGTTAGAGCCTCATCTATAACTTAAATATAAATTCAACTTTATTTCATAAAAATTAAGTGGGTTTAATCTGTGTGTTAAAGCCCGCTTGCAGAGATCAGAGTTAATTAATATTTTAATATTTACCATAAATTTTATAAATATTAACAAAAACCACTTATGAGTGATCCCTATACGAATTCCTGATAAAAAGGGTCTTGATAGACAGACAGACGGACAGAGAGGAGGACAAACGGACAACAAAGTGATCCTATAAGGGTACCTGTTTCCTTTTCGGGTACGGAACCCTAAACATGCAAGTCTGCTTCGTATTTTTGAACCATAAATTCTATTGGTACTGGAGGCAATTAAGTCCTCTTTGGGGTGCATTTACCCCTGCCAGCGTCTACCTAACCATACCAGCTTCTTTAAAAAGCGGAGTAACTATGTCCTGAGGTGCCGGCATAACATAACGCTTCCAGTAGCGATGACTCTTGTTTGAACTATACTGTTTGAAACAAACCATTTTAAAACTCACCAGTAAAGTCGCAAATCCATGATAACTGTTGTAAGACTCGATGACGTTTCTGAAATCACCAGCGCAGTAGTTCCAGCAGGGATCAGGTGGCTCGCTTGGATTCAGTTTATTCCGGGCATCCCTCATCATCTTTACTATGATAGATTCAAAGTCTTCGGCCCCATGAACTCCAGATGCCTGTTCTCTTAACACAGATACTATTTGTGTCTCGTTGATTCCATTCTCTGAGGAGTTCCCCGAAGCAGCGAGAATTTCTTGGAATATGTTTAAGAGAGTCTGTGTTTTGTTTGACATCTTGGTTTCCTTGTCTTATTAAGGGTTTGATAGTTTACCTGGACGATCTAGATCATCAATCGCTTTGAGTATCTTTTTCTGCAACCAGCTGTCTTGATCTCTGTAAAAAATGAAAAACACTGAGGTAAACAATCGTTCTGTTTTTATTTTTTGTTGTTATAGCGGCAACAGAAATATATCATCTGTGAAAAGTTCAACCGTCTATCACGGTTCATGAGATACAGCCTGGTGTCAGACGGAGAGTCAGACAGATAGACGGACAGCGGAGTCTCAGTAATAGGGTTCTGTCGGTACCCTTTGGGTTGGAAACCTTAAACATCAATTAATAACGTTCCTCAAGTAAAATTGAAATCGATCTTATCAAAACAGAAATCAAACCACAGCAATTGGGAGTTAATTTGAACTACTAATTACTGTGATTAGATTTCTTTTGTTGTATGTTTAATTTGCATTTTCACCAAACATTAAAAAATACCTACTTTAATCGAAGCACAAGACGTAGTAATACCCATTATTTGTTTTATATTTACACATTATGCAATAGCTACGCTGTACCTATCACTATGATAAGATTTATTAATATTTATATTTTGAACTTCATTAGTACTAACAAAACAATTAAACACTGCAGAAACCCCTAGATTTCTATTCTGTCTATTAAAGACATGTCACCATACATTTCACTGATTACCAAATGTTCAGTGCCGGTAGGATAAACAGACGTGTTGGGACAGTTGTCTTACGTGTTTCGGAATGGTCAAAGCACAGAAATAGGAATATTATTCCTATTTCTGTGGTTCAAAGTCATTTGCAGCTTCTTCCACTTCCAAACAAACAATTGTCAATCTTATATATAGCGCATCGTCACTTATCAACCGATAAGGTAGTAGATAAGTCATTGTTTTTCCGTAATAAAATAAATAATTGTATTAAAAAGAACAATATCACGTATTTGATTATTTAAATGAGCATGAAATAATACACAATTGCCAAACAACTAACAAAAAATAATGTCTCATAAACCGGAGCAGTGCACTGTGAATCCCCTAGACGTGTCGTCGCCGACTCATAATGAGAAGGAAATTAAAATAACTACGTAAAGATCTCTTGAATTCCTTTACAAATTGCAGTTTGAAACATCCTTTGAATACTAAAGTACACGAAGTGGCAGAGCGTAAAAAGTAAAACGAATTCAGTGGTTTACATTTTTATGTTTTTAAAATGGCTTTTACTCTACGGCACATATTGCAAATTCTCTTTTACCGAGCCCCATTTTTGCAAAATGAGTTTTTATTATTGTCCCTAAAGTTATTAAAGCGGAAATTCACTGTTCGGATGTTCTTTTAGCCGTTTTTTTAGATCTGGTCTATGTAATGAATCTTTACATTGTATCTAAAGAATGAAATATAAAAGTTCTGAATTACAAAGCAATCAAATTAAATTTCCTAAGAGGCGAAAATATATCTTAGTATTTGCTATATCTCTTTATTTATATCTATCGCTGTAGAATAATTTTGTATCCACTGTTTACTTTATAGCTGATTCCACGAATCTTTTAAAATTCAGGTGTGCACTAAGAACCTTTACACAAGGATACATACATTGTTGTCTTACTAATGGATTCATTAAAATTGTCATAATCTTCTAATACTATAAGAATCTTTGTCCTGACATACTGACTGACTGACTTACTGACTGACTGACTGACTGACTGACTGACTGACTGACTGACTGACTGACTGACTGACTGACTGACTGACAGACAACGCACAGCCTAAACCGCTGGTCGCAGAGACTTGAAATTTAGAGGGTATATTTGTCTTAGTACGCAAGGGTGTACTAAGAAAGGATTTTACAAAATTCACCCTTTTACGGGATGAAATGGGGGTTCAAAGTTTATATGGAGAAACGAGATTAGATAGTCTTTTCTATTCGAAACTTTACACAAGTACTTCAGTAAAAAATTAAGTTTATACGTGTTTCAGGATTTTTCGAAATTCCACCCCTAAGAGGTTGAAATGGGGAACAAAGTCTGAAAATCAATATTGTTTTGGATTGCGTTGAAATTTGGCATGCAGATAGTTATTACAACGTTCTGAAAATTACATTCCCTCAAGGAAATGATTTTCTAAAATTCACCCCATAAGGGGATGAAACAAGGGTTCAAAGTTTGTATGGAGAAACAAGATTAGATAGTCTTTTCTATCCGAAACTTCACACAAGTAATTCAGTAAATAAATGAGTAAATACGTGTTTCAGGCTTTTATGAAATTCCACCCCTAAAAGGGTGAAGTGGGGTAACAAAGTCTGAATTCAATATTGTTTCGGATTGTGCTGAAATTTTGCATGCAGATAGTTATTTTGACGTAGGTATCCGGTAAGAAAGAATTTTTCAAAATTCACTCTTAAAGGGGATGAAGTGGGGTTCAGAGTTTGTATAGGCAGGCTTTTTCAAAATGCCACCCTAAGATGGTGAAGTGGGGTAACAAAGTCTGAAAATCAATATTGTTTCGGATTGCGCTGAAATTTAGAATGCAGATAATCATTAATCCCGATTTTCCTTAGTCACGCAATAACATGAAAACGGGTTTACCGATTTGGCTAATTCTTATTTGATGTCTTTTATGGTAGAAAAGTTTTTAGACAAGAAAAGTTTTAAGTAAATAAAAGGAGATTTAACGCGGGCGAAGCCGCGGGGCACTTGTAGTAAATAATATAAGACTGTAGATGAGCGAGATATTAGACTAATTTATTTTAAATCTTATTTTTCTAACCGACTTCAAAAATAGGAGGAAGTTTCTCAATTCGACCGTATATTTTTTTAACCGACTTCAATAAAGAAGGAGGTTTCTCAATTGGACCGTATATATATTTTTTCTGTTTGTTCGCGGATAACTTCGTCGATTATGAACCGATATTGCTTTTTTTTTTTGTTGGAAAGTAAATATTTCAAGTGTGGTACCGTGGTATATTCATTGAGGTCTGATAAGTATCTCCAGAGATATAAACACCTCAAAATTGGTACTGACAATTAATAGCGCGGCATTTGAATTCGGTTGTTTTTTAAACGATCTTATACTAAGCCATGACTAATGACTTAACCCCAAAGGTAGTATTATTATCTGTTCTGTGCCCAAAGCACAGAATAATCCCAAAGGAAGAATCATGCTAATAAAATATTATATACCCGTAATATTTTTAGGGTTCCGTACCTTAAAAGGAAAAAAGGAACCCTTACATCTTTATACCTAATACGACATACTTTGCTGTCCATCTGCCTGTCTGTCCGTCTATCCGTCTGTCAATCAAATATTAATAATATCTTATTATTAATATGCCTGTGATCAAGACCCTTTATCTCCGGAATGCGTAAAGGAATCAAGTTGAAACTTCTACTAAATACTTGGAATTACGATATCTTTTGGCTGTCAAAAAGTCAAACCTGTAAGTCAACGCGACCAAAAGATATGACCGCATATGTCGTGTATATTTTCGCATATTTTGCGATTTCAAGGGAATCAAAATCTATAGGGTACTTTCCGTTGACTTAGAATCATGAAATTTGGCAAGAAGCAAAGTCTTGAACCACTTATATAGGAATAAATCTAAAAACCGTAAATATGTACTTTTATACTAAAAAAAGTGAATGAGGTTAAAAACAATATAAACAAATTTAATACCTCGATGACATGATTATGGCTAGTGGATATTTTCACTATAGCGGCATGTGAAGTCGGTTTTTTCGTTTTGTACGATCATAAATTATTTGTAACCAAGATATTAATAAAATAAATTATTGATAACAAAAAAACCGACTGCTAGAAAAAATAATTTTGATGTTTTTAGCATTTCTCATTCCAATTTACATTTCAATATATATGTTGTCTATGTTTGTAAGCCATTTAAAAATACACTATTTTGATATACGCGTCTCGATAGGTTTTGAATTATAAAAAAAATGACTTATATGGCCAATAATCGGCTATTTTAATTTTGACGCGTAAATGTGTAACTCGTTGAGCTATAAACGTAGTTGGAATCTCTCAAATGGAAGGCAAAACATTTTCGTCCTTGGTTATGTAGAAGTCGTAGCATGTAAGGTATCTAATAAAACGGTCAAGTCGGTTAAGTAAATATCAATTTAATCTACGCCTCTACTGGCAATACGCCAACGCTTTATTAAAATTAAAATAACATCTCTTATTGATACGCTTATGTCATAAACGAATGTTCAACTTTCATAGATACAATTCAAGACTGTAGGGGGGTGGTGTCGAAAAAAAACGCCAATGACTTCAACAATCTGTTTTTATTGCAGCTTCCGGTTCTACAGAGGTCTTTTCTTCTTAGGGTTTTAACCTTTAAAAAACTCCTACGTTCCCTAGCAAGTATCGGAGTGGACTGCAGCGGCTATCGCACTCCTAACTTATAGGTGACGAGCTAAGTTAGGTGTCTAGTCTAAGGCGCCAGAGTGGACTGCAGGTGGCTATCGCATCTCTTTTGCCTACTCGACTTTTGCTAGAGGACTGCAGGTGGCTATCGCTCTAGCTCAGTCGCTAGCTAACTGATTACTGACTAACACGGCCGTTGGACCGTTTATATAGCAGTCGCATCGGTGAGGGAGGGGGTGCCGCGTCGCGGGAAGGCTTGTAGTGGGGAAGACGGCGCTTGATGAGACAGATAGTGTGTGTGTGAGGGAGAAAGTATTCGAATCCACGCGGTAGTACTTTAGGGCCTGTTACAAGACGAATTTATGTAGGTAAACCTACATTTATACATTATTATACGCTCGCAGAGGGATACAATTGGGATGGGCAGCGTTTGGTAAACTTCGTCTAGTATTTTCATCGCCCTTTCCACAAAGCCTAAAGACGAAAGTCTTTAACGAGTTCGTCCTACCTGTTATTACTTACGAAGCCGATACGTGGACACTAACGTTGCGACTGGTCTACCAATTCAAAGTCGCTCAGCAAGCTATGGAGAGGGCTATGAAGGATCAAATTCGAATAGAAGTCATCCGTCAGAGAACCATAGTCATCGACATAGCTCAAAGGATTAGCAATCTGTAAAACCGATAACCATTGGGGTAGACGGGTCCTAGAGTGGAGAGCACGTCTCGGCAAACGCAGTGTAGGGCGCCCTTCAGCTAGATGGAGCGATGATATACGCAAGCTGGCTGGCAGCGGCTGGAAACGAAGAGCTGAAGATCGAGCTCAGTGGCATGACATAGGTGAGGCCTAAGTCCAGCAGTGGATAGAGATGGGGCTGATGATGATTATGAAACCTACATTACATTCATTTGCGATCTTGTCTACAAAATTAGTTCGATAGAGATCGAACTCGAAAAATACAGATGATAGAGATCATCTGTATTTTTACATCTTTGTCAATGGGTGTGGTAAAATTCACCAAACCGCAAGTTGATTTACATATAACATACAACGAAAAAAATTTCGGAAAATATTTAATGATATATACTTGTTTGGCTTTTGAAAAACTAAATAGGTAAATAAAGTTTTTTTCTGAAAAAGAAACCTTCACAAATAGTTAGTTAAAAATCAAAATGCAATCTGGTGTTGAATTGATTAAATATGTCTTAACCTATTAAATGCGAGCCTATGCGAGCCACAAACATTTTTAACCGACTTCAAAAAAAAGGAGGAGGTTTCTCAATTCGACCGTATATATAAATTCTCTTTTTTTGCTATAGGCTAATCTTTACGGGACACATTTCGCAAGTACATGAAACAATGTGACAATGACAAGTCAACATTTCATACGTTAGTATTTAACTGGTACTACACACACAATATGATCATGACACTCAAATGCACACAATTATTTACACAATATCGATTTATATACATACGAGTACATAAGCACAATATGCAGTCTCCGTGAGAAAAAAATAAGAGACACTGTGTCCTTACGCAACCGACCAACATAATATCCACAGGGTCTAAGTTAAAATACACTTGTACTTTAATAAAGGACACTCAAATTTGTACTAGAGGCCCCTTGACACTTGTCTCATCAGCAATCAGTGATCCCAAAAGCTGCAATCATATGACTGTGATACATCAGCTCTAAATCTAATTTGAAATATATCGCAACGTAGTCCCAAAATATTTAGTATTAAATTTTCATAGGAGTAAAGGCATATTGGAATATTACGTCGGAATAATTTAAATCTCTGATAGCAGTTATGTCAGTGTCTGCTTGAAATTAATACAATATACCGTCCCGTCTAAAAGAGATACTGGAGAAATTACATCTCGATATATTTGTATTCATGTACAAGTATGAAAACAAAGCTCTTTCTATTCATTGTAACTAGCCATTTATGGCTAACAAGTAGGTGGTACTTCAATATAAGAATATTTTAATGTATAGAATCTATTTTTGACTTCATAAAACAAGCTCGATATGTGTGAATTTGGTTTTTACCTCAACAATCATCAAAAAATCACTCGTGTTTAATTTTAAGTCGGTAGTTTCAAAAGTTTTTAAACGATATTACTCAATGGTCTACAAGATTTTTTTAACTTTTCTTCTGTCAAGCACTTATTTGCAACAATGCGATCTAAAAAAGACTCGTGCTTGACTGGCAGTGTAGAAGATGATGAGATTTATCTCACAAAAGAAACTTATTACATCTATAACTTGCAGGACAATCAAAACAGCTGACCTAGAGAAGTTATAAATTTACATAGCATAGATAATAAATTCAGAATGTTGCTCATGATTTTTTTATCATATGTATTACCATGCATCACAGTAAATAGATATTTGCACCTGTTCACTGATCTGTGATAGGTGCTAATATTCAATTAGAGACTGTAAACGTATATTTAGATCCTCCAACTTATCTTACACACTTTAAGTGCTAAGCTACCGAAATGGTACTAAATCGTAAAGTTTCTATGACATGTTGTCAGAGAGTAACATTGCCATAGCCATAGTAATATTATTATATATCCGTGCCATAGCCGAAGTTTTTAGCTGTAATTTCTATAACTTTTTTCTAAGGCGAACATGAACATGTCGCAGTATATAAGTATCTGCAACTTATTTACAACATCAAGAATTGGACTGGGTCCTTGACTCGACTCGACAAAAACTTAAATAGCTTTAAACTGTAAATAATTGGACACTCAAAATGAGTATCTAATTTATACAGAGTAAAATTTCCGGTACGTTTCTCAATATATTTCATTTACCCGAGACCTCGATGGAAGTTTTAGTTTTATTTTTCCTTTGAAGAAAAAGCAGCAATATGCTACAAAGATTGTTATTTTTAATTGATTTATTGGCTCGCTAAAAACCAAAGCAATTTTTTTATCTTGACTTCCTTTTGTTTTCAAGTTTCGGGATCAAAGTACAACCTCTAGAATCCTTCGCTCCGCTCTGGATTCAAAATAGCGGCCACACAAAAAATACTCTGTTGCGCCCCCGTGCGCGCAATTACCATTTTCGGGCTGGCCCTTCGCCGCGCTAAGTATGTATGTGACAAATTATTATTTTACCAATTCAGTACGTAACTTCAATTAACGTTTAATAATTTTTATATAATAATAAAATAGCTATTTACTCGTAACTTGAAGAATTTCCTTAATTTCCTGTAATGTATTGTATACAATGAAATATTGTTAATAAAACAATCAATCAAGTAAAACTGCATTTTCTTCCAGTTTGATTGAATAAGACGATTTATAGTCACATCTTTACATAGTATAAAACAAAGTCACTAACTTTAATGCAGTTTTAGCAATAGATAGAGTGAAGGTTTATAACTATTATTATTATTTAACGCGGGCAAAGCGGGGTGCAGCTAGTATTAAATAAGTCATGTCTGCCAATGAAAGTCCTGATATTGAAAATGTAAACGGAGCGTAATGAGGCTTCTACATCGTACACTTTATGGTGTCGTAAAAATCTGTAATAAAGATGATTATTATTAGCAACAAATTGCTTAAATGTGCTTTTGTATCTGCCGACATTAATGACAGTCTGGAAGTAAGCCTATTTTAAGGACATTTTAAATTACTACAATGGAAATAAGGAAAAATCTTGGGGAGATGGCGCTGCCATCACAGTTAACATGGGCTCGTAATTATTTTATATTTAAAACTAGTTAAAGTTATAACTAGGTATAACAACTTTACTCAATAAACTTAATAGTGTGTAAATAATAACATATGACGTTTGTGACCACATATAACAAATATTACCTGTGATTGCCTATAAAACAACTATACCTATCAACAACTTAGCCATAACACAGTGTTCAAATAAATACAATAATACAGCGACATAGTGCATAAATAAAGCAGCAAACAGTGAAATCTTGGTGGAAAACTATACAGTGCAAGTGCAAGAAATTTCATAAGTTAAAAATATTATAAAACAGATAAGCGTCGCGTCATTCCAAATTCTGAGAAATTTAAATTCAATTTTTTGCGGTAACCGGCATTGTGTATATTTGTGTATGATACAGAATAGGTTTTTCAGACTAGAGAACAATGTCTGCATGGCCTATCGGCTTAGTGTAACGGACTTTCTTCGTGGTACCTGTGACCAAGTGACCGGGTTTCGATCCTTCGTGAAGCCTATTTATTTTTGCACACATACACTATTTTTTGCGGTGTTTTATGATAACATTTATTGTTACCAACCGGTTTATATAAAATTTGGATCCCAGAAAATTGACACATTAATGATTTTGTACGATTATAGTAACATGTGAGAGAAACAGTGAACTTTTGCATGGAAGTGATAAAATGTTTTATAACAACTTTTTATACGATACGTCGAGTCTACAAAAATCTGCGCTCAGCCTTAACATAAGAGACTGGCTCCCGATTGACATAGAACTATACTAGTAGAGTCAATAAATCGGAAATAGAGAGACTTCAAATCGTGGTGGACCCAATTTATTATTAAGATTTGTTATTGCACTCTTTTCAACTTGCGTCAACATTCTATATCCCTTCGATTACACTTCTCCTATAACTGATATAGAATATTTACTCATAACAAGATGGCATCCTCACCCAATAAAAATATTATATCATTACAGTGTGATGGATGTCCACAAAAAATAACAAATAGACAATATATGACATGTTCTTCATGCAAATGCACATATGACCTAATGTGTGCAAATGTATTGCTCTAATGGAACCGGAGAAGAAGTCTTGGATGTGTGTCACCTGCATTTGTAAAAAACCAAAAAGCGACAATCAGAATACACCAGTCGGAAACCATAATTATATAAACGTTTTTGAACTCGACGAAAATATTACAATAAGAAGACCGAAAGTATTACGATGTTTGTCATTGGAAAACTTGTCACTTACTAATGACACTCTAGAAGAAGACTTCGAAGATGCTACAACCAGCCACACCGCTATAAATATGTCTATAGAGAATGTAGAAACAGGCAGGACGAAGGATGAATATGCAGAATTAACTAGGCATCTTACACAAGCCAGAGAAGAAATAAATAAATTACTACTAGAAAATTCCCAACTAAAACAAACAATAGAAAATATGCAAGCACTTAATGAAAGTGTTTTAGATCAAAACTCAGTACGAGCTACTCAACTACACGCAAAGGCCACAAACGAAAACGAACTCATACTACAACTTACTCCAAGCTCGCCACCTAAGACAAAAAAGCAGACTAAATCACACCGCAAAAAACCAAAACATACCGCTCAAAATACTGACGCTCCAGTAAATATTATTATGACCACTACACCTAACATGGAGAGAATAAAGACACGCAATCTTCGACCTCAAAACCAAGAAAAGAACTCGTTAAAGAAATCAACCAGAATATAATCTCCACCCCCATACCAACTATGAGTACAAAATCAAATAACACCACGAAGAATAAACCTCAGATTATTATAGTGGGGGATCAAACCTGCAAAGGACTTGCAGCCTCACTCATCAATTAAAGAAGCAAGGACATAAATGCAAAGGAATATGACATTATAAATTATTCTTTTCCACATGCACCAAGTGACTACATCATGCAAAACTTCCAGATGGCAGACGATGATATCAATGAAGAAGATTGGCTGATTCTTTCGCTGGGATCTAATGATACGAACCCGACTAGCCTATTAATAGAATTATCGGCATTCATAAATAGATTTCCTAAAACACAAATTTTACTTACTGGTATAGTTTTTAACCGACACTTAAATGAGGACAAGCTAAACCAAGAACTCAAAACTATAGTCAGTACATTAAAAAATTGTCAATATCTGCCTATTCCTCACACTTACGCCTATTGTTCGCGACCTCAAAACATGCTCAAAACATGCTCAAAACATGCAAACATGCATGGGGGGTCATCCCTTATTATTCTTAATATACATTAACGAACTACCTCAAATAACTCAACATACTTGCGTCATGTTTGTTGATGACGCAACTATCTTCATTCCCCAAAATGACCTTAACGTAAGTGAGTTTGAAAAGGAAATAAATAATACTCTGCAAAAAGTAACAAATTGGCTAAGCAACATAAACATCATTTATGTTTATGTTGCTTTTTTATTGCGTTAATATCAATAAAACAAATATTCTACAATTTAAAAATTATAAAAGAGATCCACTTAAAATCAATATAATTAATAAGGGATATGTAGTTACAGAAATAAAAGAAACTAATTTTTTGGGGGTAACACTAGACTGTCACTTAAACTGGAAGGCACATATTAGCAAAATTAATAACAAAATTTCAAAGTATTGCTACGCACTGTCGGTGTTGACTAATATAACATCGAAAAAGGTAGTTACGTCTGCCGACTCTACAGATAACACGCGTCAGCGTTCTATATTCTGAGTAACGTAATCAGACACCAGACGCTGAATGGACAAACAACAGATAAGAGCATCCGTCCCACGGTGGTCTGATATCGAAGCTCTAGATTTAATTTATATTTAAGTTAGTCTTAGACGAGCTCTTGTAGAGAATAAACGTCTTGAATTAATAAAGTTTTATTTTTTAAAAGCTCCTTCGGCTCGCTCAGCTCTTGACTGGCGCAGCCGGTAGGATTTCCGCGTCGCGAATAACTTCACTTTAGTAACGCGCTACGTACGTTTTCACGCGTTTTACGGAAATCCACGAACCAAATAAATACGTCGAGAGCACCGTTGGTGCTATTGCTGCGTTCCGGAGGACAACGTTTAAGGCTCAACGAGGGACATGGATAGTCTGTAAGTAGACCCAAATCGCTATTTCCAGTCTTATTCCAATCCTATTCACTGTTTTAGTTATATGTGTCTAGAAATCAGAACGTTATTTCCAAACATTGAAGTGTGTTTTGTGATTTCTTTTAAATGTGTTTAGTGTTTTATAATAAATAAAGTGTTAATCGTAATAAATAAATAAATTAATAAGTATATTAATTAAAAATAATTAATTAATTAAATTAGTTAATATAAAAAATTAAAGATGGAAAATATAGTGCAAGTACCCCGCGACTTTGCTAACGTCATCCCCAAATTCGACGGTGACGAAAAATTACTTAGTTTATTTATTAGGAAATGCGAGTACTTGATTAGCTGCTGTAGAATAGAGGGAAATCCACAGCAGGACCTGTACGTTTACCATCTTATAACATCCAGACTTACTGGTAGAGCAGCCTCTCTCATAAGCGAACGACAAGATTTAGATACCTGGCCTGATTTAAAACGGGCATTTGAACAGCATTTTGGTGATCCCCGTTCGGAAGAATGCATTTCAATAGAGTTAGAAACTTTAAAAATGAACAATGGCGAGTCATATCTGGATTTTTGCAACAGAATTCAACACGTTAAAAGCACACTGATTGCCAAAGTCAATTTAATTGAGGACGTAAATCTACGTCGTAGTAAGATAACGATATATGACAACATGTCAATGAATGTGTTTTTATATAACCTGCCGGAAGAGTTGCTTCGCATTGTGCGTCTTAAGGGTTCCGTTTCACTAGAAAATGCCTTAAGCATAGTGCTCGAAGAAGTAAACTTTATGTATCAATATAATGCGAAAAATAAAATGCTTAGATCACAGAATCAATTACAGCCTAAGGCTCAAACTACGTATCAAAATCCTTTTATGGATAAATTTGGAATGAAGCCTTTCTTCACTTCAAATCAACAACCTCAGCAAAACTTTAAATTTGGAATTCCCCAAAACAATGCTGGTACTTCAAGTCCTCACACACCACAAACAAACTTTAAATTTGGTGTACCACACGCTAAACAAATATCTCACTTACCTTTTTCACAACCCCAACAAGCTGGATATAGACCACAGCTTCCCCAACAATTGGGCTATCGACCACAGTTCAACCAAGGACAACAGCAGTTTGGTTATAAGCCTTCATTTAACCAAAGTCCACCCCAATTTGGCTACCGACCTCAACTCAACCAAAATCCACCCCAATTTGGTTATCGACCTCAATTTAACCAAGGACCACAGCAGTTTGGCTATCGTCCACCTTTTGCCCAAGGCCAACAACAATTCGGTTACCGCCCCCTACAAAGATTAGCGCCTCAGCTATCTACTGATGTGAGCATGCGTACAGCTCCCCCACTGAAACCTCAAGGTTTTAGAATGAACGAACTGTACAGCCTAAATGAACCTGAAAGTGATGACCTTACTTTTATGCCTGAAAATCCTGAAACTGACTGTTACATTGACTACAATGATAACTCCCCGACTGACAACGTCGACACTTACGAGACTAACGCTGGACAAGATGACCAAGCCTCAGCAGTTCACAGCATTGAAAATTTTCACATCAATGCCTCCAACAAGCCCCTGAAATAATACAACTTCATTATAATACATTGAAATTACCACACGTAATAATACCCGAAATCAATTCTAAATGTATGATTGATACCGGAAGTTCGAGATCATTCATTTCACCAAAAATGGCTAGTGAGTATTTTAACGATTTCAAACACTACGAGCCGTTTGAAGTTATAAGCACCCACGCATCTAGCCAACATAACGAAGTTGTAGTAATTCCGTTATTCCCAACATTTAACAGCACTGAAACGCATAAGTTTTATATTTATGATGTTGATGGCTGTTACGATGGACTCATTGGCAGTGACCTTCTGAAACAATTGAACGCAAAAATTGACATGCAAAACCAAATTCTCTATACCCAATCATCGGCTATTCCTATTATATACAATCCTAATAATGAAATAAGAATAAGCCCACGTTGCGAACAAAGAGTGAAATTACCGACAGACCTACAAAACGGCGATGCTATATTAAACTACAAACTATTTTGTGAAGGTGTTAGAATGCCTACCGCTTTAGTTAAGTGCGAAGACGGGTATGCAACAACGATCATACAAAATACTTTGGATACTGAAATGACTCTAACAGTTACACGACCTTTTGAAGTAACTAAACATGACGGCGAAAAATGCAATTTTCACAAATTAGATGACCGAAATAACATAGAGATTGACCAGATATTGACAGAAAATGTTAGCAACTTGCGTTTAGACCATATGAATTCAGAAGAAAGAGACTCAATTAAAAAGCTTTGCCTTGAATACAAAGACATCTTTTATACCGAAAAATTACCGTTGACATTTACTAACGAAGTTAAACACCATATCCGCACGCGAAACGAAGACCCAATATACATCAGACCCTATAGGCAACCTCAAGTAATAAATGATGAAATAAATAAACAAGTTACTAAAATGTTGGAAAATAATATTGTAAAAGAGTCGTATTCTCCCTGGAGTGCCCCTGTGCACCTAGTGCCAAAGAAGTTAGACGCGAGTAACGAAAAGAAATATAGACTTGTTATTGACTACCGAAAACTAAACGAAATTACAATAGACGACAAATACCCCCTACCAAATATTACAGAACTATTTGACAAACTAGGACAAAGCTGTTACTTTACTACCCTTGACCTAGCCAGTGGCTATCACCAGATAGAAGTCGCTGAAGAAGACAGACAGAAAACCGCATTTAGTATAAACGCAGGACATTATGAATTTTCCCGTATGCCGTTTGGATTAAAAACGGCACCGGCAACTTTTCAAAGAACGATTGACAATGTGCTACGTGGCTTGCAAGGAATACACTGTCTTGTGTACTTGGATGACATAATTATTTATTCGTCCAGCTTGCAAGAACACATAGTAAAACTACGGACCGTTTTTGACAGATTACGACAAACCAATTTAAAAATTCAGCTAGATAAGTCCGAATTTCTTAGAAAGGAGGTCTTATACTTAGGTCACACAATAAATAGTGACGGCTTAAAACCTAACAATGACAAAATTAAAGCCATCCTAGAATATCCCTTACCCCGAAGTACAACCGAAATTAAAAGTTTCTTAGGACTTATTGGGTACTACCGTAAGTTCATTAAGGACTTCGCTAAAATCACCCAACCAATGACAGCACGACTAAAACAAAAGCGCTCAATGCCTATCGATGATGACAAATACATAGCAGCCTTTGAAAAATGCAAAGAACTTCTTGTAAATGCCCCAATTTTACAATACCCTGATCCTGACAGGCCTTACATACTGACAACGGATGCTTCAGAATTCGCTCTTGGAGCAGTCCTTTCACAAGGTCCTATCGGTCAGGATAAGCCCGTAGCGTATACCAGCCGAACACTAAACGATGCGGAAACGCGTTATAGTGTTACGGAGAAAGAACTGCTCGCAATAGTCTGGGCAGTAAAACACTTTCGCCCTTACCTCTACGGTAAGAAATTCACCATAGTAACAGATCATAAGCCGCTAGCCTGGCTTAACTCTCTAAAAGACACAAATAGTAGATTGACACGCTGGCGATTACGATTGTCTGAATACGACTTTGAAATAGTTCATAAAAAGGGCACACTTAACGGTAATGCCGACGCATTATCGCGTATTCGAATAAACGCATTAGGTAACGATGACAATATATCCACACAAGTGAATATTGACTCAGACGAAAATAAAAACCGCGAAATAAGACGACTGACAAAAGAAATAGAAGCATTAGGAAAATTACGAAAGAAAACCTTAGCACAACCAGATAACATAATATCTCTAATATCTGACGACGAAAATGAATCGGCTATATCAGATTCAGAAGAAACGGTTAGATGCTGTTCCCCCTACTCGATACAATGCCCTTCGAGTTCAACTTTGACAGCTTCTGAAAATTCTTCTAGTACTGAAACCGCTCATTCAGGACAAGATACCGAATCTAAAGGTATCCCAATCCTGCAGGAAGCTATAGACACCAAGCCCAACCAAATTTTGGTTCATTCTTGGTCTATTGATAAATTAGCAGTTAAAAGTATATCCCGCGAAAAACAGAAAATTCTTGAAGTACACTTACCTTTGAACCGAACTGACCTTGTCAAACAATTTCTAAAGGAGTATATAAGAAACAATACCAAATACTTCATTTACTTTGAGGAAGAACAGCATAGACAACAATTCGCACAAATGGTAATATATTTGTTTAAAAGAGAATCTGTACAATTTTTCGAGTGTACCAAAAGAGTAGTATTTGTAGAGGATGAATTAGAACAGAAAGAAATTGTTGCCAAATACCATACTGGTAAAACATGCCACCGTGGTATTAAAGAGACCTTACTGCACATTAAGCGCACCTACTTTTGGCATAATATGGAACAAACCATTTCAAGTTTTATAAACTCATGCGAAACATGCAAACGCATGAAATACGACCGGAAACCGATTAAGCCTAAGTTACAACTAACACACACCCAGTCAAAACCTTTAGAGGAAATTTTCATTGACCTATTTACAATTGAAGGACGCTATTATTTGACTGTAGTTGATGCCTTTTCTAAAATCGGTCAAGCTCTCGAAATACCTAATAGATCAACACCGGAGGTTGTAAGAGCCCTCATTAAATATTTCTCCTTGTATGGCGTACCCCACAAAATCAGTTCAGATGCTGGTTCTGAATTTAATAATGCTCTCTTGAAAGAACTTTTAGCTCTTTACAAGGTAGATCTCCACATAGGAACCCCTAACAACCCGAATTCTATGGGCGTCATAGAAAGATTTCATTCTACTATCATTGAAATCTACAGGTTGGCTAAGTACGAGCATAAGTACACCGATGCCGCTACCGTAATGACATACTCTATCATGGCGTATAACCACTCAATACACTCAACCACTGGTTTTACCCCATTCGAAGTTTTATTAGGACACACTGATTCTAGAAATGTATTTAATTTAAATTTCGAGAAACAGTACATGCAGCAACTGATCAAAGAACATGCTAAAAGAACTAAGTTTCTATATGATCATTTATCAGAACAAGCCATTAAACAAAAGGAGAAAATAATAGAGAAAAGAGGAGGAGAAACAGTAGTCGAAATAAAACCCGGTGATGTAGTATTCACTAAAGAAGTTAATAAAAGGAGTAGCAAAGACAAACCACGTTTCCAAAAGGCTATTGTTGCTGATGAGATTAGTAGAAACGTAGTTCCGATTCAAGTTAAAAATCGAAACACTAAAGTTCCATTAAAGAATGTTAAACGCCCTTCACAGGCACCTCCGCATCCTCCTGGTAGTAGCCATGGTGACGCAACTGCAGGCCCTTCAACTTCAGGCACTAGATAGAAACCCTGGAATCCTGTTTACGAAAACTGGCGTTGCAGTAATTAGTAGTGACAAGTGGACTATCGCAAAAGTATTAGACATTAAACCCCTTGAAGAAGATTTAAGGTTTAACGTTCAACTACTTTCTGAGTTAGATAAGTTAATTAAGATTTATTTTAATAAGAACTTTACGGATAATTTTGTAGATGTTAGAAGTCAAGTAGCATACATTAAAAATATAACTCTAAACAAATTTACCCAAATCTTTCCGAACATTCGAATCAAACGAGGTCTAATTAACCCACTAGGTTCACTTATAAAAATGATAACCGGAAATCTAGATAATGACGATGCCATTCAATACGATAAATTAATTAATGAAATGAAAACGCAACAAAATCAAAATAACAGAAAACTAACGGTGATTACCGAAATGGTGCAACTTTTGACAAATTCCACTATTATATTAAATAATAATCTTGCTCAAATAAATAATAAAATTGAAATGATAGCGCAAAATCTAATGGAGTCAGAATATTTAGGAATACAGTTCATTAATACATATAATCTACTAATCCATAATTTTCAAGTTATTTACACCTATTTGGATGAAATAGAAACTAGTTTATCGTTCAGTAGGTTAGGAGTTTTACATCAGTCTATAATAGAATCAAATAAGTTGTTACAGCTACTTGAAAATATTAATAATAAAGAAAAATTAGTTTTTACGCCTAGCTTAGAAAACTTAGTTAAGATAGAGCAAGTTATAACACTTAAAGCCTATTTGAAGGAAAATCAAATTACTTACCTTTTGGAAATACCGCTGATTGAAAAAGATACATATATCTATTATAAATTGATTCCTTTACCTGTATTATCCTTTAACTCCACCGTCGTCATAATACCCAAGTATCCTTACCTCTTGGCGAAAGGGTTGAAGACCAGACTGTTCACTCATCCATGCCAAGAAGTCGACGAGTTCAGATTCCTCTGCACTGATGACGGAATGCTTCAATATATTCAAGACCCATGCATCACCGACCTGATGACGTATGCTGAAAACGTAACGTCATGCATCCAAATTCCCATAACCATTGAGAAGATCAGAATCCAGTTCCTGCAAACAAATAGATGGATCCTGTACAGTAGAGATGAAGAGCTGCTTACAAAGACATGCGATGGTGAACTGCTTCATCATAAGATCAAAGGCACCTATATAATGACCTTAGATGATCCCTGCGAGGTGAAAATTCAAGACATCATATTGAAAAAGCGGCAAATGTACATTGAAAATATAACATATTATCCAGAGCTACCGATCCTGAACTTACCTACACTCTTCTTACCTGACGAAAGGAAACCCGCTCCACCTGTAAACCTGGAAGGCTTGGACCTGATGGACCTGAAACTATTGTCGTTAGCTTTAAAGAAAAGTGATACTGAAAATAGTGAAAGTGTAAAGGCAATTATTGAAGTGCGTAGTATAAGCGTTTGGACTCTCGGACTCTATATTTTACTTTGTATAATGCTTTGTTACCTGGTCTATAAATATCATCCAAAATTATTGTTAAAAACATGTTCTCGAAGTTCTCCCAAAAAAGATAACTTCGAACTTAAGGAGGGAGGAGTTACGTCTGCCGACTCTACAGATAACACGCGTCAGCGTTCTATATTCTGAGTAACGTAATCAGACACCAGACGCTGAATGGACAAACAACAGATAAGAGCATCCGTCCCACGGTGGTCTGATATCGAAGCTCTAGATTTAATTTATATTTAAGTTAGTCTTAGACGAGCTCTTGTAGAGAATAAACGTCTTGAATTAATAAAGTTTTATTTTTTAAAAGCTCCTTCGGCTCGCTCAGCTCTTGACTAGGTAGCAACAAATGCATATTATGGTTACGCCTACCCTCATTTAAGTTACGGAATTATCTTTTGGGGGAATTCAGTGGATGTTCAATCAACATTTATTCTACAAAAACGATGCTTACGCAATATCTATAGAATGAAAGAAACTGATTCTCTCAGAAATGTGTTTGTAAATAATTTCCTTACCTTGACTTGTATATATATCTTAGAAATATGTACATTTGTAAAATATAATGAAAAAACCTATTTCAACGAACAATCCTGTAGAGTCGATAACCTGCGTAGTAAATATAGACACAACATGTGTATTCCACAGGTTAACAATACTATGTATCATAAAAGTGCTTTTATATCTGGGATAAAAATATTTAATAATTTACCAGTAGAAATAAAAGCCTTAAATTGTTATTTATTCAGACGTAGACTGAAACAATGGTTACTTACCAAAGCATTCTATAGTCTAAATGAGTATTTTGGCATTATGTAGATACCTACACACACAAATAAAATAAAAGATACTTTTATCAATAATTAAGTTAGATCTTATATGTAACCATATATTTATGATATACCAAAATGTATTAATTAAGTTTGTAAATGTAGATTTATAATTTAAAATAGATACCTAGTTATAGTAGGTAACCTACTCATACACCACTAACACGAGTGTACATATTGCATGTTCGAAAAGAACAAACTGTTGGAACTATAATACATTGTAAGATCTTTTGTATACACAGTTTAAGCAATAAATACTATTCTATTCTATTCTATTCTATTCTTACTCTACCGCCATTTGAGCTACCACTTTTTCTACTCGTATGAATTAGTTGGTTGTATGGACTTGAAAGCTGCAGTTTACTAGCGGAATATCGGAGAGATCGGGTTGAAATTCAAATTTAGTATTATTACTGTAATATTATGTATGTGCCGTCCCGCCAGCAGTAGTCTAAAAAGCTCGATGGGTAATTTGATCATAAATTATACATATAGTGTATCGTAATATATATAAAAAATATCTCTAGTACTAGGTAGCGTATTTTCATTTGGTAATTTTTTTACTATATTGAATAATATCAAAATAAAAAAAATTAAAAGTATTATTTATACATGTAAAGTTTTTAATTTATATACATATTAACTACATATTACATATTTACATTTATATATTTTTAACTACCTTATAAAAGTTTTACTTAGAACCGACTTCAAAAAGGAGGAGGTTTTTAGTACGTACTCAGAGTAACATACATAAAAGAACATATGTTTCTTTGAAGTGTTTCACACTTTATATTTTTGTAAATTGTTAAACACAATCCAAAATTTCATCGTACCGACGGCACTTGAACCCGCAACCTTCGGAATAACATGTTCCGGTGCTTTGTGCGAAGTATCGTTACGACGAAATTAGTGGATTGCATTTGTTAACCCAATTATGCATTGGTGGCGCCATCTATGACTACTTATTACGTAAGTTAATCATTCGGAAGAAATCATTACAGTTTTCAAATCCGACGAGAGATTGGGTTAACAAATGCAATCCACTAATTTCGTCGTAACGATACTTCGCCCCGTGGCTTAATTGGCAAAGCACCGGAACATGTTATTCCGGAGGTTGCGGGTTCAAGAGCCGTCGGTACGATGAAATTTTGGATTGTGTTTAACAATTTATAAAAGAACATGTATGTTTTTCTTATGTTTTTTTCTGATTTCTCTGTTTATTGTGGACGGAATTTAAAAATTGTTTTTATTTTCGTTTACCCCTACGATTCTATTGTAAATTTATCGCGACCTAGTGAGTACCCCTAGAGATATCTCTAAAAAAATCTCTAACGCGGCATTTGAAGTCGTTTTTAGGGTTCCGTAGCCGAATGGCAAAACACGGAACCCTTATAGATTCGTCATGTTTGTCTGTCTGTATGTCTGTCCGTCCGTATGTCACAGCCATTTTATTCCGAAACTGTTTAGACTACAGAATTGAAACTTGGTAGATAGATGTATTCTGTGAACCGCTTTCCGATTTTTATACAAAAATAAAAAATATAAAAGTTTAAGGGGGCATCCCATACATGGAACTGAAACAAAAAAAAATCTTCAAACCTATACGTGTGGGGTGTCTATGGATAGGTCTTTAAAAATGACATTGAGGTTCCTAAATAATTTTTTCTCAAAGTCAATCATTTGAAAGATAGGCGCATCTAAAGTGGTAAAATGTGCCTACGAGTGCGAGTCCGACTTGCACTTGGCTAGTTTATTTTCGTTTTTTTACGATCTTAAATTATTTTCTATACCGCTCGATTATTTTGAGACAATTTTGTTTCTTATTACAAATAATTCAAAACAAAATTATTGGATTTCGCCCTATCATGCACCCATTGGAAGCTCTCCATAAACATGTCAACCTTTGTGACCTAGTTTGTGACTTAAACATTTTTCATTGGAAGCAGTGTACACATTTTTCAAAGGCCGTGATATATTTATCAGCCAGAATATTAAACTGCGATTGAAAGCTCAACTTTATAGCATATATGCGCCTGTGTAAAGATCTGTAGGTATCACAAGTCTAACGGTCGTGTTGAGCTTATTTTATAGGTTTTTTAACCGACTTCACAAAAAAGGAGGAGATTCTCAATTTGACTGTTTTTTTTAAATGTTTGTTACCTCAGAACTCCGTCAAATCTTAACCGATTTTAAAAATACTTTTATGTTTATGCCTTTCGTTTAATTTAATTTTAATTTTATCGAGATATGACAATTATCCCGGGAGATATGGAGATAAACAATATAAACAAATTTGATACATTGATGACATGATTATGACTAGTGGATATTTTCACTGTCGCGGCATGTGAAGTCGGATTTTTTCGTTTTGCAAACGATTTTAAATTATTGTAACTAGCGTGTATTAGTTTTAACTGGTAACTAACTAACAAACAAAGTAATAAGTCAATTTTAACCAACTTCTAATTGGCGTATCGAAATAAAATAAATGAAATAAAATAAAATAAATATCGTTTGTATGATACATAATAAATGCATAAGTTCGTATGATAACACTATAATTTGGTATCCCGGTGTTTTTTTTATCAAGACAACTCCCCACTCTAGGATACCCTGTATCGCGAGGGAATTCACAAACATACAAATAATGGACACAAATAACTCCCAGACTGGTAACAATTGTTTGTGGATCACAAAAATAATTATCCCGTGTGGGAATCGAGTCCACGACCTTGTTTCGTTGACAGGCTCACTAACCACTAGACCAACTGCTCAGAGACAGGAGTTGGATTATGAAACTCTTTAGTAGTACTACTAGTAACTAGTACTAGATAACCCCTCGAGTTTCGGCTCATATGATTCGTTTTGACTAGTCCGATAGATTGGGCATTACTACTTTTTAAATCAAGCGGGTGTTTTAGGGTTCCGTACCCAAAGGGTAAAACGGGACCCTATACTAAGACTTTGCTGTCCGTCTGTCTGTCTGTCTGTCTGTCTGCCCGTCTGTCACCAGGCTGTATCTCATGAACCGTTATAGTTAGACAGTTGAAATATTCACAAATGATGTATTTCTGTTGCCGCTATAACAACAAATACTAAAAACAGAATAAAGTTTAAAATTATAGGGGGTCCCCCCATACAGGAAACGTGTTTTTTTCGGCATTTCAATATAACGCCATCTATGTACGCTTAGGTAAACCTCCGTAGATGGCGTTATATTGAAATGTCGATCCCTAACCCTTTGTGTTAACTTTCACTTAGATAGCGATAGACGTTAGATAGCGTTATAAGAAAAAAGCACGCCGCTCACAACTCTGTTTTGATAAAATGTTTATTAATTATTATTTTTTGCTAGCGAAAAATGATAGTGGTATTTTTTGCTCGATCTTATAAAATACTGTAGTGTGGTACGGAACCCTACGAGTGCGAGTCTGACTTGCACTTGGCCCGTTTATTTTAGTTTTGAATATTACAACTTATTTTCAAGCAGTTACATGCCAGCTTAAGTACTAACCTATGTTTGCTACGTACTCTGCCTAGCTGAAGATCGAGCTCAGTGGCGTGCTATAGCACCCTTATAGGGGAAGCTTATGTCCAGCAGTGAATGGAAATGGGCTGATATTGATATATTTTTCTAAAGTGGCCGTATAAAAAAATCTCTTAATTCCAGTGACTTTTTTTCTCATAAGACCGATATAATTGATACTAATATACATATAAATCTATTTCATGGTTTAAATACTGGCAATTTATTTATGTATTTTATATTGTAAATGTACAATATAATGGTACTACCACTTTTATTGGTTTTGCGGTTCTGCGACAGATGAGACTAGCCCACTACCACTTCAGCTTACTAATCATACAGGAAAATACATTTTCAAAAAATGACATTCATATTATGTCAAAAGATGTATACGAGTAATAAAAGAAACACAATACAAAGGCTCCTGTACATACAAATTATTTGAATAGACTTATCATCCATATTCAACCGTTGATATTTCTGCGATGACTAGGGAAAATTCCACAAAGGAGAGATTCAAGATAATCTTGATTGACATTTATTGAGGAAATTCGGAAAATTCTTTTTTTTGTTCACGTTTAGTGATACGGCATTTTTTCAATCACTTGCTTTTTAGGGATACGGGAAAATTTAAGCAAGGTCAAACCGGTTTATGCTTAACCGTTTCTTAAACGTTTAAACCGGTTTTAACCAATTATTTCGCTCGAAGTAGGGTTAGAAACCGGTTTATGGATAACCGGTTTAAATACGGCATAAACCGGTTTTTTTATTATTTCGTTCGAAAACCTCTAAAAACCTCTATAAACCGGTTTATTCCGCGAGAGGCTCACGCGTACTTACTTGCATTTGGCACGGGCGATAAAAAAACATGCTCTCGCACTTCTTGAAGTTTGCTTCCCATATATGAATAATTTTTATGTCCGACCGCTGTTTTCAATATGTGATTTACAATAACTAAATCGTTGTTTGCTTGCTGCCAGTGCACACACGGCTGCAGTTTGAAAAGTGGTCGCTGACCATAGCTAAAACCGTTCTAAACCGGTTTATTCAACGAAACCTTTACTAAAAAGGTTTTTTCTCAATATCGTTCAATAGCGTTTTATAGAACGAACGAAAACCGAAAAGAAAAGTTCAAACGTCCAAACCGGTTTGAATTTTAACCCGGTTTCCAAGCCTTGATTTTAAGAGTCAAACCAAACCCAAAGGGTTCTAACGGAACTCTATTACTGAGAGTTCACTGTTCGTTCGTCTGTTCGTCCGTCGGTCTGTCCGCCTTTCCCAGGGCTGTATCTTCATAACTGTAATAGGTAGATATTTGAAATAGGTACATTTGATAGGTAGATTTTCAAAAAGTTTGATTTTTTTCATAAAGTACGTATTATTTTGAGAACAATAGCAACTAATACTAAAAACAAAATAAAATAATATATTTAAAGAACCCCATACAAGAAACGTGTTTATTCTCTGCGTTTTTGCTTATTCTTAAAACCGTAATATTAAAGGTACGGCCACACCGCAGCGTCCTGCGATCTGCGGGCACGAACTCAGTACGTTTCAATTGTTTTTTGATCGCGTTTGGTGTGAACCGGTCGGTTCAAATACTACTGCGCTATCTGATCGCCGCCTAGATCGCACAAGCAGGACGCTGCAGTGTGTCCATTTTTCTGAAATGTAGCTACAATTCTACGTTGTCATTGTATTAAAATTACAAATGTAAAAAAGTCAAGTAGTAGTAGAAAAGAGACCCATCGACTTCCTAGATCGAGGACCAACCTTTTCTGAATTAGTGATTTCTGTATGGCACCAACAACATACAATTTACCCTCATAAATCGCAGCTAAAAGTAATGTAATTGCTACATAAGTTTTTGATGGAAAATACCTGTTAGCTAGTCTGTTGACAAATTTTTACTTGACAAGTTAATCCATAAGCAATAGTTAATCCTAAAAGTCTAGTTGAATTTTATCTGCTTCTAATTCTATTCTGAAGTCACACTCATAAAATCGATACAAAACATCTTAATATAAGGGCCTTAAAAAAAATTAAAGTATTGTAGTAAAGAGAAAAACAGCACGTTTTTAACACTTTAGCTGCCAACTTTTTCTTGTTATGTATCTCCCTAGTTTACTGAAATACTTGATGCCCTTTCCCCAAGAAGTTTAGACAATACGATCGCAAGAATACGAACTCTTGCTACGACTCTAGAAATTGTGTTATGTAAGCCAAGTTCGCGTTAGTAGTTACATTGCTACTTTTACTTTGCCTATGTATTTTTTTCAGCCTATTTTATCCCACTGCAGGCACAGAATAAATAATAGTACAATGCAGGTCCATCTTTCCCTCCTTCCACACATCGCAGGCTATTGCTTGTTAAAAAAAAATATGAAATTAAATTGTATTAAATTGTATTTAAATTGTTATGTTTAAAAAAAATGTGTTTTTTTGATATTGGTAAATGGGAGACCGTCAAGACAGCGGTGAGTTGGTAACGTTTCAGTGTGACCGGTCAAGCAGAGGTCGCACTATAATTAGTCCTACTTTTACAAAAAATACTTGTTCAAAGTGTATTAATTCCTCTTTTTAGAAATATTAATCTGTACAAAATTTCACCGTACCGACGGGATTCGACTTTTGAAATTCTTTTATTTTACTTTATATGACTTGAATAAAATTCATCTTGTGTAAGTACATACATTTTTTCCAGAAGGAACCGTAATTACTACACACAATATCACACCGATTCAATTTTGAATACTGTACATTTGAAGTCATAAATTAATTTGCTAAATAAATATATTTGCAAATCTTGCCAAAGCAATATTAATAACTAGAAGTATCCCGCGGCTTCGCCCGCGTTAAAACCTTCTTTTATTTACTTAAAACTTTTCGTTTGTAAAAACGATTCTATCATTAAACACATCAAATAAGAATTAGCCAAATCGGTTCACCCGTTTTCATATTATCGCGTGACTAAGGCAATTCTGGATTCATATTTATAAAACCCTAAAAACCTAAATTTACAGACTTTGTTACCTACTCCATTTCAAAAAATCCTACAACACGTACTTTATCCCATCTTGTTTCGCCATACAAACTTTGAATCCCCGTTCCGTATCCGGAAGGAATTTTCAGAAAATAATTTCTGTGCGGATACCTACGTCATAGTAACTATCTGCATTCTGAATTTCAGCGCAATCGGAAATAATATTGATTTTTAGACATTGTTAGCCCATTTCACCCTCTTAGGGGAAGAATTTCGAAAAAACCTAAAATACGTGTTTACTTATTTATGTCCTGAAGCACTTGTGTGAAGTTTCGAATAGAAAAGACTATCTAATAATGTTTCTCCATAGAAACTTTGAACCCCCGTTTCATCCCCTTCAGGGGTGAAATTTGAAAAATCCTTTTTCAAAGGTAACTAACGTTGTAATAATTATCTGCATGCCAAGTTTTAGCGCAATCCGAAAAAATATTGATTTTCACACTTTGTTACCCCATTTCACACTCTTAGGGGTGGAATTTCAAAAAAACCCGAATCACGTATTTACTTATTTTTGTACTGAAGCACTTGTGTGAAGTTTCGGATAGAAAAGACTATCTAATCTTGTTTCTCCATCCAAACTTTGAACCCCCATTTCATCCCCTTAAGGGGTGAATTTTGAAAAATCCTTTCTTAGTACACCTCTACGTACTAAGACAAATATATCCTCCAAATTTCAAGTCTCTACGACCACTGCGGCTCTACTCTCTACTCTACGGCTGTGCGTTGTCTGTCAGTGAGTCAGTCAGTCAGTATGTCAGGACAAAGATTCTTATAGTATTAGATATTATCTACGAAAGAGAATAATTTATTCTGTGCTACACCTTCTATCGCAAATCTTCGTGGACCTTAGCAAATTGCCTCAATAAGCCATGATGACTTTTTCTTGAAAAACTCGTAATAGTTTACTCTGGCACTATTACTAAAATACATTATTAATAGGATACCAGACAGCCTTCATTCTAGAAGCGAGGCACGAATTGGTTCGTCGTTTCGTTCGGTCGACTGGCGACAATTCGAAAACGGTCCAAGAAGATTTAATTCTACCTGCGCTATTGTGTACGAACAACCACTATAGATCATCTATAGATAGACGATTGAGACAGCATTTAGCGTCAATTTTCATCAGCTGTATACAGATTTACAAAATAGAATAGAATAGAATAACTCTTTATTGAACACCATTCAGAAAACATTAAAAAACTTAAGTAAACATTCACAAATAAGTGTTACAAAAGGCGGTCTTATCGCTGAGAGCGATCTCTTCCAGACAACCTTTGGGTAATGAGGATTTGTTTAATGAACATGGCGGGGTAAATATGGTGTTAAATACCTTAACTAAAATAAATAAGCAAATACATAAACACTACACTGCAGATACATATAATACATAAATAATATATTTATCAATAAACAATACATATACTATATAAATAAATATAACAAGGAGAGAGAACAAAAAATCAGTAGGTAGCAATTTAATCTTACGAGAGATAGTGAGCAGAATAGAGTGAAAGGAAAATATAAAAAAGCACAACATTTTCTATTCAATGTTTGTCAGGTAACACTGCGTTGTGTTATATGATCGTTTACGTACGAACGAACATCAAATTCTGTTTTGTTAATACCTACATTTTCATCATATCACTTTCATACAAAATTGAGTTATAATAAGAATATATTTAACCAATTACTTGTAATACTTCAATATTTAATTATATAGCAAAGGAAAAGAGGTTTCAGAAAGTCCGATCTGTGGTTACATTATTTGGAAAAAAAAAATAGTAATATAACTTAAACTTTTGTTGACAAATTGTTTTATTGCTCAAAGTTAAGTATCATTAATCTAAAACTATTAACATTATTACTGTTGAACTAAAAGTTTGCTAGCAAGAAAAACTTTCGTCATATGCAAAATATTTATTTGGTAATGAGGTCTTCCATTTCAACACAAGCACGATTTTCACCTTAGACCACATCACAGAAATATTATTAATTATTAATATTTCTGTGGACCACATCGTCACTTAACGCAAGGTGAGATAGTGGTCAAGTAGTGATTGCCAGTGAAAAATAACGATTGAATGAAAAATGATGAAAAAATATTGTAATACCTTGCTCGGTGACTAGCCCGAAAGATTGTATATTCCTTGCCGATGTGATATGACTGCAAAGCCGAAGCTCATGGGTTTGATTGCAACACGGGAACTGTCTTTGTGTGATCCACAAACAATCGTTTCAGGTCTGGATTTTATTCGTGTCCATGATTTGAATGGCTGTAATGTTTCCTTCAGATTTCTATCAGTCTTTACTATTGTAGTTATTCTACCAGTTGACATATACCCAATATGTTCACTCTAAGACAGATTTCCAGAATTTGTTTCCTGTAGTCCTGTATGTGGTTAGCAACATGAGTAAATTTCTTTTTAATACAGTTGCTCAAAAAGTGGCGTATTGCAGGGACGTATAGCGTTCGGGATGTGGGCTATTACATACTAGTGCTTTTTTTTTACCTTTCCCGAACTCGTGCGTTCTCTTTCCCAACTGTCAAAATAATGTCTATTGAAAAGAAAAACCAACCATGAAGTTTTTACTAAAAAAAATCATAGAAGTTTTTATGATGAAGAAGCTACTAATTTGTTTCAATATCAGATTTAATTATTTGATTGAATGCGTTAGGTTAGGTTTCATTTCATTTCATCTCATTAAATTTCATTTTCATATCAATCAAAAAATTCTACTGAAGACTTGGCTGTATGGGCATAATTCCCTTTGCTTACCAGGATGGGTGAAGAAAAAAAAAACTCTGCTTATATTCTACGGTTGGCGCCATTTTTCAGAAATTTTCTTTGCGAGTTTAGTTGTTTGTTGCACAAAATGAGTAATTTCGACCCTAGTTTTTTTTAATTAACACCACCGGAGCTCAGTATAATTGCACAAAATGCTTCGGAGAACATTTTACCGGAAAAGTCAAAAAGTCGCTACATATCTACATACGACGAATTAATTGCGTGGAGAGAAATGTTAAGTTAGTTGAGTTTATTGTGTTTTTATTATTTTATTAAATTGCTTCATTTTTTCGCAACTGTATTAAAAATAGTCGTTCAAAACACCTGCGGAACCGTCATTGCAACTTGTTCCGACTGTCAACCCTCGCCTTCGGCTGCGCCTCGGCTTGGGTAGACATTTGTCGGAACTCTTTGCAATTACAGCCTTTCCGCACTTGTAATGAAATATACTATTTCATCCCATCTATTCGAAAAGTGATGGTTTGTTCCTCGATAAGTGCGCGCAAAATAGGTCTTTTCCGCCCTAGGGCGGGAAAGTAATTTTTTAATTTTTGGCTTTGACTGTTCTTTTATAGTGCCATGTCTAAGGAGGTTCAATAATAATATTGTACGGGAAATGTTACTGTCCTATAAAATAGAGAGCGCGCGGCGTTAATTAAGTTAAAAAAATGTCGCAACGTCATATAGACGGGGAAACAAATTAAAAAAAAAATAAGCGCGCAAAGTGGCACAATACACATATATTGTGGTGGCCAAGAAGAAGAAAAAAAAGCGCTAGAATGATTGGCATTTTTCGTCTGTGGTCACAGACTGTCATAATACCACATTTAACCATGGAGTAGGAAATACATATAGACAGGTGCCGCGATACATTTGCTTGTATGGATATAACTTCAACAAAAAGTGCCTAGAAGTCATAATGGAACCTAAAATTACTGCCATTGATTGTCCATTGGTCCATTGATTACCTTGATTGACACAATCCTAGGAATGGACCAATGGAAAATTAATCGCATACGTTTAAGGTTTAGATATGCACCTTTTTTTGTAGGTATTTCAAGTCCTTATGTATAATATGTCAATGAGTTAAGGGTAAAATGTTAATCGGGTGAAAACTGCAAAAGTTGCGAAGTTTTTATAGGAAACTGTATGTATTTATTGGTTTATTACGTTTGTTTACGTTAGTCAGTGTCTTTTACAATACTATAATATATATAAACTCTTGAATTGCTATTTTATAGAGCCTTTTATTTATTACCCTTTCTCATAGAGGAACTGATAAGCAGAGTGTAAAACTCGGCTGCAATATAATTTTCTCTCGGCCGACGTACTTTAAATCCCTCGCTACGCTCTGGATTCAAAAAAGTGGCCTCGCAGAAACGTACTATATTGCATACTATATTGGTATACACTATTTTAACACACTTGCTCATAAAGTGGCTCTTATTTCACTGAAATTAGGCACATAATGACACCTGTTATCAAACTGTGACTTTTCATTACTATTATTCACAAGTAAGTTATATTTTTTTTAATTTTATTGGTTGAGTTACTTTGTTTTTAAATAAATTATAAGTAAAAATATTTTTAAAAACAAGCTTTTATCTGGGACAATGAACTAAAATGTTAAAAATAAATTCTAGTAAGTATTTGGCGTGTAGGTTTTAAAAATATAGGAAAGTACCTACACGCCAAATACTTACTAGAATTTATTTTTAACATTTTAGTTCATTGTCCCAGATAAAAGCTTATTTTTAAAAATATTTTTTACTTATAATTTATTTTTAACTTTTTAGTAGGTAGGTATAGATACCGACTACCTACTACCTAAGTATTTAAGAGAAGGCATGATGTTTTAAAATATATCCACGGATATTTCATGTGATTATGGGTAAAGTGCTCTTCAAGGAAAATCAATCGACTCGGTAGGGCTATGTTGTTTTATAACAGAAATACCATGGCCGCCTTACAGCTTCATCATCAGATCCTGGCTATCATTTAAGTGTAAAGTGCTCCTCAAGACGAATCATTTGAGCCCAAACTCGGTAGAGTTACTTTGATTTATCACAGAGATGCCGTGGCCACCTTCCAGCTTCATAATCAGACCCTGGATATTATCTAGGTGAAAAGTTCTCTTCAAGACGAATCAATCGAGCCCAAACTCGGTAGGGTTATATTGATTTATCACAGAGATGCCGTGGCCACCTTCCAGCTTCATCATCAGACCCTGAATATCATCTAGGTGAAAAGTTCTCTTCAAGACGAATCAATCGAGCCCAAACTCGGTAGGGTTATGTTGATTTATCACAGAGATGCCGTGGCCACCTTCCAGCTTCATCATCAGACCCTGGATATCATCTAGGTAAAAAGTTATCTTCAAGACAAATCAATCGAGCCCAAATTCGGTAGGGTTATGTTGTTTTATCATAGAGATGCCGTGGCCACCTTCCGTCTCCATCATCAGACCAGCTCCATGGTACCATATTATTGTATTGTCACCGAAGATACATAAGTACGCCAAATTTGAGTCCAATCGGACATCGGAAAGTGGGTCTAATTTAGCCTCCAAGATTCCACCCGAACATACATAGTGACATACATACATACATACATAAATACATACATTGCAAGTTAAAAAAAAGCTTCGATACAAAAAAGATCGTGTTCAATAGTACACATAAATGAATATACCTATTGCTTGCTCATTTCATGCAACTTCGTATTTAAATAGATAATTTTAACTTTTACGTGTTAAACAAAACTTTCACTCAAATATAACTTGTTTTTTTTTTTTGTAAAATCTATTAATTCCCCATTCTGTACATGGCTATAACGGTATCCGCGACAAACAAAAAAAAAGAAACCTCATTCTTTTTAGTCTATGGTCGCCATTGTTGGATGCGCGCACATAGGAAAACTAATGAATTTTTCCCGCCATTGCGAAAAAATTTCACAACTCGTTTTCACTGATGAAATTATAGTAATTTATTAATTGAAATGTCTACAAATACTAGATATGAAGAAAATTATTTAGTTTGTACGACGCCCGATATCAGATGTGAAGCCCTTTGAATGTTATGGAAAGTTTATTACCTGAAAACTCCAAGGTCAAATGTCTGTTGTCTAGTATATTAAATGATTTTTTAGTATTATTTTCTTCACAAGTGTGTTAAAAACGTCGTATGATACACGTGTGTATTGATGATTACCGTCCTCGGCTCTCTTAAGACGCTCTCTTATGGCGCCTCAACGGTAATCACCAACATAACACACTTGTACCATAATGTACTATTACTCATGTGTGCTAACCGCTCCGAACATAATGTAACCAAATTAAACGTTCGATGCAGCTATACTAAAGAGACATGTCGAGAACAGGGTTTGTTAGAAGAATTTAATCTGATGCCTAAAGCTATTCTATTGTAGAATATTCGAGATGATAAATTGTACTAGGTTGTTTCAAAAGTTCAAGTCAAGCAGTGTTCAATTTTATATACTATTAATGTATTTTTACAGAGTTTCTGTAGCGTAAAGAAGAATATGTCAACGACATCCTACGCTTATTTCAGGCGTCAATAAGTTTACGTGGGATTGTTAATTTCTTGAAAACTTATAGCAAGGATAAAGCTCCTTAAATAGTAGGTGTAAAATACATGCCTACTTAACCTTTTTACCTAATTTTATTTCCTTACAAGAAGTGCCCCGCGGCTTCGTCCGCGTTAAAAACTTCTTTTATTTACTTAAAACTTTTCTTTTCTAAAAAGGATTCTATCATTAAAGACATCAAATAAGAATTAGCCAAATCGGTTCCCTCGTTTTCATGTTATCGCGTGACTAAGGCAATTCGGGAGCCACCGGGAATAAAACCAGAAAAACCCAAATTTTCAGACTTTGTTACCTACCCCATTTCGAAAAATCCTACAACACGTACTTTATCTCATCCTGTTTCGCCTTACAAACTTTGAATCCCCGTTCCGTATCCGGGAGGAATTGTTAGAAAATCCTTTCTGAGCGGATACCTACGTCATAATAACTATCTGCATTTTAAATTTCAGCGCAATCCGAAACTATATTGATTTTTAGACTTTGTTACCCCAGTTTATCCTCTTAGGGTGGCATTTTGAAAAAGTCTGAAACTCGTATTTACTTATTTATTTACAGAAGTACTTGTGTGAAATGTCAAATAAAATGTCTATCCAACTTTGAATCCCCGTTTCATCCCCTTGAAGAGTGAATTTTGAATAATTCTTTCTTAGCGGATACCTAAGTCAAAATAACTATCTGCATGCCAAATTTCAGCGCAATCTGAAACAATATTGATTTCAGACTTTGTTACCCCAGTTCACCCTTTTAAGGGTGGAATTTCGAAAGAGCCTGGAAGACGTACTTAATTACTTAAGTACTTGTGCTAAGTTTCGAATATAAAATACTATCTAATCTTGTTTCTCCATACAAACTTTGAACCCCCATTTCATCCCCTTCAGGGGTGAATTTTGAAAAATCCTTTCTCAGAGGGAACTAACGTCGTAATAACTATCTGCATGCCAAATTTCAGCGCAATCCGAAACAATATTGATTTTCACACTTTGTTACCATTTCACCCTCTTAGGGGTGGAATTTCTGAAAAACCTGAAACACGTATTTACTTATTTTTTTACTGGAGCACTTGTATGAAGTTTCGAATAGAAAATACTATCTAATCTTGTTTCTCCATACAAACTTTGAACCCCCGTTTCATCCCCTTCAGGGGTGAATTTTAAAAAATCCTTTCTTACGTACTAAGACAAATATACCCTCTAAATTTCAAGTCTCTACGACCAGCGGTTTAGGCTGTGTGTTGTCTGTCAGTCAGTCAGTCAGTCTGTCAGTCAGTCAGTCTGTCAGTATGTCAGGACAAAGATTCTTATAGCATTAGAAGAAGATACCTTCATCTTTTTATATTTCTAATTGGTTTCTTGTACACTAGTTTAAAAAAAGCCGAGCGCATTGGTAATTAAAGGTTTTTTGCGTGGTAAGTAATAACCGATCTAAGTGGGTTTCGTCACCAAAAAGTTACGAAAATTATTTGTAAACATTCACAAAATTAATTATTTCTTACGGATTTTATATAGTACATAAAATCCGTAATAATTTATTCGGTATATATACTATTGAGACGTATGAAAAATATTTTGCTCTAACATTAATAGATAGGTATGAAGAAAAAATAATATTTATATTCAATTTGTACCAATAGTTAACTTTATGTAGTTACCCTTTTCTTATGCTGAAAATCAAATGTATATCCATAGCATTAATATGATTAGTTAACCTCTATGGTCCATGGTTACCTTAAAACATTGAATTTCGTTTCTAGTAAAAAACTATTATCCCCTTATTATTATGCCTTCCTATAAAATCAATAATATTTTTAGAAAAGATCGTTTAAAAAACTTAAAAAGAACCGACTTCAATGCCGCGCTATTAATTTTCAGTACCAATTTTGAGGTGTTTATCTCCACATCTCTGGAGTACTTTTCAAACCTCGATAAAATTACCATGGTACCACATTCGAAATATCTCCTTTCCAACAAAAAAATAATAATCAAAATCGGTTCATAAACGACGAAGTTATCCGCGAACAAACATAAAAAAATATATATATACGCTCGAATTGAGAAACCCAATGAAATAGATCCAAACCGGACCTAAAATGAACCATTATAACTACTTTACCATCTGTTTGTAACTGAGAGATCGTTATAATATAGCAGGATTAATTGAATGATGAGAGTGCTATTGGTATGATGCTCCAGATGGCATATAATAAAGCAATGAGAAAATAATGGAGCAATAAAATTTTCACTGACATTGATAGATCACGAATATTTATAGCGCAATGGTCGCCGGAAGTCTCGCGCTACGTATCTGTATTCAATATTGGCATCTCAGACTACTATCATAAAAACTTTTTAACAAAAAAATAACCGCCGAAAAACCTGAAAAGCAAAAAGTAATGAAACTTTTCTATTTAACCTTAATAACGAAGTTCTTAAAATACTGTTAGTATACCTAAGTATTATTTATGTAATTGTTTTGAGTTGTGGGTCGTGTGGAAGCGCATTTTTTGGAATGTTTATGTTCATCGCTGGAGATTTCACGTTGCATTGTCATTTGATTTGATTATTTCTAAAAATTTAAGAGGTTATTTAGTGATCTTTGCTTATCGATTATTTGGCGCCGACTCAAAATTACTTAGGTATACATACTTACATTAGATTAAGAACTTAGTTATTAATTTTAGTTACAAACTCAAAACAATTACAAAAATATATACTTAGGTATACTAACAGTATTTTCGTTTCAGAACTTCGTTATTATAAATATAAATAAAAAAGTTTATTTGTTTTTTGCTTTTCAGTTTTTTCGGCGGTTTAATTTTTTGTTAAAAAGTTTTATTTTATAATTTTTTGTGGCCATAATCTACTATGTTAAAAGCAGGCGTCATTGCTTACACCTGGCCTAGACAAACGTTATATAGAACATTTATGCTCTACAATAATAATAAAAATAATTTAAGAACACATAAAAAACCAAAAAAACCGACTTCCAACGTCACGCTAGTCAATTTCAATACTAGGTTTGAGGTGTTTATCTTCATATCTCTGGAGATACTGAACATATCTCGATGAAATTTAAATGGTACCACCTGTAAAATATCATCATCAGTATACAATACAATACAATACAAAAACTCTTTATTGCAAACCAATTAGGTACATATCTATTACAAAAATAAAAAAATTATGTCTATGTGGTATTACAATGGGCGGTCTTATCGCTATTAGCGATCTCTACCAGACAACCTTTGTATGGACAGATATACAAGAAGAATAAGACGGTGGTGTACAATAATAAGTATATGTACAACATTAAATGGTAGAATAATATAAATAACTCAAACTGTTGGATACTCGCGAAGAAAGCCTGATGCTACTGCTTAGAGACGACACGCTACGGATATTTGACTGTGTAATGAGGGAATCGCCCCGGCCACCACTAGGATTAGAAACGGGAATATAGATAGGACTCACCAGCACCGCAGGCAGAAATATCCGCCGGAGTCTAAGTCTCCTGCCACCAGGATTTTCGTGTCTTCCTCTATTTTTTTATACACATTTTATACACAAAAAACACACGCGCGTGTATGCACACGAACGACATCGGCCATATTTAAGCGCGCGCGGCGAGAGGGCGCGCGGCAAGTTTGAATTAGGAGGAGGAACGTGTCATTGGACAGGATTAATGATACCAGGATTAGTATGTAGCCGTAACATATTCCCCCCACTTGAAATCTACTAAGATTTCACAGTATAAACCTAAAAAATATGTGCTCAAGACTATTACAAAACAGAACTAAACTGTAGCCTTATTACATTAAATTACTTAATTCTAAATTACCTAAAGATACGTTTAAACTATAATAGCTTAGGCATCAATAGGCAAAGGGCAAATCTTGACAACAGGTCGTCGAAAAACATTGCCATTCGCAGAGCGAAGCGTCACAACGCGGACTACGTTATCGCGACCAGGGTGCAATTGTTCTATTTTCGCTAGCCTCCAACACAACGTAGGTAACGTGGGTTCAATAATAATAACCAAATCATTGACCCTGATATTAGGGACACCTTTGAACCATTTGTTCTTTTGTTGAAGAGTATGTAAGTAATCACGCTGCCAGATACGCCAAAACGATTGTGTTATCTTTTGAAGTAACTGCCAACGAGAACGCGGTGTTTTAACATCGATCATTGATGACTCGGGTATCGACACGAGTGGACCATTGGAAAGAAAATGTCCAGGTGTTAATACATCTGTTTCATTAGGGTCCGGTGATATAGCGCAAAGTGGGCGCGAATTGAGAATGGCTTCGATTTTCGTTAAAACCGTGCTCATTTCTTCATACGTCAGAATTTGAGTACCTACAACTCGCTTGAGGTGGTACTTGGTAGATTTGATGCCACTTTCAAAAATTCCTCCGAAGTGAGGCGCACTCGGTGGATTAAATTCCCACTTGATGCCGCGGGTGGCAAACCCGTCCGCTATATCAGGATAGTGATCCTGCAATTCAGCTAGGATATTTTTCATAAGCCTATTTGCGCCAACAAAATTAGTTCCACAATCGCTGATAATCGTTTTACAAATACCACGACGTGAGACCATTCTATCTAGAGCAGCCAAGAAGGCTTCTGAGCTCAGCTCGGTAACTGCTTCTAGGTGCACGGCCTTCGTGCTAAGACACACAAATAAGCACACGTACGCCTTGAATGTGGGTGCCTTACGTCGACGACTCTCTTTCAAAAGAAAAGCACCGCAAAAGTCTATTCCGGTAGTTTCAAAACAACGACTAGGTTGTAACCTGGCGGCTGGAAGTTTGCCCATCTCAGGTTGACAAGGTACCGGCTTGACCTTGAAGCATTGTACGCATTTGGAGCATACTGTGCGAATGAGTAGACGACAACCTATTATCCAGAATTTCCGTTGGACCAACGACTGCAAAGTTCTGGGTCCACAATGCAGATACTTGATATGAAAATGTTCCACGATCAAGCGTGATAAAGCACAAGCTTTAGGCAACAGAAGAGGATGTAACGCACAAGCAGGCAAGTTGGCGTTATCGATACGTCCCCCCACTCGCAGCAGTCCTGCACTGTCTAAGAATGGAGACAGTTTTTGAATAGGTTTAGAGCAAACCTGATTATGAGCGACCTTTTCGAGCTCGTCTTGCAAGAAATTAGTTTGAGTGTACTTTACAAGCAACATCAAAGAAGAGTCAAGTTCGATGGTTGAAAGAGAAGAAAGCGTTCGATTCTCTTTCTTTCGCTTTATATTTGAGGAAAAGCGCATTACCCACGCGAGCACTCTTGTGACTTTAGGTAACGAGGAATATCTATTTAGTAGTTGACTTATTAAGTCATCTTCCGGAACCACCGTGAGAAGAGTTTGAACCACGGAAGGTTTCATTTCCGGTAAGTCAGTGTCCGGAGAAGGTAATTTTGATGGCCATTCCGATGGCGGTTTTGAAAGCCATGGAGGACCTGACCACCAGAGTGGATGCTCGACGAGTTCAGAACAGCTAATACCGCGACTACAGCAGTCCGCCGGGTTATCCTTGGTGGAAACATAACTCCAACAGTGGATGTCGACCACATCGGTTATTTGAACCACCCGGTTTGCAACAAACATTTTTAGTAAATGTGGCGGCGTTTTCAACCAGGCCAATGTGGTGGTGCTGTCTGAGTATGCTCGGATTGAGTCAATACGTAATTTGACGTTGAGTAAATCACACATATGACTCAAAACCCGAGATAGCAACACTGCGGCACACAACTCGAGCCTATTTACTGTCGTAGGTTTCAAGGGTGCTACCTTGGACTTTCCTATCAACAGGCGAGAGACGGTGGCGCTTGGCGTCACCGCACACAAATATACACAACAACCGTAGCCCTTAGAGGAGCCGTCACAAAATCCGACTAAATGAATTTGAATGGGATTTGTTGGAAGCACGCTACGTGGCAATTTGATTCGTTGAATGTCATGCAAATTTGCAGCTATAACATGCCACCGCTTGGCTAAGTCATGAGGAATGGGTTCGTCCCAATCTAAATTCAGTTTCCACATGTCCTGCAATAGTAACTTAGCAGAGAAAATCAACGGGGAAATCCAGCCAAGAGCATCGAAGATTCTCGCAGTGATCGAGAGTATTGACCTTTTGGTAAATTTTATATTAAATGTATCCGAAAAGGAATACGAGAAGTTGTCACTCGAAGGATCCCACTGGATACCTAAAATCTTGATAAATTCCTGACCACCTTCGTCGAAGGTCTTAGGAGTTTGACAATGCTCAGGAGGAATATCAGCTAACAATTCAGAATTGTTTGAACTCCATTTCCGAAGTTCGAATTGACCTTGAGCCAACAAAGAAGTCAAATCCTTTTTTAATTGCATGGCTTCTTCTAAAGAAGCGCAGCCAGTAGTAACGTCATCCATAAATGTATCTTCTCGAAGAACCTCGGCGGCACGAGAAGAATACTCCGACCCGTGATCGTCGGCTAACTGACGCAGAGTGCGGATAGCCAAGTAAGGAGAGCTACTGACGCCGTATGTGACAGTGGCCAACTCATATTCGACGAGTGGTGCGTTAGGTTGGTCACGCCACAGAATGTGTTGGTAGGACCTGTCTTCAGGTCGAACGAGAATTTGCCGGTACATTTTACAAATGTCCGCAGTGAAGACAATAGTATGCAGTCGAAACCTTGTGACTAAATCGATTATGTCGATTTGAAGTTTGGGTCCGACATGAACTATGTCATTTAAAGACTTATTGACGGAAGTCTTGCTACTGGCGTCAAAGACGACGCGCAGACGTGTAGTAAAACTTTCGGGTCTGACTACACCGTGATGAGGTATAAGATACCTTGCCTCAGTAGACGAAGCGACTGCTGGTTGCATGTGACCAAGGTCTTCGTACTGACGCATGAAGTCCGCGTATTCAGATTTTAAATCAGAATCACGCTCGAGACGTCTTTCTAAATTTAGAAAGCGATTTAAACTGCAACGACGAGAATCACCAAGAGAAGGAGCATCATCCTTCAACATGAGAGGAACAACGTAACGACCTTCAGGAGTTCGGTAAGTACTTTCTCTGTATTTCTGTTCGCAGACATCCTCTTCGGGAATCGAAATGGCAGGACGTGGCGGTTCTTCAATCTCCCAGAACCGTTTTACAATATCATCGAGAGCACACGTGGCTGTAAGAAGTGACGTCATCGGTTGGGATACCGCCCGCGACAAGGAGTGGTTTAAGAGCTGACCACTAATAACCCACCCGAACACACTATCAAGCGCGCAAGGTAAGCCCGGACCTGGCGAGTAACGAGCGCCGGTATATATTTGATCGAAACACTCGACTCCTAACAAAAGATCCACAGAACTAGATCGATGAAAATTGTCATCCGCTAAATCGAGATGAGAAAATTGATCGTGTACCACCGCGGGTAACGGAGAGGAAGGCATCGATGTGGTGATTTTAGGTAACACCACAAAAGACAACTCGAATGTGGGAGTATCACTTTGACGCGGCATAATCGAGCAAAAAGTAACACCCTTTATATCGAGTACCGAACTTTGACCTAAACCGGTAACATTCATTTTACATTTCTGGATATGTAACCCAAGTCGACGAGCACACGAAACTGTTATAAAGGAATCCATCGAACAGCTGTCAATAAGGGCGCGCGCACACTGCAGCGAACCATTCGCATGACGTACGCGTACTACCGCGGACCCCAGTATTTTAGTACTCGGAACGTTTGAGTCTCCCACGCATGGCGCGGTTGCAGCGCTTGTGAGCGCCGTGCTTGAATTAGTAATCTTATTTTCCGTTTTATCATTAGAACGAGATGTAGACTGCTTGTCTATGTGTAACAACGTGTTGTGTTTAGAAGCGCAAAGCAAACAACTATTGTTACTGTTACAACTGTTCGCCTCGTGACCCGCTCGCAAACAATTAAAACAAAGTTTTAATTCCATCACTAACTGCCGACGCGGCTGAACATCCAATGATTGGAATTTTGCACATCGATAGATCGAGTGTGAGGATTGGCAACACGGGCAAACTAGTTTACGCTCGTTTTGCGACGAAGACGCGACTAAAGTTGTTTTTGCTTGTTGCGTGAATTTATTGTTAGTATTCTTATTATTGCGAATTTGTCTATTTACCGGAGTAGAAGGAGAAACAGACGCGGTTTGACTCACTTCTAATATTTTAATATAATTTTGCAGGTATTTTATTAAATCGTCAAACGTAGGTATCTCGCTCGCATTCTGCAACTCGAACCGTTGACGAGTCTCGCAGTCCAGTGCACGCGAAGCGATGTAAAACAATAAAAAATCAGTAAGGTTGTGAATCGACAGCGACCGCAATGCGTTTACATTTTCGTATAATATATTTAATAAGCTCGTTAAATTATCGAGTGACGGCTTATTTATTTTACTAGCGTTGACTAGCTTATCAATATACGCGGTAGCCAGAACTCGCTTATTATCGTACCTATCGAGCAAAGCCTGGTAAACTATACTATAATTCGCGGCCGTGACAGGTAAACCTTTCGCTATAGTTGAGGCGAAACCAGACAAGCATGAGTTCAGATAATGGAACTTTTCCGCATCGGATAGCGTAGCGTTGAAGTGGATTAAAGACACATAACTGTCTTTAAAACTTTGCCAGTTTTCAATGTTTCCGTCAAACTTCGGAATTTCCAGTTTAGGTAATTGAACGCGAGGACTCGGAGTCTCCTGCACTGGAACACTAGCATTAGAACTGCTACTTGTCACTGATAACATTGAATCCGCGAACTCGACCACGGCATAATACAACTCGTCAAACGCTAATAACGTTGCATTATCAATCATTGATTTCGGTCGCAAAGTTATTTCCAACTTGTTTATACGGTCGTTGACCTCGACAAAATTTTCTTTTGTTTTTTCGACAGATTTATATCTACTACGAAACGACGATAATTTAGATTTATCGGTTGTAGCCACTTTAGACAAATCGAACAATATTTGCATACACGAGAATTCATATTCACGTCTTTTAATGAGAGATTGTAATTCGGCTTCCATCTTGTCTGTCATTATTGAATCTTTTTATAATACAATATATTTCGATAATAAGATCAGTACAAAGACGAAACAAATTAACTAGGTACTTAATACAAACAAAGCTGCGTAAGCTATTATAATTTACTAGGCGTTAGTAAAATTATAGAATAGTTAATACGAGAAATATTTGTAGCGGATAGGTAGGTAGCTACCTACCTACAATTTATCTGCAAGATATACGAAATACAGGTTACGTATTAATGTAGTATGTAAATATTACAGTAAATTCAATGGTTTTAAGTTTGAACTAACACTTTACACTCTTAGTGAATCAGACGTACCTAACAATTAAGACCTATTAAATCTTTACCTAGCCTAGACTCGAGCACACATTAATTAAATCTACTGTTTGACAACTAAGTTGCAACATCAGGCTTTCCTCGCAATAGGTGAAGTAGAATGTTGGACAACAATAGGATTGAAACAGATTAGATTATATTTTATACTGGAGTAGGTCTGTCGGTAAGTTTATTAAAATAGATAGTAGGTAGATTATAAAGTAACTCGATGGAACGTTCGCCCGGGTGAACCGCGCCTCGATCGGCCGCTGCCGGTAGGTAGGTATGTTCGAACAGCGAACGACAATACGATGAGATATCAACAAAATTACGAGATTCTATGAGTTTTGTTACAATACAAAGTAAACAATATTGACTATTTGATGTTTTTAGTGTAGCTAAATAACAAAATAGCATTGATTGTTTGAACTAGGGAATATGGCGATTATTATTATTACAAGTAAACACTCGTGATTTAGACTTGTGATCAACAAAGATGAGGACTTAGTCCTCACAGGAGGCACCATGTATGTTGGATACTCGCGAAGAAAGCCTGATGCTACTGCTTAGAGACGACACGCTACGGATATTTGACTGTGTAATGAGGGAATCGCCCCGGCCACCACTAGGATTAGAAACGGGAATATAGATAGGACTCACCAGCACCGCAGGCAGAAATATCCGCCGGAGTCTAAGTCTCCTGCCACCAGGATTTTCGTGTCTTCCTCTATTTTTTTATACACATTTTATACACAAAAAACACACGCGCGTGTATGCACACGAACGACATCGGCCATATTTAAGCGCGCGCGGCGAGAGGGCGCGCGGCAAGTTTGAATTAGGAGGAGGAACGTGTCATTGGACAGGATTAATGATACCAGGATTAGTATGTAGCCGTAACACAAACATATATACTACACATATAAAACATACTTTATATCAATACAATACATACATTACAATACATACCAATAAATAAATAATAATACATTATACTTTCAATAGTTTAAATGCCAGTCTATGTATAGTTACACAAGTGAGAGATAATGAGTTTTCAACTTGTTTTTAAAAATTGCTAATGATTTGGCTTTTCGTATGTCCAAAGGTAAGTCGTTCCAGAGTCGTGCAGCTTGTACTGCAAAGGAATTGGCAAAATATTCAGAAGAATGAAAAGGAATCTTTAAAACTAAGTTTTCAGCGGAGCGTAAGGATAGGGAGTGTGAGTTATGCAAGAATTGAAAACGTAGTTTAAGGTAAGGAGGAGTAGAAGGAATGAAAAGGACAGAGTATAATAAAGAAAGGATGTGAGCATTCCGGCGCAGACGAATGGGTAACCAGTTCAGCTTTTTTCGAAATTCGGAAATGTGGTCGAATTTTCGCAGACCATATATGAAGCGGATACAGAAATTTTGAAGGCGTTCTAGTTTATTGAGCTGTTCCTCGGTTAAGTCTGGATATGAGGCATCGGCATAATCGAGTATTGGAAGTAATAGAGATTGTGCAAGCGCAACTTTAGTGGTTATAGGTAAAACATTCCGGAGTCTTCTGAGGGAAGAGGCGGAAGCAAACATCTTGCGACTGGTTTCTGCGATTTGTGGTATCCAGGATAATTTGCGATCAATACAAATACCAAGGTTTTTTACAGTGTCACTAATTTTTACAATTGTCCCATCAAAAATGACTTGTGGAAGGTGAAACCAATCAATTTTCGATATTAATCTCGAGCTGCCTATAACAATACATTGTGTCTTAGTCGGATTAACCGTCAGACCATAGGATTTACTCCAGTTGGAGATTTTCTGTAGATCAGAGTTTGTGGTCTGGATTGCATCAGATAATTGTAAGAGAGAAGCTTGCGTGTAAATTTGCAGATCGTCTGCGTAAAGGTGGTAGGACGAAGAGAGTTGAAGTGAAATTGTATTTATAAAGATTGAAAAGAGAAGAGGGGATAGAACGCCGCCCTGAGGGACGCCCGCCGTCGTATCACACCACGAAGAATAAGTATCATCGACACGAACACGTTGGCGACGTCCATACAGGTAACTGCGAAACCACGAAATTACCGTCGGAGATATATTAAGGGAGCGCAGCAGTTCCAACAGTATATCGAAATCAACGTTGTTGAACGCATTACTAAAGTCTAACAGCGTTAGAACTGTTAGCTGTCCATCGTCCATACCTTGTCGGATATCGTCTGTTATATTGACTAGAGCTGAGACTGTGCTGTGACCAGGACGGAATCCGGATTGGAAAGGGTTTACTAGATTATTTCGGATGAGGAAAGAGGTAAGTTGCTGATGAACAAGGCGTTCAAGGATTTTAGACAGGAAAGGAAGAATAGAAATAGGGCGATAGTCAGATAGTGAAGAGGGATTGCTTTTTTTAGGGAGTGGGGTTATCTGGGCTTCCTTCCATATGGAAGGAAACACGCCACTAGACAAGGATTCATTAAGGATGTATTTGATCACAGGCACAATCTCATCTAAGATAGGTACAATCATTTTCCGACTAATAGCATCGCAGCCAACTGCATCTGACGATATCGACTGTATGCTCGCCTTAACATCACGATCGGTAAATTCGTTAACAACAAAAGGATCATGGTCAGGAGTTGGTATTCTAGATAGGTGAAGTAAAGTAGTAGCTTTTGTAGGGCCATCAAAATTGGCAGACGAAGAGAAGTGCTGGTTGAGAATATCAATATTTAAATTATTAGGGATGCTATTTTGTCGTGACTTACCAACTCCTAATGACCGTAGGAATTTCCACACTTTCGCGGGGTTTTCATTTTCTAAGTTTTTGTGAATGTGTCGGCGTTGTGCGTCTCTACACACCTTATTACAGTTGTTACGATGCTTATAATACCTATTTTTATTATCTTCTGTAGGCTTACATTTATACCGCGCCTTGGCTGTCATCTTCTTATTTATAGATTTACGGATATCTGCTGTGAGCCAAGGAGCAGGCAGATGTTTCATTCTGACAGGTCTCAATGGAGCATGTGTGTCATAAAAGTGTGTTATTATACGATTGAAACAATTTACTTTTAAATCAATATTAGTCGCACTTACTACATCTGACCAATCATCATAATTAGCCGGTATCAGGCCACTGCTGGACATATGCCTCTCTCAAGACACGCAACTGAGCCCGATTTTTGGCTCTTTGTTTTTTCCAGTGTTTGTTGACATACATTGATGATATGATAAAATCATCAATAAATTGATACTTTTATCAATTTTTTTGTTGATTTATTCAAAACGGTTAGACCGATTTCGTTATAATTTTAATGGGACCCCCTTGGGGGTATACCCTTTCCAATACAAAAAGAATTATCAAAATCAGACTACTCTGTAAAAAGTTATGCGTGATCATACATAAAAAAAAATAAAAAAAATATACTCGTCGACATGATAACCTACTCCGTTTTTTTTTCGTCGGTTAAAAAAGTCTTGGCCTAATGCTTGAGACATCTCTTTGAATCTCCTCAACTCCTCGTCTGAGCTGTCGTGTTTACGCTTATTGAAATGGTCTCAATGAACAAATTATACATATACAAATCAGTCGGGGTAGTTTTATAATTTTTTAATTTAAGTGTAATTTAGATTATTTATTTTCGGTTTTTAGGGTTCCGTAGTCTTGACAAGGAACCCTTATAGTTTCGTCATGTCTGTCTGTCTGTCCGAGGTTCTGCTAAGAGACCGTTAATACTAGTAAGCTGTAATTTTGTGGGTATATTTTTGTGGTATGTATATAAATTACGCCGACAAAGTGCCGAAATAAAATTGTGAAAAATATTTTTTTTTAGGGTAGCTCCCCTACATGAGAAGTAGGGATGATTTTTTTTTTCATCGTCTACCCCATCGTGTGGGGTATCGTTGAATAGGTCTTTTGCTAATACCATTTTTCGATTGAATGCTCCATTTACGAAATATTAAACTTTAAAGTGCACATTTTTGTTCCAGTAACGCGTCCCCCCCCCCCCCCACTCTAAACTAAATTCGTGATAATAGCGCATTTCATGAACTTTAAAGGAAAACTATCGCGGTTAAGATAACTTTATTAGTTTAGCAGTAATAGTCGTTGAATTTGAGTGTTGGATAATTTTGTACCAAATACAAAATCCTTAGAAAAAATCCTTTAAAGTGACAAAGACGGAGTACCTAGTTGCTTGTTTATAACGGGTAAAGACTTGCGTTGAATAACAGGCTACTACGGAACCCTACACTGCGCGTGGCCCGACACGCACTTGGCCGAATATTTTATTTATATTTAATGCTACTTATAGCTACTTACAGCCATATAGACTTTTAGGCCTAGCTTTCTTAGAGATTCATATAGTTTTGACACATTACGGCATAATTAATTTCCCGAAAATCTGACAGATAAGTTCCTCATATACTTATCAAGAATCGGTAAAACTGGGCCTTAGTATGGTGGCATTCTATTCTTTTTAAAATATAATATTTTTAACGCGTGATAAATCCTGAGCTTAATTTTAGCTGTTCGACCGTTAGAACAAAATAAAAAAGTGACTTTTGCATTGACAATATTAGTGTTGATTTAATGTTGGAATATACTTTTTTAACTGTTTGTGTTTATAATTGCCTCTATAAATATCACATTCTGGCCAATAGGGTTTTAATTATTATACGTATAGAAGTACCTACGAAGGCTAATGTTAAGAGTGTGTCCATTGATACTTTTCCTATTGTCTCTAATGAAAGCGTCGACACATTGTTCAAATATTCTATACGGGTAGCACTTTGTCGCACTTTATCACTAACTCACTAATAATATAATTCACTGTGTTACTTCTTCTACTCAGTACTTGGAGTACGGTACTCAGAGAATCCTCGGTTACTTTAGTGACATTGTCCGTCGCCAACCCGACAACTTTGACAAATTGTTTGTCGTAGGCAAAGTAAGAGTCCTCGGGGTCGATCATCCAACCGTGGAAGTGACCAAGTAACCACCCTCACCAGACTCCAAATAGCAATAGCGCTCAGGCCTAATTGGAGAAAATAAACGAATGAAACCTTCAGGTATGAAGAAACGACACAGGAAGAAGAAGGTAATATAATTCGAACGGCTTCATCTTTTATGATAAAGTATTAGGTATATTATTATGTATCTGAATATTCAGTAGGTACCTATATCGAAAAGCTATAAATTGACTGTTCAGTTATAAATTAATAGATGTATTTTCGTCCGCTAGTTCTTGCCGTGAAGGCCTTTCCTCAATGTTAATCGCGGCTTCCTATTATTCATCCATTGAGTTCCTTAATTATTTATTTTTGACCTATTAATAACTGTGATTGTGATGAGTACCTATTTATTAATTGATATAACACCATTGTTCTAATTTCTGACCAATCTCACCGGTAAATAAATCAATGTACTTAATACTTACATAAAGGGTCTTCAAGATTTGGATGAAATTTAGGAGAAGTTTTATAATTAAGAAAAAATTATATGTACTTAGTCATATTAGTAACCCAAATTTCTTATTTAAAAAAGAAACCTCAATAAAATGCTTCTACCCAAAAACGGGTACAAAGTATTTGATATTTAATACTCTTCAATTTGAACGAAGCTAACGAGTCTGCCTGAAATTTACGTTGCATAAAGCGTTTCCAGCACTTTTGACAGTATTATTCTATTATGCATCAGAAACTAAGAACTCCTGCATATTTTTCAACATAATAAACAAACTTTTATAACGTAGCTGCACTGTTAATCCGACTGCACATTAGCCTTTTAAATAACTCCTTTAATACAGTTCTGACAGCTTGCTACAAGCTGTATGACACGTTTGCGTTATTCAAATTTAGATAAAACTTTGAATTATTCTGCCCTTCTAACTATAAACAACGCAAGTGCACGCGGTAAGTTATAGAAAACGCGCGTGAAAAGTTTTTTTATTATACTTTGTATCTCGAAAGATTATCAAATTATTATTAAAAACTATTTAATAAGAAATATAACCAATACCTTCGCGGAGTCTGGGATAAGACAGAAACAATGTTTTATGGTTAAGAGACTGAATCTAGACGTCCAATCTTGTGATTTAAAAGAGATATAGAGATCGTGATACAGACGAAACACGGCGAGACGAACAACAGACCGAATGCACGTATAACTCACTAGAATCACTAGATTCTAGTGAGACATGTGATTCATCTCAACGTATAGAATCGTGAATCACTAAAACAAAAAAGAAAATTCCGATGTTTTGCAACTGGAGGAAAATTACATTGACTATCCGCACCAGAGATTGCGTAGTAACTATTATATAATCTGTACCAGAGACCTCGGATTACGATCCGTACCCACGTAGATCTAATATCAAATATTATGTTTCTTTTAAGTGTTTTCTACAATTTGTATTTTACATTATTTTGAAACATATTAAGAATAACGCCCCTGGGCTACACGCCCAAGTGTCTGGCGTATTATCCAGGAGTAGCGAATTCGAGTAACGCTGGACAAAAATTTGGATTGTATTGGGCACAGTTTTATTTTTTTTTACAAAACTGTGGCATGGGTATGATAATAGATTTAAAATTAAGCCGAAAACCTATAGTTATTTTCTGTGTCTTTGATATTTAATTCACCTATCCAAATTAAAACGTAAAACTAAACTAGGTAATTTTTTGTGTCTCATATAAACTACTTATTTATCACTATCTCACCTGTTGGTAAGTGACGATGTGGTCGAAGATGCAATGGAACTAATGGGAAATGTCTCTCAAAGACAGCTGTTTTATTGAACATTGTATCATTCTACTTCTGATTTTGTTAAAGTTAGTATGAGGAACACTGGTTCTATTTTTTATCGTTATAGATTGATATTTTTTTCTCGAAAAAACATGTTTTATAACAAAAAATATAGGTACATATCTTGATTTGAGTTTTTATAACTAAGCAGTGTTTATAGCGCCAGGTCCGCACTTTAATTTGGCTATTTCCGGGAGGATACCATCTCTAAATTTAAGTTCGCAGTTCAACTTTATAGTCTTTACAGCTTAATTAACTTCCCCGAGCCATTATGTACAGTTTGAAGAGCTTATCTTGGTTATAATAAAGTGTCAACTAGACAGTCCAATTTTTGAAACAACACTACAACTTTTAAGAAAAAATAAATAACTAGAAGTGCCCCGCGGCTTCGTCCGTGTTAAAGACTTTTTTTATTTACTTAAAACATTTATTTTGTAAAAACCTTTCTATCATAAAAGACATCAAAGAAGTTAAAGCCAAATCGGTTCAAACTTTGAACCCCCGTTTCATCCCCTTAAAGAGAGAATTTTAAAAAATATTTTCTTAACGGATACTTACGTCAAAACAATTATCTGTATGCCAAATTTCAGCGCAATCCGAAATAATATTGGTTTCAGACTTGGTTACCCCACTTCACCCATTTAGGGGTGGCATTTCGAAAAAGCCTGAAACACCTATTTTCTTATTTACTTACTAAAGCACTTGTGTGCAGTTTCGAATAGAAAAAACTTTCTAATATTGTTTCTCCACACAAACTTTGAACCCCCGTTTCATCCCCTTAAAGAGCGAATTTTGAAAAATCTTTTCTTAGCGGATACCTGCGTCAAAATAACTATCTGCACGCAAAATTTCAGCGCAATCCGTAACAATATTTATTTCAGACTTTATTACCCCACTTCACCCTTTTAGGGGTGGCAATTTGAAAAAAACCTGAACCACGTATTTTCTTATTTATTTACTGAAGCACTTATATGAAGTTACGAACACAAACTTTGAACCCCCGTTTCATCTCCTTAAGGGGTGAATTTTTGAAAATCATTTCTCAGAGGGAACTAACGTCGTAATAGCTATATGCACGCCAAATATAAGTGCAATCCGAAACAATATTGATTTTCAGACTTTGTTACCCATTTCACCCTTAGGGGTGGAATTTTTCAAAAAAGCCTGAAACACGTAATTACTTATTTTTTTACTGAAGCACTTGTGTAAAGTTTCGAATAGAAAATACTATTTACCCTTGTTTCTCCATACAAACTTTGAACCCCCATTTCATCCCTTAAAGGGGTGAATTTTGGAAAATCCTTTCTTAGTACACGTTTACGTACTAAGACAAAAATACCCTCAAAATTTCAAGTCTCTACGACCAGCGGTTTAGGCTGTGCGTTGTCTGTCAAAGATTCTTACAGTATTAGAATAAGAAGATATATTGTAATAATTTTATAGCACAGTGTGACCTAAACCCGCACTTTACGCACGCTTTTCCATGACTTAAATAGTCGATTATTACACGGCGTGAAGTTAAGTTACTACACGATTGTCTATTGATTGATTGACTATTTGACGGAAAAGCGAAGCGTAAGCAAAGTGCGGGTTTATGTCACACTGCTATCTATAAAATAATATACGATACTCGTGACTTAAGTTGTCTATTATTGAACGGCGTAACTTCACGCCGTGCAATAATCGACTACTTAAGTCACACGTATCGAAATCTATACTAATATTATAAAGAGAGAACATTTGTATTTTTGTATGTTTGTAATGATTTGGCTCAAAAACTACTGAACCGATTTAAAAAATTCTTTCACTAATACATAGAATGGACTTTCGGAATGAAAATAGGCTATATATTATCCCGTTTACGAGTAAATCAAAGGTACATTCGTGGAGACCTAATTTGCAACCTAAGTCGGCAAAAAAACGGTCGAAAAAACACGTTTCTTACGAACGCTGCTTAATTGAAAATAGATAGAAGAATATTTTCTATGCAATAGTTGTACAACTTAATAAAACCTACAAAAAAGCCCGCGACAGCATATGTCTATCTCTTAAGGTTGACTCACAGTAACCATTTTAATCTTAAAATTTTTGTTAAAAAATATTACATAACTTCCAAGGCTATTTTCAAGTATATAGTATTAATCTTTATCCAAATAATTACGTTAATTAGCTTGGCCACATATTATAGATTAAAATTGTCCTTTACAGTATATAATTCAAATGAAAAGTCTAGAAGATATCACGAATTACACATACACGCATCGCAAAATTAATAACATATTTGCAGTGAAACCACAGATTAGGTCATAGTTACTGCGAAAATATTATTATATACTTAGCTTACTTACTATGCTACTTAGCTATGCTGTAGATCCCCACCGATCACAATCAATTTGAAGTCAATATAGTATAATAATATGATCTATTGTATAAAATAATATTCATCTATATATATAATAATATAATATTTTAAACCACCCCGACTGTTCTATGTATAATCTTTTCATTAAAAGCATTCCAATGACTAAACACGACATTTAAAATCTGAGCTATAAGTTGATGAGGATTTGAGTATTCTGTAGAGTCCAGGAGATGTCCCAGCATCAGGTCAATGCTTCCATGTTCTTACAATATTGTTGAAGAAGAAGATTGTCGAATTGATCAGACCTATGAAAGTTGATTTCATGCGATATGAAATCAACTTTCATAGGTCTGATTATTTATTAACTAGAAAAAAGCTCATAGTTTTATGACGATTGAACGAATTTTCATGAATCAAAGCTAAGAAAACTCTCGATGAAGACATCTATCAAACAAAAAAATAACTATCAATAATAAAAACAAAATCGGTTCATCCGGTTAGGTGCTAAGATGCTACAAACAGACACACAGATACACACGTTAAACGTATATTACCCCTACATTTTGCGCCGGGGAACGCGTAAGGTTACGGCGGCAGATGTTCTCCTTGGTAGTAAGCTACTTTTTGGTAGATTTAATGATCCCACTACCACTGTACAAAAACTCATGATTCATGAATGCACATAAAACTTTCATTGGTAGGTATATAGCTAGGATTAGAACCAACGACCGTCGGGTCAGAATCAGGGTAACTATCCTTTACGCCAAAGGGCCGTCCAATATCACTACGTAAGTATTATAAAACAAAGTCCATCACTGCGTCTGTCTGTTCACAATAAATCTCAATAGCTACTGAACGGATTATCATGCGGTTTTCACCAATAGCCAGAGTGTTTATGACGAAGGTTTAGGTGCATAATTCGTTAAGGTTTTGTGTAAATTGGATGAAATATGACGATGATTGTTAAATATGTTCATATTTTATATTCGATGCAACAAACTGATGCAAATTTTGTAGGCATATATGTACTACCCGTGCGAAGCCGGGGCGGGCTGCTAGTATACTATAACTAAATGGTAGTGAACTATTTTGAATGGAGTATATTTGACTCAGTATCTACCTAATAAAGGCTGACATAGTGCAGAGCAATAACGTTCACTAAGGTAACATAATTAGTGCTTTATATTTTCAACGGACTACCAAAAAGGAGAAGGTTCTGAATTCGTCTTTATGTTTTTCGTGTGTGTGTTTGTTACGCGATAGCTCCAACAATTGTTAACCGATTCAGATTACTATTTTTTTCATGGGTAAGGTGGCCTCATTTTAAAATTCCTTGAGATCATCAGATACTCATAAGAGTATCTCTAGAGATATGGAGATAAAACCCTCAAACTTGTCACTGAAAGTAAAACTATTTTTACTTATTCTTGGGTGGACATGGTCCTTTAATAGTTTTTATTAAGATCTGATAAGCATCTCTCAAGATATGGAGACAAACAGCTCAAACTTGCTACTGAAACTGACTTGCGCGGAATATTAAGTTGGATTTTTGTTTATAAACGATCTTAAAACATAAAATAATTAGTAATTTAATTACAATTAATGAATTTGCACTATGAACTAGACTGATAGAAACAATCATACTAGGATGTTGTCGCGACAAACGGTTCTCGTTTCTAATTTTCTAAAGCTGAAATAGTATGGCTGCGGCTGACATATTCTTGAAAACTTCATACTTTAGGTATCCCGATTGGGTAGATAAAAAAGTTAGAGCCGAATTTCCCACTTGACTGGTTATAAAAGTTTGAACATTTCTACATAATTTTCCTCCAAAAATACGTAATGATGGATCGTGCTCGAGAGTAAACGTGCTTAAACCCAAAGAACGGCCATTGACTGCTGCTAACGTATTGGTTTTTCTGTTATCAATTGTTCAGTTGAGTGCGTTTTCCATCGACAAATTTTCCGATCCATTTTGCTACGTTGTTATATAGAGATATTTAAGTTACCTTTTGACTCAACTTGACCCAGTTTTCCTGAATTACAAGTGGGTATATTGCACGTTCCTTTGGTCACCCTCTTTTCACATCCAGTCACTCTCAAGTATTTCGTAACAATAATAATAAATCAAAAATGTATAATGCTTTTATTTTTTTATTTTTAACGACTTCACAAAAAAGGAGGAGGTTCTCAATTCGTCTGTATGTTTTTTTTTGTTTTTTTTTTTATGTTACGCGATTTATCCATAAATTGTGAACGGATTCAAATTATTATTTTTTAATGAGTAGGATAAGTTTCCGAGGTGGTCCCATTTTAATTTTATCGAGATCTGATTAGTATCTCCAGAGACATGGAGATAAATACCTCAAACATAGGAGAATGTACTGGTTTTAGTAGAAGAGTCCCAAGAAGATTATACACAATGGAGGTTGCTATTGCATATACTTTTGAAGACTAAAAAATATGACCTTGAATAATGTTTTTACATCTTTCTCCTCGTTGATTTTGGTTTTTGACAGATATTCTTACTGCTGTGTGCTATATCGGTAACTGTGAGCGAGATAGAAATAAAGGTGGGGATAAGTTTTTTTTTTTTTTTTTATATCTTATAGCCTAGCAATTGACAACTATCTCACCTGTTGCTAAGTGATGATGCGTTCGAAGATAGAGAGGTGGACTAGAATGGGAACTGATGATGTTTGGAACTGATGACTAGGAACTGTTGACTGATAGATGTTTGGCGACAGATTTTCTAACTTGAGGGTGGTAGCTGGCGGACACTAGATATGTCCTACAACCAACGCGGGGTTGTTGGTTTCTTAACGATGTTTTCCTTCACCGGAGGGCCACTGTGAGAAGCGCACATATATTTTTCGATCGAAAAATTCATTGGTGCACGACGGTTTGAACTCGGTACCACGGCATCAAAGCTGACCGTTCACCCAATTACGCCACCGGGCCCTCAATAAATTATTATATATTAATAATTATAATAAATAATTATATATAAATATAAATAATTTGTCTTCACAGGAATGTTCTACCGGGCAAAGTCTTGTTAGGGTGCAAACTTTTTTAAACATACCTAATATTTTTTGACATGACATGACGTTTGGCGAAGATGGCGGCCATTTCAGTCTCGCGACACTGCATACATGATTAAATAACTCAGAATTATGAACGTACTTTGTACCAATCAACACTGCAAAAAAAATAATTATAAGCATAATACCACAGATTATATAATAGTTACTACGTAAATAATACTTTCTGCTGTTAGGTTGGCTACACAGTGCTTTCATAATTCGGGTATCAACAATATAGGGAAGTGTCTCTTATAACGTATTAGAGTGATTCAGTACTCTATTGGCCATATGGCGGCAATTAATGTTAATAATCGCAAATAATACTTTTTAATATTAATTTTGGAATTCAACTAGTCCGTGTTATAAAAGTATTTGGAATTATTGTAATACTCGTAAAATAGACAATTAATTATCGTGTGTGTCAGATGCTTTAAATGCACAGGGCCATTTTGGACATTGTCCTTTGATACCTTGATGACATCATTATTACTGGTGAATATTTTCACTTTAGCGCGGCATTTAAAGTCAATTTTTTTAGGGTTCCGAACTCAAAGGGTACCAAATGAACACTTTCTGAGACTTTGTGGTCCGTTCGTCCGTCCGTCCGTCCGTCCGTCCGTATGTCTATATGTGCGGACTTTACAGATCTGTATCTTCTTAACCGTTATAGGTACATACTTAAAATTTTCAAATAGTATATATCCGTCAGTGTATAACGGCCCAGATACGAAATTTAATAGATGCATGTAATTTAATTAAAACTTGTTTTGCACTAAAAAGGGTAAAATAAGTTATTTTAAAAAAAACCGACTTCATAACCACAAACAGGCACTCAAAAGCGAAAAATAAATTACTTACAATTATTATAAGCGCTAACCACTTATCTATTTGAAGTCGGTGCCAGCCAAGTCTATTGGATAGTAGATAGATACTATGTATGTAGAAGTAGTAAGTAGGTACATGTAGGTTAGTAAGTAGGTAGATACATGTAGGTTTTATCTATCTACTACCTTTTAGACTTGGCTGGCACCGACTTCAAATAGATAAGTGGTTAGCGCTTATAATAATTTTAAGTAATTTATTTTTCGCTTTTGAGTGCCTGTTTGTGGTTATGAAGTCGGTTTAATTTTTCTTGAAAAATAACTTATGCCAACAAAAATTAACGACTCTTTATCCTTAAAAAACAAATATACAACTGGTAAATATTTAAATGGGTAATTATGTCCTTATTAATATAAGCAAACAAACATTACCACCCCATAATAAAATGGTAGCTATTTCTTGCTACCATTTTAGTATGTGGAAGATGAAAAATGGAGTTAATTATTCGATAAAATTGAGCGTACATTTTACTACTAAAGGCCACCGGACACAAATAAAATGTGTGACACAGACAGAGAGGTACTAAACATGAATTCAAAGGTTATCTGAAGTCCTACATCTATCCAAGCCCATTCTTGTGTGATGTCAATATATTGAGGTAATGTCTCGGAGAAACCTATTAGACCAAAACAAAAGAAATAAATGGAGCACTTTTCGTCTTGATGACAACATTAGTCCTCTTATAAATAAACACACTTACATATTATTCCGCTACAGAACTAAACCGAAAATTTCCTTAATTAAAAAAAGATAGGTAAAAGGTAGATTAAACTATTTGTTACAATTCTGTTAACTAAACTTACATATATTATCCGATAACCATAAATTTTTCACTTCACCACATATGCCTTTATGTTTATTTTGTTTTGACCTAGCTATAGTTTTCACTAAGATAATATCGAAAGACGGGAACGCGATAGACTCTTCTGTTGAGATATTAGGAGCGTACGCTGGGTGCAGTTTTCCATACAAACGTATTCCCCTGTTTCCTCCCTAGAAAATGCTTCTAGAGCAAAATTTGTTTTTACAAAAAAAAGGTCTGCTGTAGCTATGCCCCTAGCTTTGCTTTTTTTTGAACAACCAATTGCAAATAGAAATAATGACCCTTCAAAGATCCTAAAGAGAAGATAATAAACACATTACCTCTCCTTTGCGTCGCGCAGTCGGGTAAAAAGGCTTATATTTCTTTTTGCGATTGGTTGGTCAAAAAAGAAAATGAATAGCTACACCAGACCTTGATTTTTCGTAGAAACATAGTTTGCTCTAGAAGAATTTTCCAGGGAGGAAACGGGGGAATACGTTTGTATGAAAAACTGCACCGCGTGTTCGCTCTTAAGACTTAAAATGTAAGTTATACGAAGAACTAGAACTGGAAATAGTTACCATTTACTGTCGTTATTATGACCAAAATTAGGGTACTTTGATAGTAAGATTACTTACCTATAAAACTATATTAAATCACTTCAAAACCTAGTATAAAAATAACAAAATACAGATATCGAGCATAAAATAATATCTAATTAATTCCACGATACTGAAAGTTTCAAAGATACACTATAAGATTTCGAAGACAAATTGTCGTTTCGGAATATTTTTCATTGTGTTTCCTCTTTTCATTTTGTCGAGAATGATGAGCTGTTTTCCTAATATTGCGCATCAATTGTTTGAGAAATAAATAATAATGTTTCTGTTTACATCCCTAGACCAAATTATTAAAATTATTTGATAATTTTGTTTTTCTTTTAAAATCAATTTAGTTAAAACTATTAACTTTGAATTATGTATTAATATTGTTATTGATCAATAGTAAGAGTTATCAATTTTATGAAAGCATACACATTGTGTAAATTGTTTGTGTCATTTGTAATATCATAGCAGGAAGTAACAAAGTACTGAAGCACCACAGAAAAGGAGTCAGCTGGTCTGTATAAAGCTCACAAACATTATAGGAATGTCCTAGTGTGTGTTTTAGTGCTTAACACAAGCTTTATTTAGTTAGTTAGCTTAAGGGAGTTATGCGGTAATAATAAAATCACAATTGACACACGTGAACTGTTCCAATAATTGTTAGAGAAATGAAAAATAAGTAGAATATGAAGAGTTTATTTCAACATTTTTAAAATAGTTCTCTCCAACCCCAATGCTCTTATGCATTCGCTTGAACCAGCTCTTGAAACATTTAAAAAGTTGTATCTTGTGGGAGGCCGAAAAATAACCGACAAAATTCTTCGACGGCCTCGTCTGCAGTGTAAAATTTTCGCCCGTACAAAAATATCGTATTTTAATATATTTGTACCATGGGACATATAAAATCTGGCATGGAGCTAAATCTGGGTTGTACGGAGTATGGGCAAATATTTGTACCCGCGAAGTATTCAAATATCATTGTTCTAGCAGCTGCTGTGTGAGCGGGCGCGTTATCTTGGTGAACAAGTAACAAAATTAAAATTTTGAATAAACACCCACGATAATATCGTTTAGAAAGTTAACGTCATAAAATCTATGAGATTCGTATTTATAATTTTTTGTTATGGTATAAGGCAACAGGATAAGCACGACGCTTGCCTGATGGTAAGCGACAACGATTGACGTCTACCTATTATAAATACATCGGCATGCAAAATTCTGAATTTTGCAAACAAACAGATAAACACTGCTGGCTTGGCTGGCACCATAGTCCAGTCAAGGAAGGAGAAGAGTGCCTAACCTAAGCGATTCCAACAGAACAGTTTAGGGTGCTGTGTGAACATAAAAAAGTCCTGACGTCTATGTGGTAAGCTGGAGGGAGGAAGTGAGAGAAGGTCGCAATTTTCGAGTTTCCGCTTGAATCTCGAAAATAGTGCGTCTCAGGAACATTTTCTATCAATGTTTTTTTTTAAATGCATGCTTATAAAATTATCTAAAACTTTTATTCTATACATTTTTGCATATTCTTAACCATTTTCAAGCTGCAGGCTTGGAAAAAGTTAAAATATTCTATAAAATAATTTTACGCATAAAAAATAATGCTACACAGACCCTGCCAAAAGCAGGAGAAAACAGGACAGGCGCGACGATACAACTGAGAAAGTCAGCTGACATCAATTTGACATGGAACATGCTACAGGTCAATTTAGCAATTGCTGCACTTGGTAGGTCACCGGGAATGCTGTTTAGCTGCATACTAGAGGTCTGACGACGTACTTTAAATTTGACACCAACCCCATGAACGACAGAAATCGATACTGGTTAAGGTAGGTCTGTTTTTTTTGGCGCCGCACTATTTCAGGAAGCACCTCTTACCAGCCTCCATGCGTCGACATGTTCCATGTCAAATTTATACCAGCTAATCTTATCTATGTGTATTTTCGCATTATTCTCGCAAAATACCATATTTTGCGAGAATTTCAACTTGACTCGGAAACAGATGAGTTAAAAAAATCTTTGCAACAAAAGTATTAGATAATTTTATGCACTTTTGTTCGTTTATGAAAATAATTCCCCTGTGACGCACCGTTTCCGAGATATAAATGGAAATCTCAAAATTTGAATTTTTGGCCTTCTCTCCTCCGGCTCACCACCGAGACGCGAGGACTTTTACACACCGTATATACCATAATCATTTTCTGAAAGAACCGTTTAGGTACCTGCTCACGCACTCTACACCCTCTTGTGGGCAATTCGTTTACTGGACTACCTATGGCAAAGCAGTTGTCTACTTACTGTAACAATTGTGTTGTCAATTTTGTTCTTACTTACGATACAATGGTGCGGTAAGTAATTCTTAGCTTCCGACGACAAGAGTTGTGTGTGTCGGTGGCCAAGTTAAGTAATGTACTAACTGCTTGAACGATATTAATGTTACCCAAATTCAAATGGAAAAGTGCCAGCAACAGAAACATGCAGTGACAAAATATATATCTAAACACCGGATTCCTATGATTTGCCTACATATATTTATGCTGGCGGTACTTGCTGTCGAATATATAATTAAATAACTTCAAACTCAAGTCAAAGTAAACAGTTAAACTGTTATTACTCCTAAGTGAAACCTCACTAATTCCTTGCAGAAACAGTTCCAAGATCCTTGGTAAACAAGATTTATAAACCTAAAAGGCCAAAATAGATCTCACTGCGGATCAGCCAAAGAGCAAAACTGGACTAAATGAGGTCCTTAATCGGATTTATTATTCGATTTACCACTCCAGTACTCTTTCTATTATGTTGAAGGCTGGGACTAAACGGTACTTATTCAATTTAACTCTCAACGCATTAAATTACTCGAATGTACTTAGGTGTTAAGTTATAAGCTATAAATTTAGCATTATTTTGTTTTGCGATTTCGTTGAGTTTCGCAATATTAATCTAAATAAAATCAAGATTTGTATTAGTTGATATTTATTGACTTAAATGTATGTACAATATGTTTCGGAATATAATATGATGACTATATACATGAGCCTTTTGAATTAAATCATGTCCGTGAACCGTGAGTCCGGGAACTCATCTCCGTGTAGCTAGAACAAAATAATGCTAAAATATAATAAGATGTCAACGGGATGGCAGCCAAAAAACAAAATTCATATGTTAATGTCATAAAGATATCGTAAATATTGTCATAACTTTATTTCGTAGAGATGCCCACTCGTAGCACTCGGAATCTTCGTAGCATGACTTACGAAAATGCATGATGTTGCAATATGCTGAGGCCAACCCCATTCCAACAGCAGACATCATGTCAGCTGTTCTCAATCTGCGTAGCTCAAGACCTAGCGTGTTCCGACCAAATCATTGTTTACCATCTTCTAATACTACTAGAATCTTTGTCCTGACATCCTGACTGACTGACTGACTGACTGACAGAGAACGCACAGCCTAAACCGCTGGTCGTAGAGACTTGAAATTCGGAGGGTATATTTGTCTTACTACGTAAGGGTGTACTAAGAAAGAATTTTCCAAAATTCACCCCTTAAGGGGATGAAATGGGGGTTCAAAGTTTGTATGGAGAAACAAGATTGGATAGTCTTTTCTATCCGAAACTTCACACTAGGTGCTTCAGTAAAAAAATAAGTAAATACTTGTTTCTGGGGTAAACTGGGATAAACTGGGGTAACTAAGTCTAAAAATCAATATTGTTTCGGATTGCGCTGAAATTTAGAATGCAGATAGTTATTATGACGTAGGTATCCGCACAGAAAGGATGTTCTAAAAAATCCTCCCGGATACGGAACGGCGATTCAAAGTTTGTATGGTGAAACGAGATGAGATAAAGTACGTGTTGTAGGACTTTTCGAAATGGGGTAGGTAACAAAGTCTGAAAATATGAAGCCCTAATTGCCGTAGTCACGCGATAACTTCAAAACGGGTGAACCGATTTGGCTAATTTTTATTTGATGTCTTTAATGATAGAATCGTTTTTGCAAAAGAAAAGTTTTAAGTAAATAAAAGAAGTTTTTGACGTGGGCGAAGCCGCGGGGCACTTCTAGTTTATATATATTGACCTAGTGTATTGTTTCTATTGTTGTTGTGTACAGTGTTTCATATTGTCGAAATAAATGTCTTCCACTTCTACTTTTACCACTAGATAAGATATTGGTCAATCGCTAGCCTATTAGATAAAAAAAATATTTAAAAACACGATTGTTGTTCTCGTTACTTTAATTTGTGTTTCCACATTTTTTTTACATATAAAATGTTATGAAACTTCATATGTATTTATTTTACTATTATTTTCAATCAATCAATAAATCATGGCGCAAATCTGGAGGGAATACAAATTAAATATGATATTAGGATAGTTCATGGCCTGCAATAAAAATGTGTGTACGCGTACACCACATATATTGATAATTAAGATAGTTTAAAAACTAAAACAACCGACTTCAATGCCCCGCGAGTCAATTTCAGTAGCAAGTTTGAGACGTTTATCATCATATTTCTGGAGATACTTATCAGATCTCGATGAAATTACAATGGCACTACCTCGAAAACGTATTCTACCGATAACAAAAAGAATCATTCGAATCAGTTCAGAATTGACGAAGTAATCGCGTAACATACACACAAACATACGTACAGACGAATTGAGAACCTCCTTGTTTTTGAAAGTCGGTTGAAAAAGACGCATAGCAATTCATCTGGGCAAAGTTATTCCTCTATAAAAATGTTAACTAAAACATCCGTTGCAAGTTATTCAGTACACCGGCCGACCAACCTGCTACCTAATATAATAGCTTGACTGTGCCTAAGCGTCTTCATCGCGCTTTCTGAACACGTGTTCTGGAACACAATGAGACTCTCCGTAATTTTATTGAGACACGTGTCAGACACAATGCAAATAGACCCGCATTAGGATAAACGAGACCTTTATTAGATCTGTTTCAACTGACAATAAATTACGTCTACACAAGCAGAAAAAATATGTTTGAAATCTGTGGTCTTCTCTTCTTCTTGGTGGAAATATTTTTATTTTGATGCCAAATAAGCTATAAAATTCGACATATTTTGTAATTTTCTCGTTTTTTGTCAGTTTGTTAAATTATTAATAAACAATGCTCAAGTAGCGATTCCAGCAATAGGGAATATGCATGTTATACATTTACTAGAAATCATTTATTTTCGAATCATTATTGTTCTGGTGTAGTTTGTCAAACATTTTTTTATAAATAAAATACTCTTAAATGGGTTCAAATATTATATGAAAAATGCAAAAAAAGCGTGGGAAACTTTAATTTGCGAAACACATCACCACTTGTCAATTCGAAAGTGACGTCACAGGGCACCACACGGTCTCCACAGATTAAATCTTTTTCATAGAAATACTATGCACTGTTGTACGAATACGTACTATTTGTAATAAAAAGATTTAATCTATGGACACCATGCGGTGCACTGTGACGTCACAAAGGCGCGCGAAAATTTGGCAGCGTTTTAGATACTCTCTCACTCTCATATTTTTTCAATGCTAAAACTATTTTTTTAGCTTAATTTGAACACTTTCAGTATTATTTCATATTTTTACTGTGTTAAATGGATGCAATCAGTGAATTAAAAATATTTAAAAAAAATCATGCATATTCCCTATTATAGTTATTTTATTTTTACAATTTGTAATACTACACCTTTACAACTACATAATAAAAACACATTCAAAACTTATACAAAGAGACGTAATAAGATTATTAAATTGACCCAAATATCACAAAACAATCATTTCATGCAAAATGCAGCTAATAACTCAAAAGCAACATGGTGTATTATTAACCATAGTAAAAACAATATTCCAAAAGATGAAATTAAGCTGATAAATGTTATTTGGAATTGTCATTGTTGACCAAAAAAATATTGCCAATGCATTTAACAACTTTTTTGCTAACTCATCCGTAAATGATATTGAATTTAGAAATGACATTAAAGACTCATTGACATATTGCAATTCTAATCTATCTCAATCTATATTTATGACTCCTATTACTCCTTATGACATTGATGAATTAATAAATTCTTTAAAAAACACCAACAGCACGGGTTATGATGAGGTAAGTACGAAAATTTTGAAACAGGTATCAATATTCATTTCACCAGTACTGAGTCACATTTTTAGTCTTTGTATTCAATCGGGCACATTCCCAAATACACTAAAGACCACACAATTATTTAAAAACAATGATAAATTAAGCATGACTCGTTGACCGATTGCGCTAGTACCCATTTTTTCTAAGCTACTAGAAAAGGTCATATGTAATAATTTGTTAAACACAATCCAAAATGTCATCGTACCGACGGGACTCTAACCCGCACCCCCAGGATTACACGTCCAGGTGCTCTGCCAATTAAGCCACGGTTCGATCCATCGATACGACGAAATTAGTGGATTGCATTTGTTAACCCAATTATGCATTGGTGGCGCCATCTATGACTACTTATTACGTAAGTTAATCATTCGGAAGAAATCATTACAGTTTTTCAAATCCGACGAGAGATGTTGCACTGCGTAAATCAAATATTATGTTTCTTTGAAGTGTCACACACTTTATATTTTTGTAAATTGTTAAACACAATCCAAAATTTCATCGTACCGACGGGACTCGAACCCGCACCCCCTGGATTACACGTCCAGGTGCTCTGCCAATCAAGCCACGGTTCGATCCATCGATACGACGAAATTAGTGGATTGCATTTGTTAACCCAATTATGCATTGGTGGCGCCATCTATGACTACTTATTACGTAAGTTAATCATTCGGAAGAAATCATTACAGTTTTTCAAATCCAACGAGAGATGTTGCACTGCGTAAATCAAATATTATGTTTCTTTAAAGTGTCACACACTTTATATTTTTGTAAATTGTTAAACACAATCCAAAATTTCATCGTACCGACGGGACTCAAACCCGCACCCCCCGGTAGACAAAAATGTTTAATTAAATCAAGGAATTTATGTTAAAATTTTCGTCAAAATCGGTTGAAAATTGCCTCCTGCAGGCAAGAACAGACCAGACAGACAGACGGACAAAACATTTTTGGCCAATCTCGAAACTGATACGCTTCACTCGCTCGGTCAATAAACATGTATGTATTACAGACCTAAAATAACGCATCGCTACTTTGTGCATGCACCATATCAACGACTTAAATCAATTAAAAGGCAATTTAAAAATTGTCTGTAGAAAACCAACGTCATCTCTCAGTCAGTAAGCTTCACCAATTTGCACGCCTTAGAAATAGCACTCCCAGAATAATCATTAATGAAAAGTATATTTATTTTTGCGCGCCCATCCATCGCGCTCTATAGTCAATAAACTTGATCTACGGGTCGGTAAACCATCCGCTGATGCCAATGAAATGTTTACAGGAAATATTGATTGATAAAATGGTTTCATTGAATAGAATGCGAAAATCTGTGCGGCTGTATTTTGTAAGAGAATTACTTTTATGCGAGTTGAGTGTTATCTGATAATTTCATTTGTGATGGCAGATTTTTTCCTTGATGGTGGTATATGCTACTTTTAGGTTGCAAATTAGGCGGAACAGCGATATAATATGCTACCTACCAACTGTGTAAAATCAAATGGAAAAAAAACTATCATACTATTTCGTTGATTGTTGCAATTATTAGTCGGGTTCTGTAAAAACTAAAATGTTATCTATATATATAAAAGAAACTCGTGTTAGTTACTTCACTTAAAACTCAAGAACGGCTGAACCAATTCTTATGATTTTTGTATTTTTGGAATTGTTTTTGGCAGAAATAGGATAATAAGTATTAAAAACAATGAATAATTGACCTAAAAAAAATATATAACACAAATTATTTTGCCAATATGTTCCTGAGTTTGAAAACTGCCAATCATTTGATGTTCAATTGTTTATCCCGTCGATACGGTAAACCGCAAATTAATTAAGGTCATGGGTCCACGATTAGTGTATTTAGCCAGTGTCAAGTATAAAAATTCTTCAAGTTTTTGTGAATTCAAGCCCTGTTGATTTTAAAAATGTTAATACATTTTAAATACAGTCAGTAATGACAATTGTATAACATATTTATTGATTGTCAAATATGCGTGCGTTCAGAAATGTATGCTTACAAGCAATCAAGACAATAATAATCAATGCCTAATCGATTTTGTTTGTCAGAATGTAAGTAAATACAGAGATATGCAAGAATTTGATAGCTAATTTATGAGTACCGTATACAGTCTTATCCATAAGGCAAAAAATATTAGACAGTTATCCATGAAGTAAGTACACTTATTCAGAATTAAAATTAAATACTGGTGATAATGTCAAGTTAATAACTAATCTAATAACATTATTTAATTCCATCATGTCTTGCTGACACGTGGTTGGAGTTGTATTTTTATTTTATTTCTTTTTTGCCATAATACATTACTAAACTTAATATCTCTTTCATATTCATTGTATTACGTACATAAAAGCCTAAATTAAGTTTATCTTAAAGGTAACACGAAGTTAATTGTCTGTTAGGTAGTACGAAGTTCGCCGGGCCAGCTAGTTTATAATAAACATACATAACATAGTGCTCAATTGCTGCCCAGTTGGTGTTAATTTCCGTTAAATATATTTATAATAAAATCAATATCTTATTTAAGTCATACTAAGCTTCTTGACACAATGCACCACTTATCGTATCAGCATTGCAATAAGTTTTACTTTTGAACTATAAACTTCAACAAATGTTAACTGTTACGGCATATTTATCTGAAATTACTTCAGCTCTTTTTACTTAAAAACATTATGCTCTTAAAAGGTTTTGCATAACAATCCGGAGGTTATTAAAATTGAGAGCAGCTTGAAATATAATTTTCTTCAATAGGTACGCGTTTACAGTCTTTAAAAACCTTCCACAGGTTTTAATAAACATATGTAATTTAATTTTACGTATTTAATGTAATCCTTTTTAATGTGTGATTTTGTCATTTTTTTTATATTTATAGGCTAGCGTTTGACCACTATCTCACCTGTTGGTAAGTGATGATGCGGTCGAAGATGGTAAGCACGCTAGGCCTATAATGGGAACTGGCTCTCAAGGACAGCTGCCGAAACACATTAGATGTTTGGCGACAGATTTTCTAACTTGACACACTCTTTTCGATGATGATGATTGATGATGATGCTCAAACTCAAAGCATAATATTCGATCTAATAGCAGATTAAAAATCTGTACGTACACACGTCTTATAACATGAAATAGATCATATCAACAATTATTCTAAATATATAAATGCATAATATATTTTATTGAATAAAAAAAATTTTTTGTATCAACAGCTTTCTAGAACTTCGTGTACTGTGTAAGCGTTTATCATAACTTCACTGCGCTCATCAATATACCTACTCCCATCCCTATAATTATATCAAATATAAATCATCGCAATGCGAGTTAGAAACGCATAGCAATGCTTCAGAACTACCAAAAATGTGTATACTTTATAAATCTGGTACGCACTTAGCCAAATATTTTTATAACTTTTTATATAATATTGCAGTATACTCACATATTAATCAAGACCATAGATCAATTTATGAGTTTTATTAACCGGCTATAGAAGATTAGTTCATAAAGATAAACATCTCATACTTTGTACTGAAAGCGACTCGTTCGGCATGTGAAGTCTGTTTTTGTTTTTTAAACATCCTAAATGAGCCAATACTTAACACATTTACGCTTTTAGAGTCCTTTATTTTGTATTAGTTGTTGCTTATTGCTAAGATATCCGTCATGATAATGAGACCTTTATATCAGTATATCATCGCTCCACCTAGCTGGAGGGCGTTCCATGCTTCGTTTACCGAGGCGTGGTGTCCACTCTAGAACACGCAAGGTAGCTGGCAGCGGTTGGAAACATATAGCCATGGGCGCCAGCAGAAATAATTTCCAGGTGGTGCAGATTTTAGTTTTCTTACAATCTTTGCCGTATATGATTGTTAATAAAAAGATGAAATTTTAGTCAGAATGTTCGAGACATTTACAAATTTCTGACTATTCATTATGAATTTATTATATATTTTATTTATTTTTTATTTCAATAATTCCTGTTGATCCTGAGATTGCCAAGGGGTGCAAGTGCACCCCCTGGCACCCGCCTGCCGGCGCCCATGCATCTATATGCAGCATCTATATCTATATCGAGCTCAGTGGCGTACCATAGGAGAGGCCTATGTCCAACAGTGGACGAATACTGGCTGTTGATGATGATGATGAGCCCAGTAGCAAGAAAGGAATCTTCCTTGCTATAACTGGGCTCATATAACTGTTCAAATGTACAGCCCATTATAAAGATAATAGACAGATGTCGAAGGCTTATCATTTATACAATCTTTGGCTACAAATCCAATTTCCATTTCTATTTAAAATTAATAACAAGACAAGCTAAGTGTTACGCGAAGCTCTTGTGAATCCTAAAATTTACGTATAGATTTTTTTGTATATTTACAGATAAAGCTTGTGTCTTTATCTGGGTAAGTCACTAATTTGACATACCTAAATATGTGAGGTGTTGTAAAAGAATTGTTTCTAACATTAAAAAATATATACGAATATTTTTCAAAGATCACCAGCATAATATATATTGCTAATTAAATTGTATGATTCATAATAAATAATATAAGCCATGATAAACAAAAGTGTTGTCCGCGGCTGAAATTATTAAACTTAAGTCATTATTTAGCGCGTCCTAAACATTAATTAAGAACTTACCCTTAAACATTCCGATGTAAACAAACTTGTGAAACTTTAATTCCGCAAACAAATCATAATAAAATGTTTCATTCACAAAACCACTTATCATCAACGTTGCGTTTTATGGAGAAAATAGTATAAAAGTTGTTAAAAAGTTCGCTCTTGATTTTATTTGTATAGTTGAGAGCAGTGCGCATTCCCCGCTTTCACGATACAGACTGAAAATCGTAGCGCGACCTACGAACGAACGAGTAGCACCGCTCCGCTCTCACTTCTGACGATGCTTCTGATAACACTGTGGCCACAGTTTAATATACGAGTTGCATTAAGCGTCCTGATATGTACGCGTGGAAACTTCTTGTACAGGTAAATTTCATTCACACAGATGTGACATTGGATATGATTTACATAATTGCGTCTGCACGAATTTCGTATATATATCGTCAAAATATTTGTTGTTATTTGACAGTCGGTCATTTTGCGATGACTTTGAATTTTTGATTTTGCTTTAGAGGAATTTATTCAATAATACAGATATTTTTCAATACTTGGATAAGTTTAATGATTAACACGTCGTGTACCTATATACAACATTTTCAGAGGTACAAACTCTCAGATTGCTTTTCTAGTTCGTTTTTGTTGTCAAAAATTAATTTACGCGACATATTTTAATATTTTTTCTAGTTTTATGATTGTTTTGATGACGTAGACTGCCAGTGAATAATTAACGTAATTCTGTAAACCATTCCAATAATAGTAGTCAGTGACTACAATGGCTTTTAACATATAAATATTTCATGGGTCGAATTATTTATATTACCACTGACCACTATCTCGCCTCGTGTTAAGCGATAAAGATGAACGTGGATGGAGAACATGCTAGGCCTAGAATGGTCTATCTCTAAGGGCTGTGTTCTGCCGGAACACACCTTCAAGTTATGGCGGCAGATTTTCTCCTTGATGTGGGTAAGCTACTTTTTAGTAGCAAGTCAGGCGAAATATCATATTGCTCCTACCACCTGTAGATTTTCGTTTTGTTTCAATATATTTTAACTAAGTGTGTTACGTGGCTTTGGCCTCATCATAAGGTATCCTATATCTTTTTCTACCCTATGTGTGGGTGTGGTGGTGTGTAGTGGCTATCTATGTGCAAAATTTCAGCCAAATCAGTCGAGCCCTTCAATCGTGTAGGGGTTACAAACAAATAAATTTCCAATATGTCTTTCGTATTTCGAATATAATTGGTTGAATTTTGTATAAATTGTCACACTAAAACAGTATACCTACTAAAACAGAAAATCCGGACAAGTACGAGTTGACTCGCACACCGAGGCTTCCGTACGAAAAACAAACTTAAATTTGCAGTTAGATCCCTAGGACGATGCCTAGACACTGTTAATGCACCAACTGCAAATAATACGTTTGTAATAGTTAATTTGCTTTTCTTTGGTATTAAACAAGATATATACGATTTACTTCCTTTATAATTGCTTCAAGACCTTGCTTCTTGCCAAAATGCATGATTGTAGGTCAACGGGAAGTACCCTATATATACATATATATATATATATATATATATATATATATATATATATATATATATATATATATATATTTATGATATAAAGTAACAGGACAAGCACGAAGCGCGCCTGATGGTAAGCGATGACGTCTACCTATTACAGATACAGTGGCATGCAAAATCCTGGCTGTCCAGAATTTAGCATGTCACTGCACTGCGCCTGTTACCTTGAGACATAAAGATGTTGAGTCTCACTTGTAATATGCGACGTAAACGGTCATATCTTTTGATTGCGTTGACTTAAAAGTTTGATTTTTTTACAACCAAAATATACCGTAGACCTTTGAATTCGATATAAGTTTAAACTTGATATCTCTACGCGTTCCTGAGAAAAAGGGTATTGACGGTTGGACAGACAGACAGACAGACGGACAACAAAGTGATCCTATAAGAGTTCCTTTTTTCCTTTTGAGGTATGGAACCCTAAAAACTAGTTACGTCAAAGAACTATGAAATAAAACCTAATAAAACCTTTCAAGCAGCCGCATCCCACTTCAACTTGCTGATCTTTTGAGCTATTTCGACAACTTTTGTTCTCCGTATAACCTCATTTCAAATGCGATCCTTTAGAAAAATGCCGAGCATAGCCACGTTGAGCGATCTTAAAGTTGTGGACGAGTCGTATCGTACCGTCAGTTCCACGTTTTGGATTTTTATTGTATCACTACGTAACTCAGGTAGGTACTTGTAAATGACAGCGAAATTCTACTTAATTTTGAATACATTAAATATCACATTTACACGTATATCATATATCACAGGAACACAGTTCCCTAATGATTAACCAAAATACTTTTAGATTACAACCAACGTTTCGTAAACAATTCATTTGTAAAATATGCTATTTCAAAAATGATTCATTTAAGTAACAAACAACGTTTCGAAATATTAATGTTATATTACGGCTGTAAATCACGTAGGTACCTTTAGTTGAATTTTCTCGACTCAGGTTACGAGCGAATTTGTCGCTCTTCCTCGGGAGTGAGGTGACGCGGTGAGATCGCGATTTTCACTGTCAAACGTTTAGAATATAGCTCGTTTCAAAAACCTCTTATTTCAGCATTTTTTATAGTATAGATATATATTTGGAATGTATAATAAAGATATTATCATTCCTACAATTATTATATAATCTTAACAGTAACTATAAATATATACAACTTAAAAATAATCACCTAATTAGACACTATAAAAAATATATGAAATCTAAACCATAGATTTAAAAATACAGATTTTTTGTTTCTCAAACAATCATATTACAAGTACATATCTATTTCGCAAACGATTCTCTTGTAAAATGTATCGTATGTCATGTTTCATTTTACCAAGTATTATTTATTCAAATTTATCGTTTGGCACAACATACTCTTTCCAAAATCCTGCCAGGACGCATAACAAAATCTTAATTAAATATCTTTTGCTTTTAGCTTTTAAATTAAATAAATTAGATAAATGGATCACGATATACTATATACGATATATATATACTAAGGATGGTGTGTATTCTCATTATTATAATGGCATATGTTCGGAAAGAAAATCAAGAAGGAAAAATCATATTAATTGCAAGTGTCATTAACCCGACCAATATGTGAATACTCTACCTTCCTTGTTGTGGTTTTAGTGTTTAAAACAAATACTGTATAATGAAAGCACCGGTATTTCCCATTCATCAAACTATTGATGTTGTATATAAGGAAAATTTAATGTAATAACAATTATATCATATTTACAATGATATAATTAATATCCATTTAGACTAATAATACTATATAATAATAATAATAGGAGGTTACACAATTCCACCGTATGTATTTTTTTTAATGTTTGTTCGCGGATAACTTTGTCGTTTATGAACTAATAATAATATTTTTTTTATCGTTGGAAAGGAGATATTCTAAGAGTGGTACCATAGTAATTTCATTGAGATCTGATAGGTATCTCCAGAGATATGGAGATTAACAACTCAAACTTGGTACTGAAAATGAATAGTGCGGCATTTTATGTTATTTTAGTTTGTAACGATCTTATAATTTATACATTAGTTTTATTGCCCGGTCTTTCTGCCCTTTTCCTCTTCTCGACAAACACGTTCCCACTGTGATAAAGTTACTAAAAGCTTGTTTCTCACCAAATAAACAACCCTAACTAATAGTTAACAACATGAAGAAATATCTCATTATCTCACTTACCCCATTGTAAAATGTAAAATATGTTTAAAATAATTATTTACGGAATAATTTAACATGAATGTTTGCGAAAAGTTCCAATGCCAAAGTGCTGTGGCGCCTCAATAGTTCTCAGCCAACATCGGAATTTATATATTCCAACTCCCAATGCAGCTTAAAGCTTTGATAAATTAAAATTGACAGATAGATTACATTATCAGCCATTTTTATTTTTATTTCAAACGTAAAACCACGAGGCAGAGGTTGTTATATTATCTCAAACAAATAGATCCAGTAATAAACATCATTCTTATCACCAGTAGCAAGTGCGGTGTTAATACATATTTCTGGAGATATTCATCAGATTCTGATAACATTTTCTAAAGAGAGATTCTGAGACATACAAATAAAATAATAATTAAAACCGGTTAATTATCAGTGAACATTTTTGGAGTGTTTATCTCCATATATATGGAGGATAAGTGGAGATATTCATTAAATATCTATGATATGATATATGAAAGAACTACCGTCAAGATATATCCTACTCATTAAAAAAAATCAGACGAACTGATAACCAATAAAAAGCAGAAATATTTAAGCACTGCAATGTTAAGAAACATTTTACGATTTAAATCAAGTTCGTAGTATTATAAAACTGCGAGCAATTTTTTATCAGACTGCATCCAGCAGTAAGTTATGGGTCAAATACTTAGAAACGTAACTCTACAGCACTTTATCGAAGTCCATTTTCTGCCAATTCCTACAGGCAGCCAAGTAATATTTGAAAGTAGCGTTTTAATAAAAGTCAACTACGTTTGTCACACTATTTATATTTATGACTTTAACTAAAATATAACATAATACTTTTTCCATTTTAGGCGAGATTTTAGGACAGTTTTTAGGCACGGGCCGAGATTTAATTGTAGATTAGGGTTGAAACAAATACAATGTTATTTAGTGGAAACATAAAAATACTGTCGCTGAAATGTAGCTTATGTATACACAATTTCTCATTGTTTTAAAGCCTTTGTTGCCTTTCACTCGCAAAACATAAAATATTATTTCAAAAAAAATTTAATATACATTTTTTTTTTTTTTATTAAAGAGCATATTACTTGTTAGTAATACGTCCCTATTGTAACTACAATCTAGCCTTTTCGGCTAATAAGCAATTTTACTTTAGCCTAAACTGTATACATAAACTACACTAAGAATGTGTCCATTGACACTTTTCTTATTGTCTCTAATAAAGATGTATACACATTGTTCAAGTGTTCATACGTATAGCACTATTAGCACTTTATCACTAAACTTTATTTTTATACACTAGTTCGAACGGTTTTGTCCGCTTAAGTCTTCTTACTATGTTTGTATGGTCAAGGAGCTGGATTGCCTCGACATTCACATGATGGTGAAGTCTTTTTTCGTGAGCTTCTGCATACTTTTGGACAATTTTGACGACGGTCTCAATTTTCAGGTCCCGATGTAGATCGTCATTTCTGATGTACCAAGGAACCATTGCGATTTCTCTCAATACTTTATTCTGGAACCGCTGTATAATTGATATATTGCTGTTTTTGGTACAGCCCCATAACTGTATACCATAGGTCCATACTGGCATTAGGACTTGCTTGTATAATAATAATTTGTTTTGTATGTACAACTTAGACTGTTTGCCAAGTAGCCAATACATTCTTTTGTACCGTAGCTCTAATTCTTCCCTTTTCTTCTTGACGTGTGCTTTCCAGCGCAGCTTGACGTCAAGGGTCATGCCAAGGTATTTGGCTGTATTATGGTAGGGGATTTGGTTCCCGTTGATAATGACTGGGCAATAATTATGTTTTTTGTTACTAAAATCTATATGTATTGATTTAGATTCGTTCAGTTTGATTTTCCAGTGTCTTGTCCAATCGTAGATTTGATCAACAGCTTTCTGGACTTTTTCTGATGCTTCTGCATGGGTACTTCCTACAGCCATTATCGCAGTATCATCAGCAAACGTCGCTATGGTGTTATTTTCTAGCTCTGGAATATCGCAAGTGTAGAGAAGGTACAGCACCGGACCAAGAACACTTCCTTGCGGTACTCCAGCTTTTATTTCCTTGACGTCAGAGTATGAATCTTCATGCCTTATTCTGAATACTCTATTAGAGATGTAGGATTCAAGAATATCTGCAAAGAATCTTGGTAGACTCTTTCGTAGCTTATATATAAGGCCCTCGTGCCAAACTTTATCGAAAGCTTGTGCCACATCTAAGAATATAGTTGAGCAGACCTTTTTGTCTTCCAGTGTCTTTTCAATAATATCTGTGATTCTGTGTACTTGGTCAATTGTGGAATGTTTTTCTCGGAAACCAAATTGGTGTTCTGGAATAAGTTTAGCTTCTTCTAATATCGGCTTCAATCTTTTTAAGAGTAACTTTTCAAAAAGCTTCGACATTACGGGGAGCAGAGATATTGGTCTGTATGACGTAGTTTCATTGGGTGGTTTTCCTGGTTTTACTATCATTATAACTTCAGCTACTTTCCATAAATTAGGCACATATTTCAATCTAAGGGAAGCATTGATTAAGGTGGTTAATTTAACTACCGCTTTTTTTGGAAGGTTGTGTAGTATTTGTCCTGATATAAGGTCATAACCAGAAGCTTTACGAGGACTTATAGTACATTTTATTTGTCTAATAATTTCTTTAGGTGTCGCTAGTTTAAAGCTAGTTTCTTGTTCTTGGAGACTTTCATCATCCTGTAGAAGTGAGCTATGTTCTCCTTCATTTGGTTGAAAAATAGTTTCAAGGTGGGTAGCAAATCTTGCTGCTTTTTGCTCGTTACTAACTGCCCATCTGCTATTTATATCCTTTAGAGGTGGAACTTGTGCAACTGGCCGGCTTAGATTCTTTGTAGCTTTCCATAGAGAATAATCCGTGGTACGCTCACTAGTTAAATTTTGTAAATAGTTATTTGTGTAGTCATCATTGTGTTCTTGAATCATCATTGTTATTCTTTTCGTGAGATTATTAAGTTTTCTCTTATCTTCTGGACATCTTGAGTGGTGCCAGATTTTCCTTTGCTTCCGTTTTTCCGTTATAAGGTTCAATATAGATGTTGGATATGTGTTACCTTTAGATTTCTTACTAATGTCTGGTGTATTTTGCCACGCTGTTTGTTGTATGTCATGAATAAATTGTTCTAGTTCAGCATCAAGTTGTTCTGTGGTCTTAAGGGGCACCTTAAGATTTATTCGACGGTCTAAAATGATTTTAAAGTTTTCCCAATCAGTGTATTTGTTGATTATAGTTGGTGCTGTTTCTTTGGTGACAACGCTCTCACTAATTTCTAAGTATATAGGAGAGTGATCTGAGTTCATATCGTAGCTTTGATACGTTCTGGTGTAAGCTGATGAGATGTTCTTTATAATAAAGAAATCTATAAGATCTGGAATTTTATTAGGGTCTGTTGGCCAGTATGTAGGTAAGCCAGATGATTCTACTTGACATTTTGTATCCTTTACAGCGCATAGCAGTTCTTTGCCTTTAGTAGTGGTAAGTCTAGAACCCCAATAAGTATTTTTAGCGTTAAAATCTCCTCCTAGTACAAACCTGTTTCCCAGGCTCTTCAGGAATCTGCTATAGACATTTCTTTTTATATTATGCCGAGGGGGGCAGTATATTGATGATATTGTTATTATATACGTTCTAGTTTTAAGACATATCGCTACCGATTGTATTTCTCTCGATTCGTATTTGCTCTTTTCATAGTGATTGAGGTTTTCTTTAACAATAACAGCACTACCCCCTCTTGCAGTGTTATCTGGGTGCAGGGCGTGGTATATTTTGTAGCCTTTAAATGTAATGTGAGATTGCTTTGTGAAGTGTGTTTCAGATATTAAACACACGTCAATATTTTCTATGTCTAGGATTACTTGAAGTTCTCTCTGGTGTTTCTGTAACCCATTTGAATTCCATGTCATGATTTTAAGTGGCTTATTCATTTTCTTATTTTCGAAGTAGCTATTTTAGTGCTACACTCTATTTTCTTCAATCTTTCGTCAAATGATAACATAAGCTTTAATATGTCATCTAATTTTTTGTCCGGATTATTATTTGTGTGGGTCTGGGTCGAGGGGTGTTTGATTGGGCTCCTGCTGCAACTTGAGCGTAGGAAATGTTTGCACTAAATTTCGTGTTTTTAACCGAAAGAGGTTTGTTATTACTAAGTTCACGAGGCTTTTCAGTGCGTACCTCAATATGGCGTGCTGTCGAACTATTTTTAATTTTTTTGTTCCGAAGGATTTGTATCTCCTTGGCTACAATACATCCTCTGTAGTTGGCTGGATGTGGAGATCCACAGTGAACACATTTTGGTTTTTCGTCCTTTGGTTTTTTGCAATTCAGCGTGAGATGTTTCCCTGTGCATTTTACACATCTAGGTTCTTTGAAGCAGTATCTCTGCGTATGTCCATAGGCTTGACATCTCTTGCATTGAGGTACAAGTTGAGTGGTCTTAATTGATTGGATTTCAACTTTACATCCCATTATTGTCTTTAGATTGAAAATATTTTTAATGTCTTCTTCTAGAAAGTAAGCATAAACATGTTGAGTGGTTGTTTACTCTTCCAACTTAATTTATTGACTGCTTCTATAATTTTCAATCCTTTATTTTGAAGGTCTTCAACAATTTTCTCTGGTTTGCACGTGGAGTGTAGTTTTTTCGCCATAACTCTAATAGGCCTCTCTTGCTTATTTTCGTATGAGTGCCAAACACGGTCACTGAGGCTAAGCGCCTTTGTTAAAGCCCTATACGATTCTTCGTTGTAAGTATTAATTTTAACGGAGTCTCCATTTAGCATTTTAATAGTAAATGCTTCGGGTGGCTGCTGTTTAGACAGAAACTCGTATAGGCTTTGGTAATCTACAACCCCGTCTACTATTATTGGTGGGGGCTGGGGAATTTTTTTCATTTTAACTTGAACTTCATTATCTTTTTGTGATTCTTCATCCTGAGTGTCTTGGGAGGGTGACATATTCAATTCTCTTTTTTTCCTAGACTTATTTCTATGTCTGATCCATTCAGTTTCTTGGGCAAGCTCTTCCTCGTCTGTGTTATATTCAGCACAGGATTCAGGAGCCTCCTTACTTGGGGGTGCATGTGCACTTGATTCCGCAAGGCATTTTAACTGCTTTTGCAGTATCTCTATTTGACTGGTTAGATCATCGACGAGGCTTTTTAATTTTTGGCGCTCTTGTCTTTCTGCACTGTAACGTTCGTATAGTATACGTTCGAGTTTTGTGGTTAACTCGATTGTTTCTTTTTCCGGAGAAAGCAATGCCATTATTAAAACGGTAAGTGTATACTCACCTTAACAATAAAAGTCAATGTTGACCGCGCACTATAACTAGGTCATAATCGCGAATTGGCCGCGTCTTGACGCAGCGTTGTTATGATGCGTAAGCACTTTACTGTAGGTACGCGGAGTACGCGCGATCGTGAATCACAACTGTTCTCGACAAAAAACGAACGATCACTTAATATACATGACAATGATGTATATATATCATACTAGAAGTGTCCCGCGGCTTCGCCCGCGTTAAAACCTTCTTTTATTTACTTGAAACTTTTCTTTTGTAAAAACGATTCTATCATTAAACACATCAAATAAGAATTAGCCAAATCAGTTCACCCGTTTTCATGTTATCGCGTGACTAAGGCAATTCTGGATTCATTTTATAAAACCCTAAAAACCTAAATTTACAGACTTTGTTACCTACCATTTCGAAAAATCCTACAACACGTACTTTATCCCATCTTGTTTCGCCATACAAACTTTGAATCCCCGTTCCGTATCCGGGAGGAATTTTCAGAAAATCATTTCTGTGCGGATACCTACGTCATAATAACTATCTGCATTCTGAATTTCAGCGCAATCCGAAACAATATTGATTTTTAGACTTTGTTACCCCAGTTTATCCTCTTAGGGTGGCATTTTGAAAAGTCTGAAACTCGTATTTACTTATTTATTTACAGAAGTACTTGTGTGAAATGTCGAATAAAATGACTATCCAAACTTTGAACCCCCGCTTCATCCCCTTAAAGTGTATTTTGAAAAATTGTTTCTTAGCGGATACCTAAGTCAAAATAACCTTCTGCATGCCAAATTTCAGCGCAATCTGAAACAATATTGATTTCAGACTTTGTTACCCCACTTCACCCTTTTAGGGGTGGAATTTCGAAAAAGCCTGAAACACGTATTTACTTACTTAAGTACTTGTATTAAATTTTGAATATAAAAGACTATCTAATAATGTTTCTCCATAGAAACTTTGTACCCCCGTTTCATCCCTTTAAGGGGTGAATTTTAGAAAATCTTTTCTTAGCTGATACTTTCGTCATAATAACCACCGGTATGCCAAATTTTAGCGCAATCCGAAACAATATTGATTTTCAGACTTTGTTACCCCATTTCAGCCTCTTAGGGGTGGAATTTCGAAAAAGCCTAAAACACGTATTTACTTATTTATGTACTCAAGCACTTGTGTGAAGTTTCGAATAGAAAAGACTATCTAATGTTGTTTCTCCATAGAAACTTTAAACCCCCGTTTCATCCCTTTAAGGGGTGAATTTAAGAAAATCCTTTCTTAGCTGATACTAACGTCATAATAACCACCTGTATGCCAAATTTCAGCGCAATCCAAAACAATATTGATTTTCAGACTTTGTCACCCCATTTCACCCTCTTAGGGGTGGAATTTCGAAAAAACCTAAAACACCTGTTTTATTTATGTCCTGGAGCGCTTGTTTCACACAAGTTTCGAATAGAAAAGACTATCTAATAATGTTTCTCCCTAGAAACTTTGAACCCCCGTTTCATCCCCTTCAGGGGTGAAATTTGAAAAATCCTTTTTCAAAGGTAACTAACGTTGTAATAATTATCTGCATGCCAAATTTCAGCGCAATCCGAAACAATATTGATTTTACACTTTATTACCCCATTTCACCCTCTTAGAGGTGGAATTTCAAAAAAACCTGAAACACGTATTTACTTATTTTTTTACTGAAGCACTTGTGTGAAGTTTCGGATAGAAAAGACTATCTAATCTTGTTTCTCAATACAAACTTTGAACCCCCATTTCATCCCCTTAAGGGGTGAGTTTTGGAAAATCCTTTCTTAGTACACCCTTACGTACTAAGACAAATATACCCTCCAAATTTCAAGTCTCTACGACCAGCGGTTTAGGCTGTGCGTTGTCTGTCAGTGAGTCAGTATGTCAGGACAAAGATTCTTATAGTATTAGAAGATATACAATAGAAGTATGCATTATTTTGTAACATATTTATCAATAATAAGGCTTGGCGCAAACGAACCTCCGAACAATACCACCGTGGGCAGTCGCAGTCTTAATGTGTTCGGAAGCCTCCACATTTTATGCACACGTGTGATGCGTAGGATTCTCAGCAATTAACTGAGTGAGGACCTGTGAGAGTGAGTAAAGGGCGGAGCGGTGCGTCAATAGCGAGCATCGGCATTTTGTGGGACCCTTTTGGTGGATAGTACTGCTGTGTCACGTAGCTGCCACCGGCCACTCGTGTGTGGTGAGTTCCTACAAAATATACGAAAAAACGTGTGAACTATTTGTCGCTATCCACGGTTGCTACGAGCAATGTTTAGGACCACCTTGCTCATACCTTAACAAACAAAAAAAAATCGTAAAAATCGAACAACGTTTGAAATACTTAATAACACCTTTTCTTTACTCATGTGATTACACGATCATTATAGATAAAATGCTGTATTACCATGTCGAATATAATAGGTCCCTCTTTTGGGATATCGGTCAAAAAGAATCACCGCATATAAAGAGCTAACGAAGCTCTCTATAGCATATTCCGCTGTTTAATCCTCGGTAACCACACATGAGCGTAGGTAATTACCAGTGGGGGTGGGAATGGATAGTTTAACTAAGACCAGAAATATTCTTACCATAATCAGGATGAGCTGGAACTTTGTCACAGCTACTTAATATTGCAGATCGCTTGTGTTAGTGTAATGTAAACCACATTCAAACTAATCTGTGGTGACAACTTGTTTACCCGGAAATTTGAAAATTGCTGTTCCTATAAACTGGTGCCGGAGATCGGATCAGTATAATATTACTAGCTGATACCCGCGACTTTGTCCACATATCTACATCAAGAATTTTATAGCTGATACCCGCGACTTTGTCCACGTATCTACACCAAGAATTTTATAGCTGATACCCGCGACTTTGTCCACGTATCTGCACCAAGAATTTTATCACTGTAAAGCTCTATCAATCAACATTTGTGTGATCTGAGTTATCTAAGTTATATGTAATAAATAATCATGATTTTATTTTTCATCCTCATGCTATTAAGTAGCTCCTTGTTAAATTTCAGTAAGATCGGATCGTCCGTTTAGGCATGATTAAGTAACAAACAGACAGAGTTATGGAGATACAAACGTTTTTATAATATTAGTCTGAATACATTATATTACAAAGAAGTAGTATTTGCCTACCCCAACGGGAAAAAGGCGTGATTTTATGTATGTATTTATGTATGTAGGTAGGTACATTATATTATAGAAGATGCAGCTCTACGGTAGAGCATATCGCTATCTCCAGCGTTGTCAGTTTTATAATAAGAATATCTTTTTAGACCTCTTGAAGAGCTCTCCCAGGAAGTGAACTGAGCTGATTTATTATTACTAGTTGACTTCGAAAAGTTGTGGCATGTACATTATTATAAATATAATCTACCTACTTACTATTATTACTTATTATTCGTTTATTCAATTTTATTTATTATTATTATTACTACTATATTATTATTATTACTTACTTAGGTAGCTACTTGTATAACAAAATGAAATATTTTCCTTAGATTTTTGTTAAATTTTTAAAGCTAAATCTTCACTTTATTGCCACAAAGTCCTTTCCTACGTTGAACCAAATCTTGGACCGCTGACGCAATGAGGACAAATGTAGATGCATATCCCGAGTAATCCGCGGTGAATTACTTGGATTTAGTCAGCCAGCTTTCAGAATTTGGTTTAGCAATGTAGGACGGGGAAATTCACGAATGGATGCTTAATTAATTAATGACTTACCGAATACGGATAACTGTGATTTAAAGAGGTGGTCGCAGCATTAAATATCGATGTTCCGCCTGACTTTCTACCAAAAAGTAGCCTAACACCATCGCAGAAAAAATCTGCCGGCATAATCTTACGGTATTCCGGCAGCATACAGCCTTTATGAGTCAGATCACTCTAGGCCTAGCGTGTTTAGTCACCGTTCTTGGCCACATCGCTTACCACCAGGCAAGACAGTGGTCAAACGCTCGCCTATCAAATTTAAATAAAAATGTTTAAATTTTAAACACCAATCAAATAGATTTATACAGAATATCAAAGCTTACGAAATAACCCTTATCCACAAATCAACCATACCTATCATTTAAATGGGATAATTTAGGTCATATAGCCTATTTTCATTCCAAAAATTTATTTTGAATGTTAGTGAAAGAATTTTTTAAATCAGTCCTGTAGTTTTTGAGTATATTTGTTACAGATATACAAAAATACAAAATGTTCTCTCTTTATTATACTAATACAGTTTGACCACTCTGTTTCACCTTTAGTGATGATGCAGTCGAGGTTGGTAGCACGCTAGACCTTGAATGGGAACTGGCTCTCAAGAACAGCTGCCGAAACATATTTAGATGTTTGGTGACAGATTTTCCCAATTTGAGGGTAGCACTTGGCCAGGCGGGCACTGGATAGTATATCCTATACCATTATGCCGGGGTATTTTTCCTTAACTGAGAAATGCGCACATAAATGTTTCGATTGGTTTCGATTGGTGAAGCTGTAACGGCCGGTAAGCTAACAGCAAACAAATATATGTAACATTACTAACGCTTCTCAAGCGCAGCCTCATCCATAATATATACTTAACATAAACAATGATGTTAGGAATACGAATAAAAAGAGATGCATTCGCGAACTCGTAAACAAACTCTACCCCAGTGTAAAACACTTTGAAAGTAATGGCACGGTATTCTTCCTAGTCTAGACCTGCCCGTCTAGACGAGAGCTACGTCCAATCAAATGGATTTACTAAAAATGGGACCACATTGCGGTATCTTCTATATAATCAGACCATTTGTGATGATGGCGCTATAAAAGGAAAAATTTCAATTGCAAAGCCACCGCAGCTTACATGAGCAAATTTCATGCGAATTAGTTTTACTAAATATTTTTGTAACTAGATTTTTCTGCTAGCATCCCGGTCCGTCTGCAGTAAAGTTAGTAATAATGTTTTGTATTTTCTTGTGTATACCGATTTTTTCAAAAATATTCATTACTGAACCAATGGGTACAGACTAGTGTCAAGCTACAAAGTGAACATTTCATCCCATTTTCTTTTATTAATCTGATTTGTCCATTTTCCGTATTAATTTCCGGTTTCGTAAGATATTTTTTGCGATATCGTAATATGGCGGTCGGTAGAATAGAAGAAGTATTTTGCTTTCATTTTAGATTTTTAGTGTGGTCCTGGTCAGTGCCCCGAGCACGAACGACTTGCGAAAAAGTATTCGTATCGTCATCGACGTAAAAATGTATGAAAATTGTACAGCGCCCCTATCGTGCGTAAAAGTAACTAAAATCGGCAGCACGAACGATTTTGATTTGATTCGTATCGCAAACGTATCGTTACGTAAACGATACTTGAGATTTTATTAACAAAATGCGAGCATGAACTTAATTTTGAGGTACGGTAATGTAAATTTCGAAGGCTGGCTATCGAGCATAGTCGAATATTTTTTCACTTAGGATTTTCCGGTGAGAAAAGTTTCGAAACTTTTTTAACTGCATAAAACATATTTTTTGCGTGTAGTTAATGCAAATTCCGCCCGCTTTACCAACGTCGTCCTCTTTATTATCTTCTTGCTGCAAGTTTACTTGAAATTAAGGGAAAATAAAAACATAAAAACAACATCAAAAATCTTTCCTCATAGTTAATCCTCCTTCGAGTTAATAAAACCTTCGTTCCAAGTTGACAAGTTTCATCGTTGTCACCGAACTTATTTGATTATCAAACATCAAATTCGACACTGTCACTATGTCATCCACCCATGTAAATAAATAAAATATACCAAGTGTGAGTCGGGTTTCCACTAAGGGTTCCGCATAACACAATGTAATAGTAAATATATGAAACTCTTAATTCACCACAACACTCTTCAATTATATGAACACTATGGCTCAATGCATATTGAATAGGCAGCGACGCGATTCGCCAAGACGATCAGAAATGACAAGACATTATAAACCTTATGAACAATGTTACAAGACAAAGAAACGCTTGATAAAATGAACAAGGTGTGGGTATGTAGTACTATTAAGTATTCTGTGGTGTGGGGAAGCCTCGCGCCGTCGTTTTCCTTTCGAAGTACGGAACCCAAACCCCAAAGAAACATGTCTTTGGTGACGCTATGTATTTCGTTCATAAAGTGATATATATATATATTTTTAAAAGTATTAATAATTATTGTATTTTTCAAATAAAATGCATTTTAATATCTCTCGTACCGTATTTGAAGATGTTTATTCTGTTAAAGTACTTTTTTAAATATAATTTCCGATAAATAGATAGCTAAGCCAGAAGTCATAAAAAGTTCACTATTGAACATATTGAACACATTGAACAGTAAACTTTTTATTACTTCTGGCTTAGCTTTCTATTTATCGGAAATTATATTTAAAAAAGTACTTTAACAGAATAAACATCTTCAAATACGGTATGAGTGATATTAAAATGAATATTATTTGAAAAAGAGAATAATATTTAATACCTTTAAAAATATATATATCAGTTTATGAACGAAAGATATAGCGTCACCAATGACTTGATTCTTTGGAGTTTGGGTTCCGTATTTCGAAAGGAAAACGACGGCTCGAGGCTTCCCCACATCACAGAATACTTAATAATACTACGTACCCACACCTCGTTCATTCTATCAAGCGTTTCTTTGTCTTGTAACATTGTTCATAAGGTTTATAATATCTTGTCATTTCTGATCGTCTTGGCGCGTCGCGTCGCTGCCTATTGAATATGCATTGAGCCATAGTGTTCATATAATTGAAGAGTGTTGTGGTGAATTAAGAGTTTCATATACTTATTATTACATTGTGTTGTGCGGAACCCTTAGTGGAAACCCGACTCACACTTGGTATATTTTATTTATTTACATGGATGGATGACATAGTGACAGTGTCGAATTTGAAGTTTGATAATCAAATATGGTCGCTGACAACGATGAAACTTGTCAACTTGGAACGAAGGTTTTATTAACTCGAAGGAGGATTAACTATGAGGAAAGATTTTTTATGTTGTTTTTATGTTTTTATTTTCCCTTAATTTCAAGTAAACTTGCAGCAAGAAGATAATAAAGAGAACGACGTTGGTAAAGCGGGCGGTATTTGCATTTAATACACGCAAAAAATATGTTTTATGCAGTTAAAAAAAGTTTCGAAACTTTTCTCACCGGAAAATCCTAAGTGAAAAAATATTCGACTATGCTCGATAGCCAGCCTTCGAAATTAACATTACCGTACGTCAGAATTAAGTTCATGCTCGCATTTTGTTAATAAAATCTCAAGTATCGTTTACGTGACGATACGTTTGCGATACGAATCAAATCAAAATCGTTCGTGCTGCCGAATTTAGTTACTTTTACGCACGATAGGGGCGCTTTACAAATTTCATACATTTTCAAGTCGATGACGATACGAATACTTTTTCGCAAGTAGTTCGTGCTCGGGGCACAGGTCACAGAACATAAAAGAAAACCAAGACGTGTCACTGAACTATGCCCACGTTAAACTGAGACATCAAATGTTAATCCCACATGCCTTTTAATTGCACTGAATAGGTACCTTATCCTTTAAACGAAAACAAATTAGTACATTGTATTTCAGATTATAGGGCAGAAACCTTTAGAGTCTTAATAAATGTTAGTGTCATCATCGACCTCAAAATCGCTTACCGCCAGGCTAGAAAAAAAAGTAACAATCAGTACCAATTTTTTGCCAAGTGTGAGAGAAAGTTAATTGATTCTAGCTGATTGTCCGAAGTATTTTCTTTAAAGGCGATATACCTTAGATACAATATACAAAGACAACACATAACAATGAAACGTGAAATCCCTCACGTAGGTAGATCAGCATACACCCACACGATTCACCTGGACGGGGTGGTAAGTTTCTATCAAGGCATATAAATAAACTAGGGTCATGAAAATCTATTGCAGACCTGAGCTTGCGAGAAAATTGTGTAAGATAAATCTAGAACCATATTTGGTACTTAGGCAAACTTAATATAACCTAGGTACCTACATAACTCATGAAAGCTTTAAAATACTACATTTTTTAAAGACAATTAACTTTATTTTTATGATATGCAAGTCATGTATCATCAACAACCATCAAGGGGTGATAGCTTAAAAATATTAGCATTTAGAGCAATCACTATCAAAAGACAGAGAGATAGATAAAAAATCTTTAAGCATAACGACTGTAGTACAAATGTAGTAACATGTTAATTATAGTGTTACAATGGACGGCCTTATCGCTAAATGCACGACCACACCGCGGCGTCCTGCCTCCACGTGTGCGTTCGTGATCAGATTTTCAATCGTTTTCTGATCGCCGTAGATCGCGTTTGGTGTGAACCAGTTGGTACAAATACTACTGCGCTATCTGATCGCCGCTAGATCGCTGCAGGACGCTGTGGTGTGGCAGTATCTTAATAGCAATCTCTAACAGGCAACCTTTCTATGGAGAGGACTCAAAACATTTGAAATATATATGAGAAAACATGTAGAAGACAAAGTTTACTCGTCAAATAACATTACGAAAGAGCAAAATAAACTTGTCATAACCGTCCCAAATACGAACATAATTTGTTCTAAGTGCAAAATAAAATTTACATAATTAGACCCAAAAACATGAAGCTCGACTTTCATCGTTAACGATACAGCCTACTGATATTGTTCTAAAAAACAATAATACATATAATATAACGTGGTTTTCATGTCCTCATGCCCACTCGCTTTTCAGCTGACTTCCAAAGAGGAGGTTCTCAATTTGTCTGTATGGTTTTTAGGGTTCCGTACCTCAAAAGGAAAAAAGGAGCCTTTATAGGATCACATTGTTGTCTGTCTGTTGGTCTCTCTGTCTGACCGCCAGTCAAGGCCCTTTTTCTCAGGAACGCGTAGAGGTTTCTAGTTGTAACTTTTTATACGAGATACTCGAGTTTACGGTAACTTGTAAGTCAACGCAAACAAAAGCTAGGGCCGTTTATGTCGCATATTTCAGCATATTTTGCGATTTCTCAAAGAAATCAATACCTATAGGGTTCTTCCCGTTGACCTACAATCATCAAATTTGGCAATAAGCAAGGTCTTGGAAGCACTTATAAAAAAAACCGTAAATATGTTGTACAATAAGAAAAAAATCGAATTTATAGGTAACCTTATTACGAATAATAAGGTTTTATAGTAAAATCGATTTTTTTCTTCGCGGTTGGTTCATGATCAGTGTCGGATCGAACTGCAAACTTATGTTTGTTTTGACAAGTTTTTACGGAACCCTCGGTTTGCTAGTCTAACTCGCATTTGGTCGGTTTTTTTTATGTTTTTACGCGATTACTCCGCCAAATTTTAACCGCTTCAAATGATTCTGTATAAATCAGTTTTATCGATAAATGAGTTTGATAAGCATTTGCATGCAATATGACACGTAGATTGCTAATAACCTGGACTAACAATAGGATACTTTTTTAAATGGGTCCGGTGGTTAAGTGGGAGAATGGTCGGCTTTGTTGCCAGAGGTAGGTACCGAGTTCAATCCTCGCCGTGCACCAATGGATTTTTGTATCGAAAAATGAATGTGCTCTTTTCACAGTGGCCCTCCGGTGAAGGAAACACATCGTTAAGTAAACAAATAACCTCCGCATGGTGGTAGGACACTATCTAGTGTCCACCTGGCCAGCTACCACCCTCAAGTTAAATAATCTGTCGCCAAATATATAATGAGTTCTGGCTCTCAAGCTCTCAAGCCAGATTCCATTCTAGACATAGCTTATGCTTACTATCTTCGACCGCATCATCGCTTACCAACAGGTGAGATAGTGGTCAAACGCTAGCGTATAAGATATAAAAAAATAAATAAAAAAACATTTCTTTGGCACGTGAACAAAGCCCCGGGGTACAGCTGCCTCTGCTAGTCTAAACTATGATTATAAGGTATTCCTATAAAGAGGAAAGATTTGATTTTTTGTTTTTTGACTGGACTGATTTCAAAAATGCATTATGGTAAGCTACATTATCAGCGAGTAACACAGGCTATATTTTATCCCCGTATTCTCACGGGTAAGGGAACTACACGGGTGAAACTGCGAGGCGCTGCTGTGTAGGGTTAAATTACAATAGAAGTATTAATTTTCCACACATAGTAAAATTGTGTAATATTATAATACCGAATGAATATTCGCATCCTAAGTTACCTTTCGAATTGTATCACTGATCGCATAGCAGGGCCCCGGAAGATTGGAATCGCTCCCGTGACACTTATCTAATAATCCCGTTAGTACGACCACCGCACAATTACTAGTGGTAAGAACAAGAGAGCCGAACCTGCAATCTATTCCCAACCTTACTACGTCGTGATACATTACAGAATAAGGAAACGCTAGACATGTTTGTGTTAAGATGTTATTTTGGTTCTTTTCATTAGTCTCTGAACATCGGGGACTTAAATCATGTGACATCTGCCATATCTCTTCTTACTGCTCAAATATAAACAGACGTCAAAAGCTTTTACGTTGGGACGAACTTGGGTTAACTATCCCAAGTTAGATGTTTGTTCCTCCAGACCGTAGGCGATATTATTCTAAGTAACGTCCGTGGGTCTATAATTAAGCTGTATTATCTATCTGTGTGCCCCTGAAAGGTATAATTATAGGGACACATCATAACTATCATAATGCCACATCAGTTCATAGTATAATTTTTAATGACTGAATAAAACAAAAATACCAATAATTAAAATAAAACTACAAATAAAAACTCTCTGCTGGTATATATATATGTATATAATCCTTTGCAATTTTAACCTACGTATGGTAAGAACTGGTTTATCTATGAAAAGACCACATTTTTTTAAATCTTATAGGCTAGCGTTTAACCACTTTCCCGCCGAACACGCTAGGCTTAGAAATAGGTACTCTGGCTCTCAAGAGCGGTGTATTGTTATGGCGGTAGATTTTTACTTTGATGGCGGTTAGCTACTCTTTGTTAGCAAGTCATGCAGAAAATCGATATAATATTCTCAAACGACCTATGGATTATAAAATTTAATCCATTGATATAAGTATTAATTGTTTCCAAGTGCCAAAGCATACTTCGTATATATTAAGCACCATCTTGTCACTCATAAAGAAAGTATATATAGTTAGATATTTAACTACATAACGCGTATATATTTTGTTCAACTACACTGTAGTTGACAACCGAAGACAGCAGACCGCAACCGCAAGTATCACACCTATTACTGTTTCTATGAGAGTCGCTGTGACATACAATTCAGAAATCACACCCTCAACTCAGAAATTATTAGGTAATTAGAAACATTTTACAACTCAGTAGGTACTTAACACATGTTTCAAAATGGTATCACACATGACAGACCATTATGACAGGGTTTACTGCGTAAAAGAGAGACAATTCGAGCTAATAAACAACCAGGATCATTAATTTGCTCATGTGGGATCAGAGAACCAAATTAACTAACCAGGAAGCTGTTAATTCTGGCAGAATTTGTGAAAATTTGTTTGTACCGCAAATTCCGGTAGGGACGCAATTAATTAATATCGGTATCAAGCGCAAAAAACATTAAATATTTTACTCTGTCTATTTTCAGAATTCGCGTTATTGATTTGGACGTAAGAAAGAAAAGCAAACATTGCAACATGATGGTTTTTCTGATATTATAAACACGTTTGTTTTATTATGTTTTATTACGTATTGCTCCACCTAAAGGTTGTGTAAAAGCGATAAGACCGCCTATTGTTACTGTTATATATAATGTATCTACTGTTTAATTGTGTTTGTTCTTATGTTACAGTATATAAGCAAGCATTTGACCCACAGAAATATTAATAACTAGTTGTGCCCCGCATTTTTCCCGCGTAGGCAGAAACCTTTTTTGGCTAATGCACAACAACTTTGCTAAAGATCATCACATGATCAAATGCATAGTTTACGATTCTATAAAGAACATACAGACAAACATTCATTTTTATATAAGAGATTTATTAATATTTGTGTGGTTTGACTGCTATCTCACCTAGTGTTAAGTGAAGATGTGATCGACTATGTAGCAGGCTTGCCTAGAAGATACCTGTTCATTACCTGTTCACTCGCGATTTAAAGACCCCCAGATAGTATTTAACATTAAACACAGACTCTGGCAGGGTATTCCATTCCTTTGCTGTTATTGTTCGTTCTTGATGGTAGGGCACTGTGTAGTTTTCGCCTGGCTAGCTTAAGGGTGGTTAAGTTAAAAAAATCTGTCGCTAAATGCTAGTGAGATAGTGAAATAAATGCTAGCCCGTACGCCTAATAAAATTCGATCTTATCGAAGTACCTTAAAAAATGTGGACCTACCAGAATATTCCACGCTCATATAAATATAATTCCAAATAAAAACATGATAAAACCAAAATTTGTCATGTAACGTCCATAAAAGAGAGTTATTCACTCAGAACTATTGCGAAAGTGGCAAACTAATAATAAGTTTACACAAAGGCAGGCATTGATACGCCCGGCCGTAATAGATGTCACGTAACATAGTAAGAAGTTGTTCTCATTAGAGCCTTTATACGTAACAATGTATGAACATTATATCTAATACTATAAGAATCTTTGTCCTGACATACTGACTGACTGACTGACTGACTCACTGACAGACAACGCAAAGCCTAAACCGCTGGTCGTAGAGACTTGAAATTTGGAGGATATATTTGTCTTAGTACGTAGGGGTGTATAAAGAAAGGATTTATCAAAATTCACCCCTTAAGGGGATGAAATGAGGGTTCAAAGTTTAGATGGAGAAACAAGATTAGATAGTCTTTTCTATCCGAAACTTCTCACAAGTGCTTCAGTACAAAAATAAGTAAATACGTGATTCAGGTTTTTTTTTTTAATTCCACCCCTAAGAGTGTGAAATGGGGTAACAAAGTGTGAAAATCAATATTTTTTCGGATTGCGCTAAAACTTGGCATGCATATAATTATTACAACGTTAGTTACCTTTGAAAAAGGATTTTTCAAATTTCACCCCTGAAAGGGATGAAACGGGGGTTCAAAGTTTCTATGGAGAAACATTATTAGATAGTCTTTTCTATTCGAAACTTCACACAAGTGCTTCAGGACATAAATAAGTAAACACGTATTTTAAGTTTTTTCGAAATTCCACCCCTAAGAGGGTGAAATGGGGTAACAAAGTCTGAAAATCAATATTGTTTTGGATTGCGCTGAAATGTAGCATACAGGTGACATTATGAAGTTAGTATAAGCTATGAAAGGATTTTCTAAAATTCACCCCTTAAAGGGATGAAACGGGGGTTCAAAGTTTCTATGGAGAAACAACATTAGATAGTCTTATCTATTCGAAACTTCACACAAGTGCTTGAGTACATAAATAAGTAAATATGTGTTTTAGGTTTTTTCGAAATTCCACCCCTAAGAGGGTGAAATGGGGTAAACAAGTGTGAAAATCAATATTGTTTCGGATTGCGCTGAAATTCAGAATGCAGATAGTTATTATGACGTAGGTATCCGCACAGAAATGATTTTCTGAAAATTCCTTCCGGATACGGAACGGGGATTCAAAGTTTGTATGGCGAAACAAGATGGGATAAAGTACGTGTTGTAGGATTTTTTGAAATGGAGTAGGTAACAAAGTGTGTAAATTTAGGTTTTTAGGATTTTATAAATATGAATCCAGAATTGCCTTAGTCACGCGATAACATGAAAACGGGTGAACCGATTTGGCTAATTCTTATTTGATGTGTTTAATGATAGAATCGTTTTTACAAAAGAAAAGTTTTAAGTAAATAAAAGAAGGTTTTAACGCGGGCGAAGCCGCGGGACACTTCTAGTTTGTTATATATATCTGATAGACTAGCGCTTGACTACTATCTCGTGGTGGTAAACGATGATGTGGTCGAGGATGGTGAACACGCTAGGCCTAAATACTCGGACTTTCAATAGATGTGCTGCCGGAACACCGTAAAGTTATGGTGGCATATTTTGTTTTTGGTCTGTTTTTTGTGAAATGCAGCTATCCACTATGAAAGGGTTTTTCGAAATTCGGGTGGAAGAGGGTGTAATGAAAGGTTAAATTTTCTGTGAAACTTCTTCTCTCAATAGATTGTCTCGAAAATTGGTTTAAAATTATGAGACACGTGTATCACAGTTTTTCCAAAATCATCCCCCACGCATTTGTCTAGCTAATATATCAACGCACCCAAACCACTGGTCCTGGAGGGAGAAATGGTTAATCGAAATTACACCCCTAAGAGAGTGAAATGACAGGTTGAATTTTCCGTTAAACTTTTTATTCTCTGATAAGATTGTCTTGAAAATTGGTATCAACAAACTCTTCAATTAAAATGTGGAGACACGTATATCACAGTTTTTCCAAAATCTTCCCCCGACACATGTTTCTGCATGGTTTCTGCATGAAATAAATTAAATTACAAAGTACCCCGACTACATCGAACCACCCATTCAAGTTTAAAAGTGTGCAGTTTCCTTTCAAAGTCTGCTTTGCCATGATCATAAATGAATCTCAGGGCCAAACTCTTAATTTAACATAGGTAGTCTTAAGGAGAACTGCCTTTCACACGGTTTTATTTGGGATATTTTTCAGGTTGTATATATTCAATTGAGAAGGAGTAAAAGCGCTTATAACATTTGTTTCTGAAGATTTTTTTTTTTAATATGCAATTTGTTTCCTGTAGGATACGCGAGCAAAACCACGGGCAAAAGCTAGCTTACATACATAAATAATAACTACTTCTTTCCATGAATAATTCTACTATATAAAATTCTCGTGTCGCAGTGTTTGTTACCAAACTCCTCCGAAACGGCTGGACCGATTTGTATGAAATGTCGTCTGTTTAGGTCTGAGAATCGGCCAACATCTATTTTTCATACCCTTAAGTGATAAGGGTGGCATAAACGCGGGCAAAGCTGCGGAGCGCAGCTAGTTATATTAAGAAAGTTTTATGTTGATACGACAATTATCAGATGTCCATATAGCATACATTTACAAAAACATGAACAATTGTCAATAGCTATATCAACCTTGCGAAAGTCACGTTAAATTCCCGTTTTTAATATTGATTTTAAACGGGAATTTAACATTGCCTTAATTCGATAGCGAATAAATAAATATATTAGAATGAAAATCCCTGTCAGAGTAAGTGTTTCCTGCTAAGTACAATCCGGGCATCTTCAAATCGCAAGTGAACAGATATCTTCGCTTATCGATGAAATAAGTAGCTCAAACGCTTGCTCATCACGAATAAAAAAAAGTTTTATTTTGATACGACAATTAATATAAGTAATTATATTATAACGTCATCTATACTAAAATGCTCACTATAAAGTAGAGTGAAATGTCTCCAAATCTTTGCTTTAACTTTACTGTTTCTATCAAGTTTCCTCACTAATTGTGCTCGGAGGCCTCTAAATGAGACAATTAGTTCAACTGTTACACACGGGATTTTCCGCTGTTGACATTGTTTTGAACAGAGAACCACGTTACATAATAGTGCCTAGCATTTAATATCTCACGTAAGGAAATTCTTGGTAAGTCCTAAGTATTTCGCCAAGTTTGAGGACAACTTCAACTTATTCCCATTTTCCTTGCCAAGTAGGTATCAAATAAGGTAAAACAGAACACAAGTGGAGACAAATAGGTAACCTTAATACTGAGTATCTGCATATTAGTTACTTACTATCGGCAGTTAATATGTGCAAAATATAAATATATGGCTACGCTTTGCCTAAAAATGTATTAAATAAATGGCTCTCGAATACATCTACGAAAGCTACGCGAGGCTGTTTATGTGACGCAATAAAAAGCATCGTAGCTTCGTAGCCACGGGTCTCGTGTGTAGCGAGTGCTACGGTAAACGGTTGCCTACAAACGAGTATATTTACATGGATTATTCCCATAATCCACACAAAAGTCACTCAACATCATATATACAAACATCTCAATAAGTACGTAAAGCCCAGCACAAGCACTACAATTTAAAAGGAATGCGCTCTCTAGTATGGCATAACTTTGCAGAAAGTGAGTTCCTCTCATCAGTCGACAAAGGCTGTCCGGGAAAGGAATTTCACTAAATATAAATTAAGTTAAGTACTTGCATGCTTAACCAAAATACTGCTGGCTTAACCATAATTCTATCTCCATAAGAAAGGATAATATGGAAATAAGCTGAGGAACCTTAGTCGCGAATAGTTCTTCATTTGCATTTGTGAAGGACTATTTTATAAGGCTGCAAACGGTAATTTGCATCCTTGTCCGGCCTTTCCGTTGTTAGGGAAAAAATCTATGCCTGCTTTGCAGTGTTTTGCCTTTACACCGACATCATTTGATTTTATTTTCATAGAAGTACATATAAACATAATCATCAAAGACAATGCATGATTGCAAGCACGATGTTTATTGCAAGTTTTAATGTTTATTTTCTAGTTTTATATCACATACTTAAAATTATTTATACACTCTCAAGAACATCAAACAAGATGGATTTCGATTGGGAAACTGTATTATATATAGCATTTTCTCCTTAGTATAAGCTTGTGACAGCAGATTGAAATGTTAGATTAAATAGTTGCTGTTCACATATTTGAATAAATAGTACCCTGAAAAATTATTTCTAGTTGTATAATGTAAGAATTGTTCAAAACCTTTATCTGTTTTAAGGCGTCTGCTTTATTATATTCTTAGGTATTTTTGTATTTATTTTCAGGCTTACATGTTAGAAAACTCAGTAAAATAATTAAATCAATTGCGTTGAAGTTATTTGAACAATTGAAAGTGTCTAGAACCTATGAAGATGTTTTTGAATGACTATAGATAAAATAAGAAGCAAGACGGTAAATGATGGCGACTGCGTATAAGACATCATGGCATGCTAATTCCTGGATTGCCAGATTTTGCGCATACCTAACAGAAGTTTTACCACACAACGGTACAGCTACCTATATTTATTTTTAGATGCGTTTCGCAGCTGTGCCCGCATATGTAAGTATTAAATAAAGGCGGAGAGTATTGCGTACTCGTAGTAGAGGGCGGTCGTGTAAGTAAGAGAACGGTCGGCTTTGATGCCAGAGGTACCGAGTTCAATCCCCACCGTGCACCAATGATTTTTTTTGACGAAAAATGTATGTGCGCTTTTTACAGTGGCCCTTAGACGTGTGTAACTCAGGAGTGATTAACTAAAAAGAGTTATATCTCCTTAAACCAAAGATTATATCCATATATCTTACATTTCTTTTTTATATCTTCAACGCAACAACTCATTTCGCGGAGTTAGAGTAAGCAGGATGTAACCATATAACATACCATGCGTTAAAAAGATAGGGTAAAGGAGTTAGAGTAAGCGAGATGCATATAACTCTCTATGCGTTAAAAAGAGAGGGTAAAGGAATTAGAGTAAGTGAGATGCATATAACTCTATATGCGTTAAAAAAGAGCATCACAGAGTTAGAATAAGGGAGATGTAAACATATAACAATCTTTGTGATGGAAAGGGAGCGTAGCGTCACAGAGTTATTAGCGATATAGAGATATAAAAGATATATATATCTCTTTTGTTCAAAATGATACGTATCTATCTTTTCTCTTTACGGATATGGTTTGCACATGGCTAGTGGCCCTTCGGTGAAGGAAAAACATCGTTAAGAAACCAACAACCCTCGCATGATGGTAGGGACACTATCTAGTGTCCACCAGGCCAGCTACCACCATGAAGTTAGAAAATCTGTCGCCAAACATCTAATGTGTTCCGGCAGCTATCCTTGAGAGGCCAGTGTAGGAGCGTGACCACTACTTGTTTTATATGTAACGTAACCGCCTAAGTACTTATTTCTATAGTTTAGGAAGATTTTTGGTTATTGAAATAAAACGATGCGTCTGCGATTACTGCCAAAAGCTTCTAATCATATTCTTCATTACAAAAATCAAGGAAAAAAAGTGAAAGTACAAAGTTTTACAGCCAATAGCGGCTCGCGGATCAATACCACGTAGTACGTACGGCACACCGATGTGTACAGCACTGATTGGTTAAGAAAATAAATTTGTGTAGCGTAATCGCGAACATGCCGCCAGCCTTGAAAGCAGTGGCTTTCAATGTTCCTGGATTTACGTAAGGTTCTTCATGCGTAGGTTTCATCAGGTACAAGTATCTTGAATTAGAGAGCAAATCTTCGCGTAGCTACGTCGAATAACACCTGACGCCGTTTGTATGTCCGCCACTCTTGAAATGCCATCTTTGCCCGGGATTGTTGCAAGAACTCGACCCATGTGCCATTTTAGAGATGGCAGATTGTTGTCTTTGATCAACACAAGTGAGTTAACTTTTAACTCCTCCGTCTTATCGGTCCATTTAGTCCGCACCTGCAACTCAGACACATACTCGTATTCTTTGGCCCAGCGGGTTCAGAAATGTTGGCGTATTTGTTCCATTCTCTGATAGCGGTTTTGCCAATGCCCAGCTATCCGTAGCTTCACCTAGAATTTTTAGTGCGCGTAGATTCTTTAGTATTGTATCAATAAGCTTTCTAATGCAAGCGGGCGATTCTTTAGACAGTGCGTTGATAGTGAAAGCCTTTAGTGGTTGTGCACCAAAAGTCGGTTATTATTGTACCTATTGAGCAATAATTCCCATGCAATAATATAGTTATCAGCTGAGAATTCTAGTGAGTCTATAACTAAAGTAGCACTACCTATTAATGATGACTTTAGGTAGTGAAACTTCTGAATGCTACTTATCTGTTTAGAGTTGTGAACCAATGATAAAAAGGTATCCCTGAACTCAAGCCAGTGCTCATACGATCCATCAAAGGTGGGCATGGCAATAGTGGGCAACTTCACCGATTGTGACTTGCCATCAGAGCATGGCTTATCAGAACAGCTGTAAGTGACCTCATCACTGGATAGCATAGACTCCGCAAGAGATAACGTACCATAGTATGAATTTTCAAACAATTCTCGGTTAGATAACTGATTAGGTATCTCACTATCGTAAGCAATTTCCTCTATTTTAGTTTGTACATCATGGAATTCTTCAAACAAACTAGCTGCCCCTTTGTTTCGTAATTTTAGATCTATACGATCTCTAGAGGGAAAGACTGAAAGGTTCTCGTTATTTTTTAAAGATTGAACATAGCTTGTAAATTTAGATAGTCTGCCCTTGATGATTCCTCGTTTTCTTACCAACTCACGAGTCAAATCAGGGTTGTTACTGAGGGCGATGGGAGATCTATCGCGAGATTTGACGGTATCCACGGGCAACGTAGTGAGTGTTGCCGGTATGGGGGATTTATCGCGAGATACAGGAGTATCAGTAGACATTTTGGTGGTCAGTAAACGCAGGCGTACTTACGATTTAGAAACTCGATTAGTAGGAAAGATACGGCAGCCGTGATAGCAACGTCACCAGCTTTTGTTTTAGCGTCTTTCACTTCCACGTAGTACACACAGGTTCGCGAGAAACTGAAATCAATTTCGATACCGGTATCACAAAGAGAATAGGGAGGAGATTAGGAAAGAAAGGATGGTTGACCCCACCAGGTTGCGTAGGTATGTAGTTCGATGGAATGCCAATCCAATTTCACTTCCAATGAGCGCTTCGCCTCCAGGTTGTCTTGAGTCCGTATTTATTGCGTGATACGTATTTTTGCAATAATGGCGGCCACATCCACGTTGCACTCCATAGGATGCTCGTTCTTATATTTGGCGAAGAGGGACCACATGTAGTAAGTAGATCAGCGTGACCACTACTTGTTTTATATGTAAAGTAACCGCCTAAGTACTTAGGCGGTTACGGTACATTCCCCAGTTCCCATTCTGAATAGCGTGCTTACCATCTTCGACCGCATCATCACTTACCAACAGGTAAGATAGTGGTCAAACGCTAGCCTATAAGACATTTTTTTTAAAAGTCCGATTGGTATATTTTATTTTAATTTACTGCGACCGGAGAAACCCACGACGCAGCTGTACATATCCCGCTTCCATTATAACATCACGGCGGATGAAGTGGCGGAATATATCAAGCTGAAGACGAATATGTCTCTGAGGGTGGTGAAATTGGAGTCGCGTCACAATGTTAACTTCAATACATTTTTGGTGCGGGTTCCGTCTAAGTCTGGAACATATATGGTGGAGGAATTCTGCCCGAGGGGTGTCCAGTTTCGACGCTTTCGAGGTCGGATACCGGACGAACCATGAATGAACGTCACACGTCGTCGTAAAATTAACGTGTCTTACCTATGTTTCTATGATTAGTAAGTAGGTATATTATATATATGCTAGTCTGTAAGGTATTTATGAATAATATGGGTTTTAGTATAACAAATGTTACCTGAAATAAAGATTTATGTAATGTAATTTTAATAGGTAGGTATATATTTTTCGACAAAACTTCTGAACTTCAGAAAAAAAAAAAGTATTGTTAGCAGTAGCTGTTGCTAGCGGCATTGCTAGCATGCACCGCATAATTGGGAATTCTTTCTAAAACTAGAGCGTGATTTTTCAGTAGTCGGGTTAAGTTTTAATTTGAACTTACTCATTATGCACTTGTTTCTTAATATATAGTAAAGATAAAATAATAACTATACCTTATTAGATAGATATAAACATTAATTGGTATTAAGAGTATTTTATACTTACCTAGTATATTTTTGTCCAAGACAACAAGCGTTAATTGGAAATATCCATTCAGCTGCTGCGCCATAAACTGCAACATAAAGAATAGCCAATAAACCCGCCAACATCGCCTGTGATAATTTAATCCATTTCTACAATTTAGTGGATGGAGTAACGATAAACTTTTTACAGGAACATCAAGGAAGTTTAATTAGTTTTTACCGCGCACCAATTATAGGAGGTTCTAGCGGGGAGGTTTTAGCGATAGTTGGTAAACTTTAGATTTTGCTATAATATAAATGGACCTGTGGTGGCTGAAAACTTTTATAGCTTTGCTATCTGAGATAGGTGTGAAGTGATTTTGGTCTTTAGTTGTCCAGAGTTTTAAATGTCGAGCTTCTAGTACGTTTAGAACTTATGAATAGGTACGACTGCCTCAGATAAAGAAATCCTTGGAACGTTCATCAGAAATATCTATAGACGACATTCTGGTGACTACCAAATAAAAAAGTAGGTACCTAGCGCAAATAGGACTTCACCAAAAAAGAGGAGTTTCTCAAATCACCTGTATTTTTTGTTTTATTTTTTTATTCATAAAAAAATAAAACAAAAAATACAGGTGACAATGACGGACTTCAGTCCGTCATTTAATAACTGAATTGGAAAATGATTTTTATGTTTGCTTCCCGTTTGGTCACATTGTAAATTTATCGAGATCTGATTTCTAGAAATACCTCCAGAGATATGGAGATAAACAACTCAGAGTTTGTACTGAAAATGACCGGTGGGGCATTTGAAGTAGTTTTTTTTTCGTTTAGACGATCTTTAATTTTTCGTATTGTGATCTTAAATTATATAAGTGCAATAAACCGTATTCAATTCTAAGTCTGCAATGTTCTTAGGCTTTGAGTATACTTCTGGCTGTATACTCAAAGTTCTTAGGTCATTATTAATTTCATAAATTCGTGTTCGTTATGTGTTCACTCATATACAAAATGTTCGTTTCTTACCATGCCTAGGTATTATACGCAAATAATAGAATAATATTCTATTTTTATCACACTTATTAAAATAGTGAGACTGCATCAGCTGCGTGGTTACGACATAAAATCCTGGTACTTTGCATGTCTGAAAATACTATGACCATTACTCTGTTAATAAATGCTACGTATGCATGCAAAACAATAGCACTGTCTGAAATTTCCGATAGTGCAGTTTTAAATTGCCATGCGGCAGAAGCAATAAAAAGCTGCACGCGCCGCAGTTTTAGTAACAACAACCATTTACCAAATTCTTATAGGTTTGTCACAACGGGCTGGGGCTGGGGACGACAGTAGCAGTGTATTGAGAAAAATGGTATTTATATTTTTTTATTATATCAGGTAACAAGACATGAAAGAAGTTCCCCTAATGGTAAACGATGACTACGTTTAAAATTTTAAAGAACCTACAAGTGAACCTGTAAATAATGTAACAGGAAAAATGTTACATGTTAGTCCTGTTATATTATTTAATCTGTTACCTTGAGACATTGTTGTGTTGTACTAATTTTCTAATATGCAATAATTATCTATACTAGTCTATACTAATATTATAAAGAGAGAACATTTGTATTTTTGTATTTTTGTATGTTTGTAATGAGTAAGCTCAAAAACTACTGATCCGATTTAAAAAATTCTTTCACTAGTACATAGAATGGACTTTCGGAATGAAAATAGGCTATATATTATCTCGTTTAAATCAAAGGTACATTCGTGGAGACCTAATTTGCAACCTAAGTCGGCAAATAAACGGTCGAAAAAACACGTTTCTTACGAACGCTGCTTAATTGAAAATAGATAGAAGATTATTTTCTATGCAAGAGTTGTACAACTTAATAAGACCTACTAAAAAGTCCGCAACAGCATATGTCTATCTCTTAAGGTTGACTCACAGTAACCATTTTAATCTTAAAATTTTTTATTAGTATAGTAGTAGCTATTTTCAAGTATATAGTATTATTCCTTATCCAAATAATTACGTTAATTACTTGGCCACATATTATAGATTAAAATTGTCCTTTACAGTATGTAATTCAAATGAAAACTCTAGAAGATATCACGAATTTCACAAACACGTATCGCAAAATTAATTAAATATTTGCAGTGAAACCACAGATTAGGTCATAGTTACTGCGAAAATATTATTATATACTTAGCTTACTTACTATGCTACTTAGCTATGCTGTAGATCCCCACCGATCACAATCAATTTGAAGTCAATATAGTATAATAATATGATCTATTGTATAAAATAATATTCATCTATATATATAATAATATAATATAATATTTTAAACCACCCCGACTGATCTATGTATAATAGCTTTTTCCAATGACTCTAAACACGACATTTAAAATCGGAGCTGTAAGTTGGTGAGGATTTGAGTATTCTGTAGAGTCCAGGAGGCTTCCATGTTCTTACAATATCGTTGAAGAAGAAGATTTTCGAATTGATCAGACCTATGAAAGTTGATTTCATAGCGCAATTAACTAGAAAAAAGCTCATAATTATATAACGATTGAACGAATTTTCATGAATCAAAGCTAAGAAAACTCTCGATGAAGACATCTATCAAACAAAAAAAAACTATCAATAATAAAAACAAAATCGGTTCATCCGGTTAGGTGCTAAGATGCTACAGACAGACACACAGATACACACGTTAAACGTATATTACCCCTACATTTTGCGTCGGGGAACGCCGTAAGGTTACGGCGGCAGATGTACTCCTTGGTGGTAAGCTACTTTTTGGTAGATTTAATGATTCCACTACCACTGTACGAAAACTCATGATTCATGAATGCACATAAAACTTTCATTGGTAGGTATACCCCGCACTGCTAGAGAGAATCAAAATAGCAGTGCCAGATAACTACTCGAGAGCTCGGCGACATGACTTGTTGGCTGTGCCATTGTGTCGCAGTGAGCTGGGCCGCCTGGCTCCGCTCCCGCGCGCGCTTCGTCTTCTTAATGCTGTGCTACACCAACACCAACATATAGATCTATTTAATTGTACAGAGCAAGAATTTCGCAAAGTTGCTATGAATTTTGTTGAAACTTTTTCATCTGCTTTGTATAAGTTATGATAGGAGTTAGACATGTAGGACCTTTATTTCATTATCTATTGTTATTATAATTTTTTTTTCTGCTATTAGTATCTAAGAACTTGGAAGGGCGAATTGGGAAACTGTAATGTCCATCCAAAGCAAGATGAATAAATAAATAAATAAATAAAATAAATATAGCTAGGATTAGAACCAACGACCGTCGGGTCAGAATCAGGGTAACTATCCTTTACGCCAAAGGGCCGTCCAATATCAATACGTAAGTATTATAAAACAAAGTTCATCACTGCGTCTGTCTGTCTGTTCGCAATAATCTCAATAGCTACTGAACGGATTATCATGCGGTTTTCACCAATAGCCAGAGTGTTTATGAGGAAGGTTTAGGTGCATAATTCGTTAAGGTTTTGTGTAAATTGGATGAAATATGACGATGGTTGTTAAATATGTTCATATTTTATATTCGATGCAACAAACTGATGCAAATTTTGTAGGCATATATGTTCTACCCGTGCGAAGCCGGGGCGGGCTGCTAGTGTTATATATATATATGAAATATATATCAAATCTCATGTTAAGCTTTGTGATTTCTAGTGTATTTTTGTTTTTAAATGGAGACACTCTTTATGTTATTTTTGTTAATATAATTAAATGAAAGTTCTAACGTAAGTCTTGTATCCGGTAACTTTTAACAATTATTTATATACGAGTACATGGGTAATTCCTGAGAAATATGCAGTTTTGATTAATAGATAAAAAAAAAAAAGAGTAATTTTGTATGTTTAATGACTATATTGACAGATTTTAACATCTACATGAAGATTATACTTGAGGCCTCATTATATTCCTATAAACGAAGGAGCTATAGCTCATAAAATTTTAAGAGACATGGTAATGACAATATACATCACGGTAATGACAATTAGTGTAATTCCTGAGAAATATGCAGTTTTGATAAATTGATATAAAGAATAAACAGATGAGTTTTTACGTATAGTATGTTTGATGACTTTATTGACAGATTGTAACATCACGTAGTTTTAAGAGATATGTGATGACAATATGCAACACGTTATGATAATTACTCCACGGTAATGACAATGAGCATGCTTTTAAACTACGGTAATGATAGTTCATCATTACCGTGGCTTAAATGCCACGGTAAAACATGGTAATAATGAACACGGTAATGACAATTTCTATGTTTTTCCCAATTGACTATGAAACAAAACACCTTTTACGAACAGGACTGTTTGAACCATTGATATTTTATTATAAATCAAATACGTTATGATTACGTCAATATTTACCGAGCACGGACGTCCACGTCCACGTAGATGACGCGTATCCGTGACAAACACAAAAACCCGCACAGAAAAAAATATTTATACATTTTTGGCGCGATAAGGGTGACCTGTGCTAACACTGACGTGTCGATCTTGGCTGCCGGGGTGCAGGGGATGCAGCACTTTTTAAACAAAATCTTTCTATTAAGTCGTGCGTGTCACAACAGGTCATAACACGGTAACGATGTTTTTTTCTTAGGACAAACTTTGAAATTATTTTTGTGTATTATATATACCGTTAAATTATATTAGATCGATGTATTTAGGTAGATCAAGTATTGCAATATGATAGTTATATGTTCAACTAGACATAGAAGTTACGAATTATTGTGAATCCTAACAAAATAGTTCCATTTCGGGTTTTGGGATAGCCATGGTAGCGATAGTGATTTTTAACAATTTCAAATAAAAATATAAATATAAAATATTTTAAAATTCTACCTGTTGATTGTGGCAACATAAAAGAAAAGTCCATGTTAATACGATAAATTTCCGAAAAACAAAAGAGATTTTGCATTTATTTGTCCGGACATCAAAATTGCATATTTCTCAGGAATTACCCACATACCTAATCATAGCTGCAGATTGGTCCCATATAAGTCTTACCTGGATCTATAGTCCCATATAAGTCTTACGTAACGGGTAATGTTAGAGATAATGAGAGGACCACCTTAAACTTGCAACAGATAAACGTAACGTGACATCTGCTATCATTCCCTTTTAAATAATTTAAAATATATATAATAATAATTAAGATAGTTTGAAAACTAAATCAACCGACTTCCATGCCCCGCGAGTCAGTTTGAGTAGCAAGTTGGAGCCGTTTATCATCATATCTCTGGAGATACTTATCAGATCTCGATAAAATTACAACGAAACCACCTCGAAAAAGTACCATATCGATTAAAAAAAGAATCATTCAAATCGGTTCTCAATTAACGGAGTAATCGCGTAACATACACACAAAAAAAAACATACAGACGAATTGAGATCCTCCTTCTTTTTCGGAAGTCGGTTGAAAATACAGATGCATATGTGCGTATTGTTAATATATATAATTAGGGTGAAATAAAAAAGCCAAGTAAATCATAAAGGATAATAGACAATTCTATGTCAGCAAAATATTTATTCAAATAGTAAATGCTTTTGGTGCAGAACAAGTATCTAACTTTTCTAATGCATATAGAATGGCCAAAGTTAGTACATTCTATCCAAAGTAGCTACGATTGTTCTTAGTTCCCTTTACAACCGAACACTGTCGAACGAGGTTGTTCTTTTACAGTGCAATAAAAACAAAGAGGATTAATATACCACCTAACCCGAGTATTTTTTTTACTTTCTATAAGCGTTGGACTTCATTCAGGTTTATTTTTCAGAAATGCTCCGACCGTTTAAAGACTTAAGGTACGGACACACCGCAGCGTCCTGCGTGCGTGATGTAGGCGGCGATCAGATCATCAGTAGTATTTGTACCGACTGGTTCACACCAAACGTGATCAGAATACAATTGAAACGTACTGAGATCGCGCCCGCAGATCGCAGGACGCCGCGGTGTGGCCGTACCTTAACTTCAATGAATTTCGGCTAGAAGCAGCTAGTGTAGATTTTTACTATTATTGGTTTTTTAGGGTACCAACGGAACTTATTACTGAAACATCGCTGTCCGTCTGTTAGAGAGCTGTATCTTCTAAGCCGTAACGTTATAAATTAAAGGAGGACTTAACTTAATACAAAAGTTAAGTCCTCCTTTAACTTATAACTTAATTTTGTTTTTAGTATTTGTTGTTATAGCGGTTATAGTTTATACATACTTTGTGTACATTGCAATCGTGTTATTTTCGACGTTTTTGCTTGATCTTATGATCATAATAGGTAGATAGAGACTTAAAATGTTCACAAAGTATGTATTACAAATTACCACATTGTAAAACCGTGGTATTACAATGTCTACTATCATAGCATATTTGCTATGATAGTAGACATAGGTAGTAGTATAGTATTCTATAAACAAAATAAAATTAAAAATTATGGGGTCTCCATACAAGAAACTTATTTTTTCGGCTACTTTTGTTAAATCTTATTTACCCAATATTATTCTATGGTACGGAACCCTACGTGTGTGAGTACGATTCGCACTTGGCCAGTTTATACATACTTGAAGACCAAAACCGCAATTATGATGATGGTGATTATATTGTTGGTCGTAAAATTCTAATATTTTAGCTCTAGACTGAGCGTTGTCTATCTGATCTAAAGGTGGACTACTTGATTTGGATGACTCTGTAAATATGAGATAATGCTATAATGCGATTACTAAAGTGTAATTTTGAAAGCTCTATCATCAAGTCAGCTCGACGGTAACATGTTATTGCATTGTCACCGAAGATGCGCTAGAATACCAAATTTGAGTCCTATCGAACGTCAGTTATTGGTTCTAATTTAAAACGTATTTAAATACATACATACTAACACGGCAAGTTAAATAAAAGCTTGTAATTAATAAATGTTGACATAATAGCAGCCTTGAAGTTAAAGCCATTGCATTACAGAAGGACCAAGTTACCGATTCACCAACTGTGCTAAAAGCTATCTGAAGCCACCTGAAGTTCTACTAAAGTCTAGAACATTCGAAGGTATTAACAATTCCAACGTGCCTTCTCCTAAAAGCAATAACATGTTAAAGTGAAACAGATCGAATTAAGACGTTCGAGTCGCGCTGGATCTACGACCTGCCGGTTCAAACGTTTCTCGCATTTTAATAGGGGATAGGGGATTCTAAATCACGGGACCGTTGCAAAACTCTGAACCTGGCTAAGGAAAAAACCGTGATATTTTCAGAATAAGGAAACTGCCGAAACAAAAATGATGCTGAAGCTCAAGTAGCTCCCTACCTAGTTACTTTTAACTTACCTCTAGAACCTAAAATTCTGTTTACTGTGAACGTACCGACTTTGTTTACCGCGTTCTGGTGGGACTGGTAGGAACAAATCCAAAATAAATACGACCCGGGGAAAAAAGCAGATATTGCAAGAATATGGTAAACTTGACCTAATGCTGAGACATCTACTTGAATCTGCAGAAATCTCCTCAACTCCTCGTCTGAATTGTCGTGTGTAGGCTTATTTAAATGGTCTCAAAGAACAAATTTTACATATACAAATAAGTCAGGGGTGGTTTTAAATTTTTAATTTAAGAATTATAAATGTCATTGTAAGCGAAAGTCGATTTGTATATTTGTTTGTCTGGGACTTCGTCACGGTCAAAGGGCTGGACGGAATTAGCTGAAATTTTGCACAGGGATAGGCAGTACATATAGGATACTTTTATATTATAGATAACGCCATAGGATACTTTTTATTACGCGAGCGAAGCCGCGGGGCACAGATAGTTTTATACGATAGATCAAACTGATTTACATCCATTTCCATTTCTGCAGATCATATCAGTTGTGATCTACAGAAATGGCGAAACTAATCATGTTTACGTAGTAACTATTGCCTAATCTGTGGTTTTGCTACAAATATTTTGATCTGCATAATTTTAAATCTGTGATATCTTCTAAAGTTTTCATTAAAATTATATACTGTAAAAGTTATTTTAATCTATATATGTGACCAAGGTAATTATTTGGATAAGGTAATCCTTATCCAAATAATTACTTTATTATTATTACTTATTAATATACTGTACAGTATAAAATAACCTTGGATGTTATGTAATGTTTTTATTAAAAAAATAATTATTAAAATGATTACTGTGAGTCAACCTTTTTAAAAAACCTTTTTAAGGTGTAAATTTTACGACATCACATTAGAAACCTCTAAAATTGTCAGTGTTTCTCTACTATACTATGCATGTACTCGTATTATACGTATAAACCTTCCTCTAAAATCACTCCATTAAAAAAAATCGCATCAAAATCCGTTGCGTAGTTTTAAAGATCTAAGCATATATATATAGGGACAGTCAGACAGCGGAAAGCGACTTTGTTTTATACTATGTAGTGATGTGCCCCGCGGCTTTGCCTACGTTAAAAGTCTAGATCAAGATCAAATACGGTCTATATGCCAAATTTCATTTAAATCCGTTGAGGCGTTTTTGTGTGAAAGAAAAAGAGAAGTAAGAAAACACACCCATGTTCATCACAACCTTTCACATTTATAATATATAGTTGAAAGAACTTACCTAAGTGAATTTCAACTCGTATTATACGAGATGTTACATCCGAAGAGATTTAAATTAACCATGTAGTCCGTCTTTCGTTGTTTCGCATCGTCACACTGTTTAAAGCACATAAAATAAAAATAAAAACATTATTTACTCGTTCAATACTCACACACCAGCCAACATCTCGACTGTGTACCTTCATTTGTTTTAGAGTAGTAGATCAGTCTGCATTCTGCAACACTTGGGCATTAAGTTGAATATTGACAACAATTTGACAACAGGATATCCAACGGGGTGGGTGGGAGTTTAAATCTCTTCGGATGTAACATCTCGTATAATACGAGTTGAAATTCACTTAGGTAAGTTCTTTCAACTATATATTATACTTCTATGTTACATCCTCGAGATTTAAATTAACCATGTAGATGTTTAGCGCCTGTTGCAGAATGAAAGCACCTTACATATTGTTTATTGACTCAGTGATTGGTCAAAATCAAATTTTGATGATTACTCGATGCATGTTTGTGTGTACAAATAGTCAAATAGTTTTATTTTCCTATATTAGTAAGGACATAAATAAATCATTAGGTTAACACATAAGAAGAAAATCAAAATATTCAGCAATAGCTGACTTTCGGGATGTAAAATCGGCCGTTATACGTTACCTATACATTTTGTAAAGAATATTACAATGACAGTTGTTCTTTTGATGACGTCAAAAGACAATTCATTCGCAGTAGAAGTAGAACCATGAGGCATACTATCACAGGATAAATAATAGTACTATGTACGGTGAAAATAAAAACTTTCACATTCTGCTGCAATGCTGTAACATAAAGTCAGTATTATATAGATATTTCAAGATAAATATTTGCGCTAAAATAAGAAATATCGCAGATAACATCTGCATACTCTAACTTTTTTATAGCATCAATAAATTTGAAATGCTGTAATACATCTAATGTAATATTACACAATATTGTCACGCCTGCATGCAGGCTGAATACTTCAATTTACAGTCTATTCTATGATCTTTTTAGTTTAAAATAGTATTCTGGCAAATTTAATGTTCGATTTGATATGTTGACATGGTAAGCATGTTCTCCAATGTATTTTGTCAAGGTAATAAATAGTCTTACATAATAATCAACAAAAAATACTCATAGAGTATTGATCAATGATCGAAGAATAATTATTTAATTCGCAAGTGATTGATATTTGGAAACTGAAATATAACTCCTAATTTACAATTGATTTATACAGCCAGTTTAATAATTAGTAGAAAATCATATAATTATGATTTCTTTTTACCAATAACTGTTTTTATATAAAAACAAATCTATTTTAACAAATTTTATTTGACGCTGATTTACCAACATAAATTTTTAAATCTTCTTACTATATTAGAATAACCTAATATAGCAAAGGTCTAAAAATACAATCCATTGTTATTACTAGTAGACTGTAAATAATTATCGTCATTAATGTCTTGGTAGATACCATAGATACATACATATTTTATAACGATAAGTAGTTACCGAGTTATTTATATAGTGCAAGCCAGAATAAGGTTATGCTACTGTGGATTTGTGAATTAATGTAAAAAAAACCGTGGTTGTGAATACGTATCTGGCCTAGGCTTGTCCAGTGATACTATATGGAATATAGAATGTGCCATATTATTATTACTTAAATACTTTACGGAACTCGATTATCGATATTGCTAAATAGAGAAGTACAATCATCAATCTGCATGCATGAGGATTCCAATTAGGAAAACATAGTTGATCAGGTGCCCTGTGATACAGTACGTACTTCAGGCGCTAGCTTATCTATTGATCGCATTAAATTTTTACAACTATCGCGTAGTTAGTTACTTAATTTAACTTCAAAATAAACCTCATATTAGGCATTAGTTACAACATAAATTGACATTTATGTGAAGATAAATAAATATTGTTAGTATTATTATTATTTATCTTCATTCACACATCATAATTATTATCTATGCGCAGTTTAAGGGATATATTTTAATATTCCTACGGCAGGACAAAAAGTGGTTTGGTAACTCGGATCTGAATTTAAACACAGTTACTAACGTTGAGTTTGTGTTTATGTAATTATAACACATTGGGTATTCATCTCAAGTCTTAAAAATTTGTGGTGGTAATAGGTACATATTTACATTTTCCATTCCAAATTATTCTTATCATATCATCAAACCCTTGATCACACATACATGTTTACTTACTGCTTTTTGCAAGATTTGTACTTTGAGTCTACGCACAAAATATTAAAAAGGGTAACAATAGCGTAGGTAACAATACCCTTTTCTCAAAATCGGAATAATTACTGACTTCATTACCTTAGCAAAGTCAGGGTAGTGGTAGAGCGCTTGAGGCCGTACAAGCTATTTATCCACATCATACAATTATTTTATTGTTACATATTGTATTAAGATATTGTCATTGTAATAAATGCCTTTTTGGAAACATATCTGACGTAGTACATTTTTTAGAATGTTAATGTATAAGGGTATGTATTGCCATAATTAAATCAGGCAACATAAATAGGCCACCTTGATGTCAATTGTGGCCATGTAAAATTACTAAAATGTAATCAATAATTATACTGCAAAGATAAACATATATTTTATGTTCAAATAGGGCACGACACTAAACTGTATGCTTATATAAGTTCCATTGCTTTTGTGTGATAAATAATTTATAACGTTTTACACAAATTAATCATGTAGCGCAAATAAGGTAATTGATTTTGAGGTTAACTGAAGAGCCCTTTTAAGTTCAACTGCAATTAAAATGTTATAGTTTTGCCATGTATTTTTGATGCATGTAGGTATTATAATGCATAGTTATATTAATCTATTATTTATCACAAAAAATTGTGACCTTGAACAAAATCTATAACGATTTCCATAGACGACGAGAGCGACGTGAATTACACCCGGTATATAACATTAATAAGATTTATATCGATTTTAATACCAGGACCCAGATTGATACTGTCTAAGTCCATAAATATGCTGCTATTTCATACGATTTTTTAATTACGTTTGTATGGATAAGACGTTGTATGCCGGTCTCTTAGGCCTGAGAGCCTGTGAGCTTGATCACGCGCTGTCATTCAGCCACGGTAATTCTTTAGTATGGGTTAAATGGAACAATATTCCGTTGTACAAAAAAGTATGACGGTCATTTTATGACCTCTAATACAAACCAATGTTACTGGATCAAAAGTTATCGGCTTTAATTACCGAAGTATACTACTCACGCGTGAGTACCTCGAATATATATGTCGCGCTGCTTATTCGCAGGCGGCCTGTAGTTCTTCTTCGCTGTCGTTGACGGCAGCTGCTTCAGATTGTTCATTGGCGATTGCTCAATTGCATGTTGTTTTCGTCTGACATCGTAGGCGACGTTGAAAGGTTGGTCGCAATCGAATGTTTATATGCTACATATTCCTCTTAAGGATGTTAATTATAATAGCAATAGCAAAGGAAGAAATATTAATAAGATGATGCATTCTATTCTCACCCGACTGCGGCGAAGCAAAAGGGAGGATTATGTTTCTCACCAGGATGTGTGTATTTCGTAGTACGTTTCGATTCGTAGTAATCTAGTTAAATCTTACCCCAACGTTCAGAGATCACTGTAGGTATTTACAACCTACTAATGAGCAAATTTCTTGGCCGTTTTAAATATATAATTGCAAGATCTCATTTGGCACGGCTGAAGAAGTTAGGTGACTCGAGCGCTGAATCCTCGACCAAGAGTTTAGCGGGGTTAAAGCCATAGTCGAGGTCTTTACCGAAATCGTATCGCATACACAGGTGATATAGGTACTAAACAGTATCTAGACATATCTGGTGGAATTATGTTGTACCTTATGTTGTAGCCTTTCTTTTACATAATGGCTTTCCCATGTACATACGACACAGAAAGTACTTTCTGGGGTAGCGTCGCGTACTACCACATTAAGAAAGTTTAAATACAGATGAGCACTTTATTGCATACTAGACAAAACTTTTATCTTAGAAAAAATATATCTAGATTTATACAGCAATGGGCATGTCTTATCGCTTAGAGCAATCTCTGCCAGACAATCTTTAGATAGTCAGGAACTAGATTAAAAAATGCGGTCGGTTGCAAACCATATATCTGTTAAGAGGTTTATGACAAATACTGGTTGATAAACTTACTTACTCACCTATAATCCCGGTATGACATATGGTAGCAAAATGTTTGGCAATTATTATTGCGTATCTTCATGCTCGAACGCCAAGGTGGAGCGAGTATCTGATCTGTGGTTAAGATCTGTAGAATCCAATAAGTCCCGTGTAGATATATGCGACACAGGCGGTAGTTACTTTCTGAGTAGTATCACGTACCACTACATTAAGAAAGTATAAAATTAATTCCTGGATGATATCTCGTAGCATCACTTTAGGGAATTATTTTTGTTTATTGTCGGGATAATATCACGTATTACCACGTTAAGACAATAAGTAATTAGCTTCACCACATTTTTTCTTCTTAAAATGTGGGTAGATGTTGTTCGGAGCGGAATATTTTTCTGCGCATCCTAAAAATCCGGTGAAATTCTCGTCTGATAATGTCGTAATTAGTACGTTGCGGCTTTCGTTTACCCATATTTAGGTATGGGTGTACAAACACTGCACAAAACTTATGAAAATACTTTTAAAATTTAATATCATAAAATTACTATCAGACTGACATCTGGACGATGCTACACACGAAACACGAATGAAGGTACACAGTAGAGATGTTGGCTGGTGTGTGAGTATTGAACGAGTAAATAATGTTTTTATTTTTATTTTATGTGCTTTTTTTTTTATACCAAACTGTGTAGCCCTTGATCACTATCTCACCTGATGTTAAGTGATGATGCGATCGATGATGTAGCGTGCTTACCCAGAAGATACCTATTCACTCGCGATTTGAAGACCCCCATATTGTACTTAATCGGAAACACGGACTCAGGCAGGGTATTCCATTCCTTAGCGGTTCGTATGATGAACGAAGAAGCAAATCGCTTCGTTCGGGTAGATGATATATCCACCATAAATCGGTGGCGCCTTTTAGTGTCTCTGGATGTCCGATTATAAAATGGGGATGGTGGAATCAAATCATGCAGTTCCATTGCACACTCTCCGAAAAAGTGCTAAAAAAAGTGCTTTAAACAGTGTGACGATGCGAAACAACGAAAGACGGACTACATGGTTAATTTAAATCTCGAGGATGTAACATAGAAGTATAATATTATAAGTAGGACACAGAAAAGCAGAAGTAGTTGCTATTCTGTGTAAGTAGGTAAGATGATCAGTTCGTTTTCGTAGCCCAAGAAAAGAACATTAGGACAATAATATGGTCAAATAACGATTAACGTAAGTACTCCTAAATACACATTTAACAAATTCAAAACACTGACTTCTCATCAAAATCCTAATCCTAACTAATATTATAAATGCGAAAGTACTCGTAACTCTGTCTGTCTGTCTGTGTCACTTTCACGCCAAAACCACTGAACCGATTTAAATGAAATTTGGTACACAGATAGTCTAAAGCCTGAGAACGGACATATGCTACTTTTTAATGCGAAAACAGGGTTGTAAGGGGTTGAAAGAGGGGATGAAATGTTGTATGGAAGTATCGTCATTTTAGGAGCTAAAAACTTGATACTTATTTTTTAGGTTGTTAATTTGATATAAATAAATTTGACATTCAAAGTTTGTAAAAGTTTTACCCTCAAGGGTGTAAAATAACATTAGGGGATGAAAGTTTGTATGGAAATATGTAAGGTTTATGTTAATGTTCTACTGAAGCGATTTAAGTGGAATTTAGTACATAGATAGTCTAGAGCCTGAGTAAGGACATAGGCTACTTTTTAATGCGAAAAGAGGGTTGTAAGGGGTTGAAAGGGGGGATGAAAAGTTGTATGGAAGTATCGTCATTTTTGGAGCTAGAAGCTTGAAACTTATTTTTTAGTCTGTTAATTTGATATAAATAAATTTAACATTCAAAGTTTGTAAAAATGTTACCCTCAAGGGTGTAAAAATAACAATATGGAATAAGGGATGAAAGTTTGTATGGAAATATATAAGGTTTATGTGAATGTTCTACTGAACGGATTTAAATGAAATTTGGTACACAGATAGTCTAGAGCCTGAGAAAGGACATAAGCTACTTTTTATTGCGAAAAGAGGGTTGTAAGGGGTTAAAAGGGGGATGAAAAGTTGTATGGAAGTATCGTCATTTTTAAAGCTAGAAGCTTGAAACTTATTGTTTAGGCTGTTGATTCGATATAAATGAATATGTCATTCAAAGTTTTTGAGGGCGAAGTGGGAGGGAGAAGGGGAAGGGGGAATGAGGGGAGGGGAGGGAGGGTGGTAGTGATGGGAAGAGAAAAGGGGAGAGGGATTGGAGGTGAGGGAAAGGGGAGGGGAGGGGAGGGGAGGGGGAGGGGGGAAGATATAGCGGAGGGCAGGGAAGGGGGAGCGGGAAAGGGAGGAGGGGAAAGTGAGGGGAATAGGGGTGGAGGGAAGAGAGAGGGAGAGGGGAGGGGAGGGGTGATGGGGAGGGAGAGGGGAGGGGGATTTGCATGGCGTGGTACGGTGCGGTGTAGGTGGGATACGCATGTGTCTTATTTGTAAAATAATTAGCCTAAATATTTAAAAATGCTATCCAAAGACACTATTCCACGCGGACGAAGTCGCGGGTACAGCTAGTACTTAATAGTCTGAAAGTCATTGACTTTAACATCACACAACCTTTGCAACAGAATAATGTTGCCTTTGAATAAATTTAACCAAGCCCACGTATTCTATTATTTCTAATGCATAAACCAAAATAGCTTTTATGGTGGCGTAGGGCGAGCTAACGCGCATTCCTGCCCATAAAGGTGTTACAAGCAAAGCCATTCGACATCCGAGATTATGAGCTTTGATGTCTGTCATGCCCACAACGGTAGGGAATTTCAAACGTAATACAGGTTGGAATTTCGTATTTATTTGTTTATAAATCTACAATGAAATTCTTTGTTGGTGGTCGAGCTGTAATAACGTACTTGCAGGTGAATACATAATAGCATAAACAAATGACAGCAGGACTCCAGTTACTGGGAAATGTAATATTACTCTAGACGACACTTGAATATGATAAGTGCTTGGGACGATTAGATTTCCTCTGGAAGAGAGTTCCATAGGCGAACAAACAGGACAGAATTTATAATAACGGTATGAACCCTATCGTTCACGATAGGGTTGAAAACTAAGGGTTAAGGTTGCTGATGACCTTAAAGAAAGGGAGCGCTGTGGAGGAAGTTGAAACGTTCTCTAAGATAGCGTTGAGTTCACGGATTAAAAACTATGTTATAGAGATGGGAAATAATGTTTATTTTCCGGCGAAGACGAATAGGAAGCCACTTGAGCTTAGAGCGAAACTGAGACACGTGATCAAATTTACGCAAGCCAATGGATAATATTATAATGAAACCATACCACCATTAATATACAAGTAACTGGTAAATTAACAGGAGCACAATGCATAGCCTAGCATAGGCTAGCATTGCACGTATAGGGGTAGAGGCTTGAAAAGATTAAATATTTCATAAGTTACAATTCAATAATGCTATAGGTGAAAATCAAATACTATATGAAGTTTTCCTCCTGAATCTTGATTGTTACGATTACATTAACATTACCCAACGTGTCTGGAATATCGCAAATCGTATAATATTTGCCCTTAACCTTGGCATTGTCCTTGAATTAGTAAAAAGTAACACAAAAGCAGATGTTAGGGAAGCATCCTGTTTGCCATAACTTGTCTCATTTTCAGAGGAAACTCTCCGACGTTGATTTATGTTCGAGTTAATTGGACTAAGTGAATGTTGCATGGTAATAACTCAATACTAACGACCGTGACGAGTCGTGTTCGAGCTTCTGACGGGACCCACTGAACTGAACATTAAATCAAATGTTAGGTAGGTGCTCTACTTGCTGCGTAAAATCATGCTTGAGTCTTTGTTCGCGGTTGATCTCTAAATCGCGTGTGAAAAGGTAATTTGAATGTAAAGCATTTTAAAATATAAAGAAATTATTAAGATATATCCTTAAAATTCCTTAGAATCAGTCAATGTAGTTAATATACCTACTACATACCACAAAATGTTAACTATCAGAAACATTTAAAGAGCAGTCGCAAGAGGGACTAGTTAACCCCATTTCATAGTTTTTTTTTGTTAACTTTGTCTGGAAGAGATTGCTTTAAGCGATAAGGCCGCCCATTGTATTGCCTCTAGTAACATAAGTAGCCTAATCTCAGTTTGTTTTTAGGGTTCCGTACCCAAAGGGTAAAACGGGAACCTATTACTAAGACTCCGCTGTCCGTCTGTCTGTCTGTCTGTCTGTCTGTCTGTCTGTCCGTCTGTCACTAGGCTGTATCTCATGAACCGTGATAGTTAGACAGTTGAAATTTTCACAGATGATGTATTTCTGTTGCCGCTATAACAACAAATACTAAAAACAGAATGAAGTTAAAAATAATAGAGGGTCCCCATACAAGAAACGTGTTTTTTTCGGCATTTCACGCCATCTATGAACGCTTAGTTAGGTAAACGTCCCATATATGGCATTATATTGAAATGCCGATCCCTAACACCTTTGTTAGACGTTAGATGACGTTATAAGAAATAAAATGTTTATTAATTATTATTTTTTTGTTGGCGAAAAATGATAGTGGTATTTTTATATATATCTTATAAAATACTGTAGTGTGGTACGGAACCCTACTAGTGCGAGTCCGACTTGCACTTGGCCAGTTTTTATGTTGAAATTACAGGGCATGTGAGACCTCAACATCTTTATGTCTCAAGGTAACAGGCGCAGTGCAGTGACATGCAAAATTCTGGCAGTCCAGAATAGTGCATACCGCTGTATCTGTAATAAGTAGACGTCATCGCTTACCATCAGGCGAGCGTCGTGCTTTTCCTGTTACCTTATATCATTTAAAAAAATGTTGGTGTTCAATACAGAATTTTTCTATTCTATTCTACTACTATAGTGGTGCTAGTCAATCTAGTCCAGTCTAACTATTCATTTGGAGTCTAGTAAACTTTCTCCTACTTATTATTGTGTCAGAGCTGGCAATCAATCGATAAGCTTATTTATGCCACAGTATGTGACTGCAAAAAGATCATTTTGTCGAAAAGCAAAATGTAAATCCTCTCATTGAAACTCCAATAGGGTAAGAGGAAATTAAAAACTCATAAAAGATTGTTCAATTAGTTATTTGTATAAAAAATGGAAAGCAGAGTTTATGGCGGATGCTGTCTCATAATATTACTCCTAAGTATTATACACTACAAGTCCTAAGCTTTGATGCTTTGATTTCTGCAGATTAAGTAATTATCCAACTCAACTCACAAGAGTAATGTATCACAGTGGGCATCAGAACTATTCGAGGCATCCGCATCACACCCTTGAAAATCCGATGTTCTACGTCACATGTCTCGAGAATTTCAATGACCCAAATACATTCTAATTACTATGATTCAATTCAGTAACTTGTAATAGGTATTTATGTAGGTATGTAAGGAGGTATTCCCGGTGGCTTATTTCGAGCATCATCAATATTCGTCAGTTGTCAGGTTGTCGGGAGTGAATGCTCGGCTGATGACGATGCATCGAGTCTACTGTCGCCTGATCGCACTGCGTCATGTCGATGTGCTCGCTTCAACGCGCGTTACAGATAGCTGCCATGATAACAAGAAATTGACACAGTACAGTGTCCAAATAATTTGCAAGGTATTTTCTACGTGAATAGGACAAAAACTACACAACTGCAAAGTAATATCGCAAATACGACCGCAGATAATTTGGTCTTTTTAATTGTAAAAATTAGATTAATAAAAAAATGTTAACCAGCCTAAGGCCTTACCTTGGTGGTATCACAGGATAAATAATTAGTGGTGGGCCCGTGGCTTTTCACCCGCGTTAAAAAGTATCCTATGTCCTATTTTATATTATTATATATATTGTACTTATTATATATGTAATTAATTTAGTATAATTTAATAGCTTATGTCTTATTTACTTATACACTATACAACGCCGTATCTATTTACATATTTCTCTATCTAAAGGTTGTCTGGAAGAGATCGCTATCAGCGATAAGACCGCCTATTGTTACACTAGTATAACTAGTTGGTAAGTAATACTCTGTTTAGGGAATGCAATTTCGTTCTCGGGAGATCTCGTTTTCGCGAGATCTCAGCGTTTTTCGGCGAGATTGATCTTGGCCGAAAAATGAGCGAGATCTCGCGAGTTTAACGAGATTGGACTTAAGCATAATAACGTCTTATTCAAAGCGCGGCAGCACGAGAAGTGCGCAAACTGACACTGAGCTGCGATCGGTTTCGATGCCCGGACGACGGCGGCCTGAGGTAGCAGTCGCGGGACGAGGTCTCACTCAGATTCGCTTACTGCGAGTTGCGTTGCGTGAACGAACAGTTAGCGTGAGATTGGTCGAATATCGAATATCGTGTCGACGCGACGTGCGGGCGGCGTGCGTTTGTTTACTAGTTAGTTATTTGTTGTCAATTTTACTAGTTCAGTCAAGTTTCCTAATTAATAAAAGTTTATTAAGTTTACTACTACTAAGTTAAACAATATTAACTACACAGGTAGTTAGGTAACCTACCTAAAAGCTTATTGAAAAAATTCGTATAAATAAATGTTATCAACCAATTTCCAAAAAGAAGGAGGTACTCAATTCGTCTATGTTTTTATTTTTTATTTTTTTTGTGTGTATGTTACGCGATTACTCCGTCAATTGTGAACCGATTCGAATGATTCTTTTTGTGTTCGGTAGGGTACGTTTCCTAGGTGATCCCATTGTAATTTCATCGAGATCTGATAAGCATCTCCAGAGATATGATGGTAAACGTCTCAAACTTGCTACTGAAATTGACTCGCGGGGCATTGAGTCGGTTGTTTTAGTTTTTAAGCTATCTTAATTATACCATAATACCAATTTTTTTTCCTAATTTATTCAAATATTGTAATTATTTGCAGGAATAAACACACAAAACTGTCAATCTCGCGAGATCTCGAAAATGGAGAGATCTCGCGAGTTTATGAATAACAAATCTCGCGAGATCCAATCTCTCGCCTGAGCCCCAATGTCGCGAGATTGCATTCCCTAACTCTGTTCTTTTTAATAAGTTGTTAAATAAGTTGTTAAATAAAGTGTCTATCAATCTATCTATCTATCTATTTTACTATATTGGTTTTTCTAAGCACAACTTTAGCCAAACCGCTGACTTGCAATTATAATATTAGTGTTGGTAATATAACCATTCAATGCTTTCTTAGCTTAGTAGCATTAGGTTGGAAAAATACAGACACTATTGTGGTAATACCAAAAGGTAGGTGTATAATATGTATGTACTTGGAAAATGCAATATGCGTAATAATTAATTCAGTTGAATTCATGTATTTGTTCTCAGATTCAATGCACTGAAGTAAAATTCAACATTGACCTAAACCCTGACTTGCTACTGACATAGTTAAAGCGTGCTTCATTTAGGACCACATCGTCACTTAGTTAACATCTAGCTGATATAGTGGTCAATAGCTTGCCTATTGAGCATAAAAAATAGATTTAACTAGTTAACTACGATCTACAGTTGCCTCATTACAAAAATGCTTCATTAGTAACATTCAGACAAACATAACGCACGTGTTAGATTACTGATCGTTAACAAGGCTGGGTGGTAGTTAGCAGTCTAGTTATCAACCATAAACTTAATATGTCTGAAGCTAAATATTCACTTGGAACCACGTCCAAGACTACCTGCCTATACTTCAGTTAATAGGTAGGACTTATTAATAAAATAGAAAAGTCAGGACATCACCGAGAAAGCATTTTATTTGTACCTTCATCATTATAACAACTTTATATGTACCATCAGCAGACTCAGGACCATTATAATAGACAATATCGTTAAGGATACTTTTAGAACAAACAGAACAGCAATATATAGCAATAAGTATTTAATGTTACATCATCAGGTTTTGTAAGAACTTTCAACAAGACATAACATATGAAAATCTATACCGATTTACACAATGTATACAAAATATTATGGGGTTTCCCCCAAAAGGCCTCCACCACCCCTCATAGCCTTTCCTTACCACCCTCCACGAAGCTTAAACACTTTATCATCACCATTCCTAGGTGAAATCATCATTATTATAAACATATCCTAGAAAACCACATTCTAGCCCTAATTATTCAATACATTATGTTTATACAAATACTTAGCTTCATTGAGTTGGACAGCACTTTGTCGTCTGAACGATATTCCCGACAGAGTAAAAGGTGACGATGTTAGCCCGAAGGCTGCTCGAGCAAAAGTGTCTCATCTAACGTTTCTACCGCCCTTTTAAAGCATCAGTCAAACAGAAAACCAAGATGGCGGCTCTGACACATCTTGTAAGGTTTATACTACCCTCGAATGTATCGAACACCTTATTTGAAGCGATATTAATAATTTATAAATTAAATCATCATCAAACATTGGAAATATGTCGCAACTCTGTATGTACTATGAAAATCATCTAACACACGCATCATATTTTTTACAGACTAGCACCTGACCACTACCTCACCTGATTGACTTAGATGAAATCGTGCTAGCGTAGGACTAGTATATCTTTTGTGGCGCTAGTCTATACCTGGAGAGTGCGAGCCGCGGGAGAGTGCGAAAACGTACCCGTAGCCCCGGCACATGGGCGTCCTGGTGGAACACAGTGGGGTTTTAGTCAGTTGGAGTCCGACATAATCACATCGCTGCCCCCGTAGTGGTGTGGTATCCGTGCGGATTTCCCCACTACTCTGTACTTACGCAAGGTATTTTCGAAGATCTGTATATACCATGACATAAGACATAAAAATAGTAAAGTTAAATGTTTCGGCAAAGCAATGCACGTGGTAGAGCGAAAGAGCTATAGAGTTGTTGTTGTTCTAAACTTGTTATCAACTACTAAGACCATCTCGTTTTACCTAATTGGATAAAACTTTCTACTGCTCTCCCAGGATTAATCTGATCCAGTTACGCTGATTACGGTTTTCTTACAGAATTAAATTGAAACACGAGAAGTACCGACAATAATTTATTTTTAAAATCATGGCAAATAACACTGATGTCATTGTTTCCAACAATATAAAATAATATTAACAATATATTTTTCTGCAATTTAAAACGACATATTTCAATATACTTAGAAGGCCGCTTGGTCATCATTGACATTTTTTTTATGGTTTGATTATTTAATTTATACTTTGCATAGAATAACCTGCATTCTAATTTAAATATTTGAATACCTACATCCATTGAATACGTTCCAAAACTCCGCCGATTTCAGCCTTGTTTCGAAGTTTAATAAACTTGAGGTCTTTCAACTTTTGCTAATGAATTCATTAAAACGAGAAGACATTTTATTTTAAGTTCATTTATTTTACAAAATGACAAAAAAGCTATCAGTAATAAATGCGGACAATCGCCGAGATCTTTCAGATTTTAAGCTTTTTATAAGTGGCTTTTAGTGTTAAAAATTCGTAACAAAATATTCATTTTTTATTAATGGTTTTGGTGTTTTTATTAATGGTAATTTATATTCATTAATAACGATATGAATAGACCCTTACAAGCAGGTAAATAATTAAATTTAAAATGCAAATATGTTGTATAAAGTCATTGTAAAAATATTATCATGTATGTATTTATTAAATTTGTGTAATTTTAATATTATTGTAATATGAAGGTGTCATCAATAATAACTAGTCTGAAACCATTTCAATAGTTACAGTTGACAACAGTAATCATTCAATGAGAAAAGCCATCTTCTTTTGAGTAAAGCTAATTCGGAAACCTATAGATTTTAGTTTGAAAGTTTTCGTGAAAATTATTAATTTTAATGTGAACGTACCGGCTTCTGGGTTTCAACCTAATACGTAGGTCATCGTCAGGGAGCGGCTAGGATGGCAGCAACGCACGTCGTATCGCTACACGAACAAAATCCGGTACGTTGACATTAAAACCTATAGTTTCATAATTTTTTTAAGCCGTAATTGCGTCAATATAGTTGTGCGAAATAGTTGTAAAAACTTATTTGTATTTGAAATGTTCAATCTCTATGTACGTTTAGAAAAGTAGTTTCAAAGAAAGTTTGGGGGAAAACCCAGTGTTCTATGTCAAACAAGCGGTTGAATCGTCGTCGTAAATAAACGATCGATGAGGTTATTGCTTTCGTATAATTTACAACGCCAATATTAACTCTTCATTTGCAATTATCTTTCTATGGAGACAATAAATCAAATTAGATTGTTATTTGTTTTATGAGCAGAGTCAATGCTCTGATAGATTATTCCAGAAAAAGCCCGCTTGTGAAAAGGGCATTTAGGGTTTTTCACCTTAGTTACCTACACTCTAAAATTTGTTTATGTTCTAATTTCGTTTATCAGTCTAATATTTTTGGTATCTTCAAAATATATATATATATTCAAAATGTGTTTCACTATTTCACTGTTTTATATATCCATATATAAAAATTGTCTGAAGTAATGAAACATACAGTTACGTGTATGGTTGGCTTCCCTACTTTAATATTTTTTTAATAGTCTGACGTCAACGATTGGATGACAGCTGAATGGTTCATTACTTATGTTTTTTTTAATTCAAAGCGTTAAATTTTGCTTTTGCTGTTTACTTGATAATTGATTATGATTTATTTAATGAATTATGATTTTGACGTGTAATACTGCCTGAATAAATACTTTGATTCTTGAAAACTAATGGATGAGATAACAGTTATTATATAATAACATAAAAAATCTGTCTATAGGTAATAGGTATAGAGATACGTCCAATTTTTTTTGTTTATTTATGTAGTAGGTACTAAGGTAGGAACTGTCATCGGCAGTATTCTCAACGTCATGGATGTGAGTTGTTCAGCTTATATCTATTCACTTTTTACTTGACTAGCCCAAAGGGCCCCAATATTATTTAGATGCAAAAATAGATGGAAGTATGCAAGTATAGTTTATTATTTCGATTTCTGTTGTTGTTTTATAGAGGTTTACACATCAAACCCAAATACGAGAAATATGTTGTAGGTTTAACACAAGTAAACGTTTTGGATTGTTTTATATGAAAGTTAGATTGAATTTGTTTGTTATTATTCTGGGTTACTAAATATTAAAACAAATAAGTTAGGCAAAAAAAAAACTAAATTGTCAACTTGTTACCAGCGCCCTAAGTTAACCAAACAAGAATGTATACATATCAAAATGTAATAATATGAACTGCAAAATATTTAATAGAAAGTAAGTTTTACATTGTTCGAAACAACGACATACCCAGTCTTAATATACTATTAAAATTAAACGATCCTTAAATTACACAATGTAACTAATATATACAGCAACATCATAAAGCGGTGACAATAGAAAAACAACTTGATTCGAAAATGGACTTATCAAAATTCTACTTTAAATAATTGTGTATAATACACGAACACGATTATTGTATAATACACGCTGTGCCAAAAACTAACTTTAAATAAGTTGATTTATTTTAATTATATAAGTATATTTTCTTCGTTGATTCAATTGACGTTTTGTTAGTCTTTGTTCAGTTTTAAAAGGATTTTGGCAAACAATATAACAGCTACAGAGAGACTAGATGTCTTATAAGAATGGGGCGGGGCGGGGCTATTACAAAACAAGTCTGAAAATTTTAGATTAATTATAAGTTTAAAATAAAAAAAATATATAATAATTATAAAATTCATCAAATGACTTAAGGTAAATTTATATAACATAGTAATTTCGTTTTATGAGAATACGTACGTAAATTGCATGAACAACACTAGGTTTATGTCATCGGACTTACAATGAAAATAGCTCTAAAAAAAAATCGTTCTCATAAAAACAATGAGGTAAGCGTCCACTTTCCTGTACGCAAAAACGCAAGTCACGAAAACACGCGCGGGTCCTACAATTAAAAAACTTGTTATTGTCATTTAATTGTGTCCATACGTTACAAAGATAATTTTAAAGATTACCAATACATGAAAAATCAACCTTAGTGTTATATAACGGCGATGGGTTTCCATCAGAGCGCACAGAATTATTTTTATCAGTTACATGGATAATGTGGGTTTGATCATACAATTTAGATAAATCGACAATCGATAAGGGCTGCGTATCCCAGAGCTGTGCGACGAAATAATCAACCACTATTGGTTCACTTCATTTTCCTTGCCAGAGATGCTATATATTGATAATTTTCTCACACCCCGCGCCGTCCCGCTACCTCGCCCCGCTCTGATGTATACATAGCCCTTAATGCACTATTACATATGTACGATACAGATGTACTACCTAACAGATACCTGTATAGTCACATTAGTCACTACTGTTACTAGTATGCTAGATATGATATGACCATTTTGATGCATGATTCGATTTGAAGCACCCCCTACGGGTATGTCTTTGGAAACTACATTTGACACGATTGATATAAAATTGTCAGTTTTTGAAGTTGTGATCTTCTTAGGGATAAATTATCGATATTTTTCTGCCGACTATCGAATTCATCTTTTTATTTCTAGTATAAAATTAGGGATTAGGTATTACTTTTGAGAACGATTCAAATCAAGCGATTTAATTGTAATGGCTAGGTTTCGTATTCCCTAATTTTGTACTAGAATTGAATAGATTCGGTAGTCAGCAAAAAATATCGATAATTTATCGATATTAAACTTCAACTTCACAACGTCAGCCATTTGCAAAAGCTGTCAATTGTATGTCAATTGTGTCAAATTTAATTCCAAAGACTACTAGTAGGAGGGGCTTCAAATCGAATCATTCATCAATCCAGTACGGCCAATTTAGCGTACTAGAAACTATACAGATTTCTATAACTACACTATAGCAATGTATCGCTACCCGCGAGGCATAGTGACTTAACATTTTCTTGTTGATGTTAATATATTGATAAAGTAGAAAAATAAGTGATAATCGATAAGACGTACCACACGCCTTTGTCCCAAGCGCACCGATGATTTATGGCACCGCGGGCAGCGAAAAGTGCGAGACATAAAACTTGACACATTGTCGACTGCAGAATGGAACTAATGTAATACATACAAACTAGTAGTACTTACTCGTCGTCGTCCCTGCACTTGCAGTGAAACGAAGCTCGAAATCGTACAGTAAATACATAAATCAATATCTCTGCCGTAGCTCTATTCACTTAATATATAACTAGTCTTACCTAGTCGTGGACGCTTACCCATCTAGTCACTAATCGTTCTATACAACTTTACCTAGATGTTTGTATCAACATTCGTATGCATTCATTCTTCGACCACATATTGTCAAACAAATATTATCTTTATCAGAAAGTAATTAAGATAAGACGTAATAAATCTCTCCGTCGATTTAAACGTGTAATTTATTTATAATTATTTATTTTGTATCGGTATCTTCTCAAATTCGTCAATTTTGATTGAATATTTTTTTAATAATACCAGACTTTCTTGAATCATCAAACGCCTTATGAAAATGTGCCTAGCACTTCGATCTATTTAATTTTTTTACTATATCCAACATTCAACAAGAAAATATACGGCCCAGTTTCCAACCTTGCCACCAATATGTTCCAAATCTCAGTCTATGTAATCACAAATTAATGTCGGTTGACATACTTCGTACTACTGCCAAAATGATCATATCTAAAGATCTAGGAATCATCAAAATGTTTACAAAACATCTCACAAAAAGATTGAAACAAAAACCTACGCATTAAAATGCCCATATGACTACTGTGTAATTTGGATATTTTAAAATAAAATACGTGGTTTTTGCGGAGTTTTTGTCCCAATTCTTTCTTTCTTTTAATCTTTTTCGTAGGTCCCAGATAAAAAAAATCTTAATCTAAATATTCATAAGCGAAAACCTCGAGTACCCCCTTAACATCAACATTACTTTAAGATATTATTTCATACCAAGTTGCTTGACAAATATTATTTCAACAAAATGTTGTTTCAAACCTAATGGAACATGACAACGATATTTTAAAATGTGTTTCAGATCTTCCTAACAAATAATAGCTTTTCAGTAAAGAACTTTTAATAATGAACGTTTCAAATAGCGTATTTAACCCGACAATCAACCACTCCACTTAATTCAGATGCTGCCATTCATAAATTCATAAAAACAATTCCATAAAATATCTATCATAAGTCTTCCTAAACAATCATATTATCAATATTCTAAAATAAACTGTACATGTATAACCAAATTATAATCGTGTATTTCGAATCTAAACGCTAACGCGATATTTATAAATCTTATGTTGTAAGTAGATAAAATTAAAAAATATACGTTGTATAAAATCTTAAAATAAATTGTTCTCTAGACATCAGGATAATATATAATATCATCTTTGGTTTTATATTTAAACAACGACTGTTCAAACTCGTCACATACTTCACTGCTTTAAATGTGAAAAAAAAAACATGGCATTCCATTACATTCAGAAATGGTATTTCAATTGAACGTATATGGATAATAAAGGGTTTTGTATTTTTATCCAAATGTTATAATCTCATTGAGTTTTAGTTGTTCAATATTTTTGTATTTTATTTATATGTAATTAAACGGCAAATATTATTTGCTGAAGCTTTAGTTATATTTTTATATATTGACAAGCTCATAAAGCTTCCCAGCTTAGATTAACAAATTCATATTCATATACATTTAACGGCCGGATCTATAAACATACATTTAAAACTATAATTCAGACAAAATATAGGATCGAAATAGCAAGTCTTATACATTTCACAAATCTCGAACAACCTATATATAAACTAGGCTTAACCTAAAATTGACTGCTATGAGTCTTAGCTCGGCAAGTACCTATGTCACTAATAAATATTTAAGAGTAATTGAAGACTCAGGACCATGTTCACACACATGTTCAATCTCAGGCTGACTGATATTGACAAACAAAATATTGAATTGGATTTGAAAATGCCTACCACGAGGACAAAATTATTCATATTTCTATGTATGCGTCGGTGAAAAGCTGCTTAACTTAAACGTGTTCGCGAAAATTATCCATATTTAATGAGAACTTACCGGTTTTTTTCGAGTTCTATTTATTTCAGAACCTAGCAGTAACTATTAGGCCGAAAACTGGTCGGAGCATGTCCGATCCGAAATAAATAGAATGCGAGAAAAACCCGGTTCGTTCACATTAAATATGAAATTCTGCTATACGGCTGTAAAGTAGCACCTTGTTTGTTTTAGCGAAGTCAGATACAAATAAGAATATGTTAAATTAAGTGGTCGGCCACCAGTTAAATATATTCCATATATGTATTTGAACGTAACAAAATGTCTGATTACATTTGATTTATTCTCCGCAAAGGTCCGCGCTAAAGGTCGGCAGTAAAAAAGCAACAGGGTTTAGTTTATCCAACATATTTCAAAGGATTTGGTAATACAAGTGCCAATAAATTAACGGTGCTAAATGGCGGCGTATTAGACAGAAAGTAGATGTAGTAAAGAAGTAACGTCAGCAAGAAAAATTATATATATTTTATTTTATAACAAACTGTCGGCAGAACCCAACAGGTATGAAATAAAAACAGTACTTATTGTTTCTTATTATACATATTGTTATTTACTAAATGTATTTCTACTCTTCAATATGTACCAAAAATCAAGATAAAACTATTTTGCGGACAGTACACAGCGACGTACGAGTGAGTGAACATGAATAGAGCCGCCATTTAAGATTTTTTCTAAATATCTCGAATACAATCCTCAACTAAAAGTCTTCTACATAATAAGGACCAAAACCTTTGAATGTGCATAAATCAACATTTAATTGCCACCATGATCTTGCCGATCTTTAGGGTCATCCTGATCCATAACATACCCTGATTCTATAGAATGCCTGCAAATGTCAGTCTTTATAATAAAATCTACAACGATCCTGTAGTCTTCAACCAAAGTATAAAGTAAACTGGGCATAAAACCCAAACACTAAACTTACTCAACGCACAAATTGCACATACAAGCTTATATTAAGATTAATATTATAATTATATTACAACTGAGATATGATATAATTGCTTCTCACTTTTATATACCATATTAAGCTAAATAAAATGTACATTACGAAACTAAGGCAAATGCTTCGAGGAACACAAAACGTTTACGACACCCAGATCATTAGATATTGTGCGAAACGCAACTACAAAACGCTAAATGTACATCTCATGATTACTAAATAGAATTCTATAAAATTGACATCAAGATTTAAATTGCTCGCTTTCATTAAAAAATTACAACACCTACTTAAAAACTGTATTATATAACGGGTCAATGTAAGAAAATTGACGATATTACCCGTATATTGATGTTTCATGGCTAATAATATCAAATCTAAAAGCCTATTAAAAACAAGGCGTTACCAATAATTTCTACCTGGGGTCCTGGACCTGGATTTTGAAATAAAGTCACTACCTATATGGAACGCATGTCGACATTACCGATTTAGTAAGCGACGATCCGACTTTATAGTATTTTCTGAATAACTGTCACATACCCTGAAATGTCATAAAGCTTCCATAAGTAGTCTATCCATTAGCTATCATACTTGTTTACCAGTATTACAAGTTACGTATAATTTCGCGTCGCGAGTCTCAACCGAAAAAAATATTCGGTAGACTTTCTAAACTTCATCACATCGTGATTACGTAAAATTTATCAAAACCGTTTCTCGAAACTACAGGTCTCAAAACGGTCGAGTCAGCGATTTATTTATATTCTTCAATGAATTGTTTGCACTTCAGAACGAGGTCAATGAACTTGGGCCGCAGACTCGGATCGAGGTTCCAGCAGTCTTTCATCAGGTGCCTGAAGATTTCAGACGGACATCCTTCGGGTATTGGGAAGCTGGAACAATGAGCGAAGGTTAGAATGGGATTTTTATTATTACTAGTATAAGATACAATTTTGAACGTTGCGTTAACGTGATGGCAAGGTTGTATAAAACAAGGAAAGTATAGTCGCTAAGCTAAGAATGGGTATAATATGTATTACCTATAACCGGCGAGCATGTATGAAGGCGCTCATGAAAGTGGAAGAAGCGAAGAAGGTATGTCAGGATCAAAGCATGTGAAAAGAAGTAGTCACTGCCTATCCCAACGGGAAAAAGGCGTGATTGTATTTATGTATGTAAGTATTCGCTAATTGCTGCGTTATTTGCCGTACCAACTTTCCAGTTTCGCTTACCATGAGGCGACTATCAAGCTTGCTCTGATGCTGCAAATAAAGTAGCGAATTTAGTGTATGACGACAATGAATTAATGAAAGAGCTGGGATGGCTTGGATAGTCGCTGTCAGGGGGGAATGTACCATACACTCTAAGCGGGAGGTTGGTGCGGGACATATCGCGCCATATCGCGCCATCGAATTAGAATAAGTGGGTAGTTACCAAGAAGCGCGTTCCCTCGGTCGTTCGACATCAAACTTGGGCACCTCCTGGCGCGCGCGCGTAAATATCTCCCAGGCGGTCACTCCGTACGACCACACGTCGCTCTTCGTAGAGAAGTGCCACGGCTCCACTGCTGATTCTGGCGCGTACCTATAGGGAAATTAATAAAAGATATATCTCTTTTTCTGTGGCCAGGTGAAGCGACGACATACGCAAAACGGTGGGCAGTGACTGGAAAAGAAGAGCTGAAGATCGTGCTCAGTGGCACATCTTGGCAGAGGCCTACGTTCAGCAGTGGACTGACACCAGCTGATGATGATGATGATGATGTTTGTCTAAATTTACACAAAAGAGACAAGTAGTGGACCACCATCCAGTAAGTGACGATGTGGTCAACGATGGTAGCACGCTAGGCCTAGAATAAGAACTGGCTCTCAAGGGCCGCTGTCGGAACACACCATTAGAAGTTGACGACGGATTTTCCAACTTGGTTATCCATCTTGGAAACTCTGAAAATCCTTACTTACCAGTTGATAGGCAGCAATCGTTCAGTCTTGAGTCTGTAGGCGTTTTCCTCCTTGGGTATGATCCTCGCGAGTCCGAAGTCAGATATCTTCACGTGGTACTTGTTGACGACCAGAATGTTCCTGGTCGCGAGGTCCCGATGCACCATATTCTTAGCTGACACGTGGTCCATACCCTAAACATGTATATTAATTTTATGATTACAGAAAAACTATTGGTCCTAGAATAATCCTACTAATATTATAAAGTTTGTGAGTGTGTGTGTGAGTGTAAGTATGTTTTTTTACTTTTTCACACTAAAACTAACTCAATCGATTGAGCTGAAATCTAGTATGTAGATAGACTAACTAGACTCTGGAACAAAGGGTACATTTTATCCCAAAATTCTCACGAAAACGATGTCTAATTATAATGTATTAATTTAGCATATGCTCATGCTCAGTGTAAAGTTTTTTTACTTTCACAATCGCGTCCTCGTTATTATCATCATCATAATCAGCCGGTATCAGTCCACTGCTGGACATAGGCCTCTCCCAATTCACGCCACTGAGCCCGATCTTCCGCTCTTTGTTTCCAGTCACTGCCCACCGCTTTGCGAATGTCGTCGCTCCACCTGGTCATAGGGCGTCCTACGCTACGTTTACCGATTCGCGGTCTCCACTCTAGAACCAGTCTACCCCAACGGTTATCGGTCCTACGGCAGATATGACCAGCCCACTGCCACTTCAGTTTGCTAATCCGTTGAGCTATGTCGATCACTTTAGTTCTCGGGCGAATTACTTCGTTCCGGATTTGATCCCACAGAGAAACACCGAGCATAGCTCTCTCCATAGCTCGTTGAGCGACTTTAAATTGGTGGACCGGTCTAACTGTGAGTGTCCAAGTCTCGAGACGTCGTCGTTAATTTCAATGAAATTCAAGAAAGTAGTGCCTTGATATCTATCGGCAGTGAGTAATTTATATTTATATCCTTTAAAATTAATATTCATTATCATTTCTTCAATTTATTTAAAATCGTAGTTCCGGAAATCTATCGATGTGGGCGCTTTTATCAAAGTTCACTGGACGATCATCTGGCGCAGCTGGAGGACAGATAAGAAGGCACATTCTAGGGTTATGTGAAGTTCGAAGACAGGGAGAGGACACCGTAACTCTAGAATCGAGTCATCTTATGTATTACAGAGAAGGAGACCAGCCATCCCAAGGCGGCGTTGGGTTTCTGGTCAACAAGGTTCTCAGTGACAACGTTGTAGAAATCTCCAGTGTGTCGACCAGGGTAGCGTACCTAATAATTAGGGTAACCAAGAGGTTCAGCCTCACAGCCCAGGTTATCCAGGTTTACGCACCGACCTCGACACACTTGGATGACGAGGTGGAAGCATGTATGAAGACATCTCTAGAGCCTTACATACCACCTCTAAGGCTCACTACAACATTGTCATGGGAGACTTTAACGCCAAAGTGGGAGTACAGACCTGCAGTGAATCGACAATAGGACCACACGGATTTGGCAGTAGGAATCACAGGGGGCAAATGCTAGTCAATTTTCCTCGAGAAAGAGGGGCTGTTCTTGATGAACTCGTTCTTCAAGAAACAGCCCCAAAGGAAGTGGACGTGGCAAAGCCCCGACACTGTGACTAAAAATGAGATTGATTTCATCATTACGGACAAACGGCGCATATTCAGAGACGTCTCAGTGATTAGTAGGTTCAATACTGGAAGTGATCACCGACTTGTATGAGGCTCTCTGGATATCGACTTCAAAGCCGAAAGATCCCGATTGATGAAGTCTACGCTCCGACCGAACCTACTCCAAACCGTTGTTGGATCCAAAACATTCCAATTATAATTGGAAAATCGATTCGCTGCCTTGGAAACCACAGATGACGTATACCAGAAACTCGAAGAAGTGGTGGAAATCCTCAGGGATGAAGGGACGAAGTTTTTCGAGAGCAAGCGTACGGGCAAAAAGTCCAAACTTTCGGTAGAAACACTTCAACTAATGGAAGAGAGACGAACAGACCCTTTGTCAGCTTTGTCAATTAATCAGGTGCGCAACAAAACCATTAAGAAGCTGGTACGACAAGACCTCCGATCCTCTAACACGCTCTTGATTAAAGAATCAATTGAGCAGAATCGGGGGTCGAAAGTGTTCGCCCAGCCTCTGGGTAGAAGCCACCTCACAAAGCTGACAACGTCAACGGGGAACGTCGTCGCATCCAAGTCGGAGATTCTGTCAGAAGTTGAAGACTTCTACGGCAAGCTCTACGCATTGCATGCTTCAAGGCCCGTACCCGATACTGAGGATTGTAGAGCCACCTTGACCCGCCACTTCACAGAAGACCTGCCCGAAGTCAGCCGAGATGAGATCGTGATGGCCCTTAAACAGCTCAAAAATGGAAAGGCCCCAGGTAAAGACGGAATCACAACGGAGCTTCAAAAGCTGGAGGAGCCCCAGCTGTAAGCCAATTGCAACAGCTCTACAATTCTGTTCTCTTCACTGGGAGAACTCCACAGGCATGGAACAGGAGCATGGTGGTATTGTTTTTCAAAAGAGGAGACAAAACCCTCTTGAAAAACTACCGCCCGATTTCGCTTCTGAGCCATGTCTACAAGCTGTTTTCAAGGGTCATCACGAACCATCTAGCGCGAAGACTCGACGAGTTCCAACCTCCGGAACAGGCCAGATTTCGAAGCGGTTACGGCACCATGGACCACATCCGCACGGTGCGGCAGATTGTACAGAAGACCGAAGAGTACAATCGGGCCCTGTGCTTAGCATTTGTGGACTATGAGAAGGCCTTCGACTCAATCTTAACCTGGTCTGGTCTGGAGTCCTTGCAGCGTTGCCAAGTTGACTGGCGATATATCGAAGTGATGAGATGTTCTGTATAATGCCGCAACGATGATTGTAAAAGTACAGAATCAGCGTACTAAACATATCCACCTGCGTCGAGGAGTGAGACAGGGGGACGTCATATCCCCGAAACTGTTCACTTTCTTAAACACTGTCTTAACTGTCTTAAACGTATCCTCCAAGGCTAACGCCTTGGCTTGGATATGTTTAAGACGCTGGACTGGAAAAATTGTGGCATCAACATCAACGGCAAGTACATCTCTAACTTACGATTCGCAAATAACATCGTCATTATGGCAGAATCGCTGCAGGACTTACAAAGGATGTTGAATGGCCTAGCTGATTCTTCTCGTCGCATCGGTCTCCAGATGAATTTGGATAAAACCAAAGTCATGTACAACGAGCACGTTGTTCCGGAACCGATTGCCGTAGATGGGATCCCACTCGAAGTTGTCACTAAGTATGTTTAACTAGGGCAGACGCTCCAACTAGGCAAACATAACTTCGAAAAGGAAATCCAGAGAAGAATTCAGCTAGGCTGGGCAGCATTTGGAAAACTCCGTCGAGTCTTCTCGTCGCATATACCACCTAAAGACAAAAGTCTTTAATTAGTGCGTCCTACCCATCATGACAGACGGAGCCGAGACGTGGACATTCACGGTTCGACTTATCCACCAATTTAAAGTTGCTCAGCGAGCTATGGTAAGAGCTATTCTCGGTGTTTCTCTGCGGGATCGAATCCGGAACGAAGTAATTCGCCAGAGAACTAAAGTGATCGACATAGCTCAACAGATTCGCAAGCTGAAGTAGCAGTGGGCTGGTCATATCTGCCGTAGGACCGATAACCGTTGGAGTAGACTGGTTCTAGAGTACGTAGCGTAGGACGCCCTGTGACCAGGTGGAGCGACGACAATCGCAAAACGGTGGGCAGTGACTAGAAACAAAGAGCCGAAGATCGGGCTCAGTGGCATGACTTGGGAGAGGCCTATGTCAAGCAGTGGACTGATACCGGCTGATTATGATGATGATGATGATACAACAAGCTGATTTTATTAACTGAAATGCTTTTAACTTAGTACAGTTTACATAAAATATTTAAATTATATTTTATGTAAATGTTATATGTAAGTATATTATATAAAATAAAAATGTTTAATACACATAAAAGAGTACAGGCGAATTAAGATCCTCTTCCTCTTGGAAGTCTGTTAATAAAAACAACGAATTCTCACCGTAGCAATATCCTTAGCATACTTCAAGAGATGCGAGATCCTGAGCTTGTCCCCCTGAAACTTGAGGTAGTAGTTGAGAGAGCCCTCCTCCAGATATTCCATGACGATGAGCACGTCCGACCCGTGGTCCCACGAGTATCCCAGGATCTCTACTATGTTTATATGTTGTAACGACTAGAACAAAACAATGTATATATCACTAGACTCATGTTCTTTTACCTGCACTGAGAAATACACAGGTGGTGAGTGAGCCGCACTGTAGTAGCGCCACGTCACACACACCGTCTGTGTGGTGCCGCAATGCCATAACGTAAATTTCGCTCTCACACCATGTGTGAGCTCCCGCACTCGCATAACGTTACAAAAAATACAAGGTATGCGTTTTCAGCAGGCAACGTGTTAATAAATAGTAGCAAAATGACAATTTATGAATGTACAACTGAAATTAAATTAAAATGGTTTATTATGATACACATCTCTAAAAATGTTTTTATCTGTTATAGTACAATTTGGATCGACCAAGAAGTTTTAGTCGTTTTTTTATTATTGTTTATGGGGATTGGGGACTACGCATGCGTAAGTATTCTTCGCGTATCGCGATTGACAGATGGTTACGGAGCCAACTTTTTGCTATATATTGTTTTTTATTTGAATAGGTAACTAACTACCTATTGCATGAGTGTAGATAAAGTAGTGTATGAAACTGCACATAACTAGGTATTAAAACACTCGTGTTGTAATACCACAATAATACATACACATTATGCAACAGTTTCATAAACTATTAGTTTACAGTACTTAGACTAGAACTTATCCACTATTTCAGTACCCTTAGTACGAGTTTTCATACCAAACTCGATATCGTATATCGAACAAATTTTGTATGAAAAACAGTACAGCGCCTCTAGTGGTTACTACACTTCACTAAATTTAGACCAATCAGGGAGCCAGAATAAGTCGAAAACTATGTGAGATCTGTCAAAAGCGATAACGATAAAAACTCGTACTAGGGGTACAGCAGTAGGTAAGTGACGAGAATGGTAGTATGCTAGCTCTCGAATGGGAACTGGCGATCAAGGATAGCTGTCGGAACACTGGTGTTAGGCGTCATATTTTCAACATTACCCTATCACTACCACCATGCAAATTACATGCAAATACTTTTCATCTTAAAAACTATAGCAAGCACACACTGGTACATCTGGAACAATGAACTAGGAACATGAAAACTTGAAACTCAACACAGTAATTGAGGCGGCTGAGTCGGTTGCTAGAAAATACAAACTGAAACTTGACAGACATTCCAATGCTTTGGCAATTGATCTACGTAAAACGTAACGCAAACAGTATGATAAAGATATGATAAATATGAAATTACCTTCATAATTTCCAGCTCATTCTTGAAGTCTTCAAACAGCGTCCCGTTCCGTTCGGAAGCCTGACGCGTCAGTTTCTTGACGGCCACTTCTTTCCTCTGAGATTCTTGGTTGTCACGCTCCATCCATCCTTTGAACACGTGACCGTAGTTACCCTGCAAAGTTCTTTACATTAGACATAGATAGTCACAATTATTTTAAAAACATTAAACTTCTCATATAACGCGAATAAATTTCAATTCATATACATAATTTAGACGATACCCATAATATCTTGATAAAAATAAATACCAATTCGGTCTACTGATGCCATAGTTCTGAGGATCGTGCGCTCATACCTATTCTTCTATTACGCGTGTTAAAAGACAAATATTTGTTGAAGCTACCTATTATCTTCAAAGGATTGGACTTGCAAGAATCCACATTAGGTCCTTCACTATTTCTAATCTATATTAACCAACTTTGCTTAACCAGTATCCCTCAAGCAGACTTCATAATGTTTGCAGACGATACTGTACTTCTCTTTCGTTCCAAATCATGGGAGACAACCAAAGCCTTGGCCGAAAACGGACTAGCACTTGTAACTTCGTGGTTAGAAGATACCTTCTAGCGATTAATACGAGCAAAACTAAATATATCTGCTTCAGTAAAACATCAGTCTCAGCAGCTGCACCTGCTTCCAATATAAAAATTCATACTTTTCCATGTAACAGAACAACATTTCAAGAAGGCTGTCGGTGTTTGGAACTAGGACGTGTCTACAGCATAAAGTATCTCGGTATCCTGATTGATCAGTATCTGCGCTGGGACTTACATGTAAATCTTTTAGTTTCTCGTATTCGCAAGCTGATTTACGTGTTTAAAAATTTGAGGTCAGTAGCCGATGGAAAGCTGATTATTCGAACGTATAGAGCGTTATGTGAATGTATCGTAGCATACTGCATTAATGCTTGGGGAGGGATGACAAAAAATCTTATGCTACAAGTGGAAAGGTCACAAAGGGCTGTGTTAAAAGTTGCTATGTATCTTCCTTTCCGACATCCGACAACGGATGTATACATCAAAGCTGGTGTTCTCAGTGTGAGCTGAGAAAGCTTTTTGTGTATCGCTGCTTGCAGAGGTACCATAGGTTCATAGTCCCTCTACTCCCGGTCACCAACAAGCGTCGCAACAAGTTTTCAACCCCAGTGACTAAAAGCACTTTCGCTCGACGTCATATAAACTTTTATTTAAAAGTTTTAAACTATAAATTTAAACAATTATTTGTTTAAGAAAATAATATTTAATTATTTAGTAGGGTTAAACTATTTAGAAACGGAAGATCTGCTTATTATTCCATCTTGACATACATTGTAACGCACCTATATTATGCACTATTAATAAAAATTGCATTACAATGTAATATCTCTTCTCTTCTCCTCTTTTATTTAATTTTTTTTCCAAACACACACGCACACAAACACACACACACACACACACACACACACACACACACACACACACACACACACACACACACACACACGCACACGCACACGCACACGCACACACACACACACCCACACCCACTCAAACACACACACGGCTTATAAAATTAAAATTATTCTAAATATCATCCACTTGCTGGTAAGTTGTAAATTTTTATATAGGATAGGTATTCATACATTTTCATCACCATCAAATGTGTGTATCAAGATTCATCGTACCAAGATTGTTTAATTAGTTCCTAGAAAGCTAGCTTTTAAAATACAAGGTTTTTCTTAGTTTAAGAGTTAGTGTACAAAATATCTGTTAATTATTTTGGTTAATAAACAATTTATTTATTTATTTATCTTAGTAATGGTATACACCCCGGCACTGATCTAAAGCCGCGAACAAATTGTTTTACATCGGTACTGTCGCGTGATGACATCGCGGGAAGCAAACTCTCACTGGCGCGACAATCAAAGACGCGCGTCTCTCGACCCGCGTATAAACTAACGAGCCCCCCTAGACAAAATCGAATTTCTGTCTCCATTCACGCTAACGCAAGTTCAAAATGTATGGAATGAAATTTAGGGTTCCGTAGTCCTGACAAGTAACCCTTATAGTTGCGTCATGTCCGTCTATCTGACCGAGGTTTTGCTAAGAGACCGTTAATACTAGAAAGCTGTAATTTTGTAGGGGTATGTATATAAATTACGCCGACAAAGTGGTGAAATAAAATTTTTAAAACAATATTTTTTTAGGGTAGCTCCCCTGAGAAGAGTGGATGAATTTTTTTTCGTCGTCTACCCCATCGTGTGGGGTATCGTTCAATAGGTCTTTTAAAATGACTTAAGGGTTGCTAATACCATTTTTCGATTGAATGCTCCATTTACGAAAGATTAAACTTTAAAGTGCAATTTTTTGTTCTAGTAGAGCGTCCCCCCCTCTAAAAGCTAAACTGCGCGTGGCCCGACGCGCACTTGGCCGGTTATTTTAAATATCTTATAGGCAAGCGTTTGACCACTACCTCACCTGTTGGAAAGTGATGATGCGGTCGAAGATGATAAGCACGCTAGGCCTATAATGGGAACTGGTTCTCAAAGATAGCTGCCGGAACATATTAGATGAAGTTACGTTAGCGTGAATAAAAACAGAAATTGGATTTTTTCTAGGTGCCCTAGAGTTATATTTATTTATTTTTACCATTGCCACTGAAAAAAGAGGACTTTATTCATCAATAGCAGTGAATAAAACGCTCTTTTACTCACTCGGTGAATAAAAAGACATTTTGAATTTGGAACAAGCACGAAATACGAATCATGTACAAAAAAAATAAAACTTGCTGAAAGTTCCTACTAGCTGGCTAAATGGAGGTAAACCGTAGAAGATATATATAATTAAATAAAAATAATAATCCCGCCAATTGTTTAATTTTTTTGTTTTCATATTGCACGACACAATGTGTGTTCGTCATATTTCAACCAATTTCCTCAAAACCTTAACGAATTATGCACCTAAGACCTAAACCTTCCCCATAAACACTCTGGCTATTGGTTAAAACCGCATGATAATCCATTCAGAAGCTATTGAGATTATTGCGAACAGACTGATGGACATTGTTTTATAATACTTACGTAGTGATATTGGACGGCCCTTTGGCGTAAAGGATAGTTACCCTGATTCTGATGGTTCTAATCCTAGCTATATACCTACCAATGAAAGTTTTATGTGCATTCATGAATCATGGGTTTTCGTACAGAAGTAGTGGGATCATTAAATCTACCAATAATTAAGATAGTTTAAAAACTAAAACAACTGACTTCAATGCCCCGCGAGTCAGTTTTAGTAGCAAGTTTGAGACGTTTATCGTCATATCTCTGAAGATACTTATCACATCTCAATGAAATTACAATGGGACCATCTCGAAAACGTACCCTACCGATTACAAAAATAATAATTCGAATCGGTTCACAATTGACGGAGTAATCGCGTAACATACACACACAAAAAAAAGAAAGAAAAAAAACATACAGACGAATTGAGAACCTCCTTCTTTTTGGTAGTCGGTTGAAAAGTAGCTTACCACCAAGGAGAACATCTGCCGCCGTAACCTTACGGCGTTCCCCGACGCAAAAAGTAGGGTAGGGGTATTATACGTTTATCGTGTGTATCTGTGTGTCTGTCTGTAGCATCTTAGCACCCAACCGGATGAACCGATTTTGATTTAAAGTAGGGGTATTATACGTTTAACTTGTGTATCGGTGTGTCTGTCTGTAGCATCTTAGGACCCAACCGGATGAACCGTTTTTGATTTTATTATTGATAGTTTTTAGGGTTCCGTACCCAAAGGGTAAAACGGGACCCTATTACTAAGGCTCCGCTGTCCGTCTGTCTGTCTGTCTGTCTGTCTGTCTGTCTGTCCGTCTGTCACCAGGCTATAGCTCATTAACCGTGATAGTTAGACAGTTGAAATTTTCACAGATGGTGTATTTCTGTTGCCGCTAGAACAACAAATACTAAAAACAAAATAAAGTTAAAAATTAAAGGGGGTCCCCATACAAAAAACGTGTTTTTAAACGCCATCTATCTAATTATTTCAGCAAAATGACATAGATGGCGCTAGTAAACGAGCCCCGTCTTTCTAGATCGCGACCAAACCAAATATTCTTGGTAATATCAATTAATCAAATATATGAGGTTGAAACTCTGTTATGTTTTGTATTGTACGGAACCCTCCCTAAGTGTGCGATAAGAGACGCGATGCTGACTCGCACTTGGCCAGTTTTATTATTTTTTATAGATGTCTTCATCGAGAGTGTTCTTAGCTTTGATTCATGAAAATTCGTTCAATCGTTATAAAACTATGAGCTTTAATCAACTTTCATAGGTCTAATAATTATATAATAAAATTTCATAGGTAAGAACATCAAAGCATTGACCTGATGCTGGGACATCTCCTGGACTCTACAGAATACTCAAATCCTCACCAACTTACAGCTCAGATTTTAAATGTCGTGTTTAGAGTCATTGGAATGCTTTTAATTAAAAGATTATACATAGATCAGTCGGGGTGGTTTAAAATATTATATTATATATATTGATCATTATTATTATTATTTTATACAATAGATCATATTATTATACAATATAGACTTCAAATTGATTGTGATCGGTGGGGATCTACAAAAAAGCTAGCTAATAATAATATTTTCGAAGTAACTATGACCTATTCTGTGGTTTCACTGCAAATATTTTATTAATTTTGCGATGCGTGTATGTGAAATCCGTGATATCTTCTAGAGTTTTCATTTGAATTATATACTGTAAAGAACAATTTTAATCTATAATATGTGGCCAAGCTAATTAACGTAATTATTTGGATAAGGATGAATACTATATAGTTGAAAATAGCCCTGGAAGTTATGTAATATTTTTTAACAAAAAATTAAAGATGAAAATGGTTACTGTGAGTCAACCTTAATAGATAGACATATGCTGACGCAGATTTTTTTGTAGGAATTATTAAGTAGCATCCATCTGTTTTTGATTGAGCAGCGTTCGTAAGAAACCTGTTTTTTCGACGGTTTTTTTGTCGACTTAGGTTGCAAATTAGGTCTCCACGAATGTACCTTTGATTTAAACGGGATAATATATAGCCTATTTTCATTTCGAAAGTCCATTCTATATATTAGTGAAAGCATTTTTTAAATCGGACCAGTAGTTTTTGACCCAAATCATTACAAACATACAAAAATACAAATGTTCTCTCTTTATTAGTATAGATTAATAATAACATATGATAAATATTGATATTAGTATTATAAGTATGTACTACTATATATTTTCTCGCAGTCAATGGTAAAAAGAAGATTACACGACTCGTAAATAAAAAATGTAATCTCGGTCCTTGTATCCCTTGCTCCGCTCAGGATTCTTATCAAGAATCCCTCGCTACGCTCGGGATCCAACTTAGTCCCTCGAATTAAATTGCCTTTTTATTCACTTGTTGTATAATCTACTATTCATTTACATGAATACTGAGTAGGTTATAGTTATTATGTTAACACTAATTACGAAACTTATGTAATAACATAACATAACATTTAAATCTGTTATTTATATCATAATGAAATTATGTTAATCATTTACTTGTTTAAGATAAAGTTAAAAGCTGTTTCTTGTGACTTTATAAGTAGTATATTACGATACGTGTGACTGAAGACGACTTACGATAGACTACTATTATTGCACGGCGTGAAGTTGCTACGCCATGCAATAATAGACAACTTAAGTCACGAGTATCGTGTATTATTTAATAGCTGTCAGTGTGACATAAGCCCGCACTTTACGGTTGCTACGCTTTTCCGTCAAGTAGAAGATTATTGCACAGCGTGAAATTAACTAAACGTCGTGCAATAATGCAAAAATAACGCCTTTAATACCATCGATTTTGACATACTCCTTGCATTGTTTCGCTCGATTAACATATCTCCAACGGTGATTGAATGGTTTCGTAGTTACCTGTTTGGACGTCGTCAGCGAGTCCGCACTGAAGACACTTTCTCTTCTTGGTGTAACAAAACTGCCGGCGTGCCGCAAGGCGGCGTGCTATCTCCCCTTCATTTTGCTTTTTTTATCAATTCTATTTCCTTTCCCCTTACTTCTTCCTACCATCTCTATGCAGACGATCTCCAAATCTACTCACAAGCTCCTCTCAGTCTTTTATCTGAGGCAGTAGATCAAATTAATAGTGATCTTTGTAATGTCTCTCAATGGAGTCAATCGTACGGTGTTAAAATAAACCCTGCTAAAACGCAAGTTCTTATTATAGGAAGTCCTAGAACCGTTGCCAAAATCGACTGGGCAACATTACCACAGATCGTATTTGAGGGGCTTACAATTCCTTACAGTCAAACTGCAAAAAATTTGGGTGTTATATTCGATCAGCATATGTCATGGGGACCTCAGCTGACAACAATCAGCAACAAAATGTTTGCGTCTGCTGCTTTACTGAAGAGGCTTCATAATTTCTTGCCCACCGCTACTAAAATTGCACTTGCACAATCTATTCTTCTACCTATCCTTGACTACGCTGACGCTAGCTATCTTGATATGTCTGAAGAGCAGCTAAATAAACTTGAGCGACTACAAAACCTTGCAATCAGGTTCATATATGGCCTACGCAAATATGACCATGTTTCTGAATTTCGCTCTAAGCTCAAGTGGCTGCCAATTCGCCTTCGCCGGAATGCACATATATTGTTTCTTGTTTACAACATCCTATTTAATCCTACTTCCCCTCCTTACCTTAAGCTCATGTTCCGATTCCTTCGCGACTCTAATACCCTGTCTTTACGGTCATCAGAGAATCATACACTTTCTATGCCCATAGCTCATTCTATGACAAATCATTTGCAGTACAAGCTGTCAGACTCTGGAATGCGCTTCCATTGGAAGTAAAGCGCTCACAAATACTTTTAAAGACCGCGTCAAGACCCACTATCTTTCCTAAACTGCTAGTGTTTTCTATCTAAGTTCTCTTATATATATATATATATATATATATATATATATATATATATATATATAATATGTATATGTATATATGGTTATGCATAGTATATTCTCTTATATATATATATATATATATATATATATATATATATATATATATATATATATATATATATATATATATATATATATATATATATATATATATATATATATATATATATATATATATATATATATATAATATGTATATGTATATATGGTTATATATATATATTGTATTGTATACTTTTATTGTGTGTATGGTATTGTTATGTATGTGTATTGTAATGTATAAAATATGTACGTACTTTTGTTATAATGTACTTATTACCTATTCTGATTTATTTATTTATTATTTTCTTCATTTTTAACACCGATATACCGCCACATATTATCATACAGTTAAGTTTATTTTTCTCCACCCTAAGGTTGTCTTGAAGAGATCGCTTTAAGCGATAAGACCGCCTGATGTTACACCTTGTGTTAAATGTTTATTTTTTTTATTTTATTTGTTTGGTGTTCAATAAAGCGTTTCTATCTATCTAATAATCAACTATTTAAGTCACGGAAAAGCGTGCGTAAAGTGCGGGTTTAGGTCACACTGTGCTATATTATAAATTGTTACAGTAAATAAATAGTTTTAACAACTAAATATAATGTATGTGTAAACACTCACGCTGCCGATCTTCTTAGTAATAGTGACGAGGTAAGTCTTCCCCTGAGAGACGATAGACTCCATCAGCCTCGGCGCGGCCCACGCGTCTTCAGTAGGCTCGTCGCACCCGAGCCCGCCGCCGGCCAGACTGCTGCCGCTGCGGCCGGTCATCTCGTTGCGAAGCGCGTAGGCTAACGCGTTCACACTTTCTAACGAGTTGGAGCTTTTGTTGTCTGCGAACTGGAAGTATTTGTATTATAATATTAGATAAGTCATCTCATACAATTTCATCATCATCATTATCAGCCGGTGTTCATCCACTGCTGGACGTAGGCCTCTCCTAAGGTGCGCCACTGAGCCCGGTCCTCGGCTCTTCTTTTCCAGTCACTGCCCACCGCTTTGCGTATGTCGTCGCTCCACCTGGTCACAAGATGTCCTACGCTACGTTTGCCGATTCGCGGTCTCCCCACTAGGGGAGACTCCTCCACCCCAGGGCAAGTCCTCCACGCCAAGGCAAGTCTACCCCAACGGTTATAAGTCCTGTGGCAGATATGACCAGCCCACTGCCACTTCAGCTTACTAATCCGTTGAGCTATGTCGATAACTTTAGTTCTTTGGCGAATTACTTCGTTTCGGATTCGATCCCGCAGAGAAATACCAAGCATAGCTCTCTCCACAGCTGGCTGAGCGACTTTAAACTGGTGGACCAGTCGAACTGTGAGTGTCCACGTCACAGCTCCGTATATCATCACAGGTAGGACGCACTGGTTAAAGACTTTTGTCTTTAGACACTGCGGTATAAGCGACGAGAAGACTCGATGGAGTTTTTTGAATGCTGCCCCGCCTAGCTGAATTCTCCTTTGGATTTCCTTCTCGAAGTTGGAGCGGCTGCCCTAGGTAAACATACTTCGTAACAATTTCGAGTAGGACGAGTAGGATCTACGGCAATCGGTTCCGGAACAACGTGCTCTTAGTACATGACTTTGGTTTTATCCAAATTCATCCGGAGACCGATGCGACGAGAAGAATCAGCTAGGCCATTCAACATCCTTAGTAGGTGCTGCAGCGTCTCTGCCATATCGACGATGTCATCTGCAAATCGTAAGTGAGAGATGTACTTGCCTTTGATGTTTATGCCACAATTTTTCCAGTCCAGCGTCTTATACATATCCTCCAAGGCGTTAGTGAAAAGTTTCGGGGATATGACGTCCCCCTGTCTCACACCTCGACGCAGGTGGACATGTTTAGTTCGCTGGTTCTGTACTTGTACAGTCATCGTTGCGGCATTATACAGACATCTCATCACTTCGATATATCGCAGGGACTCCAGAACCGACCAGGTTTCAATTGAGTCGAAGGCCTTCTCATAGTCCACAAATGCAAAGCACAGGGGCCGATAGTACTCTTCGGTCTTCTGTACAATCTGCCGCACCGTGTGGATGTGGTCTATGGTGCCGTAACCGCTTCGAAACCCGGCCTGTTCTGGAGGTTGGAACTCGTCGAGTCTTTGCGCAAGACGGTTCGTGATGGCCCTTGAAAACAACTTGTAGGCATGGCTCAGAAGCGAAATCGGGCGGTAGTTTTTCAAGAGGGGTTTTTCAAAAAAGGAGATATCCTTTTTTGAAAAAAACAGAACAAAAACATACTTCTGTTCCATGCAATTACCATGCATAAAATTTAAAGTATCACTTTTATGCAATAGTGGACAGACGGCCTGTCCTGTGTGGTAAGCGGTTACCATCCGTAAAGACGGCCTGATCGAATCGTGCTTGTCATGAAAAGGAAAACTATAATTAAAGAAGACGCCTTAGTCCAATCCACAAGCCAACCTGAATATCATTCAAGAATTACTTAATGTGACAACGTTGTTCGGTGTGTGATCGAACCACGGCTGAAGACACTAGCACCAGTGGTCACCCGCACCACCGACCACTCAGTATTATGGACGCGGCTGGGTGACTCTGAAGTCACATTGTAATCTATATTTTTGTAGCGAAAGACTGCCACGAGGTTTAAAACATTCTTATTTGAGTCTTACGTAAAGTAAGAGATGATGGAGATTTTTTTTTTAGATGATGTAGTCCTTTAGAGGAGTATATAGTATGATAAGAGATAGTATGTTTAGACGTAGCTCCAGGTACTTACCGCGTTATCATACTGGTCAGACATAGTTCCGTTGGTAGAGAGCACGCTACTGTCCGATATAAGAGACTTGTTACTGCCCGCATCGCTTAGCTCGCTCGGAATGAATCTGTCACCTACAAATATGTTCAAAGTTAAGGAATGTCAGGCATGTCTCACTCCATGGGCTTGCCGCGTTAATCAATATGTGAGATTAAACCTAGATATAACGTCAGTAACGTTCAAAATACGCTACACCATTGGGGCCGCCGGCGATTTTAGTGATAAAGCGTATTTTGAACGTTACTGACGTTGAATCTTTTTTTTTTTTACTGACGATATGCAAGCGTTTGACCACTATCTCACCTGATGTTAAGTGAAGATGTGATCGACGATGTAGCACGCTTGCCTAGAAAATACCTGTTCACTCGCGAATATCGTATCTAGGTTTAATCTCGCATATTTGCTATCAAAGAGCGAATCTTCTGTTATAGTACTATTAATTATTCCGTGGGAATGTGCTGTATAGTCGAATATGGAACTTCTACATGTGTAACAACTTGATAGACAAATGTATTGAATCGATATTTACAGTTTAACCTCTGTTATTTTGTAATATATTAAACAAAAAATTTATTGGATTAGCAGAACTATGCACGTAATCGTACAGCGTCTGTTACATTAAGATATTGAGCCCATACGCACTATAATTTTACTGGACACTGTTCTTAAAACTATGAAATCATTCTTTTTCACAGATGATACAGATTTATATTTCGCAGATGTCAAATATTATAAATTTGATGAAAGCCAGTTTGTTCGCCTTTTACGGCAAAATTTTTGGAGTATTGAACGATTTCATCGAAATTTTGCACCGAACTAGCCAATATGAATACTTTTTAAAACGGGTGAAACCGTGGGTATAAATATGTATGTACTTGTGCAAACTTACTTGAAACTGTGTCGGAATGCTCTGTGTGGGTCACCGGTAACTTTGGTTCCTCGTACTCGTGAATCTGGACTTCTTCTGTAAACAAATAATTGGATAAATGAGTTTTTTTTTGTTTTTCAAACGACTTCAAAAAAAGGAGGTCTCTATTCGACCGTATATATGATTTTTCGTGTTTGTACGCGGATAACTTCGTCGTTTATGAACCGATTTTGATTATTCTGTTTTTGGTGGAAAGAAGATATCCCAAGTGTAGTAGTACCATGGTAATTTTATCGAGGTCTGATAAGTATCTCCAGAGATATAGAGATAAACACATCAAAATTCGTACTGAAAATTAATAGCGCGGCATTCAAGTAGATGCTTTTTAGTTTTTAACCGACTTCACAAAAAAAGGAAGGCGCTCATGAAAGTGGAAGAAGCGAAGGAGGTATGTCAGGATCGTAGCATATGGAAAGAAGTAGTCTCTGCCTACCCCAACGGGAAAGAGGCGTTATTGTATGTATGTTCAAAAAAAAGGGGGAGGTTTTCAATTCGGCTGTTTTTTTTTTATGTGTATGTTACGCGATTACTCCGTCAATTGTGAACCGATTCAAATGATTATTTTTGTTATCAGTAGGGTACGTTTCCGAGGTGGTTCCATTGTAATTTCATCGATATCTAATAAGTATGTCCAGAGATATGACAATAAACTCGCGGGGCATTGAAGTCGGTTGTTTTAGTTTTAAAACTATTTTAATTATTTAAACGATCTTATTACATCTCATCATCCACCGCTACATTACTTTTTTGTTATCCTACGAGCAATGTGGGTTGCACATTACTAGTAGTCTTGTTAACCCCTCCAACTTAACTAAATATGCTTGTGACTGAAGTGAGTTCGCGTCAATAGTGGGGATATACAATTGGTGGGGATCGAACTTACTACCTCTCGATCGCCAGGCCGAAGCCTTAGCCATTGGTATATTGCTTCTAGTCTATAATCGCTGACAGGTGAGATAGTGGTCAAACGCTAGCTTATACTGTACAAAAAATACATACATACCATCACGCCTTTTTCCAGTTGGGGTAGGCAGAGACTACTTCTTTCCACATGCTCCGATCCTGACATACTTCTTTCGCTTTTTCCACTTTCATGAGTGCTTTCATACATGCTCGCTGGTTATAGGTATTTTTGACTTGGCCTTTCTTTAAAATAGTAATAATAATAAAACCGGCAAAGTCGAGTTGGATTCGCCCACCGAGGCTTCTGTGCCAACTTCTTAAGGACAAACTTAACTTTGCAGTTCAATCCATAGAATATGTACTGCACCAACCGCAAATAATAAGTTTGAAATACTAAATTCACTTCATTTTTTGTTATTAAACTACATATTTACGGTTTTTAGATGTATTCCCTACATAAGTGGTTCATGACCTTACTTCTTGGCAAATTGTATTATTCTATGTCAGCGAGAAGTACCCTATAGGTTTTGATTCGCTTGTAAAATCGCAAAATATGCGAAAACATGCGACAGAAACGGTCATATCTTTTGATCGCGTTGACTTACAGGTTTGATTCTTTCACAGCTGAAAGATACCGTAAACCCAAGTATTTACTATAAGTTTCAACTCTAAACCTCTACCCATACCGGAGATAAAGGATCTTGACAGACGGACAAACAGACCGACACAGACAACAAAGTGATCCTATAAGGGTTCCTTTTTACCCGACTACGGCGAAGCAAAAAGGAGGGTTATGTTTTTGACCGGTATGTGGGTATGTATGTATGTTATTATGTATGTTCATCTGTTCCCTTATAACTTCTAAACTACTTATCATAATCTGACAAATGAGGTGTCGTTTGACGCGTCTTATTTGTCTGCTGGTTATAGGCTAAGTAACGTCACAAGAAATTAAATGTGGCACCCTCTAGAGGGCACGAAGTCAAGAACAAGAAAAGGATAAACATTTTTTTCCTTTTAAGGTAGGGAACCCTAAAAATGTTTCATGGCGCGGTGTATACCTGTGTGCAGCATGTGGTTCATATCCCGCATCATCTCCTGCGGACGCAGCGGGTCCAGCTGCCAGCACTGCCGCATCAGCGGCCACACCTCGCTAGGACATCGCGTCGGACGTAGCAGTCGGTCACCCATCTCGTAGCTCTGGAGTTAAATACCAGCAAATATTTACTTACAATGATGATTGGGATGATTGGGAGCGCAACAACATGTAGTGTTCCAACCTCACCTGAAAGTGGTCATACTGCTAGATAACGGACGAGGCGACGGCGACCGACTCATGGCGGGATATCCATCACAAACACGTAGGTAACCAAATACAACAGGCCGGTGTCGGGCAGCAGCGACACTGGTGCGAGTAGCTACGCACTAATCGCAGTGCGTAGCTACCGCCTGCTCAGCGTGGCAATAGGCATGACGACAGTATTTTTTTAGGGGAAAATACATATTAAAACATTAACACAAACATTAAAATACTGCAATCTGCCATTTTGATTGAAACACCAATCACAGCGCACGACGTCACGCTTAGGTCCTCTTATATGAGGTTTTCTTGAAATTGATATTAATTTTTGGAAAACCCATGTGTACTGTGTCACAGATTATATAATAGTTACTACGTTAAGACGCCATGACACATGTGTGCTGTTTTCACGCACTATTGAAAAAATATTAGAAAAATTGCTTTAAACTTCGTTAAACTAAGTTATTACCGAAATAAAGGCTTTTTCGTGAATATTAAATGTGTTCCCACATTACGGAAGAGGTTTTCAAAATCTTTCGTCACGCCTATTATGAGCAAAACCTCCAATGGGATTTCGGTTGTAAAATCGGAGAGGCATATGTAGCAGTGGACAAGTATAGGCTGATGATGATGATTTACTTACAGTTTTAGTGATATAAGGTCGTTATGTCGATTCTCTAGGTTTCGAGAATATCCTATTTTCAACCCAAGGAGCTTCAACTACTAGATCCCGTTTAAAATATCTTCGGAATTCTAAGATCAAAAACGCGATATTGCTGTCTTAGCTCCTAAAAGATGAGCATCGGATTTGCTCGAAACCTAGGTCGAGAACTAGGACAAATTGCAAAATGAGAACTAATTTTCAGTAGTTAAACAAATCCAAAAATACAGATAATATCTGAATAACTTTTGTTCAATTTTTTTTAAATATTTACTGTCTTATCGAGATTGATCAGTAGCTTAAAACGCACGTTTTTTTATGAATTAAAGCGATAATAAAAAATGGCTTACTCTTGCAGTGAGAACAGGGTTTGTTTCTGTAGGGGACTGCCCGTATGAGAAGACTTCCCACAGCGTGGTAGCAAACGCCCATATGTCGCCTACTACAGATCTCTTCGCCAAGCTCATGTCTGAGAAAAACTGCACGGGCATCCAGTGTACACTGAAATACAAAAAATAATATATAATATAATTGTAACGTATAATATAACTGTTCGTCTGTCCAGCAGACATTGGAATTCTTAATTATCATATAATTGTAAAATTTGCACACCAGTCTTGGCAAAATACGGACATAGAACTAATCATTTTATTGTTACTATCTTTACCTTATAACCCGTGTTTTATGCAAATAAAATATCTGAAACTGAATAAAAAGAGAATTTTAAAACAAGTTGTCTGAGACTTATTTTAAATAGTTTACAAAGAAAAGAGATGAAAATAAAATACACAGTTTGACCGAGATCCGGTCCGCCTCAATGGACGCACGCAGTAGTCTTCTACAACGGATGCAGCCGTGGACGTTGCCAAGTTTCAGACAAATCCAACACAGCACACAGCGAGCCAATTACATAATATAACTAAAATTAATAATGAAACTCACTCATTATGTGTATAGTTGCGTAACGTCGGACCGGACAGTTTGACCGAGATCCGGTCCGCCTCAATGGACGCCAGCAGTAGTCTTCTACAACGGATGTAGCCGTGGACGACGCCCGCTTCTGACAAGTCCCACAGCGCGCGAGCCAATCCAGCGGCCACTTTCTTGAGATGAAGCGGCTTTACTTTGTCTTCATGCTCTCTGTTTAGTATAAACAAAAAAAGTGTATGTGTCAGCTCCGACGCACGACTGGAGTTTACTCCTTAAGAATTATTATTAATGTGGAGGTCAAAGTCAAAGTCACGGTCAAGGTCAAGGGGGAAATATGAAAATAATTTCCTAAGGAGTAAGCTCCAGTGTACTTTGTACATACACACATACATAATCTCGAAGTGAAAGGTGCGCAAAGTACGTTGCGCAAAGGAACGTTACGCCTCACTTTTTTTTTTTATCTACAAATTATTAGGATCTTTTGCCAAATAACGCTCGATTTTACTCCTTATAAAATTTTTATCATCATCATCATCAGCCTGTGTCAGTCCACTGCTGGACGTAGACCTCTCCTAAAATGTTCATACCGCGGGCTAAGAATGAAAATCGTTTCTTAAGGAGTAGTTAACTCCAAAAATACTTGTAGTAATGTCATCTTTAGGAGAGACGCTTTTTTTTATCTTATAGGCTAGCGTTTGACCACTATCTCACCTGTTGGTAAGTGATGATGCGGTCGAAGATGGTAAGCACGCTAGGCCTAGAATGGGAACTGGCTCTCAAGGATAGCTGCCGGAACACATTAGATGTTTGGCGACAGAATTTTCAAACTTGAGGGTGGTAGCTGGCCAGGCGGACACTAGATAGTGTCATAGAAAAGATAAAAATACTACGTATAGAACGGACACTCTGTTCCCTCCACCAATTCCGGGCTTCCTCACCCCGCCACCGATTTTGATTTGTCGAGGCGTCAGTCTGAGCAATGACGCTACACGCGTACGGCTACAGAACAATAGGTACTACTCTCGAGGAGAAGAACATCAACTTCATACATTTATGTTAAGACCAGTAGTTCAAATTTACGTAGGTTCTTATTATGTAGGTATATTATAAATACTTATATACCTACCTATATATTCGTATTTTAGAATTCATTTTCATAGTTATGTCGTTTATTGCTGGTACGTTCGAACCAGGTACTGAATTGAACCACGAACAAGTCAATTTGGTCCGACTGATGGGATCGCACACTCGTTTGTTCGCACTTCATGTTTGTTTATTAACCGAGACGAGAGTAACATTAGTGATTATTGTAATCGTAAATCGTAATTACCTATTATGTTAATGTGTAAATGGAATAATACTTTCGTGTAGCGTAATCTAATATTGTATAATGTAGTGAAATGTGAGTGAGATAATGACCTACTCGGTTGTGTGTTGGATATTTCTACGTACCTACCTACCTACTTCGCAATTGAGTTGCAAGTGTTGTGATTTAATGTTTCTGTAGACGATGGTTTACGAAATAGCGACTGATATTTTTAGTGTTAAAAGCTTTTTGGGTAAGTGTACTAAAAATATTCATACGGTCAGTACGTAGTACGTATGTACGAAGTAACTATTATATTATAATCTGTGATACGGTGATTACAGGCGACAACCTTAGACATCACGCACACAAATGCACGTATAGAAAAACGACATGTGTGTAGTGTCTGTGTCGGTGTCACAGTGTCGGTCGTTAAAACGCTAGTTTGTATGGAGATTTAGTCGAGCGTCAGGGGTGTGATAGTGTCCTACCACCATACGGGGGTTGTTGGTTTCTTTACGATGTTTTCCTTCACCGGAGGGCCACTGTGAGAAGCGCACATACATTTTTCTATAGAATAATTCATTGGTGCACGGCGGTTTGAACTCGGTACCACGGCATCAAAGCCGACCGTTCTCCCGATTACGCCACCGGACCCTCAACTGATGGGGACGCAGGAAGCGCGCGTAATCTCAGAAATTTAATATGTGGTCTAAACTTATCGCAGAGATAACTTTTAATTTTTTTATTGCTGATAGGCAAGCATTTGACCACTATCTCATCTGGTGGAAAGTGACGATGTGATCGAGGGTGTAGTATGCTTGCCTCTACTAGAAGATACCTGTTTACTCTTGATTTGAAGAGACCCAACTTATCCATTCCTTTGCGGTTCGGATTACAAAAGTAGAACCAAATCGTTTAGTGCGGATTGCTGGGATATCCACCATGTAAGGATGCCGTTGTTTAGTTTGCCTTGTTGTCGGATAGTAAAAGGGGGAAGAAGGTATCAAATTGTGTAATTCCATCGCACACTCACCGAAATGTATCTTGTAGAACACAGATAAACTAGCAACTCTACGCCGATGCTCGAAGCTCTGAAGCTTGTTTTTTGTAGTTTCAGTTTCGCCAATTAGAACTTTGCTTGTTTAGCGATAGAATCCAGAGCCTCCAGCTGATATTTAGCCGAGCCTTCCCAGAGATGGCAGCAGTATTCCATGCAAGATCGGACTTGTGCTTGGTACAGACTTCGAAGCTGTCCCTGCGTGAAATACCGCCTTACTTTTCTGAGAACGCCAAGCTTTTTAGCGGCTAGTTTAGCTTTGGACTCTATGTAGGAGCCGAAGTTGAGCTTGGTAGTTACAGTCCGGCAAGTATAACTTGGCGTGCCTGTGCGCCACTGTGCTTTTACTTTGTACTTTGATAACAGTTTCTCTTAAACCACTTTTAATTACTTTTGGCATTATTGAACTATTTTAATGTAGCAGATTTATCAACAATAATATCGCGGTAATCTCTCAAACGTCAAACTCACAGTTTCAATTAAAAGAATTAGTTCCAAAATCCACCACCGCCAAGTTATACTTGTGGCACTGTAATGTAACTCCTAGCAGCTCTAGGTGGTTTGTAACAGGCAACGGTTCATTTCGGAATGTTAGAGACAGGGTAAAAGGGCTCCGTTTAGCGGTGAACAAACACGCCTGGGTCTTAGATACATTGAATTTGACCAAGTTAGCATCGCCCCAATCGGAGACTGCCTGAAGTGTCAAATTCATGCGATCAATCATGGCTTTTCTTAGAGACTGGATCTTAGCACTACCAGCTCGTGAATCAGATATATCTCTCTACGACGGTGATGTCGTCTGCATACCCAAAGGTGCCGGGTTTAAACAGATCGTTAATGTGCAGCAAAAAAAGTATCGCAGAGAGAACAGACCCTTGAGGTACCCCAGCATTAACTTACTTATTACTTATTAACTTCGGTAATATTGCATGTATTTACGTGAAAGACGTGAGATAAAAACGTACGCTGTCTATATTTTGATGTTAGGTATATTTTACTGTAACATTGCAACTCTTTTGTGTTCTTCATTACGACAAATAATAACATAAACTGACATTCATTTTACAAGCTTTTATTTAACTTGCAATGTATGTATGTATGTATGTATGTATGTATGTATGTATGTATGTATGTATGTATGTATGTATGTATGTATGTATGTATGTATGTATGTATGTATGTATGTATGTATGTATGTATGTATGTATGTATGTATGTATGTATGTATGTTTGTAAGTATGTCACTATGTTTGTTCGGGTGGAATCTTGGAAGCTAAATTAGACCCACTTCCCGATGTCCGATTGGACTCAAATTTGGTGTACTTATGTATCTTCGGTGACAATACAATAATATGGTACCATGGAGCTGGTCTGATGATGGAGACGGAAGGTGGCCACGGCATCTCTATGATAAAACAACATAACCCCACCGAGTTTGGGTTTGATTGATTTGTCTTGAAGAGAACTTTTCACCCAGATGATATTCAGGGTCTGATGATGAAGCTGGAAGGTGGCCACGGCATCTCTGTGATAAATCAACACAACCCTACCGAGTTTGGGCTCGATTGATTCATCTTGAAGAGAACTTTTCACCCAGATGATATTCAGGGTCTGATGATGAAGCTGGAAGGTGGCCACGGCATCTCTGTGATAAATCAACGTAACTCTACCGAGTTTGGGCTCAAATTATTCGTCTTGAGGAGCACTTTACACTTAAATGATAGCCAGGATCTGATGATGAAGCTGTAAGGTGGCCATGGCATTTCTGTAATAAAGCAACATAGCCCCACCGAGTCGATTGATTTTCCTTGAAGAACACTTTACCCATAATCACATCAAATATCCCTGGAATATTTTAAAAGATCATGCCTTCTCTTAAATACTTAGGTAAGTAGGTAGGTAGTCGGTATCTATACCTACCTACTAAAAAGTTAAAAATAAATTATAAGTAAAAAATACTTTTAAAAACAAGCTTTTATCTGGGACAATGAACTAAAATGTTAAAAATAAATTCTAGTAAGTATTTGGCGTGTAGGTACTTGCCTATATTTTTAAAAGCTTGAGGCACTGAAGTATAGTAATTACCTAGCCTGAAAAACCGGTAGTGCTTCAAGCTTTTAAGAATATAGGTAAGTACCTACACGCCAAATACATACTAGAATTTATTTTTAACATTTTAGTTTATTGTCCCAGATAAAAGCTTGTTTTTAAAAATATTTTTTACTTATAATTTATTTTTAACTTTTTAGTAGGTAGGTATAGATACCGACTACCTACCTACTTACCTAAGTACTTAATTAATTTATTTACAATATTGGTGCTGATGTTGTCGGTTCATGGTAATATACTTTAAATCACAGTTTTACAATCATATAGTTTGGAATGTACTTGCGCAGAGCAACGGCGGGGTACTCGCGGGGAAGCGGGCGGCGCAGATCGCGGTCCCCAATCTCGCTTATTTTGTGCACTCGCACTTTGCGGGTCGCCGCGACAGTATAAGATCGAGTTGTAGCATCTCTACTTAGTCTGTGATCGAGTTTTAATTACGAGAATCGTTGATGACATTAATTATAATGGTGCACACTTGTCCTGTGTGACGCGAGGGAAGTTTATTCCTATAACTAAGTATCTAAATTAAAAATATTGTCTAAAATACATATTATTTGAAATGAAATGATTTTATTTCACGTGAAATACTTACACCCATATGCACTGCATAGTCGGTTCCTCAAGATTTCCTCCACTCAAATATGATTTGACTCAACCTCAAGGATAAAATCGATGTACTTTTTTTTTTAAATCCTCGACTTGAGCAAATTCCTCAGTCGAGTCGAGTAATGAACTGTCAAACTCAAGATACGTCGCGATCTACCTTAAGGTCTCCTCAAAGCTCTTTCTACGTTCTCATCAGCGCTTTCTACGTTATTTCTGAGGTTATTTCAAGTTTTAATTCATAATGAATATCGTCGCATAAAGCTGATGATGAGGAATTCCTTAGAAGATTCGATTTAGAAAAGACAATAATAAATTTCTCCCATGCAATTTTTTTACATAAGGGTTTCCTGCCCCTATTGTTCCCGTGGTGTTTAATTCATATTTGATAATTAATTCCCTTACGCACGCCTTTTCTATTTCACTAAAAACTTGCCTCCCGGCCATAATAATTTTCTCAGTGCGAAGTAGTACCGCGAAAAACGAACGAAATCAAATAATAATTCTTTTGCACTAGACGAATGACAACAGCCTAATATAATAAAACGGCCATAATTCTCTACAATTTGCCAACATAATATAAGAAATTTAATGACGTCATTTCTTCAACTTCAACTTCTTCTCAACCTCAACTCGACCTTACTGGAGGTTCCTCACTGGAGGGTGAAGCCGTAACTGAACATACTGATTTCAAGGGTGTTTTCAAGAATTCCTTGAAGTGACCTCGACTAAGGTCGTGTGGAGGGGGTCTCAAGAAAATAACTCTGCATATGGGTGTTAGAGTATAAAAAAACTTGTTTGTAAAATTATTTCCCACAAAACATAGCACATAAATGATTAAAACAAAAGCAACGAATGTTCAATTTACATCAATACTATTAATTCAATATTTATTTTGTATAAATTAATAATACCCCCTCTATACATAGTTATTTAGTAAAATTGAGTTGAAAATAAAAATGACTTCAAGCTTTGTGAAAAAAAATACTATCGGCATTATTAATATTTTGTGTGTAGGCAATTCTTCTATATAAACTAAGGTTTGTAAGTACACACGCATCGAGTCCCCCACTGGGGGACGTTTTAGTGGCGGACGTTGGGAATAAACCGCTATGATCTTGTGTGAGTCAAAGTTTAACACTACTAAGTTTATTTTATATGATACTAGCTGACCCGACGAATTTCGTACCGCGAATATAAATAAACTGTCCAAGTGCGAGTATGATCTGCACACGCATGGTTCCGATTGACCAATATTTGCCGGAAAAATACGTTTCTTGTATGGGGACCCCTTTAATTTTTAATTAATTTAGTTCTTATTATTTGATCTTGCAGCCATTGCCATACACACCATGAGTAAATTTTAAGTCTTCATCTATTAAGGGTTTTTAAGATCGAGCATAAAAAGCCTCAAAGACCGTATCTTGTATGGTGACCTCCTTTATTATTTAACTTAATTTTGTTTTTATCGCTTTTTATACACAAATAGCAAAAACGCATATATGGAAGCGCTATAATGACAACCATCAAAATATTTCAATACAATGACGAAAACTTCTGAACGGACCAACAATGACAACCATCAAAATTCAAAATATATCCGAGTAATGTGGATATATTTCAAAACCAAAATTAGCTAAATCGACCCCGCCGTTCTCGAGTTTTAGCGAGACTAACGAACAGCAATTGATATTTATATATAAGATAGGTACCTGTACTTACCTACCCTTCGCGTAGGGCTACGGCTGATAACGCGATGATAGATTATTTTTTTATGTAAAAAGGTACTGTCGTATAAATATATCTGTGAGACATTTTTTTTTTCAAAATTAATAACAATTTTTGTCTCTTAATATATCAGCTCGTAGTTTGTTTTTGACAACCTTTGCACATTTGCGGCTGATAGCGTATGTACCTACTCGGGCGGCGGTGTCGTCCGACATCAAAGGCGATTCTTAACTGTATGATTGTAAAACTGTGCTTAAAGGCATAAAAGTTTACCTGAGGTAGTCATCGAAGGGTCCGTAAGGTAGATACTCCAGCACCATGGCAGTAGGTGAACTTAACGTCACTCCATACAGTCGTACTATTGAACTGGATTGCACACACGCCCATTTGCTTGCTAGATCAACGAAATCCTGAAGGAAAAAATAGGTATATGTTTGTGAAGGGGGTATGATTTTCATACAAAAGTATAATACACAAATATGAGTAAATGGAGCAAAAACTTGAACTGCAATTACATCTTATGGTATTGTATAAGTCTTTACATGTCGTGAATTTATTTACCTACATTATTTAAATGAACAATATAAACATATTATTCAATCAATATGTTTTGTTTGAACTTGAATTTTAGTAATATTCAAAATGATTTTATCCTAATCAATCAAATTATGTAGGTAAATAAATTTAACGACATGTAAATACTTATAAAAGAACAATAGATGTGATTGCAGTCCCATTTTTGCTCTATTTACTCTTATTTATGCATTATACTTTTGTATGGAAATTATTATGGTATTTATGCATCGGACCTCCTTCCGTGAACATTGCGTTCATAATAGTTAATAGTCGGGCATATTTTTTACTATTGGCGGACTGACTGAAACTAGTATCCGAATTACAATAGCTCTTCAACACACCTAAAACGCTGTGCGTAACAACGTGTAATGTTATAAAGATATTATGGATAATTTACCTTTAAATAATCAGTAGCTTTTTCCCGCTGTAAAGTTTTGAACGCAACCTGTAGCTTTTTAGTTTCGTCGAGTCTCCAAAGAGCTTTATATGTGGTCGTTATATTTTCTGAACCTGTCTTCTCAGATCCTGCAAACATTTATACATATGAATATGTTATAAACAATTTTTAAGGCAATTTTTCTGTAAAGACACTATCGACGTCATAGTGTTTGGAAAGTACTTGTAATAAAACATACTAGCCCAAATTCGACTGTTGATTTGCCATCAGAGAGTCCCTATATATCATAAAATGAGCTCGATGGTACTATAATATTAGCACAGATTAACTTACAATCCATACAGTTAGGCAACGAATGTACTTGCGTAGAGCAACAGAAGGGTCCTTGCGGGGAGGTGGGCGGGGCAACAGGTGAGATAGTAGTCAAACGCAAGCCTATATAATATAAATATATAATAATATATATAATATAATATAATTATATATAATAAAAAAAATATTCATTCTTCGACTATATGTATTCTTACACTTACCTGTGTATAAAAGTATGTCTTTGTTGGGCAAACATCGGGGACTCTTATTATCCTTCAATATCTCCTGCAGGTCTGTCTGGTTGATCCTCACTCCTTTCTTCTGTAGCTCGCCGCATAGTAACAGTTGGGATTTGTCTGAAACAAACACGAGGTCAATGTGAAAAAGGACATCAAAAATGTCTGAACCGTGTCGGAGTCATTTGGATATCTTAACCCGTGAGTGTAAAGCCGTTTTGATTAACTATACGAGGTCAATGAACTACTAACTCATCTATATAAACCTATACTGTACATACTGGCTTGTAACTTTACATTATAAGGCAAAATGGTGTATTACCACCAAATCTATAAATGAATACGTGAACCGAAAACTTTGGATCGCTTTTTGAGAATATTGCGCATACGGAGAAGTGTGAGAATTTCCATAGTTAGTTTTAATATAGACAAGTAATTTAAGATAGACAAGTATTTGACCACTATCGCAGCTGATGTTGAGTGAGGTTGCGGTCTATCATACTTGTCTGGAGTTGAAAGATGGCACTGAGATGAGATGCTGGACAACTGACTTTAGTCCAATCCATACAGTGCAACTATGCCAACCCGTTTTCCAATGATTGAATTTTGGTCGAATTAGACCAGGGCGACTGACTACCTGCAGTCATTACAATTTCGAAAGTCCGTTTGTTTTTTGTCAGGCATAGCGATATTAAATCGGGCATACATAGGAAAAAATAACGCGGACGTAGCCGTGGTGCATCACATGTATTCGTCACTTTAACCAGATAAACGTCACCAAAGTAGCTAGTATTTACATTTGTTTACATAATCGATCACGTTAACGTAAACGCAGATTTGTATGGATTTATGTTACCTATTATGCACACTAGCCGGCGCTTTGAAATTTCCGTACAAAACTGCGTTTACTTTAAAGTGATCCGGTAAGTAAACCAATCTAAAGAAACTCGCACTAGGCACTCTGTTTCAACTGACGTAGCGATGGTAACGCCCAAAGCGAACTAGCAAAAGTCCTACCATTTAAAATAAAACTGGACAAGTGCGAGTCAGACTTTTGTCCCGCACATGGAGGGTCCCGAACGCCATCTAACTAATATCTAACAAACTTCTAACACCAACAAAGTGAACGTTAAAATAAAGGTGTTAGCAATTAATATTATTAAATATCTGGTTGACCGAGCTTTGCTCGGTATTTTTTGCTATTTATTGCAACTTAAACAGAAAAATATGACTCTTCCCGACATCTATCGGCGAATAATAATACTATTTTTTTTTTAATTAAGAGCAACTAACTACTTTAACGACACAATAACACTAAAGCTACTTCTACTCGCCAATAGATATAGGGAAGAGTCATATTTTAAGTTGATTATCGATAAAGTTGATTATTGAAAACACGAATAAAACAACATTTTCTGACAATTAATCCAAGCTAGATCGATTTATCGTCTCAGAAATCCTCTGTATACTAAATTTTATAAAAACGTTGGAGCCGATTCCGAGATTCAGATTCAGATTCCGAGATTAAGGTAAACACGATAGCGCCATCTATGAACGATTCATAGAACGCTATCGTAAAAAACACGTTTTTTTGTTTTAAACCCTTTCATTTTTAACTTTGTTCTGTTCTTAGCATTTGTTGTTACAGCGGCAACAGAAATACATCATCTGTGAAAATGTCAATCGTCTAACTATAACGGTTAATGAGATATAGCCTGGTGACAGACAGACAGAAAAATCTGAATCCTAAATCTATAAGAGGGAAATCACGTGGCGCAGCTGTTGTTTCGTTAAGCAATAAAAACAATAACAATATGAGGTAACACAATATTATTAACCTCAAAACTGGAGCTACAAACCGTTTACTATTTTCCTGTTAGTGTCGGTCAATATTGTTCCATTGAGGTAAAATAATAATAACAATAAAGTCCGTCCTTCCTTCTAAAAAAGACTGTCGTTAGCCACTTCAGCTAGCTTGTCCGCCTAGCTAGAGGATCACTGCCAATAGGCAAGATGACAAATTTTGAAAGAGTGTATTTTAATGTTCGCAATATTTATTACAAAGAATATAATATTTTGCTAAAAATAAACATCCAATATGAAACAATACAATTTACTTTTGAGGATTGAAATTAATAATAAAATATGTAATTAATAAAAATAATACAATAAGTCAGTCGGGTTTAAATTTTACTTTTTGTCTTGTTACCGATCAGAATGCGTATAATAATACATTCTTCTGTATACATAAAAAACCTGGCAAGTGCGAGTTTCGCTCGTACAGGAAGGCTTCCGTACCACCGTACAATATAAGATAGAGCAAAAAATACTGAAAACAACACGTTTATTATTTGGTTCCTTACACCTTTATTTATTCTTTTATTTTTATGAATTCTTATTATAGTGACCATGTTCAAATCGCGAGTAAACAAGTATTTTCTAGGTAAGCGTGCAACATTGTCGATCACATCGTCACTTAACACTAGGTGAGATAGTAGTCTCTTGCGTATTTGGTATTTAAAAAAATCAATTAGTGCTATGTGAACATTTCAAGTGTATATCTATAACTCTTCATAAGATCGAGCAAAAACGCCTAAACCCTACAAATCAATCCTCGTTGAAAAGCGCGTCAATTAAGAACGGGTGGATCAATGTTGTTAATTTTTATTTTAAATGTTCTTGATAATCCGAACAATGTCTGAAAATTTTTTAAAATTCATTCATCGCTGCATTTAGCTGGAGGGCGTTCTGCATTTGCCGAGCCGTGGTCTCAACTCTTGAACACGTCTACCCCAACGGTATTCGGTTCTATAACAGATGTGATCTGCGGTCTGCCCACTGACACTGCAGCTTGCAAAGGACCTTTGAGCTATGTCAATAACTTTGGTTCTCTGATGGATATGTTTATATAGTAAACATATATTAAGTAACTGTATAAATAACCTATGAATAATAGTAATAACAATACTCTCTTTATAGTTTGTCATAGAAGGAAAATTGTACATACAGTGACGTTCGCCTAAAATAAAACAACTATTTCTCAAAATCTTATTTCTGGCTCGTACTTCGTCATCATTCCTATAATTGCGCCAAGTCCAGTCCTCTAATACCGGTTGACATTACATTATCTAGCTTACATAATAATATCTTCAATATAATTGAGATTACCATAAGACATTAAGAACGAGTTTCATCGTTTCTTGATAAAGTTTTATTAGATAGTTTATCTGACAGACATAAATATTTAGTTAAGCTATAATAAAGTTCTAGTTAAACTGGCAAATGCTCCAGAAGGTTAGATTTTTTAAATTCTTTTAATTTTTATATATTTTATTTTCATTTATCTTTAATATTATAATCGTTACGTGTCAGATAGTTATTTTATTTTTTTAAAGCCTACTAGTAATATGGGTTGCACATTACTAGTAGTCTTGATAACCCCTCCAACTATGCTAAATATGCTTGTGTCTAGAGTGGGTTCACATCAATAGAGCAATGGGTGGCAATCGATCCAAGATCGGGCCATTGGGCTATTGCCGCTTTTATCTGAATCTTACACGCTATATAGAAGAGAAAAAGATCTGGCAATACATTTCCTTATAGAGCTATCAGGAATCGATGAAAGTGGCCCTAAAATAACAATAATAGCTTACCATATTCAGAAGGCGGTATACACTCGTTGAGAAATATCCTCCCTTCAGGGTTCTGATGGCAACTGACTAATCTCTCGATACTGAAGTATTCCTCTTTGTTAAATATATAGCAGTGTCCTTTGTATTCTATTCTATAGGTTTCTGTTGTACTGTAAAGGGGAAAATAGATGTTTTAAACATTAGATAAAGAAGAAGAGTTATTGAGTGGAGACTATCCCTGCTGTCACAATGCGCTGTTTACAGTGGCCCTCCGGTGAAGGAAAACGTTAAGAAACTCCCAGCAGAATACAAGTGTTGGGATAGCTTGTATTAATTTAGAACGGCCCCTGCATGGTGGTAGGACACTGTCTAGTGTCCGCCTGGCCAAGTTAGGAAATTTGTCGCCATCTAATGTGTTCAAGGCAACTGTTCTTGAGAGCCAGTTCCAATTCTAGGCCTAGAATACTACCATATTCAATCACATGGTCACTTCATCATCATCAGCCTATACTAGTCCACTACTGGACGTAGGCCTCTTCAATAGTACGCCACTGTTCACGATCCAGGGGTACTCTCATCCAGCTCTTGCCAACCTTGCGAATATCATCGCTCCACTTAGTCTGAAGACATCTTACGCTAAGTTTGACAATTCGTGGTCTCCACTCAAGTCGTTTACCCAAGCGGTAATCGGTTATTCAGCTAATATGGCCGGCCATTGCCACTTCAACTTGCTAATTCGGCGAGCTATATCGGCTCAGCGGCTGAGCGACCTTAAACTTATAAACCAGCTCAACCATAAATATCCACGTTTCAGCTCCGAATGTTATGACGGGTAGGACGCACTAATTGAAGACTTTTGTCTTTAGGCTCTGTGGGATTGACGATGTGAAGACTCAACGTAGTTTTCTATATGCTGCCCAGCCCAGCTGTATACTTCTATTAGCCACTTCCACGAAGCAATAAATACAGGTACCTAATTATTTGTCATCATATGGTATTAATTTTTATCATGTTGGTTTTCACAAGTGTCCGTAAAGAAACATCCGGAAAATGCATGTGGTACAAAAATTCCGTGTGTATTCTCTATTTATCCTTACCTACCTGTTTTTAATACAGACATCCAAATAATAAACGTTGTAGTCATCCTGACATTGTCTTAGTATGTAACAGCCGTGTTTCTTCGCTCGTTTCTCGTCTAACTTTCTATATGAGAATGCACCTCTGAAATATTAATAATTAAATTATTATAAAGCAAGTACATAACAACTAATTAAGTGAAACTGTCGAAGGTAAAAGGACCAGATTTTGGTGTTAATGTATATAAAAAGAGTAAAATACAAAATGTATGCCATATATAATAACAATATTATAAATATTATAGTATTTCTGATCTTATAATTTCATTTTTAAAGATTTGCACGCCACCAATGCAAAGTACGGATAAGGTCTTATATTGTATTTTTCGATGTTGTTATAAACCTTTATTTTATGCAAATAAATATCTGAATCTGAATAATGTTGATTACTGGCACCAAAATGTAATATCAGTCAGTGTATTACAAATCCAGTCTCATAGGGAAGCGATGGTCCGGCGCTTGAAATTTTCTTTGAAGGCAGTTACCGATTGGGGCGATGCCAATCTGGTCAAGTTCAATGCTACTAAAGCCCAGGCGTGTCTTTTCATCGCCAAATGGAGCCCATTGGTTAATACTTTCCGGGATGTGTGCGTTCTGATAAGTAACCATCTCGAGCTTCTTAGCATTTCTTTAACACCAACTCTCAATTTCGCTCAATGCTCTTATATTGACTCTAGAGCAGAGCTAGCCTCAAAAAGCTTGGCGTTTTGGCTAAGGTGATACAGTACTTCACACCGGGACATTTGCTTAATCTTTACCAAGCGCAAGTCCTGTCTATGGAGTACTGTTTTCACCTTTGGGATAGTTTTGCTAAATACCAGCTGGAGAAAGCTGGACACTGGAAGCTATTGAGAGGAGAGCCAGGAAATGCATCAGCGATAACCTACTAGTAAGCAAGCGACTCCAGAGTCTCGCGCATCGCCGCAAAGTTGCTTGTTTATCAGGTTTTTTATCGGATACTTTACGGATTTCAAAGAGTGTGCAATGGAAGCGGCAATAGCCCAATGGGTAGGGTCGAACTGGCGATCGAGAGTTCGTGAGTTCGATCCCCATCCCACTATTGACGTGAACCCACTCCAGACACAAGCATATTTAGCTTAGTTGGAGGGGTTAACAAGAATACTAGTAATATGCAACCCACATTGCGAGTAAGCTTTATTAAAAAAAAAATTTTAAAAAAATTATCATCGGAAATCCAGAGATACTAAAAGGTGAGTGTACCGACTACCCGAAGCGATTTGCTTCTTCGTTCATCATACGAACCGCCGGGGAATGGAATACCCTGCTTGAGTCTGTTTTTCCGGTTAAGTACTATATGGGGCTCTTCAAATCGCGAGTGAATAGTATCTTCTGGGTAAGCGCGCTCCATAATCGATCGCATCATCACTTAACAACAGGTGAGATAGTGCTCAAATGCTATGCTACCCAATTCAGTGTAAAAAATAATAATTTACTAGCTGTGTTTTGTTTTATGTCTAACAGACAAACACTTGACCGCTATCAAAATAAATTTAGCATTAAAATAATATTGGAATAGAATATAAACAGAAATATTCCTGTTTTCTTGGCCATGTCTGTTTTGGTTATGCCTGCGCAAAACTTAGACTAAATCAGTTAAGCCACATTAGCCGTGAAGAGGTCACAAACTGGCTTTGAAAATTATATTGGTTGTGATTAATGGTGATTCCTTACCCGACAGGTCCGTGGCATTTTATCCTGTGCAATTCTTTTAACGATGGCGTCTCGTCGTCTTTTGAGAGGTTGAATGTCCATTTCACCATTAATCTGTCCATTAAATTATATATTTTAATAAATTAAACAAGCAAGTGTAAACTATTTTTTTATTCGAATCTTGCTTTCGCATTGGAGATTGTGGAAGAAGATAAGTTCAACTTATTTCGTCATTCATCAAGCTACTACATTACTATATTGGAACTACACTTACATGGAACGAACTTCTTGCAACAATAAGACAAGCCCAATCTCCACAAGCTTTTAAAAATATGGTATTTAAACACTATGTTTCCCATAGTTGATTTTATGAACTTATTTATTCAGGTATATGTATCTATTTTTATAATATCTAATAAGTAGTTACAATGTATATGGATCTATGATATGTATTATGTTTGTGATATTTAACAGTATGAATTTTAAGTATATTTCATATATATACTTATAGCTGCACACTCCCGCAATATTATAATTTGTAAATCCAGTCCATCCAAACGTTGTCAGGTAGAGATCGCTCTAAGCGATAAGACCGCCCATTGTACTACCGATATCTTATGTTCTTCTGTTACTTTTGTTTGTTTTGTTTTCTTTGTGTGCAATAAACTATTATTCATTCATTCATTCATACATTAGATAAAAATTGAGAGAGATAACACATTCACAATACTTAATACAAAATACAGACCTGTAATATCCATCGCAAACTGATATAAACGAGGACAGCTGTTCCTCTGATTTAAACTTGAAAAAAAGAGGTGTCCCTCGTCTTGACACCTCCAATGAGAGATCACCGTTCCTTGTCAAATATATTAGCTCTTCGATAGCGCACACGTGAAACCACTAAAAATATACAAACAAGTCATTATATACATATCTAAAGATGTACTGTAAACACATCAATCGATCGTTGGTTGAAAGAGATCAGTCGATGTCGTCGATCGACAGTTCCTGCCTACCTACACTACACCATAGATTTTCAAAGTGTGGGACGCGCCCCACTAGGGAGGCGTGAAGACATCTACAGGGGGGCGCGGCTTCTAACGGCGTCCAAGCTTTCAAAATGTTCTTAAATTTTTGACGAAAAATATAACATGGTTTAAGAACTATTGGAATCGATTCCGAACAAACTACTTTCAGGTTTCGCATCTATTAGGAATAACCTTGCATAATATACCCTTATTTTATTTTACAATTGCTTGGCGAGCCCACTCGCTGCTACTTGCTGGCCCGAGGGGAGGCGTGAGCATATTCATTTTAAGCAGTAGTGAGGCGTGATACTTATAAGTTTGGAAACCCCTGCACTACACCAATCGATTGATTAATTAGAGTGGCCTCTTAGCCGCTGGGCAAAAGAAGCGTTCGTAGAAAACACAAAAAAATAAAAATAACCCCGACAGGTAAAGGTTATCATGTTTTTACAAATAATTTGGAATCGATCAGACCAGTGGATGGCAGTTGTTCTCATACCCTGATTAACTAGAAAAGAACTGATGATCATCAAAAAACTGAACATTTTTTTTCTTGTAAATCAAATTCGTTTGGGAGCTACGATGTCACAGATAGACACACGGATATACAGATATATACGTCAAACGTATATCACCCTCCTTTTGCATCTGGGTTAAAAAATAAAAGATAAGCCGACGATATTTTTTCTATATCTGAAAAACTGGCGTTTGACCACAATCTCTCCTGGTGGTAAGCTATAATGTGGTCGAAAATGACAAATACTTACCCTAGGCCTAGAAATCCTAGAATGGTCTGACTGTGTGCGGCCGGAAAACGCTGCCATAACCTTACGGTTATGGCAGCATTTTTTTCTCCTTGCTGGTAAGCAACTGTTTAGTAGCAGGTCAGGAAAAACAGCTATATAATGCTCCTACCACCAGTGGACGAACACCCAGAAGACAAACTATTTATCTTTTACGCCTACGGGCTGACCGATATAACAGAAGTGGCAGGAATGGAATGCATGAGCGCCTCCACAGGCGGAGACAAATAAGTATATATATAAGTACCTCAATATAATAGTTAAGGATTAGGAAGGCCTTTACCCGGATCATTAATTTAAAAAACTTAAACTGAAAATATTTAGCAATATGAGGATTCGTTATGACTAGAAACGCGATAAACATGGATCTACTTTCTTATCTTCTTGTCATGTTCACCCAACGGTTTTTAGCCGCTAGTGATAATACGACCCTCGTACCTATACCTATTCTAAATTAGATGTGTTCTATGTAATCCGGTACGCACCTATTTGGTGCCAATACTGTGTTTTGATATCTTAGAAGATATCTTACCTCTCTTTTCAGCGTGTTGTACAGTCTTATCCCCGGTTGGTGTGGGTGAAAGGGCGCTACAACAACCTTCACGGGCGTCACGTCACTACCGTTCTGCCATAGAACGTTCTCGTACTCTTCTGCTAAGTAATTAGGCGCTAGGGCATATAGCTTCTGGAGGTATAGATTTTTCACGTAGCTGTAATGAAAAATTGCAATGTTTGACCGCGGTGATAATTGTGCTTGTCAGCTTGTCTATGTCTGTGAATGGAGGCTTCACAGCTTCACTTTACACAAAAATAAAGGATGTTACAGGTACAAATGCTTGATTATAATAGCTGCTCAGATACGTTAAACAGATATACAGACTAAAAATTGTGCTAAGACTTAATTGAATATATTCTAGCTTGAGCTCAGTGAAGTGTCTTGGAAGAGACCACGTCCAGCAGTAGACTGACACCATCTGATTATTATGATGATGATTCTAGCCTGAAGAGAGGTGAAGAGAGGGAAAGACATAGACAAAGTAACATTAGGTAGAAACTATGCTTGTCGTCATTTAAGGTCATATTTCCGTTCTTCAATACTTTGTTCTAGATACAATCTCCATTTAGTAAAACCTTAGGCTGACCTTTAGCATCGACACTTTATCTATTAGTCTTGGAGATACTAAATTACACATATCATCGGTTCGGATGTCTATAGCTAAAATGTTACTTTGTTAATTTCTCGACACTGTGGTTAAACTGCTCCACTAAGGCTTCGTTTATATAAACGCAGCACGATGCGTGTAGCCTGCTCTCAGCGCGCTTCCATACGCGAACAAACAAACAATGTGTAATCCTCAATGGGCCTCTGATAGCCCATTCACATCTCTCATCTCACATCTGGAATTTGATGCGAAATTATGGAACCGTAAAACCAAAAATGATGAATCGCATCAATCTGCAGTTTTGAGCGGATGCCGCATGTAGCATACCGGATGAGGGGCGCTAACGCTCGACGCATCGCGCCTCCATAACCGGGGCTTAAGATTATCAAGATACAAATAGCATACCTATTAGATAAATGCACACGTAACAGGAACATTTCAGGATGGCATCGATCGTAAACAAAACAGTGTATTTTTTAGTAACCGGCATTTCTTCTTTATTTTGATATATATCTCTCTAGATATCTCTTTGAACATTGATGATGATTCATTACGATATTGAAATTCATAACAGTGGTCGAAAACCACATATTTATCTGGGAAATTCATCTTTGAATGCGGGAAATACCGAAGATGAAAACTACTCAACGGTGTATTTCACTAATATTATATTAATATTTGTGCTATCATATATCGATTACATCTCGATTGCCGGCATTTTGTACGTCACTGATAATCAGTGATCACCCTCAGAGTCACCTGAGACCAACAAAGATTTGAAAGCCTTGGTGGCTGATCGCAGCATGTATCTTTATTAATACTTACTACTAGTAAATAAAGTTAACAAAGTAAAACAGAATAAAGTTAGATATTGAAGGGGGTTCCCATACAAGAAACGTGTTTTTTTTTTTAATTTTTCCTGGCGCTGTTCGCTCGATTTTATGAACTGTAATAGACACTTGACATTTTCACACAGTTGTCAAATTACTCATCATAATATTATGGTAGCTTTGACAACAAAACAATAACATTGAAATGTTAATCAAAGTTATGGGGTGTATACAGTCAGTATATATTATGTTACTCTTTGGGTGTATACAAGGAACGTGATTTTTTCAGTATTTTTAGCTCGATCTTATAAAATATTGTAGTGTGGTACAGGAACCCTACGAGTGCGAGTTCAACGTGCACTTGGCTAGTTTATTACCATAAATAAGCATTGTGAATACAGTATTCAAGTCAATGGTTTTGTTATGTCACAATTTTGATTAAACTGGCTTCCACATAAAAGATAGATACATGCTACTCTGGAGTTTTTTTGGAATTTAGAAGACAAACAATTCCACCATACATTATTTTCGTGCAATTCTAACGGTTAATGCAGCGCACGCCAAAATAGCTTTCAGACGGTAGGAGCTTTGTCCACAAACTTGAGAAATAATCTTTACATATTATAGCCTATGTGCTATTCTGATGTATAAACTATAACATTATAAAGTTTCATCAATATCCGTAGAGTAGTTTTTGCGTGTGCCTTCACGCAAAATCCATCCATACTTACATTCATCCATCCATCTTCACAAACTTTGGCATTTATAATATTAGTAGGATAGTAGGATTATTAGATCGCCTCCTATATTCTCTATCACAAACAAATAATTCGCATAATCTTAATTTTCACATCTGTATTTGACTCTCGCGCGCCCTAATTCGACACACGGCACACCACACCACTTTGTACTTCGACACGAAAAGCAAAAATAAATTAAGATAGTTTTAAAACTAAAACAACCGACTTCCATGCCGGGCGATTTAGTTTCAGTAGAAAGTTTGAGACGTTTATCGTCATATCTCTGGGGATACTTACCAAATCTCGATAAAATTACAATGGGACCACCTCGGAAATGTACCCGATTAAAAAAAGAATCATCAGAATCGGTTCACAATTGACGGAGTAATCGCGTAACATACATACAAAAAAAAACATACAGACGAATTGAGAACCTCCTCCTTTTTGGAAGTCGGTTAAAAAGGTTGTTCTACCCCAAACGGACTCACAAAAGTTACACACCATACTATAGATATGAATAATTAAACATACTAGACTAGGTAATATGTAAACCTTAAATACTTACTTGATATTGTGTCCAACCGCGCAGAGATTCGGGAGGAAATCGTGGGCGTGTTTCTTGGGAAAGGGACCGTGCTGTCTCACGATCACCTTTGGTACGTATTTCTTATAGTTTCTCACCACATCTTTAAGTGATAACTTCTCTTCAGCTACAGCGCGGGTCCTAGAAAAGAAAATTACTCATAAATTGTTACTTTCATCATAATCTATCTCTAGTAACTAAACAATACAACCTTGTATCGGCAGATAACGAAGCACTGTAAAGCTTTACAGTTCACATCCTTCAGAAAGTTTTTTTTTATTAATATATTCTTGACCTTAGATACAAAAACTTGACCGCGGTCTCACCTGATGTTAAGTTAACATACGGTCTACTAAGATGGAATCGGAAGGCGGCAGTGAGAAGAGGCGTCGCACAAATGACTTAAGTCCATTCCACATTAACGTAATAATCCCAACCGATCTTTTGGACTGGCTAGCACCAAACATTATTTCGAAACTCGACTGAAAACGAGTGGCGACATGTATTTGTCTGGTAAGTAAATGGTTTGAACCACGATCGACCACCACAACCTACTAACAGTGGTCGCCCATTTAGCAACATCCAGGGAGCACGTGCGATCAATGAAGGTCTAAGTATACGGACGCAGGATGGCACCAATCACCAGGACGTTTTTACAAAAGATACATAGGTATCTTTTGTACCTTTCTTAGACCTTCATTGACCGCACGTGCTCCCTGGATGTTGCTAAATGGGCGACCACTGTTAGTAGGTTGTGGTGGTCGATCGTGGTTCAAACCATTTACTTATAAGAAGCAAAATTATATCTAAATTTAAAATTTCATCATTCACAATCGTGAGAAAAACAACACACGGAATGTTCAGTACCTATATCAATAATTCTATTACTAAGCTTTGTTGCTTCTTGTCTTGGTGCTCAAACGCAACGCAAGATTTCATTTATTTTTATCATCGACGCTCTAGTGACTAGTCTAGTCTGGGTTTTTTAAATCGCATTTCACAAAAAATTACAACATTGCTAAAACAAAATTGTTTTCCCGAGAAAAGCAGAACAAAATAGTCTTGTATCTCTAGTGGATTCAGTTATCCTCATACTGTCTTCTTACAAAAAAAACTATGTTATGTACTCGTTTAGTAACCACCTTGTAAAATGCGAGTCGTCGCAGACTTGATATGCTTGCTCGACTGAAAACTCTGTGTAAAACACTGCGTCATGAAATAAAAGAAGAATAAACTGGCCAAGCGCAAGTCGGACTCGCACTCGTAGGGGAACCCTACGAGTGCGAGTCCGACTAACCGGTACCACAGTTCAAGTATTAAGTATTCCATAACTATGATTTTTCGCAACTACAAAATTAACTTTGTTTTTCATAGTGTTTGTATGTGTGTAAAAACAAAGTTATCTTTGCGGTCGCCATATCTCTAAAACTGCTGACTGTATCTCGTTCAAACCAATTTTCGTTATTAGTTTTTATCGAGATCTACAGCATATATATTTTTTTTATTTTTCAATTCCATACTTTAAATGTTAGAGGGGGGCGGACACACATTTTACCACTTTAGACGCACCTATCTTTCAAATGATTGACTTTGAGAAAAAATGATTTTAGGAACCTCAATGTCATTTTTAAAGACCTATCCATAGACACCACACACGTATAGGTTTGAATAAAAAAATTTTTTTGCTTCAGTTCCATGTATGGGATGCTCCCCCTTAAACTTTTATATTTTTTATTTTTGTATAAAAATCGGAAAGCGGTTTACAGAATACATCTACCTACCAAGTTTCAATTATGTAGTCCTAACAGTTTCGGAATAAAATGGCTGTGACATACGGACGGACGGACAGACAGACATGACCCTAAAAACTAAGGCCAAATATACGCACGCATAGTTTTAAAAAGAATATCAAACACTATTATTTATTTTTCATCCCATCTATTCGAAAAGTGATGGTTTGTTCCTCGATAAGTGCGCGCAAAATAGGTCTTTTCCGCTCTAGGGCGGGAAAGTAATTTTTGAATTTTTGGCTTTGACTGTTCTTATATAGTGCTATGTCTAAGGAGGTTCAATAATAATATTGTACGGAAAAAGTTACTGTCCTACTAAAACGAGAGCGGGCGGCGTTAATGAAATTAAAAAAAATCCGCAACGTCATATAGACGGGGAAACATATTTTTAAAAAAAATTAAGCGCGTAAAGTAGCACAATACACATATATTGTAGTGGCCAAGAAGAAGAAAATAAAGCGCTAGAATTATCTAGCATTTTTAGTCTGTGGTCCAGAGACTGTCACAGGGTTGGATTTCGTAGTATAATTATACAATTTGTACCATTATTTCATGATTTGTAGTATGTAGTATCGTAATGTCAGTATACTACGCCAAAATACCATAATTTTATCTACCGACCAATTTGTATTACTTTACTTGAGTCGACAGTGAATTTTTGCTTAATTATCATTAAAACTATTTGTTTTCTTGGATCAGAGTATCCCTAATCACTATCACTAATAAAATAACAATGTTTCTATAGTAATGAGTGTAGTCATTTTTTATACCTAGTAATAATATGACACTTTATATTATTTGAATAGTTAAACAAAATTTGCCTACGAATGTAATTTCATTTCAATCCAAAACAAAAACGACAAAAAACGTAACGTAGTATAATTTTAGACCAAGTAGTATAATTATACTACTTGGTCTAAAGTTATACTACCGACCCTTATAGACCATAGTTTTTTGATAGTCTGATTCCAACCCTGGACTGTCATAATATAACACATACCATTAACCATGGAGTAGGAAATACATATAGACATGGGAGGTGCCGCGATACATTTGCTTGTATGGATTACTTAAAAAAAAAGTGCCTAGAAGTCATAATGGAACCTAAAATGACTGCCATTGATTGTCCATTGGTCCATTGATGACCTTGATTGACACAATCCTAGCAATGGACCAATGGACAATTAATGGCATACGTTTAAGGTTTAGATATGCACCTTTTTTTTGTAGGTATTTCATGTCCTTATGTATAATATGTCAATGAGATAAGAGTAAAATGTTAATCGGGTGAAAACTGCAAAAGGTGCGAATTTTTTATCGGAAACTGTATGTATTTATTGGTTTATTACGTTTGTTAGTCAGCGTCTTTTACAATATTATGCTCTTGAATTGCTATTTTATAGAGCCATTTATTTATTCTCTTTTCTCATAGAGGGAGATGAAAAGCAGAGTGTAAAACTCGGCTGCAATATTATTTTCTCACGGCCGACGTACTTTAAATCCCTCGCTACGCTCAGGATTCTACTTTAGAATCTACTCTAGAATCCTTCGCTTCGCTCTGAATTCAAAAGGAACCCTAAAAACAATGTCATAGATATCTGTAGCAAATCACTGGGTAATTGAGCATTTAAGGCGCCGTCCGTTCCTTGTAAAGGGAAATTATACATTTATAGTCCATTGTTTTAATGGCTGCTGGGTCATTATATAATCCGATAATTTATTTTGACGAGCATGGAACTACTTTTTATTCTGTTCACACCTAGTTGTCACTGATTCAGTGATATGAAGTGGTCGGAAGTACATAATTTGTTAGGTACTAATGTATGCACTGTGGACGATTTATGATACAAAGATCGACAAAAATCCGAATCAAAATAGCAACAACAGGAAAATTAAAATCAAACTTAGGACTCACGCTTTAACGTTGCTATTTCTTCGAATGGTGTAATAATTTATGTGCATGATACTAATAACATTAAAAATCAATAGATCAGCCACCAGGGGAACAGGAAAATTATATTCTGTGCTACATTTTTTTTATTTGAGACAGGTTTATAACTGAGAATGTTTTGAAGAACTATTCGATTTAATTCCCGATTTTAGCATCGCAGCTCTCGTAATAGACAACATGGAACACTGTCATCCTCATATTTATTATAGAGACTTGAACTTCGCATATAAGGGAGAAATGTTGAACGAGCTCTCGTCTGCTATTTTCCCGCAGAACTATAACATGGTGGAGTCCTTCAGAAGGGGCGTTAAAGGAATCTTGACAGATCGGCAACGCATAAGTGACGACACCCTTAATGCTGCAAATATTCAAACGCAACAGGGATCCCCCCAGGTGGGCCATTTGCTTATTTGCTACCTACTTACATCATAAAAAAATAAAGCTGGCAATCAGTAATTTTTTTGGGAAAAGTGCTGTAGCGAAGGTGGTACATTCCCCAAAAAGTGTAGATAACGGTGACGGATGAGACAAAGCCCTTTCATCTGGTTTTCCTTGTAAGAGCTAGGCATGTACGACCAAACTATATGCTGGTTCAATCAACCACAGCAATATCAATACTATAATTAAACTATTATAAACACATTACACATGAATATTTTCCATTCAACTCTGTTCGCTATTTTTTTCTGTATAATCTTAATCCAGACTAATATTATAAAGAGAAAACGTTTTTAAACGAGTTCACCTTTTGAAATGTTTAATCACGAGGCAAGAGCATTAGTTTCAATATCGCGGAAAATATCGTTTGCGCGATGCAGGATCTCATACATTTAGGGGATATTTAAAGGAGAGCTATTAAAATCTACACTAGCGCCATCTCTGGGTTTTTTTTGTCCTTACTATTAAATGCGAAAGTATCTGTCTGTCTGTCTGTCCCGCTTTCACGCCAAAACTACTGAACCGATTTAAATTAAATTTGGTACACAGATAGTCTAGAGCCTAAGAAAGGACATAGGCTACTTTTTAATGCGAAAAGAGGGTTGTAAGGGGTTGAAAGGGAGGATGAAAAATTGTATGAAAGTATTGTCATTTTTAAAGCTAGAAACTTGAAACTTATTTTTTAGACTTTTGTTATAATATAAATAAATTTGACATTCAAAGTTTGTAAAAGTTTTACCCTCAAGGGTGTAAAATAACAATAGGGGATGAAAGTTTGTATGGAAATATGTAAGGTTTATGTGAATGTTCTACTGAACCGATTTAAATGAAATTTAGTTCACAGATAGTCTAGAGCCTGAGAAAGGACACATTCTACTTTTTAATGCGAAAAGTGGGGTTGTAAGGGGTTGAATGGGGGGATGAAAAGTTGTATGGAAGTATCGTCATTTTTAAAGCTAGAAGCTTGAAACTTATTTTTTTGGCTGTGGTTTCGATATATATATATATGACATTCAAGGTTTGTGAGGGGGAGTGGCGGGGGGTAGGGGGAGTTGAGGGGGAGGGGAGGGGAGGGGGAGAGGAGGTGGTGGGGAGGGGGGGAGGTGGAAATGAGGGGAAGGGGGAGGGGAGGGTATGTGAGGGGAGGAGGGAAGGGGGGGATTAGCGTGGCGTGGTACGGCGCGGAGTAGTTGGGATACGTATGTGTCATATTTGTAAATGCTACCCAAAGACACTATTCCACGCGGACGAAGTCGCGGGCACAGCTAGTATCTTATAGGCTAGCGTTTGACCACTATCGTACCTACTTTTTTACGCAAGCGAAGCACAGCTTATGTTTACATAGTGTAAAATAAAGTCATTTCCCGCGTCTGTACGCTTAGATCTTTAAAACTACGCAACGGATTTTAATGCTGTTTTCAGCAATGCATAGTGATTCAAGAGTAATGTTTATAAACTAAAACCCGACTACTGAAATATCACGCTCTAAAAAGTATGAAACAAGAAAATATTCTCATCTGAAATCGCTATGTACAAACTATTCAATATGTATCGTTCATTATATAAAAAACTTACTTTTAATAAATGTTTTATCGTATTTTATACATATTTTATACATATTCTTAGTGGTGTTCAGTGGATACCCGTGGTCGTATGCTACTTTTCAGAATGTATTGTAGTAGCCTATGTCCTTTCTCAGGCTCTAGACTATCTGTGTACCAAATTTCATTTAAATCGGTTCAGTAGTTTTGGCATTAAAGCCATACAAACAGACAGACAGAGTTACTTTCGCATTTATAATATTAGTAAGGATAAATAAAACCCAGAGATGGCGCTAGCGTAGATTTTAGTAGCTCTCCTTTAAATATTGCCTAAATGTATGAGATCCTGCATCGCGCAAACGATATTTTCCGTGACATTGAAACCGATGCACTTGCTTCGTTATTAGACATCTCAAAAGTTGAACTCGTTTAAAAACGTTTTCTCTTTATAATATTAGTCTGGATTAAAAAGGTACATGTACGTTTAAATTTTATTTGTCCTAATTTTTAGGGTTCCTTACCTCAAAAGGAAAACAGGAATCCTTATAAGATCACTTTGTTGTCCGTTTGTGTGTCTGTCTATCCATCCGTCTGTCAATACCCTTTTTCTCAGGAATGCGTAGAGATATCTAATTGAAACTTATATCAAATACTCTTTTCTACTACGGTCTATTTTGCCAGTGAAAAAATCAAACTTGTAAGTCAATGCAGTCAAAAAATATTACCGTTTAAGTCGCATATTTTCGCATATTTTGCGATTTCACTAGGGAATCAAAACCTACTTCCTGTTGATCTAGAATCATGAAATTTGGCAAGAAGCAAGGTCTTGAAGCACTTATATAGGAATAAATCTGAAAACCGTATACATGTAGCTTAATAACAAAAATAAATTGAATTTACTATTACAAACGTACTTTTTGCAGTTGGTGCAATACATTTTCTATAGATCGAACTGCAAACTTAAGTTTTTCCTTAACCTAATTTGACAAATTTGTACGGAAGGCTCGGTGAGCGAGTCCATCTCGCACTTGGCCGGATTTTTAATATTTTTTATTAACCCATGAATGAGATAAACAAAACAAATCCAAAAATATTCAATATGGTAAAGCCATTATCAAGTTTTGGCGAGACTAACACACGGCAGTTTATTTTCATCCTAATCCTAACTAATATTATAAATGCGAAAGTAACTCTGTCTGTCTGTCTGTGTCACTTTCACGCCAAAACCACTGAACCGATTTAAATGAAATTTGGTACACAGATAGTCTAGAGCCTGAGAATGGACATAGGCTACTTTTTAATGCGAAAAGAGGGTTGTAAGGGGTTGAAAAGGGGGATGAAAAGTTGTATTGAAGGATCGTCATTTTTAGAGATAGAAGCTTGAACCTTATTTTGTAGGCTGTTGATTCGATATAAATTAATTTATATTAATTTCATTCAAAGTTTGTGAGGGGGAAGGGGGAGGGAGAAGGGGAAGGGGGAATGAGGGGAGGGGAGGGAGGGTGGAAGTGAGGGGAAGGGGAAGGGGGAGAGGGATAGGTGAGGAAAAGGGGAGGGGATGTGGAGTGGGGGAGGGGGAGGGGGAGAGGGAAGTGAGGAGAAAGGTGGTGGAGGGAAGAGAGAGGGGGAAGGGAAGGGGAGGGAGAGGGGAGGGGGATTTGCGCGGCGTGGTACGGTGCGGTGTAGGTGGGATACGCATGTCTTATTTGTAAAATAATTAGCCTAAATATTTAAAAATGCTACCCAAAGACACTATTCCACGCGGACGAAGTCGCGGGCACAGCTAGAGTCTTTATATTAATAAAGAGAATAATAGAATAAACAAATAGATAATAAATCATCTTAAGAAACATTAGGAATATTTCTACAAATTTATTCTAAAGAAAAATTACTTTCGTTTTATACATATTTATTTAAATGTGTATATAATAAAAGTGGTTAACATTTAAACAATAACACTTTTTATCAAAGTGATTGTAGAGTTGAGTAATTAAATTTATGCCTATGCTATTATGACCTATCTGACTCTGTGGAAATACTAATATTACACATAGGGTGATAAGATTTAATTGAGTATTTTATCTATTCTATTGAAACTATGATGCTAATGTATGACTTACATCACATGTTGGTATTTTGCTTAATATCATTAGCTAATTCATAAATAATGGCACTCTGTATTTTACGTATGGTGTTGTTTATGATTAAAATGTAGTAAATGTGTTAATTCAATCAGGGGTATTTTTTCTTCAGAAATAATAAATGGCAGATTTTTAAATTATCTTATAAGCTAGCGATTGACCACAATCTCGCCTGGTGGTAAGCGATGATGTGGCTGAAGATGGTGAACATGCTAGGCTTAGGAAGTTCTGACTCTCAAGGGCTGTGTGCAAGTATAAATAAGGAATAGAGATTAAATGCTACTTTTACTTTAATATTATTAAATGTGAAAGTTTGCATGTTAGGTATTCTACTACACAAAATCATACATGACATACATATAGTTTATAACCTGGATTAACTTGGTGCGTGGGCTCTTTTCTGCAACTAGGCCGTATGTCGGACCTTTTTGCGTGACATGGATTAACACATAGGATACTTTTTATACACTTTTACTTACACTTTTTACTTATTGCAGGCAAAATGCAGAGCATCGCTAGTAAACTATAAAACTATACAATAGAATAGTAAAACATACTCACATATCGGTTATCCCAAGTCCGAGTAGCTCCTGTCTGTGATCAGGGTATTTAATTTCTGGTATTTTGTTCTCGTTAACGTCATTCCGTGTTTGTTGAAAATAATAGTCATATGTGGTTTCATCAAGTGTTATAAGAACGCTGACTTTCGGTACCTGCAAAGAATCAAAATATTCAGAATAATATTGTTCACAAAACAGAAAATTACTTACTTATCATGCTGCACAAGTAATATTATCAATTAGTGTTTTGAGATGTTTTGCAATGGATGATGGCAATTACGACAAATCCATTGTGATAACATTCAAATATGCAGCTATAAAATATAATAATCAAAATAGGATAACAAATACAAAACAGAGATAATAATTTCTATTATAAAATATTATGTTTCTTTGAAGTGTTTCACACTTTATATTTTTGTAAATTGTTAAACACAATCCAAAATTTCATCGTACCGACGGGACTCGAACCCGCACCCCCCGGATTACACGTCCAGGTGCTCTGCCAATTAAGCCACAGTTTGATCCATCAATACGACGAAATTAGTGGATTGCATTTGTTAACCCAATTATGCATTGGTGGCGCCATCTATGAATACTTATTACGCAAGTTAATCATTCGGAAGAAATCATTACAGTTTTCAAATCCGACGAGAGATTTTGCACTGCGTAAATCAAATATTATGTTTCTTTGAAGTTTTTCACACTTTATATTTTTGTAAACTGTTAAACACAATCCAAAATTATTATTTTTTTAACAATTCTGTTATAAAGTTAGCCAATAAATGACAACTATCACTACTACTTTATATCACTGGATTATTGTAACATTGAAACTTTAATAATTTATTTGATGGGAGTTGTTGGTACTTCAGATTAATTAAGACCCACTATTTACATCCAATTAATTAGTTAATGCGAATGAAGCTGTTTATTGGCTGGATTGCAGCAAATAGTAATTGCAGTAAAAATATATTCGGAGAATTGCCAACTGCCCTATGACTGGACTGAAGTATTCATGACACATGGATTAGCTAGAGGTTCAGAACCTCATGGTATTACTTGGGATATGCATGTTTCATAATTAACTGCATTGACACTTTCAATCAGAAGAGAAGGTGAAAGGTCTTTTTAATTCTGATTTAAATATTTTGTAATGTCTACATTACCCAGTTATATAACTGGAAAACATAAAAAAGTTTTTAATTGAAATTGACAAATGGACAGAATCTGGAATAAATAAGTAAATTTTATATTTTTTTAAAAGCTTACTAGCAATTTGGGTTGCACTTTACTAGTCTTGTTAACCCCTCCAACTAAACTAAATATGCTTGTATCTGGAGTGGGCTGACATCAATAGTGCAATAGGTGGGGATCGAACTCACAACCTCACAATTGCCAGGCCAACATTTTAGCAATAGGGAATATGCATGATTTTTTAAAATATTTTTAATTCACTGATTACATCCATTTAACACAGTAAAAAAATGAAATAATACTGAAACTGTACAAATTAAGCTAAAAAATAATAGTTTTACATTGAAAAATATGAAGTATCTAAAACGCTGCCAAATTTTCGCGCGTTTGTGACGCCACAGTGCACCGCACAGATTAAAACTTTTTATTAGAAATAGTACGTATTCGTACAACAGTGCATAGTATTTCTATAAAAAAGATTTATTCTGTGGAGACCGTGTAGTGCCCTGTGACATCACTTTCTAATTGACAAGTGGTGATGTGTTTTGCAAATTAAAATTTCCCACACTTTTTTTGGATTTTTCATATAATATTTTAACACATTTAAGAGTATTTAATTGATAAAAAAATGTTTAACAAACAATACCAGAACAATAATGATTCGAAAATAAATGATTTCAAGTAAATGTATACTACATGCATATTCGCTATTGGGCTATTGTCACTTTACTATTAATAAAATTTTAATTATTAATAAATATGGCTTTAAATCCAAAAATATGTAGGTATGATTATTGTCATGAACAAATTATTAAGTCACAGTCAATATAATAATTTAAAGATAATGTGACATTAATGACATTAGAAATGCAAATTAGTTTCCGAGATAGGTTCATCCATTAGGTTACGTTGTAGATATTTTATTACCATAACAGGTTCACACTTTTCAGAGAACAGACCTTTGTCCGTCTTAAGGAAAATTACAACTTGCAAACTCTTTTCTTCACCTTAATCTTCTAGAATATATGGTTGCAGTACAACATTTACACAAATTAATATATAAACATACTATAGTCGAGTTATATAAACTTAATAGAGCATTTACATAAGGGTCTTCAAGTCGTGAGTGAATAGGTATCTTTTGGGTAAGCATGCTACATGATTGACCGCATCGTCACTTAACATCAGGTGAGATAATGGTGAAGCGCTACCCATTTTCACATTAAAAAAAACATAGTAAAAGAAATATATAAAATGCCTGATCATGTATATACAATATATGATTTAAATTATATAATTATTTAATATAGGTATATGGTAAATATATTAAACCTAATGAAAACATTAATAAAGCTTTAAGATGAGCTGGAATTGTCACTTGAATCCTCCTTACAAAAATTAATTATTAATTTGTGAAAACACATAATAGCAAAGGCAACATTGCAACCCTAATAAGACAATATTGTGTTTAATCAATTAAACTTCTTCATAAAAATAATCATGGAGCACAAAAAATTAAATAATGCATTAGGGCATCACCAATTTAACATTTTGACCTGTCAACAGTTAAAGAAAAACAGTTCATGGAGTATAGTGATAAAATCATACGATCTGGAAATCTGACGTAGATAATTTTGTAATAAAAAATAAATAGAAAACAGTTAATCAAATTAGATAGTTATTGACAATTAAATAATATAATGATATTATTTCTAATAAAACCTATTATTATTATCGAAATATGAATGTATTAAAATTGATAAGTACACAAACTGAAAATCTATCTCTTACCTTGAAGCGAATCCTCAGTTCGTAATTTTTGGTGCTGTAGAGGACTCGGAAGTTATCTTTGAGGAAATAGTCAGAACCTTTGATTCGCAACGCAAACAACGTACGTGTGAGGGGAGATATTTTCAGCTTCTTACATAAAATTATGCATAATTCCTCGGCAGTAGTCGTGCTAGAACATCGTATAAGGATTGGCGTACGATCCGTAACCACCGACACCTTGACTGTCTCCTCGACTGATGCCATCGTGAACTTGAACCATATAAAAAACAATAGGACGCCAAGGAGATAACACTCAACTCCACATTGATAAAAACAAAGTTACGACTCCGCCTAATTCGTACATTTTGAATCACGATCACTCTTACTAAAGCACATACACGAATTTAGTATAAAATAATCGACTTTTTATGTCGTAATGTTTTCCGAAATATTATTCATTCATATATTAGTTTCTGTTCGCAGTCGCTTCGCTTCCTTGCTTCTTGCCTTGCACAGTTGCTTGCTGTTGCTTGACTTGCTTTGCTTGCACTTACTTTGACAATGACACTTGTAGAATTTTGACAGTATCAGTTATTTTTTTTATTTCATAATGGCTCCACTCAACCAGTGTCATGTATGAAAATTCAACAAGATTTTGTGAAATGAAGTAATAAAGATAGTAGAAGTGGTAAAAACGGATCTTGGGAAAGATTGGATCATCTGTATCTGAATCAGTATGGTGAACCGGTTCAGTGAAACGTTTCATTTGGAACATCGGATCACTAAGTCTATCCACGATCGGTTGGTGGCGGTGGCATCGCGAATCTAAATTATGTAGTATTTGTATTCTCTTTAAACGTAAATTCCTAATGACAATACTATTTACGATAACTGTAGTGTGTGTAATTGATATTTTTTTATTTTTCGATCCATATAAGCTGAAGTAAAATTATTGATACTAATTATATAATCGATTTCCCTGCTTCATACTTTTCAGGCTTAGAACTGTCAGTTAAATGTTATCGTTAAAGTTAAAAAATGTAAAAATATATCAGACTTAATCCAAAATATTTCTTCGAGCATTTACCAATGGAGATGTTAACGTTGTAATCCGCAAACATTTTTTTCACGGGGGACGAGGTAAACAAGCATTGCACACACACAAATCACTCACTTTACACTCACTCAACGATCCCGCACAATAGCTTGAAACACGCACACAGTATTAAAAATACAGCGTAGCTACGCACGCTCATATGGCCAATAATGGCTATATGGCCAGCAGAGGGGTACGCCTTGCATTAACATCTCCATTGGTAAATGATCGAAGAAATATTCCGAAGTAATCCGAAAACGCTGCACTGTTATGCTATTACGTTTAGTTCGTTCAAAATGTTCAAATCAATCGCACGGTGAGATCGAGTTCCGAATGATCCGTTTTTTGCCAGCAAAGTGAACCGGCTCATCGGCTCAGTTAGAAGAACCGGCTCAGTGAGACGTTTCAGTAAAGAGCTACACACGTCTAAAAGATAGGTATAAGTTACTATTTGAGTTAAATTGAAGTTAAAGTCTAATCCAAGTCATACCCTAGTAAAATTGTTTTACTGAAGATTTTTAATGGAATTTTGGTGTAAACGTAAATAGCATGTTTTTAAACATTGTGCTGTTTCCCTACACTCGCACACATTCACCGGTATATATATTTTTTTTTATGGTAAGAGGTAACAGAACAACCATGATGCTCGTCTGATGGTGAGCGATGACGTCTACCTATTACAGATACAGCGACATGCAAAATTCTGGCAGTTCAGAATGTTGCATGTCACTGCACTGCGCCTGTTACCTTGAGACATAAACATAAAGATGTTGAGTCTCGGATGCCCTGTAATTTCACTGGACACCTTGCGATTTCAACCGAAAAACATACCTATTTACGGCTGAAAATTAATTGGCAAAGTGATGGTACCGCCCCAGGCGGACTAGCAGAAGTCCTACTACTACATTATAATAGTTAATAATCCACATTTATTACACATTAAGACAAGTTTTAGAAAAATAATTAAGATAGTTTAAAAACTAAAACAACCGACGTCCATGCCCCGCGAGTCAGTTTCAGTAGCAAGTTTGAGACATTTATCGTCATATCTCTGGAGATACTTATCAGATCTCGATGAAATTACAATGGGACCACTTCGAAAACGTACCCTACCGATCACAAAAAGAATCATTTGAATCGGTTCACAATTGATGGAATAATCGCGTAACAAACACAAAAAAACATACAGACGAATTGAGAACCTTCTTCTTTTTGGAAGTCGGTTGAAAATATTACGAGAGCACACACACTTTTTTCACGTTCCCTTGGTATCCTTGATTTGCGTAGACAGAGTATATTACAATAGACTTGTCCTTAAAATAATAATAATAATATGAGTAGGATAAAACTATACAATCACTATTATGAGAGAGTGAGATGAACACCATTTTTTATATCCTTCTGTGCATATGCGATTAAACTGGTTCCAGCACTGTATGGTACCAAGTTATAGTGCACCCATTTGCTCTCACCCGCTGTCATGTATGACCCGACCAAATTACGTTGTTCATTTTATCTTATAGTTGGCATTTTAGTCGGGTTATATATCTATAGCTATTTCATTCGCAAACGCTAATGTTCTCTCTATCACCTTGTGGTTGGCAGCCATACGTACATAGAGAAAGTATATATATATATAGAATGTCGCAATAGTTTATCGGGGAAAAATGGTCGATGCGGTCGCTCTTTATTTTATATGGAGCTAAACAATTACATTTTGCATTTGTGCAATCAGAAAAATAAGAAAAAAGTAAAGAAAAGGCGGCAGTAGATGATTACTATTCATTCAACAGCAGATTAACTCGCAAACATATAAAGCAATACCGGTCCCCTACGCACGACGCCAGTCGGCCGACCACAGAATACTACATATATGTGCGGCCGACTGAAGTGTAGCCACGCAACTTCACGTAAGCGAAATTCATCGCAATAAAACCCTTTGATGTGCGCGAGTTTACGACAGTGGGGCGAAGTGTCTGTGGCTTCGCCAACACACATCGCGATAAAGCGAATGTTCGCGTTATCATAAGTAATAGTGACTCCCCGTGAGTAATAGTGTTCTGTGAACTGACCGCAACATGATCGCGGACCGCAGAACGCGGCAGGATGTCCGGCGCTTTAATCATTGAATTAATTCCAGCGCTATTTATATTAGAATTTAATTAACATATTATTTTTACTATAATAATAATACTCATTTATATATTATCTTGTGGAGAATTTTTCAGATTGGCGATATTATACTGTTTCCGGTGGTTTATTTTGCTTGTCTATAGTTTAAAAACCTATAATGTGACCAGTTGTCAGAATTTTCCCTATTATAATAGCATTTTTTTAGTTTTCAAAATATTGATTGATTAATCTATTTTTGGCGTGAATACGTCTTTGAAATTGCTTTTATAGGAAGGTAATTTTAAAAACCTTATCATGATAAAATCTTGGTGTACAGTTTTGTGTTGCAGCTTCAAATCTATCATCACTATCCAAAAGTCAAACGCACCACTGGATAGCCAAAGAATCAAAAAATGTATTGTGCTATGTAAGGACTTTGATACATCGCACGGGATGGAGAGGGAAGCACCGCCATTTTGAGGTAATTTTGCTACGTATCGAGAATTCTATTTTGTAAAAGTTTTAACTCGGAGAAGTTACGACGTGCAATCAAGTTTCAATCGTTAGCTCTCGACAAAATCGACTATAGATAAAACATTAATGTAATATTGTAAATGTGACTGTAATTAGTTGTTAAAATATTTTTTTAATTATCAAAAATATATAATGTGAGGCTATACCGGTCAAAAATTCAAATTGAAATACAAAGATCGTATACGGCTGAAAAGGGTATTTCAAAAGTAATCGAATGGTACCATTAAAACACCATATGACCGAGTCAAGCAGTGCTGGGAACGTAAAAAATGAATGCGGCCGAGCGGATCAACGACGGTGCCAGTACATCTATTTTTACAAGCTTTCATTTAACTTACTAGCTAAAAGCTGAGCTTTTTGAAGGTTCGCGTAGTTTTTCTACCTGATAATAATTTTTAAGGCAATTTTTTTATATTAAATAGGGAATCTGCCAGACACTGGCAAAAAATCTGCACCACCAACCACTCCAACAAATGCATAAAGTTTGCCATCATATGCTACTTTGCAGAATGTATTGTTTTGTTACGGTAGGTGACATACGACCACAGCTATCCTCTGAGCATCACTCACTAGAATATGTATGAAATACAATAAAATATTTATTACAAGTAAGTTGTTTATTATACACGAAACATATTGAATAGTTTGTATATAGCGATCTTAGATGAGAATATTTTTTGTTTCATTCTTTTTAGAGAGTGATTTTTCAGTAGTCGTGTTTCAGTTTTGAACTTATTTTTTTATTCAAAGTATTTTGGGGTTTTGCATAAATGTATACATACATACATGTCAAAATACTGACATTGATACATAGCGATAATCAAACACATAACCCTCCCTTTTGCTTCTGTTCGACGCCGCATGAGGTAATAATTAGTTTTCTTGACGTCAACGGGATATATCTCGCGAACACTACGCTTGACAAAAATATTATGTACTAAACCCTATCTTCATTTTAAAATCCTTATTCAATGATACCACACACGATGGGGTGGGTTGCAATGTTTTGATTAGTTCTCTACTTCGTGCCCTCTAGAGGGCGCCACATTCAATTTGTAGTGACGTCATATAGCCTTTAACCAGCAGACAAATAAGACGCGTCTAACGACACCTCATTTGTCAAATTATGATAAGTGTTTTAGAAGTTATGAGGGAACAGATGAACATACATACATACATACATACTTACATACATACATACTTACATACATACTTACATACATACTTACATACATACTTACATACATACTTACATACATACTTACGTACATACTTACATACATACATACCCACATACCGGTTAAAAACATAACCCTCCTTTTTGCTTGGCCATAGTCGGGTAAAAATAAATTCTTGTCAGTATTTTGCGGGTAGGTACTTACCTAAATATTTTTAAAAGCTAGAGGCATTACCGGTTTTACAGGTTAGGTATTTACTATACTTCTGTGAAAAATATTTTTACTTTTAATGTATTATATAGAAAACATCTGCTATTACGAGACGTGTTCATGTACAAAACACGGCCGTGTCCATGACACAGCCTTTGTACAACAGCGCCTCGTTCCAGTGTCATCTTCCCATTTCAGACAAGGACGCCCCAGATTTTTTTAAAAATATTTTATAGGTTAGCGTTTGTCCACCATCTCAGTAAAAATATTAAATAAACTGGCCAAGTGCAAGTCGGACTCGCACTAGTAGGGTTCCGTACCACACTACAGTATTTTATAAGATCGAGCAAAATCTACCACTATCATTTTTGCCAGCAAAAAATAATAATTAATAATCATTTTATTTCTTATAGCGCCATCTAACGTCTAACAAATGTGTTACGGATCGACATTTCAATATAACGACATCTATGGGACGTTTACCTAACTAAGCGTTCATAGGTGGCGTGAAATGCCGAAAAAAACACGTTTCTTGTATGGGGACCCTCTATTATTTTTAACCTTATTCTGTTTTTAGTATTTGTTGTTATAGCGGCAACAGAAATACATCATCTGTGAAAATTTCAACTATGTGACTATCACGGTTCATGAGATACAGCCTGGTGACAGACGGACAGACAGACAGACAGACAGACAGACAGACAGACAGACAGACAGACAGACGGACAGCGGAGTCTTAGTAATAGGGTCCCCGTTTTACCCTTTGGGTACGGAACCCTAAAAACTATCGCCAAACATCTAATGTGTTCCGGCAGCTATCCTTGAAAGCCAGTTCCCATTCTAGGCCTAGCGTGCTTACCATATTCGACCGCATCATCACTTACCAACAGGTGAGATAGTGTTTAAACGGTAGCCTATAATGTATTCAAAAAATACGCTGAGAGTATGGCTGTACATAAGTACAAAAAAATATTCATACGAATATTCAAATATTCTTACCTCCTTGATTTTAAATCGGTTAAAAATATATATACATATAGACATATATATATCAGTTATGGGGGGATTTTTCTTCAAAACCTGAATTTTGGAGGGATTTCGTTGGGGAGAAGTCACGACGTTCATATAGCAACACTGCAAGCAAGGCAAGCAACTGCACGAGCACGGCAGACGGCGCCATTGTTCTAGCCGTTCGTTGTCTTTGTCTTTGTTCAATTCACAAAAAAATATTTGTACAAGACAGATATCAAGCAGTATTCAAAGTACAACAATCTGTTAATATATTTTGAGGTAAGCTGCTCTTAATTTTACGTTCTTAGGATGTTTGTCTTCTTACATACAGAATTTTCTTTGATGCACGTGCAAGCTTTTGCTTTGGTTGCCAAAAGCCGGTATCAGTCTGTCTGTTTCAGGGTGTTCTCCTTCAGCCTCCTTCTTTGCAGGAAATACTTTACTTTTACATTAGATAGTGATGCTGACTTATTCAGATTTGGTTCACTGAGGGTCCTCTGAGTTTGTTTGATTCATTTATTGTAAGTTCTAATGATAAAAGAGAAGTTACCAGCTACCTGCATTTCTCTTGAAGACAGTTGAAAACTTGAAATTATTAAAACAGTTATGTATCAGCATTTCTGTACTTATTGTAAGTTCTTATTGTCAGACCATTGCGCTCTTGATAAATTGAAAGTATGACTACAAATCTTATATAGGAATGCACATGAAAGTCGTAATTAAATGGAGTAAGTAGTAGTATGTTTAGCCTACCTTCCGCTAATTTTTTTTTCTGTTTTTGCAGTTTATAATATATTCAAAGTTAAAATGGATGATGACTGGGATGATAATGCTGATGTGGTAAGTGACACCTTGGAGTATCACTAATAAATAAGCGCTTGAAAATGAACGAATGATTATTGGTGGAATTGTACAATCTAGTTCTGCCATACCCATTTATCTACTACTAGCTGTGCCGTGCGGCTTCGCCCGCTTTGAAGAGTATCCTATAGCCTATTCCATAATACTGGCTATCCCTGTGCTAAATTTCATTTAAATCGGTCCAGCGGTTTGACCGTGAAGAAGTCCCAAACAAATAAACAAACTGACTTTCGCATTTATAATATTGGTGTTGATGTATGCCACTATTTGAAGATGGAAAGACAAATGTCAGTTTGCTTAGGTCTGGCATGATGTTTAGTTTATATTATGATATTAAGTTACAGGACAAGCACGACGTTAGTGTGATGGTGTGTGATGAAATCTACCTACAAGTACTACTGTAGTAACAGTAGACCTTGCGTGCCCTTCCTTATAACCATGGAATAACAGACACTTTCCCGTTTCCCATGACTTAGCAAAGCCATTTCAGAGTTATGGCTTTTGCCAAAAAATAGAGATATAAGTTTTAGAATAACTTGTGTTACTTTGGTTCTATGAGTTTGAATCTGGTATTTACGGGTTTGTCTTGTGAAAGCTAACAGGACTGTATAGTCAGATTGGTGTAGGTAGGTAAATATTTTCTGAAAAAATTGTTACACTACACCAAACTTAAGCCCCTGTTCCCCCCTCTCTTCCTCCCTATTGCAATTTCTTTGCAACATCTTTTGTAGAATGAAGTTTTGAAGTTGAAGAAACTTTCCTTTTCCCCCCTCCACTCCCCCAATCAAAACAATGCAGTCAACAAAAATGTTTAAATAAGTCAAGGAACTCCTGTGCCAATTTTCATCATTATCGGTTGAAAAATTTGACCACCAGTAGGTGAGAACAGACAGACAGACTGACTGCAAGATGAACAAAACCATTCTTTGGCCATTTTCGAAACTGCAATGCTACACTCGCTCAGTCAATGACAGATACAGAGTCATGCAAAATTCTGGCCACCCATAATTTTTGCATGTCATTGCACTGTGGGGGTTACCTTGGAACAAATATATTAAGTTGTGAGATTTCAAATGCCCTATAATTTCTATAGACATATTACTATTTGAATCAAAAAATATTTCTATTTCATGGCTAAATTAATTTGCAAAGTGGTCATACCACCCCAGGCGGACTTGCAGAAGCTCTATCACTACAACTAGCAGGGAAATGTCAGTTGTCCTGCACATGGTCTCACTACATGCTGCATGCTATTTGTTAGAATTGATTTAATAATAGCAATACCCATAAATAGCAATATTGAGGGCCCGGTGGAGTGAGTGGGAGAATGGTCGGCCTTGATGCCAGAGGTACTGAGTTCAATCCCGGCCATGAACCAATGGATTTTTCTATTGAAAAATGTATGTACGCTTTTCACAGTGGCCCTCCGATAAAGGAAAAATATCATTAAGAAACCAACTACCCCCCGCATGGTAGTAGGACACTATCTAGTTCCGCCTGGCCAGCTACCACCCTCAAGCTAGAAAATCTGTCGCCAGACATCTAATGTGTTCCGGCAGCTATCCTTGAGAGCCAGTTCCCATTCTAGGCCTAGTGTGCGTACCATCTTCGACCACATCATCACTTACCAACAGGTGAGATAGTCGTCAAACGCTAGCCTATAAGATATTACAAAAAAAATACCTTATCTATTGCACACTATTTACCTGGGTAAAGAAATTAGCACCTATCCCACTTTTATACAATTTCTTGACGGGTTTTTGGAAGTAAATAGGCATGCTTTTGGCAAGTGTATGAGAATACTTGCTCTGGCTAGTATGCACTAAATCGGAGACGAAATATCCTGCTATTAAATCATGCAGCTCAACAACAGAAATTGTTGTTGACACTTATCTTTTAACCTCTCTGATGTGATGGTAACAAGATTTTACTAAAGCTGTTAAAGGCAAATAATATTAGTGGCTTTTTTTATTAAAGCCTAGTTCGGATTAGGCTAGTAATTTAGTAGAGTAGCGAGTAATTTAGTAGCTAAATGTGTCTGAACACCGAAAATTTAGTCGAGTAGGTTAGTAAATAGTTTAGTCAAGTCAATCCATTTTGTTCTATTTTATCGGGCGAGTAGTGCCTCCCACCACACCTCCGGTGCTCACTGGTTCACCGGCTAAACAAGTCCGAACCTGTTGATTAATTGAATACATTAGCGGCAAAAATGTTTCACTGGAGTGAAGAAATATCTTTAAAATTTGTTTCCAAATATGTAGATCATGATATATGCAATAAAAACAAACAAATGAAACAATCCACACATTTGGATTTAGAAAATACAATGAAATAAAATAGCCATTATGATAAGCCTAATCAGTTTACTCACTTGTGTATTGTACTCAACTGTAGTGCGAACAATTTCTGGGCAGTAGCGAGTACTTTAGCTAGTAAATTACTCGATACTACACTAAAATACTTGTCTAGTCCGAACTAGGCTTAAGAGTTGATACCTATTGAAGTTAACAAGATAAAACTTAACACAAAGAAACATTTTAAAAACATTTTTAGCCTTAAAAAAAACAATCACACTTTGTGTTAATTGTGTGTAGTTGAGGAGTTGCTATGGCCACCTTCCATCTCCATCATCAGACCAGCTTGATGGTACCGTAACATTGCATAATCATTCAACTTACTCATGCATATAAATTTTCAGCTCACTTAAACACAATGAGTAGGTCTAATTTGACTTGTGGTGACAATTGATGGTAAGGTGATAATGAATAAAAGCTTGTAAATATTTTCTTGAGACAATACATTATGGCATATAGCATAACTGCTTTATTTCCAGGTATTGCCACCACCAGTGGTACAACCATACAACAACAACAAATATGACTCTGTAGATGAGGGTCACAGTTTATCCATAGGGAGAGGTTTCTCTTCATTTGAAACTGAAGGTGAGTTAATTTACAATGTTTGAATACCTTAACTCTTGTAGGTCTTATAAATACACCATAAAAGGATTTCAGTTACTTCTTTCCTCATTTTTAACTAACTTAAAAAAAGGAGGAGGTTTCTCAATTCGACTGTATATATATATTTTTGTATATGTTTGTTCACGTATGACTACGTCGTTTATGAACCGATTTGATGGTTCTTTGTTTGTTGGAAAGGAGATATCCCAAGGGTGGTACCATAGTAATTTCATCAAGATCTGATAAGTATTTCCAGAGATATTGAGATAAACACCTCAAACCTGGTACTGAAAATAATAGCACAGCATTTGAAGTCGGTTCTTTTAGTTTTTTAAACGATCATAAAGCTATTTTAACTTATTTGTATTATACAAAATTTAGGTAGTCTAACATTAAAACTAGACATGTGCGCCGCGTAACAATATGTCGGCGGCGGCGCGCTGCTGTTTTTCGTTCGGCGGCGGCGTGGACTTTTTTTTAGATTTTTTTCAAAAATACATATTAAATGCGTTTTAATGCATCAAAAATAACTATTTACTCTTAAACCGTACTCAATTCATGCCAAACTTTACTAGTTGATAATGTACTAACTTTTTAGGGTCTGTTTAACGATATAAAATACAAAAACTAGGTATATGTGAAGGTTATAAAGTTCATGAATAGGTACCTAATTATTAAGTACTAATATTTATTTTAAATGTAAAATTTATTTAAAATGTAATAACACATCGATAAAATTTTAATATCTCTTACCAGTATCATGCTAAAATTTGCATGTCATCGTCGTTCGTGAATGAAGATAATTTTACTGGATTCAAAAGAGGCCTTTATCACCGAAATGGTTATCCTGGCTACTGAAAACACTCTCTAACACATAGCACACCTTAAGCAAGGGCTGAAAGATGTGAAAACACATTTTTCTTACTGTTCCAGTCATCATCATCATGATCAGCCGGTGTCTGTCTACTTCTGGACGTAGGCCTTTCCTTAGACATGCCACTGAGCCCGATCTTCAGCTTTTCTTTTCCAGTCACTGCTCACCAGTTTGCGTATGCCCCAACCAGTCACTGGACGTCCTGCACTACGTTTGCCAATCTGCGGTCTACAACAAGTCTACCCCAACGGTTATCAGTCCTGTGACAAATATGACCAGCCCACTGCCACTTCAGTTTGCTCATCCGTTGAGCTATTTAGATCATTTTCTGTTGTGATTTTTGGCGAATTACTTCGTTCCGGAATCGATCCCGCAGAGAAACACCGAGCATAGTTCTCTGAACGACATTAAATTAGTAGACTATTTGAACCTTAAAGGCTGTGAGTGTCCGTCTGGGTTCTGTATTTCATCACAGGTACGACGTACTGATTAAAGACTTTTGTTTTTAGACTCTGCAGGTATAGGTGACGAGAAGATGCAACGGAGTTTTCCGAATGCTGCCCAGCCCAGCTGAATTATTCTCTGGATTTCCTTCTCGAAATTGTATTTGCCTACTTGAAGCACCTACATTAGGTAAACAAACTGCGTAATAACTTCGAGTGGGATTCGATCTACGGCAATCGGTTTCGGAACAACGTTGTACATGACGTTGGTCTTATCCAAATTCTTTCGGTGACTAATGCGACGAGAAGCGTCTCTGTCATAATGACGACGTCATCTGCAAGTTGTAAGTAAGAGATGTACTTGCCGTTGATGTTAATGCCACAATCTTTCCATAACAGCGTCTTAAACATATCCTCCAAGGCGTTAGTGAACAATTTCGGGGTTATGACGTCCCCCTGTCCCACTCTTCAACGCAGGTGGACATGTTTAGTACGCTGGTTCTGTACTTGTACAGTCATCGTTGCGGCACTATACAGACATCTCATCACTTCGATATATTGCAAGTCGACTTGGTAACGTTGCAAGCTGCAAGGACTCCAAAACGTCGAAGGCCTTCTCATTGTCCACAAATACTACGCACAAAAGCGAAATCGAAGAGCTGTTAAAGCTGATAAACTGCTGCAGCTTCTCTGACTTTTAAAAGCTCTTTTGTGATTCCTTCTGACTTCCCCTGGGGCTTTTCCATTTTTGAGCTGCTCAAAGGCCATCAAGATCTCTTCTCGGCTTATCTCTCTCGGGCAGATCTTATGTAAAGTGGCGGGTTAAGGTGGCTCTAGAATCGCCGGTATCGGGCACCGGCCTTGAGCATGCAATGCGTAGAGTTTGCCGTAGAAGTCTTCAACTACCGATAAAATCTCCGACTTGGATACGACGACTTGTGCAGTTGGTTGATGTTGTCAACTTTGTGAGGTGGCTTCTACCTAGAGGCTGGACGAACCATTTTGACTACCTCCCCCAAGACACGCAATTGAGCCCGTTCTTCGGCTTTTTGTTTCCAGTGTCTGCCCACCGCTTTGCAAATGTCGTCGCTTCATCTAGTCACACGGCATCCTACGCTACGTTTGCCGATTCGCAGTCTCCACTCTAGAACCAATCTGCCCCAACGGTTATTGGTCGTACGGCAGATATGACCAGCCCACTGCCATTTCAGTTTACTAAGCCGCTGCACTATGTCGACAAACTACTTCGTACCGGATTCAATCACGTAGAGAAACACCGAGCATAGCTCTTTCCATAGATCGCTGAGCGACTTTAAATTGGTGGACTAGTCGAACCGTAAGTGTCCACGTCTCGGCTCCGTATGTCATCACAGGTAAAACGCCTTTAATCAGTGGCTTTTGCCTTTAGGCACTGTGGTATAGGCGACGAGAAGGTTCGATGGAGTTTCCCGAATGCTGCCTAGCCCAGCTGTATTATTCTCTAGAATTCTTTCTCGAAGTTGTGTTTGCCTAGTTGGAGCGTCTGCCCTAGGTAATTATACTGCGTGACAACTTCAAGTGGGATTCCATCTACGGCAATCGGTTCCGGAACAAAGTGCTTGTTGTACATGACTTTGGTTTTATCCTTATTCATCCGGAGACCAATGCGATGAGAAGAAACAGCTAGGCCATTCAGCATTTGTTGTAGATCCTACAGCGTCTTTGCCATAATGACGATGTAAGTGAGAGATATACTTGCCGTTAATGTGGATGCCGCAATCTTTCCAGTCCAGCATCTTAAAATATTCTCTAAGGCGTTAGTGAACATTCAACATCCTTTGTAGGTCCTGCAGCGTCTCTGCCATAATGACGATGTCATCTGCGAATCGTAAGTGAGAGATGTACCTGCCGTTGATGTTAATGCCTCGATCTTTCCAGTCCAGCGTCTTAAACATATCCTCCAAGGCGTTAGTGAACAGTTTCGGGGGTATGACGTCCCCGTCTTACTCCTCGTCGCAGGTGGATATGTTTAGTACGCTGGTTCTGTACTTGTACACTTATCGTTGCGGCATTATACAGACATACAGACGGATAAGGTTTCGATTGAGTCGAAGGCCTTTTCATAGTGCACAAATGCTAAGCACAGGGGGTAATTTGTACTCTTCGGTCTTTTGTACAATCAACCGCACCGAGAGGATGTGGTCTATGGTGCCGTAACCACTTTGAAACCCGGCCTGTTCCAGAGGTTGAAACTCGTAGAGTCTTCGCGCAAGACGGTTCGTGATGAACCTTGAAAACAGCTTGAAGACATGGTTCAGAAGCGAAATCGGGCGGTAGGTTTATAATAGGGCTTTATCTCCTTTTTAGAAAAACATAACCACCATGCTTGTTCCATGCCTGTGGAGTTCTCCCAGTGAAGAGAACAAAATGGAGGAGCTGTTGCTGCTGGCTTACAGCGGGGCTCCTCCGGCTTTACGAAGCTCCGTTGTGATTCCGTCCTTACCTGGAGCTTTTCCATTTTTGAGCTGTTTAACCTCTAGAATGCTTTGTCAAGTATATTTGCGAACTACTCTGAGCGCTTAGTCAAGTATTACTACTTAAGTTCAGAGTAGTCCGCAAATATACTTGACAAAGCATTTCGGAGGTTATGGGCGATATATCACGATCTCATCTCGGCTGACTTCGGATAGGTCTTCTGTGAAGTAGTGGGTTAAGGTGGCTCTACAATCCTCAGTATCGGGTACGGGCCTTAAAGCATGCGATGCGATTGCTGTTGAAGTCTTCAACTTCCGACAGAATCGCCGACTTAGATGCGATGACGTTCCTTGTTGACGTTGTCAGCTTTGTGAGGTGCCTTACCGGATTAATCAGAGTTTACGTGGTACCAACTTCTTGGTTTTATTGCGCACCGGGTTATTTGACAAAGGTGACAGATTTGTTCGTCTCTCCTCCATTAGTCGAAGTGTTTCTGCTGAAAGTTCGTCTTCGTAACTTCTTCTTCTCTCTAGTTTCTGATCCACGTCATCTGTGTTTTCAAAGGCAGCGAAAGGGTAGTGAAGGAAATAACTGTCTGAATAGAAAGACACTAAACCAAACTCTAGATATCTATGTAATCGTGTTATCAATTCAAACGCGCGTCGCAGACTGGCGTATTTACAACTGCAATTGTCCTGCTCGCACGTCTCTGCGCTAGGTAATAATAAGAATCTCACGCCGCGCAAAATTGGCGGCGTCGGCGCGCCGGTCATGCACGGCGGCGGCGCACCGGCGCGGCGCTCATGTCTAATTAAAATCTAACTAAAAGGCCAAGACCGGTAGGCAAGACATGCGTTGGCAGGCAAAGGAAAAGATGGGCAGACAATATAATAGAAATAGCAGGGAAGGACTGGATTGAAGATGCGAAAGAATGAGACAAATGAAAGATGGAGGAGGCTTTTACCCGAAAGGGATCATGCAAAAATTAAAAATAAAACTGGCCAAGTGCATGTCGAACTCGCACTCGTAGGGTTCCGTACCACACTACGCAAAAAATACCATTATCATTTTTTGCAAGCAATTAATAATTTTATCCAGAGTTGTGAGCCGCGTGCTTATTTCTTATACCGACGTCAGATGGTGACGTCTAATTCTAAAAGCTATCTAAGTGAAAGTTACCACAAAGGTGATAGAGATCGGCATTTCAATATAACACCATCTATAATCAATAATCAATCAATAATAATAATCATTTCTTTATTTTGCTCCATTATACAAGGTTGCCAATACAAATGATTCTTAACTAAAGTGAGACTGATGCCTGTGGTAGGTTTTGCAGGAAAACCTGTATTACAGGACACCAGGACTCTATGGACGTTTACCCAAGCGTTCATAGATGGAGTTATATTGAAATGCCGAAAAAAACACGTTTCTTGTATGGGGACCCCCTATAATTTTAAACTTTATTCTGTTTTTAGTATTTGTTGTTGTCGGCAACAGAAATACATCGTCTGTGAAAATTTCTACTGTCTAACTATCACGGTCCATGAGATACAGCCTGGTGACAGACAGACAGACAGACGGACAGCGGAGTCCTAGTAATAGGGTCTCATTTTACCCTTTTGTTACAGAACCCTAACAACCAACTTACCAAGACCAAAAATGTAATTCAATTTTGTATGGGAAACACACGCTTAAAAATTACAACAAATATTAACACTTAAAGGTACCACTTAAAGCTGTTGGTGCTGTTCTATACATTACAATATATTGTATTCTATCTGACAGCATAGCCAGCTTACCCTTTGGGTACAGAACCCTAACAACCAACTTACCAAGACCAAAAATGTAATTCAATTTTTAATGGGAAACACGCATAAAAATAAAAATTAAAACAAATATTAACACTTAAAGGTACTACTTAAAGCTGTTGGTGCTGTTCTATACATTACAATATGTATTCTATTTGACAGCATAGCCATTTACCCTTTGCGTACAGAACCCTAATAACCAACTTACCAAGACCAAAAATGTTATTCAATTTTGAATGGGAAACACGCATAAAAATAAAAATTAAAACAAATATTATTAACACTTAAAGGTACCACTTAAAGCTGTTGGTGCTGTTCTATACATTACAATATGTATTCTATTTGACAGCATAGCTACAGATAACTAAAGTTGAAAAAAATGTTATAGCTAATACAGCTGAAGATGCCACCGGTCCCTGGACTACTGGACTGATTTAAAAAAAATATTTCCACTAATATTTTGAATGGACTTTCGGTATGAGTAAGGGCTATATTTATCAGATTAAATTAAATCTATCTAATACTGTAAGAATCTTTGTCCTGACATACTGGCTGACTGACTGACTGACTGACTGACTGACTGACTGACTGACTGACTGACAGACAATGCACAGCCTAAACCGCTGGTCATAGAGACTTGAAATTTGGTGGGTATATTTGTCTTAGTATGTAAACGTGTACTAACAAAGGATTTTCCAAAATTCACCCCTTTAGGGGATGAAATGGGGGTTCAAAGTTTGTATGGAGAAAAAAGATTAGATAGTATTTTCTATTCGAAACTTTACACAAGTGCTTCAGTAATAAAATAAGTAAATACGTGGCAGGCTTTTCTTGGAATACCACCCCTAAGAGGGTGAAATGGGGTAACAAAGTCTGAAATAAATATTGTTTGGGATTGCGCTGAAATTTAGAATGCAGATAGTTATTATGACGAAGGTATCCGCTCAGAAAGGATTTTCAAAAAACTCCTCCCGGATACAGAACGGTGATTCAAAGTTAGTATGGCGAAACAAGATGAGATAGTCTGTTTTATTCAAAACTTTACACATAAGTACTTCTGTAAATAAATAATTAAGTACGTGTTGTAGGATTTTTCGAAATGGGGTAAGTAGGTATCAAAGTATGAAAATTTGGGTTTTTCGGGTTTTATAAATATGAATCCCGATTTGCCTTAGTCACGCGATAACATGAAAACGGGTGAACCGATTTGGCTAATTCATATTTGATGTCTTTAATGATTGAATCGTTCTTACAAAATAAAAGTTTTAAGTAAATAAAAGGAGTTTTAATGCGGGCGAAACCTCGGGGCACTTCTAGTTGACTTATATATGTCCAGGTGTAATTATATTGAGTTATATATGGGGTTCTTGAGTTATGTATGGTGGAAGTAACCGTAACCCGACTTTGTTTAATTGTTTTATATACATTATAGATTCTTCAAGACCTATTGTGCAACGTAAGTCGACAAAAAAACAGTCGAGAAGATACGTTTCATTTATTCTAAACTTAATAAGGTCTAAGAAAAAAAGTCTTTCTCATAACGTTTTTTTTTTATTTTTTTTATTCGTTATAGTCAAGCGTTTGACCACTATCTCACCTGATGTTAAGTGACGATGTGGTCGACGATGTAGCACGCTTGGTTAGAAGATACCTATTCACTCGCGTCTTGAAGACCCCTAGATGGTACCTTTCCGGAAACACAGACTCAGGCAAGGAGTTCCAATCCCTGGCGGTACGTATGATGAATGTGGCAGCAAATCGCTTCGTTCGGATTGATGATGTTGACACACAGAAACCATTTTAAAGATTAGTACATAGGTAATTTGCAGAGCTATTTCTTCTATCACTATGTTAATCCTTATCCAATGAATACAGGATAATTTTTAAAAGTACTTTTTGTGTGTGAAGCCACTTCTTCTTCTAGTGGCTTAAGAGGGAGTACAGCGGGAGCTGTAGCGGAGCGGGGTACATTGTTACATACAAATGTATTATTCGAACCCTGGAAAATGCTTCTAAAGCAAAATTTTTTTCTACAAATATATTAAGGTCTGCATTAGCTATCCCTATATATACCTCTGTAATTTACTTTTTTTTTATCAACTAATGGCAAAAAGAAATATGACCCTTCAAAAACCTGAAAATTTACCTATTTTACTGCCCTGATCTAAATAGCTACCAGAAAATTTGAAAGGGTTTTGAGACATAATAATATCGTTTAAAAACTAAAAAAGAACCGACTTCAATGCCGCGCTATTCATTTTCAGTACCAATTTTGAGATGTTTATCTCAATATCTCTGAAGATACTTATCAGACCTCGATAAAATTACTATGGTACCACACTTGGGATATCTCCTTTCGAACAAAAAAGAATAATCAAAATCGGTTCATAAACGTCAAAGTTATCCGCGAACAAACATAAAAAAACAAAATACAGTCTAATTGAGAAACCTCCTCCTTTTTTTGAAGTCGGTTAAAAATAGATAGGAGCACGGATGCACTCATCTGCAAAAAGGTGTAAAAAATAATTTCATTCCAATTAGTTTTCGAGGCGAAAACAGGGGAATACGAAACCTTGTGTTAGTCAAAATGTTGTAGGTAGAAACAGTCAGTTTCTGTTGTCCCTATCACTCTCTTGTTAGTTTTTCAGGCACTGTGCGACGGCAATAGTTTCTTTTAAATACCTATCTTTCAAATTCTCGCACCCGCGTTCTCTCTTAACAATATTCAGCAATATAGAATTGTGAAGGACTCAGTAATTTTACAGAAACATAAAAGAGGTAGACGACGAGAAAGACTTATATACATGCCACCCAAACCTATTATCAATCAACCAAACCATATTAAAAAAATCAATAACACTAATTGCTCTATATTTATGGCTGTTTAAATGTATAGCATGCATGCAATAAAATAGGCAAATGTGCAAATGATCTGTACCAAAGCAATTCAATTCAAAGCTCCAGCTTGTGAGTCATTAATTTGAGAGGCACCTTTTTAGCCAGTTTTTTGTTCCCTATTCACAAAAAAACGTGTGTGTGACCCCACTTTCGTTTTTGTACCTACAAAAAATTGTTTTGTCTGATACATCGGTTAAAGACGTGTACTTCGCCTTAATAACTATGAAATTTAAAAATGTTTTTGTTTTGTTGAGTTTCTCAATTCGGCTGTATTTTTTTAACTGTTTGTTACTTCAGAAATCCGTCAAATCTTAATCGATTTGAGAAATTATTATTATGTTTGAGAGATTATGCCTCCCGTTTGATCCCATTCAATTTATCGAGATATGACAATTATCTGCGGAGATATGGAGATAAACAATATAAACAAATTTGATACCTTGACGACATGATTATGACTAGTGGATATTTACACTATTGCGGCATGTGAAGTCGGTTTTTTTTCCATTTGTAAACGATCTTAAATTATAATAAACTATTTTGTAGAAGGGTGTGGCGCGTTATCAATAACCAGTTTGTCTCGCCGGCTCACGTTAAAACTTACGATGCTATGCCATTATAAGTGATTTATTGTTTCTCCGTAATACAAGTATTTGTATCATATTACTTTGTTCCTATACCGCAACAAACAAAACAAGCCTATATACAAGTATCAATTTTTTTAAGCAAAGGTATTATTTCAGCACATTTGACATTTTATGTGCTGAACAATTCAGAATGTTTACCCTGGATATTTATGTCACAGAATAATAAATAAAGCACTTGAGCACTTGTTATACAAAGGAAAATTTCCGAGAATGATTGTTAACCAACTTTAAATCGTTATATAATGCTGATCTGTTATTTAAAATGAGAAATAATGAAAGAAACCTGAAGATGTTTTGTAAATACCTATTCAACAATACCCTTAACAATGTTCGTCGGTTTTTAGAGTTGCATGCCTCAAAATGTAAAAACTTATAGGATCACTTTGTTGTATGTTTGTTACATCTGTACGTCGGCCATTGGAAACCGTCGGAAAATTATTGCAAGGTAATTTCCGTGAATGGCTACTCGACAATGATTAGCTGTGCAAAAATTTGCCTTGAACAAATGGTTGAATTGTTTTATTAAAATTAATATATTCGCGTCGGTATGGCGGGCTGTAAGTCACACCGGAGAAGTATGGCTTTACGCTACCGCCTACTTCGTTTTTATCGACTATCGTAAAATACAAGCATTTTTGTGGAACAAATCGTTTGACACTATTATTTATCCGAAACGTTCGATTAACGTCCACGCGATTGGGCCGCCGGTACCATTGCTATGACCATCATTTTCTTTTTTGTCATTCCGTAATTAGACACCTGAAGAACCGCCGTACTGGTACAAATGACTTAATATTTTCTGTCACTATCTCCCGGTTTAAAACTTATACTATAATTTATTTATATCCATAAGTCTCATACAGTACAGTAACCAACTAATATCCAATGGTCCATTTCAGAAGATTCAGAGAGAAGCAATGGTTTCGGTGAAAGGCGCGGGCGCGGCGGTCGAGGCGGCCGTGGAGGCCGCGGCGGCCGTGGAGGTCGCGGGGGCTCCAGGGACTTCGACTCAAGGAACACCAACGGAGGAGGATACGGTGGTAAGTTATCCCACTATCATTACTTATAATGTGAAAGTTTGACTGTTACTTCAATCACATATAAACATTCTTAGGGCCAGTTTCACCGGTTCCTGATAATGCGTTAGATAGTTATCTGACACATAGCAACATATAGAAGCTGTCAAAAATCTGTCAGATCTCATCATATTAGCGCTATCAGAAACCCGTGAAACTGGCTCTAAATGGATTTGGAGGAAATTTGGCAGACAGCTGATAGTTTATAGCCTGTATTTTAACACTTTATCCCGCTAAGTGACATTTGTATAATTATTAACCTTTTGAGCGCCACGCTACAAACGCAGTCCCGTGCCCTGTACGCCATGCGGTACGGTTTAGTAAAACCGTACGGCGTACAGGGCACGGGTTTTGTCATCTATAGACGAAGCTTGGCGTACAGGGCTCACAAGTGCTTGTCACGTATATGTGACGTTCAAAAGGTTAACGCAGGCTAAGTCATGGGACTGCTATAGACCAGGGATGTTGCGGATGCCCATTTTTTAGGTAGGTAATATAATTTCTTTCTGCCTTGGAAACCACAGATGACGTAGACTTAAAACTCGAAGAAGTGGTGGAAATCCTTAGGGAAGAAGTTTTGCAAGAGCAAGCGTACGGGCAAAACGTCCAAACTTTCGGCAAAAACACTTGGACTAATAGAAGAGAGACGAACAGCCTCATTGTCAGCTTTGTCAATGAACTAGGTGCGCAACAGATCCATTAAGAAGCTGGTACGACACGATCGCCGATCCTCTAACACGCTCTTGATTAAAGAATGAGCATAATAGTTTTTTTTATAGTTGATAAGCAAGCGTTTGACCACTATCTCACCCGATTTTAAGTAAAGATTTGATCGACGATGTAGATTTGAGCTCGCTTGCGTAGAAGATACCTGTTCACTCACGATAAAAATGTTGAAAAAAGGGCCATAAGTGTTTGTCCAGCCTTTGGAAAAAAGCCACCTCACAAAGCTGACAATGTCAAAACAGGGCACATCGTCGCATCCAAGTCGGAGATTATATCGAAAGTTAAAGACTTCTACTACGGCAAGCACTACGCATCGCATGCTTCAAGGCCGGTATCCGCTACTGAGGATTGTAGAGCCACCTTAACCCGCCACTTCACAGAAGACCTGCCCGAAGTCAGCCGAGATAAGATCGTAATGGCCCTTAAACAGGTCAATAATGGAAAAGCTCCAGGTGAAGACGGCATCACAACGAAGGCATGTAACAGAAGCGTGGTGGTTCCCGTTTTCAAAAAAGGAGAAGTTACGGGCAGTAGTTTTTTAAAGCCCTTTTAAAAAAATAGCTTCAACAGCAAAATCGGGCAGTAGGCCCGATTTTGCTTCTGAGCCATGACTACAAGCTGTTTTCAAGGGTCATCACGAACCGTCTTGCGTGGAAAAATAAAGAATATTGTTATAATACGATAAACTTTACCTACAATTAAACGCATTACCGGTGTAACATAATGGCATTTACCTGGCGATGATCACTGTATCACAAAACACTCAAAATATCTATCTATACGATAATAAGCAATCCACAGCGCAAACAAACACGTAATTATTTATTTAGAAGAAACATACGATGCACCACAACAAACGCGTCGGATCTGTCACTAATTGTTTTTGTAATACAATTTGCGACAATTACCAATGGGAGGTAATTGTCGCAACTTGTATTACATCCGCATCCGCATTAAAATCCGCATTGATTATTGCGGATGCGGATGCGAATATTCGCAACACCCCTGCTATAGACATCTATAAATCTACTGGTTGTTATGTGGTGTTAAAGAGTAAGTACTGTCCTATTGAACATTTCTAGTTCTCTTTGCTTCGGGCACAGATAAAAACAAATAAAATAAAATAAATTATTTTAAAAAAAACCGACTTCATAACCACAAACAGGCACTCAAAAGCGAAAAATAAATTACTTAATATAATTATTAAAAGCGCTACCCACTTATCTCTTTGAAGTCGGTGCCAGCCAAGTCTATAGTCCCTCTTAGGTGTATAGTCTATAGTCCCTATTAGGTGTATAAAAATCAAGGTCCTGAGTCAACACGATAAAAAGATATGGGCAAATTTAGATTTTTGCGGAAATTTGTAAGTACCAAAATTTACCTTAATTTTCAATTTTTTTTATTTTTTGGAATTTTCTCCCTTGTGCTGTAAGACCTTGCTTTTGACCAAAATTGACAATTTCTAGGTCAACCGAAAGTACCCTATAGGTTTTAGGTCGAAAACCTATAAGGTACTTCCCGTTGACTTAGACTCATGAAATTTGGCAAGAAGCAAGGTCTTATAGCACAAATAAAGGAAAAATTCCAAAAAATAAAAAATGTTGACAATCAAAGGGTATCCCCATACATACATAATGAACGCCAATCAAGGTAGGCCTCTGAGTTATATGGGCGCTCATACAATTTAGAGGTCTAGCCTAATTGGTACCAACCAACGTTGGTACGGAAGCCTCGGTGGGCGAGTCCAACTCGACTTTGCCGGTCTTTATTTAGTCTTCAAAAGTATATGCAATAGCAACCTCCATTGTGTATAATCTTCTTGGGACTTTTCTTCTAAAATCAGTTCATTCTTCTATGTTTGAGGTATTTATCTCCATATCTCTGGAGATACTAATCAGATCTAGATAAAATTAAAATGGGACCACCTCGAAAACGTACCCTACCTATTAAAAAAAGAATCATTTGAATATCCGTTCACAATTGACGGAGTAATCGCGTAACATACACAAAAAAAAACAGACGAATTGAGAACCTCCTCCTTTTTTGTGAAGTCGGTTAAAAAGTATTTTTAGTAACATCTGTTGAGTTTTTGTAAAACTTAATGACTGCAAATTAATCTACCACTGAAGAAGATGTATACCATTATAAACAAATTAAAAATCCCTTTTCATTTTCTGTACCCTTCAAATGGTCTATCCCTGGCCAAATTTTAGTTACATCAATTGAGACGTGAAAAGGGAACATACAATCTCACAAACTGAGATTTACATTTATAATTTTAGTTGGAATTTATCCTTTGATTGTTATGGGGAACTTGAAGTGGTCAGTAAATCCCAGATTGAAACACTTAAGGATTGAAATTATTTTTTGTTGCCCAGGTACTTGAAAAAAAAAAAGGTTGTCCTCTAATATGTTGTTGAAATACTCAAAAGAAACACTTCTCTGTGTTAACTAATGTTACCAATATTTTAGCCTCTTTAAAATTGCCTTATAATTTGTTATTACATCAGCTACATCCGGCAAATCACGAAACTAAATTCTATAATTTAGCAACAGAAAAATGACCTGAAGAAACTTTAAGTGTTGTAATTAATTATTTTGTATGGAAAACAAATAAGCACTAACACGGTCTAAAATAAAATCGTGCTGCAGGGCTAGCATGGCTAGGGGGCTATTTTGTCTTTCCACCTATCCGTGTTTTGTTTGGTGGAGAAGGCAAATTATAAGTATAGTTTTTCGACAATTATAAACACCCGCTGACTTTTAATCAATTTTTTTTTTCATAAAGAACACGATTACAATGTGTCTTCACCTTAACAATAGAGACTATGAGAAAAGTGTCAGACTAACCGTCTTATAAACTGGTCTCTGGACATACCTAATGGCAGAGGGTAGTGAGTAGATACAACATATTTACCAAACATATTAAACCCAAATCATTCTAACTAGTTGTATGTACCAAGTCCTGTGAAACGATTGTTACATGTTTCGAGCCACGCCATATTACACAATAGCTAATAAACTAATTTACAAAACTTCAACCAAATCGGTTGAGCAACTAAGCCGTAGGTGAATTAGGGCCCGGTGTTGTTTTGGGAGAATGTTCGGCTTTGACGCCAGAGGTACCGAGTTCAATCCCCGCTGTGCAACAATGGATTTTTCTATCGAAAAACGTTTCGCTTTTCATAGTGGCCCTCCGGTGAAGGAAAAACATCGTTAAAAAAATTCCAACGCTAGACTCCAAACATCTAATTTGTTCCGGCAGCTATCCTTGAGAGCCAGTTCCCATTCTAGGCCTAGCGTGCTACCATCCTCGACAGCATCATCACTTTTTATGCACTTAAATTTAAGCTTTAAACGCTAATGAATTATGAACATATTCGAACATTGATATATCATACGATGACCGGAGTGAAAAGTTCGAACATGTTGTTTTCGACCATATAAAATATTCCATAGGGTAACTGCATTCGATTGTAAGCTCTATTGCCCTCAAAATAAAACACTTTAATAATTTATTCGCCGAGTCGATGTTTCCGATATTTTTATTCTTAACAAAGTGAAGCGATATTTTAAACAATTAAGTCTGAGTTGCGCCATCTTACTTTAACCGTAACTATAACTATTAACCGGTGATTTTATATGGAGTTTGACAGATTTTTGATTTTTGTTTGTCATAGTTAAAGTAAGATGGTGCAACTCAGCCTAACTGTTGTCAATTAAATTCAATTCATTTATTCTTCCAACAAACAATTTGTACTCGCAGGTACCTTAATTATTACATGGTGTCAAATAAATATTAAATGTTACGAATGCTAATTAAAATATTCGTACTCCACACATGTAGTTGTTGGGGGCGGGGTCGAGGTTATCCTCATTTCCCGGGCTGGGCGCGTGGGGCGACTACCCCACGGGAACGGAGCGGGTATACTTATAGCACCCTATTTTGATGATGGTCATGTTGGCCATATCTTGGCATTGTGGTTGTTGCGGTGGCAATCATAGCTTGGTGGTAGTGTTAGCCTTCATGGCTTTGGCTCAGTGTGCCTCACTGGTGTGCCGTCTACAACCTCGTCGTTGTCCAGTGTCGGCGGGACGATGTCTCGAGGGAGTGCACACCAAGCCCTGACGTCTGGTGGTCGAGCGTGGTGAGGTGCGATGTCTCGCAGGTGGGGATGTGGTCCGTTGTCAGCGCGGTCATACATTCCGCGCGCAAGTCGGACGACGAACTTCTCTATCGGTTCCATCTTGAGGTCCCTCGCTATGACGTCATTACGGAGCGGCCGGCTCCTGTGCACATCCGCAGGGCGAAATTCTGGACAACTTGCAGTCTTTGCTTATTGGTCTTGGAACGTAATGCGTACCACGATGGTGTAGCGTAGGTAAGACGTGTTCGCAGTTCGCACGTACGTCTTATAGATACCGATTTTGGTTTTAAGAGGCAACTTTGAGTTTAGGACCGGTCTCTACTCAACATGGCTCTAGCCGCCTTGGCTTGGTTCACGGAGTGAGTCACCTGTAGACCCATTCTCAGAGACCGGTCAATATGGATGCCGAGGTACTTTACCGACTTTTCCCATCGGACAATCTCACCTCGAAGTTGCAGTGGAGGGGGCAGAATACGCTGTGCACCGAATAGTAGCGCGGCTGTTTTTTTTATTAGTATTAATGTCTAATGTTTGACAGGCAGAGGAGACGACGACGAAGACCGCGACGGGCGAGACAGAGAACGCGGCGAGAGAGGGCGAGGGCGCGGGCGCGGAGGCCGGGGCGGCGGTCGCGGCGGCGGCGGAGACCGCGACCGAGACCGCGACCACGGCGGCGGTGATCATGACTCGCAGGAGCCCGAGCTTGATGAGAATGGAGAACCGAAGAAACCTCCAGTGACGTATGTCCCGCCTGAACCGACCAACGATGAGAAAGAGATATTCAGCAGCTCTATCAGTTCTGGTATCAACTTTGATAAGTTTGATCACATAGCTGTCAAAGTGAGTATTAAAATAATTTATAATCGTACAAAACGAAAAAACCGACTTCACATGCCGCGATAGTCAAAGTAGCCAGTAGCCATAATAATGTCATCAAGGTATACAAATTTGTTTATAATTTTCATCTCCATATCTCCGGAGATAATTATCAGATTTCGATAACATTTGAATAGGACCAAACGGGAGGCATAATCTATCAAACAAAATTTTTTTTTTTCAAATTGGTTAAGATTTGACGAAGTTCTGAGGTAACAAAAATAAAATAAAAAATACCGTCGAGTTGAGAACCTCCTCCATTTTTGTTAAGTCGGGTAATAACTAGTTTCTTATATAAATCTTGTAGTTGCAAAAAGTGAAACATTCAGAGATGACGGAAATAATTATCATGGAAACCCCAATTGATAGAGGTGAGTCTCTCCGTCTGTTCTTCTGAGTTCTTCTGAGTTCTGCAACAAACTTTGATCACATTGCTTTCAAAGGAGTAACATATTTTTTACCCAATATGCCACACAAAATTATGCTAGAAGTTATTGCTACTATGAATTACGTACTTACTATGTTTACGTACATTCTAACCAATTAACATTTCTATACTTTATATCAATTTAGCAATATATTTTTGATTAATATATGATTTGAGGCACAGTTTAGGCCTGCCTACATAAGGTTATTCTAGTAATTTTGAATACAGCACAGTTATAAAACCGCCTCAAAGGGTTGATTCACCCATAAGTATATTAAAAGTAAATATGAGCGTGCAGGTGACATAAAATGTTTCTATTTACAGGTGAGTGGAGAAAACCCTCCTCGGCCTATCGAGACATTTGAATCGGCCAACCTGCGGAAGTATGTCTTAGATAACATATTGTTGTCTGGCTACAAGAAACCGACACCTATTCAGAAGCATGCCATTCCCATTGTCATGGGAGGCCGAGATCTTATGGGTTGTGCACAAACTGGATCTGGGAAAACAGTATGTATTTCAAGAATTAAAGGATTTTATGTGCTTAATTACTTTCATATATTAAAATACTTTTTTAACTTTCATTATTAACGCGAATTCGATATCCGCTATTTAAGTAACACAATCTTGTGTATTACATATGTATTTAAAATTTATGCTAATTTTTTTAATATAAATTGCTAGCAATTTGTAAATATTTACGTTGCATTTTATTAAGTTACGGAATTTCTGTTTGGTCATTTTGTTTGAGCAAGTAAATACATAATAACGGTTTCTCTTCCTACAGGCGGCTTTCCTACTTCCTATCATAAATCAGTTGCTGCAAGATCAACAAGAGCTCATCGCCGAAAATTACTGCGCGCAACCACAGGTAAAAAAGTTCAGGTGTTACATTGTATGGTAATACGAGTACATTTAAGGATTTAAACACTCATGTTGTTATGCAATTTACCAGGTAGTGATAGTGTCGCCCACTCGCGAGCTGACCCTGCAGATATTCCACGAGGCGCGAAAGTTCTCGTATGGATCCATTCTGAAGATCGCCGTCGCGTACGGAGGCACAGCTGTGCGACAACAGGGCGATAATATTGCTGTAAGTTTTATTTGATATTATCAGACATTATAAAAATGTTTGTAAACTGTCTGTTTGTTACCTAATCACACCTAAACGGACAATCCGATCTTACTGAAATTTAACAAGGATATACTTTATAGCATGAACGAAGTCGCGTGTATTAGCTAGTCGCCTATAATAATTTTGGTATGGGTGTTTGTTGTAGGCAGAGTAGGCAATCACCATTTATGTATTGTGTGTGTTTATTTCACTGTAGACATTGTCACATGTTGACATTGACACAGTCCGGTGCAAAAAATTCTGACGCTGGTTGGCGAGGTGATGAGATGTCAAAGCGCAGCATTGCTGCAGTCACATCTCCTGCATAGGGACTGCTTATATATATATATTTTTTTTATATTTGACAATTTAAACTTTCACCAGTCAGTCCACCAGTGGCAAGCAGTGCATATCAATAACTACCTAATTAGTATATTACTTTTGTAGCAGCCCAATATCAGATTAGCTACATGGTGCAGCCACTGGTATAGTATGTTCTGAAATCTGCCGCGAAGCTATGCCAACGGATTTTATGACTTCATATTATATAAATATCATTATACAATATCAATTATAAAGATTATGATTAGTTTTACGGTCGGAATTTAACATTAAAATTGTAAATTGACAGCGTGGCTGCCACATCTTAGTGGCGACTCCGGGTCGCCTGCACGACTTCGTAGAGCGAAAGCGGGTCTCCTTCGAGAGCATCCGCTTCGTGGTCCTCGACGAGGCTGACCGCATGTTGGACATGGGCTTCATGCCCAGCGTTGAGAAAATGATGGAACACTCTACTATGGTACCTACGGTGAGTTGTCTTTACACTACGAACTTCAATATCGTAATTTATTTAAACTTTTTAATGTTTCTCCCCTGCATGACAAAAATATCTAGCGACAGAAATGCGCTAGCGCAATCTACTAAAAAAAGAAATCTGTCAAAAATTCATTCCTTATTTAGTAAGCATCATTCTATAAACAAATTTCATTCAACATACTTGAAATAGAAAACCGAGAGAGAAAGAGTGATAGAGATAGGACACTTCTGTGGGTATTCCGTGAGAAGCGGCGCCGTGGAAAGCTTATACAGACACGGCGTCATGTAATAAGATCGTTTAAAAAACTAAAATGACCAACTTCAAATGCCGCACTATTAATTTTCAGTACCAAGTTTGAGGTGTTTATCTCCATATCTCTGGAGATACAAATAAATCTTGATGAAATTACTATGGTACCACCGCTGGGATATCTTTGGTTCATAAATGACAAAGTTATCCGCGAACAAACATAATATATATATACATATACGGTCGAATTGAGTAACCTCCTTTTTTGGAAGTCTGTTAAAAACACTGACAACCGTGACTACACACAGAAATCAACCGTATATCCTCACGACGAAAAAAGTTGTAAAAGGTCATTTTCTTTCTGTAACAGGATAAACGTCAAACCCTGATGTTCTCGGCCACATTCCCCGAGGACATCCAACACTTGGCGGGCCGTTTCTTGAACAACTACCTGTTCGTGGCGGTCGGCATCGTCGGCGGGGCCAGCGCTGATGTAGAACAGATATTCCACCAGGTCACAAAGTACGAGAAGCAAGCTATGCTGAAGAAACTCATTTCTGAGAATGGTAAGTTCTTTGTCATGTTCTTGAGCAGAGAGGTTTCACTTCACCACAATTTTCTTTGAGGGAAAAGTTGTCTGTTTTTTTTTTTGAGAGGAAAAACGTGTATTATAGTTATGTTAGTGTGATGTTTAGTTTAGGCGCAGCATTCAGAAGAAGCGTCCTTGGGTCAATAGTATACAAACAATAAATATATTCTATTCTATTCTATTCTATTCTATAAACTGATATGTGTATAAGAATATTTTATTCATAGTATGTATGGAGTTTTTTTTTTTCTGATAGGCTATCATTTGACCAGTAGCTTGCCTGATGGTAAGCAATGATGTGGTCGAAGATTATGACCACGCAAAACATAGAATGATCTGACTCTCAAATCCTGTTCAGCCGGAAAACCATAAGGTTATGGCGGCAGATTTTCTCTCTGATAGTGTTAAGCTACTTTTTGATAGCAAGTTGGATGGGACATACATATAATGCTTCTGAAACCTATAGGACGTATACTGAGTTCATAGAAATACTTTTTTTAACTTAATATAAATAAAAGCTTCCCACTATAAAAAGAAAACTTATAAATCTTCTTATTATTCAGATACATTTGCATGGTGGTAGGACACTAGTGTCCGCCTGGCCGGCTACCCAAGTTAGAAAATCTGTCGCCAAACATCTAATGTGTTCCGGCAGCTATCCTTGAGAGCCAGTTCCCAGTCTAGGCCTAGCGTGCTTACCATCTTCGACCGCATCATCACTTACCAACAGGTGAGATAGTGGTCAAACGCTAGCCTATGGGATATATAAAAAAATAAACTGGCCAAGTGCATGTCGGACTCGCACTAGTAGGGTTCCGTACCACACTACAGTATTTTATAAGATCGAGCAAAAAATACCACTATCATTTTTCGCCAGCAAAAAATAATTTAATAATAATTTTTAAACATTTTATTTTTTATAACGCCATCTAACGTCTAACAAAGGTGTTAGGGATCGACATTTCAATATAACGCCATCTATGGGACGTTTACCTAACTAAGCGTTCATAGATGGCGTGAAATGCCGAAAAAACACGTTTCTTGTATCTTCCCTCTAATTTTTTTAACTTTATTCTGTTTTTAGTATTTGTTATGGCGGCAACAGAAATACATCATCTGTGAAAATTTCAACTGTCTAACTATCACGGATCATGAGATACAGCCTGGTGACAGACGGACAGCGGAGTCTTAGTAATAGGGTCCCGTTTTACCCTTTGCGTACGGAACCCTAAAAATTAACATACGAGTCAATCTAAAAGCTTACCAACCCATCACACCAAAATATATGCTGATTACTTACATACAGAATCATTATCATTATTCTTCCACAGAACGCAAACGCGTCCTAGTATTCGTGGAGACAAAACGTAACGCAGACTTCATAGCGGCGATGTTGTCAGAACAACAGACGCTGACGTCATCGATCCACGGCGACAGAATGCAGCGGGAAAGAGAAGAGGCTCTAGATAACTTCAAGAGAGGACACCACTTTATATTGGTAGCTACAGCAGTCGCGGCGAGAGGATTAGGTGAGTTGTAAATCTTAGTATAGAACCGACATCATATGCTGTGTGAGTCATTAGTCCATAATCCATATCATAAAAACCCCTAAACCAATTTTAATGACATATCTATCTATCCCTACAATCATGAAGGAAGTCAGTCGGCTACACATATAAAACAAACCTTAATTTAACTTTTCTCTCAACAGACATAAAAAATGTGGATATAGTGGTGAACTATGATCTTCCAAAGAGCATTGATGAATACGTCCATAGAATCGGCAGGACAGGTCGCGTCGGCAACAGGGGCATGGCTGTCTCCTTCTTTGATGCTGACCAGGTGAGTTGACCAAACATACATTATTTATTTACAAAATTGTTCCTATAATGTCTGGGTTTCGCAAGACAGTAGTGAAGTTACAGCATGAATATTGTCCCAGTGAAAGCCTGTGTTTAAAACTTCACTGATCAGGAAGATCTATTTGTCTGTCGTCATTTCGTATAAACCAGGGTGCTCTAATTATTCCCCTCAATAATTTGTTCTGGGATGATGGCAATGTTGCTGTTTGGCATGTCCTATAGCAGCGCCCCATAAGTCCAGATGGGCATAAGGACTTTCTGATAAGTTTGTTTTGTATAGTTTTCTGAGCAACCAATACATGTTGTTGTAGCAAAAGTCTATTTCTTGTCTTTTTTCTTCTCATGGACTTCCAACTTAATTTCATAACATTATATATCACTCATAATGCACTTCATTACCATAGAGAAAACTTTCAGTACTGTTAATTTTTGTTTTGGTAAAATTGATGGGATAAGATTTGTTGTTTGATGCTCCATTTTGTTGTACAGTTGTGTACTGTACCGGAAATGTGAAATAAAGGTAAAATAGTGTCTATTTGATGCTTGTTGTTATTGAAATCATCCAGAGGCGGCGTATTTTCGGCTGTTCAGCCAAAGGGCCTCGCGCCTCACAGCCGAAAAAAATAAATGAAATAAAAAATAAAAAAAAAAAGAAAATCAAAAAGTAAACGCCACAAGGTTGTTCTTGTAATAAATACATTAGAATTAATTCTCAACTTAAGATATTCCACTCTACGGCGCACGAAATTAATGTGAATGAAATAATCGATATATCTGGTAACTGTGTAATTTAAGATATTCACTCTTCAGCGCACGAAATTAATGTGAATGAAATCTTCTACATATATAAAATCCAAAGACCTGACTGACTGAGATATTAACCCACAGCCCAAACCGTTGCTGCTAGGCGGCATGAAATTTGGAGTGTGTTTTTTGTGAAGTGTTGGCATCCACTAAGAACGTGTTTTTCGAAATTCCACCCCTAAGAGGGTGAAATGGAGGGTTGAACTTTCTATAAAACTTTTTATTCTCTGGGTCAATTGTCAATTTTTCGTAATTCCACCCATAAGAGGGTGAAAGGGAGGTATGAACTTTCTATGCAACTTTTTATTCTTTGAATCAACTGTCTCAAAAATTGGTATACATACTCTTCAATTATAATTATGAGACATGTGTTTCACAGTTTCTCCAACATCATCCCATAGGCATTTTTCTGACTTACATTATCAACGCATTGCCTAAACTGCTGGTCTTAGACACATAAAATTTGGATAATGTGTTCTCTGTGAAGTATATCCACTTGTTAAGAAAGACTTTTTCGAAATTACACCTCTAAGAGGGTGAAACGGAGGGTTGAACTTTCCATGAAATATTTTATTCTCTGGGTCAATTGTCTCAAAAATTGGTACATTTTTTTTCATATCTTATCGGCTAGCGTTTGACCACTATCTCACTGTTGGTAAGTGATGATGCGGTCGAAGATGGTAAAGCACGCTAGGCCTAGAATGGGAACTGGCTCTCAAATGTTGTTTGTTTGTTTGGCACGATGTTTCCCTTTACCGGAGGGCTACTGTGAAAATCGCACATACATTTTTTGAACTCGGTACCTCTGGCATCAAAGCCGACCGTTCTCCCACGCCACCGGGCCCTCAAACACATACTCTTCAATAATAATTATGAGACATGTGTATCACAGTTTTTAGGGTTCCGTACCCTAAGGGTAAAACGGGACCCTATTACTAAGACTCCGCTGTCCGTCTGTCTGTCTGTCTGTCCGTCTGTCACCAGGCTGTATCTCATTAACCGTGATAGTTAGACAGTTTAAATTTTCACAGATGATGTATTTCTGTTGCCGCTATAACAACATATACTAAAAACAGAATAAAGTTAAAAACTATAGAGGATCCCCAATACTAGAAACGTGTTTTTTTCGGCATTTCACGCCATCTATGACCGCTTAGTTAGGTAAACGTCCCATAGTTGGCGTTATATTGAAATGTCGATCCCTAACACCTTTGTTAGACGTTAGATGTCGTAAAGATATAAGATAAATAAGAAATAAAATGTTTAAAAATTATTATTTTTTTGCTGGCGAAAAATGATAGTGGTATTTTATGCTCGATCTTATAAAATACTGTAGTGTGGTACGGAACCCTACGAGTGCGAGTCCGACTTGCACTTGGCCAGTTTATTCCAAAATCATCCCTTAGGCGTTTTTCTGACTTACATATCAACGCATTGCCTAAACTGCTGATCTTAGACACGTGACATTTGAATGGTGTGCTCTTTGTGAAGTGTAGGCATCCACTAAAAAAGGGTTTTTCGAAATTACACTTCGAAGAGGGTGAAAACGGAGGGTTGAACTTTCCATGAAACATTTTATTCTCTGGGTCAATTGTCTCGATTTTTTTTTAATACGAAAATGGGTAGCTCTTGACCACTATCTCACCTGATGTTAAGTGATGATGCGGTCGATGATGTAGCGCGCTTAGCCAAAAGATACCTATTGCTTCTCACTCGCTTCGCACTCGCGACTTGAAGACCCCTAAATGGTATCTAATCGGAAACACAGACTCTAGTAGAGAATTCCATTCCTTGGCAGTACGTATGATGAAAGAAGAGGCGAATCGCTTTGTACGCGTAAATGGTATATCTACCATGAAGCTAGCATGGCGCCTCTTTGTATCCCTGGATGTCCAATTATATAATGGGGATGGCTGAATCAAATTATGAAGTTCCGATGCACATTCTCCGAAATGAATCCGATAAAAAACCGATAAGTAAGCGACCCTGCGACGATGTTCAGACTCTGGAGTTTTTTGCTTACTAGTTGGTCGTCATTGATGAGCTTCTTGGCTCTCCTCTCAATAGCTTCCAGTGTCTGCAGCTGGTATTTGGTAGAACCATCCCAGAGTGAGAACAGTACTCCATACACGACGGGACTTGCGCTTGGTAGAGATTGAGCAACTGTCGCGGTGTAAAGTATTGTCTCACCTTAGACAAAATACCAAGCTTTTTGGAGGCTGTCTGGGCTTTAGACTCAATATAAGAGCCGAGAGTTGGTGTTAATGAGATGCCAAGAAGCTCAAGCTGGTCATGTACCATATGCTTTAATTAAAATTGTGAGTTACATGTATCACAGTTTTTTCCAAAAGCATCCCTCGCGCGTTTGTCTGACTTACTGAAGGATTGTCTGATATATTAACGCACTGCCTAATCCGCTGGTGTTAGGCGATATGTACACTTCCCCGTGTTGTTTCTCCGCATGTAGGCGCGTGATCTGCAACACTGCGCGTGAATGCGTTTTCAGTGTGTTGCACTACGCGCGTTTTCTATACAAACACAGATACTTGCAAACAACGTAAGACCTCGCTTTTTAAGACCACAAGGTTTTTTGAAATTCTACCCCTTAGAGGGCGAATGAAAGGTTACATTTTCTGTGAGCCATTTTATTCTCTGGGTCGCTTGATCGGCTAGAAAATTGTTGCACATAGTCTTCAAAGAAAATTATGAGACATCACAGTTATCCAAATACATCCCCCGCGCCTTTGTATGATTGACAGACTGACTGATATATCAAGTATCAACGTACAGAAAGTCGCTGGTTCTAGAGACATGATATTTGGAGGTGTTGTGAGTACGTTGTGAAGTGTAGGTTTCTATTTAAATAAGATTTTTTGAAATGTCACCCTTAACAGAGTGAAATGAGAGAATACATTTTCTGTGAAATTTCTTATTTTCTGCGGCGATTGACTCAAAAATTGGCACATAAACTCTTAAATTAATATTATGAGGCACGTGTATTAGAGTTTTCCAAGATCATCCCCGACACATTTGTTTCTGTCTGAAATAAATTAAAAAACAATTTCTTTTTTGACTACCCTGACATTATCGAACTACCCCTGCGAGTACCTACCCATGATCATAAATAAATGTCAAAGCCAATCTCTTAATTTAACAGGGGAAGACTTAGGGAGGACTGCTTTTCTTTGGGTTATTGTCAGTTTTTATATATATATGTTTCTGTAGAAAAGCATGTAATTTGTTTCCTGTAGTCCACGCAAGCAAAGCCGCGGGAAGAAGCTAGTAATCGATATTTCTGGTAACTGTTTAATTTCTAATGATTTTTTATTTAATATTCCTTTCATCTTGCACCATCAGAGGGCCTCGCGAAATGTACCTTGCCCACATTAAATTTAGGTCTTGCGCCACCACTGCAATCATCTCATATATTACGGATGGTCAACAAGGGGTGAGAAGGGGCTAAAAATTGTCCAAAATGGGTTACTTAGTATGGGTATTTTCCGAACATACTATAAAGAACAATTGTTCACAGGATGGTAACTTAGCCCCAGACTTGGCTAAGATCCTGCGTCAAGCTGACCAGCCAGTGCCTGACTGTCTGCAAGGAGGCGGCACTGCCACGTATAAGGGCAACAAATATGGTGGAAGCGACGTCAGAGTAAGTTAATTTTAATTAGGTTCTGTGTCCAAGTCCAAGAACTGATTTCACATGCTCACACACGAGCGAAATAGAAAGAGCTTTGTTAAATGAATCCATCAAATTGTACTCTATTTTTTGTGAAATATATATATTTCATTTCATTTCATTTCAAGTCTATTGAATGTACATAAATCCATCCATTCCATTGTTAAAAAATATACAAAATTATATACATTAAAAAGTGTACATAACGAGCAAACCCTAATGGTAAGTAGTGATGTCTGGCTGTACAAGGAACTAGGTTGGTCTTACGACACTTACATTTATTAGTATATGTAATGTATAATCATTAATCAGTATTCACCATTGAGTTATAGAATCTTTTGAATTTTTACAATGTTAGTAAGATTTTGTGTGAAAATCTAACATTATTCTTTATTAATCACGCACTCTCAAGGGAAATGAGCAGGTATTGAAACCTTTTATTAAATTTAATTTATTATTTTATATATTTATATATTTTATTTAACGTAGTTGGACAAGACTTACATTTTAATAATATTTTATGGATTGTCTTTTCTGGCTGTGACAAAATATTAAAAAGAACCCATATTATATGTAAGGTATCACTCACTCTAGAGCACCAATATCATAAATGCCAAAGTTTGTTTAATCCTTCTGCACAACAAAATAACTCCTCCTATTTGGTTGCAATTTTGCACAGAGATAGCCTGCTTATATGATGGAATATGACATTTTATTTAACGCGTTAATCACACAATGTAGCTACTAGTGGTATAAACTAAATGAAGTGCATCCCTCTCACTCGGGAGTAGACTTCACTCACGCCTTACATTGCAATCCTCTTCCTACATTGTGATATTGTGTCGCTACACGCGGTTTACAGTTTGAGCAGTAGCTATAATATAATTGGATCACAAGTCTCACACACCTTCACTGACCATTTTTACCTTCGAAATTTGAGTCCGTCGTATTTATGCTGACATAATAACATTATTTTCCAGAGCTTCAACAACACCAGCGCGCCCGCTGCTGACCAGGGCCAAGATCCAGACGAGGAGTGGTAGATGGATAACAAAAGACAATTTGATAATATACTTATGTGTTGTAATACACTTGAGTCTCCGAGCGATGAAGGACTGTTTGTTTTTGTATGTGCAACAAGTGGTTAGTGTATTTGACATCATTGGTGCTTATGCTGCAGCTTTACTGGCAGCACATGGACGATAAATTTGTAAGTTTGTATCATGGCTAAAGACACAGTAGCATCTCGATATGTTTTACACTCAATAGAAAAGTTTTATTTTATACGTACTAAGTACTTTTAATGTACACTTTTCTAGCTTTCTTTAATCGTGCATTGATTGAATGTTACTCTCTCTGTATATCATTTGGAGATGTACTTTAGATGACGTGAAGTCGAGATACGAATTGAAGGCTTGCTTGCCTTTAGTCTTATATAATTTAAAAAGTCCTGATTGTGATGTAACAAAAGTATTGTATACTATTAACATAGCGTTTAATATCAACAACTTATTTTGCTAATGTCTTCCAATATGTATATGTTCAGGAATAGTTTTCCTTGAGTCTGCTTTCTATTTCTGTCGAACACAAAAATGTAATATTTTCCTGTGTACCTTATTATAAGCCTAAGTGATAAATCAAACGCATACTGTGCTCAGTCTTTCAACATAGATATAGAATTTTAGGATAAGTTACGATAAGATATTCATAGCGTCTTCAGTCATACCGTGAGTCCTAATTTAATGCATAAGTTCCATTGACTTGTACAGATACATTATATCATAATGTTGTAGGTACTTAATTATTTTTCTCTTTTTTTTAGCGTTAAGTTTTTTATTTTCATTTTTATTATTTTTATTTAGGATATAATGTTTGATTTTTTGTTTTCGTTTGTGACTTTGGTAGATTTCAAAAATTGATTCACGACTCGACATAGGAATTCTGTGATTTATTATAAAAAAGTTGCTCAGTTTACATTTTTAAAATAGTTAGATTTCTTCGTTTTTTAACACCTGTAACTTTATGTTCTTCTTAAATAGTGGACAAAGACATTAGAACCATGGATCCGGTAAGGATCTGAGAATCTCATTTACAGATACATACTAACATTCACAATGAAAGAAGTGGAATGTAAAAGAAGGCGTTGTGCCTGTATAAAAAACTTTTGTACAAATACTAACTTCACCTAGAATTATTAAAAGTTGTAATCTGTGATGATATAATAATTATAAGTAGAAATAGTCTATCATTGTCTATAACATTATGCCATAGATTAGTTCAAAGAAATAGAGTTAAATTGACCATCTTCATTTTCTTTTTTAAAGTATTATTTGTCATAAAGCAGGGACGGTACCTCCTTATAAAATTAAAAAGATTTTATAATGAGATTTTTCCTAGAGGAAAGGTCTACGTGTTTTGAAAACACTAAAATGTTTGTATTCTTGTACATTTAAATTCTATTGTTATACTTATATTTTCTGTGTTTACGAATTTATTCCTGTACAACAGAGAGCCCCTGCTACAAACCAGTTATATACTCAGTTACTTGATTAAAATGATTATTTCATGTAAATTCAGCTGTTTTATTTTATAAAATCATGTCATTGTCTTAAAATTATACACAAAAGGTGACACTTACAATACAAAGTATTTTCTATATCTAAGTTTATCAAATAAAATTATATTATATACACTTCACTACGTTGTTGACTATCAAAAGATATCACAATCAAAATCACAAGCTTAATACCGGCCAATATAAAAAAATACATACAATTAATTTGTTATATCAAAATAGCACCAATTTTTAGAGATACATTAAGAGGTGGCAATAGCTTTATTTGGAGCGACGACATTCGCAAAGCGGTGGCTGCGGTGGGCAGTGACTGGAAATAAAGCCGAAGATCGGGCTCAGTGGCGTGTCTTGGTGCAGGCCTATGTCCAGCAGTGGACTGATACCGGCTGATAATGATGATGAATAGCTTTATTTGTACTAAATGCCAGTTTTGCCGGTTCCTGCCCCCTGATTCTCAATTATTCGAAATTGCCTCTCCTTCAACTTAAGTCTTTGCAATTAACAATGCTCTAATCCATACATTTTAATATTTTAATTCGAAAAAATCCGTGATTCTAATCGGAAAGGTTACCGCGACTAAATAGCTCACGGAAGAATAAATACATATCCAAAATGACGCTTCCGAATTTGAATGTATCCGATTGATATGAGAATCAGGGGCTGATCTAAAGGTACAGATATTTTCCTGTTGGCAAAAATTTGACAATTAAGTTAAGGGCTGCTAAGAACCGTTGAAATTGGTCTGTTAAAATGATAGAAATAATTCCTTATTGTCTGATAATACACGCAGTGCAGGTATCCATACTAGTATTATAAAAACGTTTGTAACTCTGATATGCTCAATTTACACCGCCGCGGAATGGAATGGAAGCGTCAATTTCGCCTCATGACGCGAGAAGGCGCGCGATTTCGCTGGAATGCTCGAGTATTCTCGCGCATTCCACCGCACCGCACTGCTATTACCGTCTCAGGCAGGCCGCACACCAGGCATACGCTTGTATCTCGATAATAGTAGCGCCACAATAAACCAACGCGCCACAAAAAACAAACGTCTTCGATCTTGAATTCGTGTAACGCGGAAAACGTGTATGCCTGTACCCTTAGTACGAGTTTTCATACCAAACTCGATATCGTATATCGAACTAATTTTGTATGAAAAACAGTACAGCGCCTCTAGTGGTTACTACACTTCACTAAATTTAGACCAATCAGAGAGCCAGAAAAGTCGAAAACTATGTGAGATCTGTCAAAAGCGTTTACGATGAAAACTCGTACTAAGTGTACTGGGCTCCGTTCACGACCTGCGCTCGGAGTGCAACTTGTGCAACCAAACGCTCTAATCTCTCTCTCTCTAAATCGTTTAGCGAATGTGTCGCTCTGAGGTCGTGAACGGGGTTGGAGCGTTTGGGTGCACTCCGAGCGTAGGTCGTGAATGCAGCCCTGGTGTGCGGCCTGCCTAACCCGACCCGTTTGCGCCACAGACGGCGCCGACAGTAGCCCGGTAGGAGTATAGTTATTCTATGCAGTAGCCAGAGGAATTCTCGAGAATGCGCGAGGATTCCCCGAAAGACGCGCGACCTTTTTTTGGCTTCTATTCAGTTTGTATGTTATACAATTGTTACTAATAATTACAATTGCTGTACAACATAAAGTTCATTGTGCTATGTACAATTTCGTTGCAAAAAGTCGCTTCTATTCCATTCCGCGGCGGTGTAAATTGAGCCTTGCTGTCTGTTTGTTACCTAATCACGCTTAAACGGACTATCCGATCTTACTGAAATTTAACAAGGAGATACTTTATAGCATGAGGATGAGTATAGGCTACTAAATTCTTTGTGTACGTGGACGAAGTCGCGGGTATCAGCTAGTATAAAAGTGTAGTAAGCTAAACCATAGTCAAAAATAAGGCATCTTGTACATGTGTAACATACGTTTTTTACGTCTAACATGATACATATACCTAATGCAGGTACTCTGTTTTTATTAATCAAATGTATATTGATATCTAATTATATATAAGGCACAATTAACTCACTAGCTTATAATAAGGCGATACTTGTCTACTGGCAGCTGTGACCTAAATCTATTGCTTTGACTGAGTATTTTAGTGTAACTGATAAATCTATATTATAGCTGAACTGGAAGTATAAAACTTCCTACATTCACAAACATGGTTTAGTTAAAACGTTGCAGTCAATATTTTAAAAATCTAGTAGTGATTTCCCTCTGTTTCCATACATCTATGACAGAGTAATGAGATAAATAATATAAAAAATCAATCCGGCACTTGCCATCAAGCAAGATAGTTCATAGCTAGGACGTTATGTATGAATAATAAGATCGTTTTACAAACTGAAAGAACTGACTTCAAATGCCGCGCTATTAATTATCAGTACCAAGTTTGAGGTGTATATCCTCATACCTCTGGAGATACTTATTAGATCTCAATGAAATTACTATGGTACCATTCTAGGGATATCTTCTTTCCAAGAAAAAAATAATCATCTAAATCGGTTCATAAACGACTTATTTATCCGCGAACAAACATAACATATATATACGGTTGAGAAAGTTACGAATTGAGAAACATCCTTTTTTTGAAGTCGGTTAAAAAATATACCTAGTTTTACTAAAATATTTCATGAATAAAGGTCTAGCTATCGCTCAAACGTTGATAAGACGAGCTCATATTCCATCGGAAGTACTGCACGAATCTGAAAAAAAAAACAATATGATTACTGTTACACATATTACTTACATGATAAATTGATGACATAAACTCCGTTTTATACGTGGACGGCGTAATAAACATAATTTAATGCTGTATATCAGTGTTTTCAACCTTTTCATAACGCGACCACTTGGAATGAAAAAAAAATTTCGCGTCCCCCTACCTGCACTGTTTATAATCTGTACTTAATTATATTACTAGCTTCTGTCTGCAGCTTCGCTCGCGTGGCTTACAGGAAACAAATTACATATTTTTCTCTCTCTTATTACACCACTTACAAATTATCTTTAATTCATATTTTCCTAATAGAACTATATTTTCAAACTTTGCTTCTTTTCTATATTGAGGCTTTGTGATCCCCCGCGACCCCCTTATAGAGGCTTCGCGACCCCCCAGGGGGTACCGACTCACACGTTGATTAATACTGCCCTATATTATAATCTATACCTACTAGGGATATAGGTCATTTTTAGGTTCCTCAGGACGCAACTTCTTTTCAATAAAACGGACAATCAAAGGTCACACTCAAATGAAAACCTGCATCGAAAAATATCAAAAATGAGGATCCCATGTCGTTTTAAAACGAGTTTTTTATATTTGGATTTCGTTCTTGGGTGCGTGTTGAGTTCCGAAATAAACCTTTTTGGTATAAGAAATAAATAACGAAAATACTCGTAATTTAGCTTATTTTAAGTCGTGTGGAATAATTTGTAAGGACAGGGACAGGATAACGTTATTTATTTAGGTATTCTGTACTATTATTATTAACTCGTCCCAAGCACCGTAATGAGAACTTGTTTACAGTCATTATGGTGCATTTTGTTTTTCTAAATACGAGATCGGCCGATGGTTTCATATAGCCATATATTATATGCTCATCAAAAAATATTTTATTTGCGGTCTTTACTTCGAAATGTTATTTAATAACATGATAAGCCTCATCAAGGAGAGAGGTTCATGTTTATGTAATTTTAAAAATAAAAGATCAGTAACAAATCGAAAAAACCGACCTCAACGCCGTATATTATATTCGGTATTACCGCACTGATCACCCTCCTTCAGTATACAGTACAGTGTTTTACTAGTCATCTAAATATACGGAGAATGCTCTTAAGCATAGCCATGCCATATCTTTCAATAATAAGATCGTTTAAAACACTAAAAGAACCGACTTTAAATGCCGCGCTATTAATTTTCAGTACCAAGTTTGAGGTGTTTATCTCCATATCTCTGGAGATACTTGTCAGATCTCGATGAAATTACTCTGGTAGCACCCTGGGGATACTCCCTTTCCAACAAAAAAAAGAATCATCAAAATCGGATCACAAACTTTTTTTTTTTTTTTTTTTTTTATAATGATTTATCTACTTGATGCAGATATCTCACTACAATTACAATCTAGCCTTATAACAACTAGGCTAATGAGTAATTTTATTTTCACTTAATTTACTATTAGAATATTACTAAGAATGTGTCCATTAACACTTTTCTTAATGTTTCTATTAAGGGGAAGACACTTTGTTCTTGTGTTCTTTTTATAGCGTTCGCGTTCACTATCACTACACTTTGTTCACTTGATAAAGTATCACTAATGTAACTCGAAGGGTTTGACCCTTTTTAGTCTTCTCACTATTTCCGTGTTGTCGAGGAGCTGGATGGCCTCGACATTCACATGATGGTGAAGTCTGCGATCGTGAGCTTCAGCAAACTGTTTGATTGTTTTAGCCACGTGCTCCACTTTTAGGTCCCGGTGAAGATCGTCATTTCTGATGTACCACGGTGCACGTACAATACTCCTGAGTACTTTATTTTGGAATCTTTGTATTATCTGTATGTTGGTTTGTTTGGTGCAGCCCCATAGCTGGATACCATAAGTCCATATTGGTTTTAGGACTTGTTTATACAATAATAATTTATTATTCACAGACAGGGAAGAATGTCTTCCGAAGAGCCAGTGCATATTCTTGTAGCGGAGCTCCAATTCTTCTCTTTTCTTTTTGACGTGCAGCTTCCAGCTTAGCTTTGCGTCTAAAGTCATACCCAGATATTTTGCTTTATAGTCGTATGGTATTGCTTGATTATTTATGAATACCGGATGGTAGTTAGGTCTTTTATTTGTAAAATCTATGTGGACAGATTTAGTTTCATTAAGCTTTATTCGCCACTTCTTTGTCCAATCAACTATGGTGTTGATTGCTGTCTGGACCTTTGCGACTGCTTCTTCATGGGTGACCCCTGTAGCCATAATAGCTGTGTCATCCGCGAAAGTTGCAATGGTGTTATTTTCTAACTCAGGGATATCACAGGTATATAATAGGTACAGGACCGGACCTAGAACACTGCCCTGTGGTACGCCAGCCTTTATTTGCATTAAGTCTGAGAACGAGTCATCTTGTCTTATTCTAAACATCCTTTGTGTTAAGTAAGACTCTAGAATATCTGCGAACTGTTTCGGAAGCATACTTCTCAATTTGTGTATGAGCCCTTTATGCCAAACTTTGTCAAATGCTTGCGCTACATCTAAGTAGACTGTGGTGCAAACTTTCTTATCTTCTAGTGCGTTTTCAATGATGTTGGTAATTCGATGAACCTGGTCTATAGTGGAGTGTTTTTTCCTAAATCCAAACTGGTAGTCAGGAATGAGATTTCTACCTTCTATGATAGGTTTTAACCTTTTTAAAAGCAGTTTCTCAAATAACTTTGATATTATTGGTAACAAAGAAATTGGTCGGTATGATGTTGCATCTTGGGGTGGCTTACCAGGCTTTTGGATCATAATCACCTCAGCTATTTTCCACAAGTCGGGCACGTACTGAAGTCTAAATGATGCATTGATGAGTGTAGTAAGTTTGACTAACGCTTTTCGAGGCAGATTTTGTAGTACTTCTCCTGTAATCAAATCATAGCCCGGCGTTTTTTTCTTTCCAAGCTTTTTTATTTCAGTATATACTTCTCTTGGCGTTGTAAGTTGAATTTCGATACCATCTTGGGCTTTCTCAGTTAGCGTGAGGTCATGGTACGTATCCTCATTAGGCTGAAAGATTGACTGTAGATGTTGTGCAAATCGAAATGCTTTCTGTTTATTGTTGATGGCCCAACTCCCGTCAGTTTCTTTTATAGGTGGGACCTGCAGAGTTGGCTTTTTGAGGTTTCTAGTTGTTTTCCACAATGAATAGTTAGTTGAACGATCACTTGTCAGCTGGCTCAAGTAAGTGTTCATAGACTCATCATTGAAAGCTTGTATTATCTTTCCAAGTTTTTTTGTTAGCTTGTTCAATAGCGTTTTGTCTTTAGGACATCTTGTCATATGCCATCGCTCTCGCTGTCTTCTTTTATAAACAATCAAATCTCTTATTTCTATAGGATAATAATTACTTCTGATTTTCTTTTTGTATTCTGGCGTATTTATCCAGGCACAAAGTTGAATGTCAGTGATAAATTTTTTCAAGTCTATATCTACTTCATTTGGACATTTCAATGAAGTTTTCAAGTCAATTATACAATCTAAATCTAATTTGAAGCTTTCCCAGTCTGTATTTTTATTTACCAAGGAAGGACTGGCTTCTTTCTCAATAATATTTTGACTTATAGTTAAAAATATTGGTGAGTGGTCAGAATTCATATCATAACCTTCCTGAATATGAAGAAAGCTTAGTGATATGTCTTTATAAATAAAAAAATCTATGAGATCTGGAATCTTCATAGGGTCTGTGGGCCAGTAAGTTGGTTTTCCTGTAGATATAACGTCACAGTTACATTCTCTAATAGCTGTTAATAGTTCTTTACCTTTAGTTGAAAGTCTTGATCCCCAGTAGGTATTCTTAGCATTAAAATCACCTCCCAGTATAAATCTGTTGCCTAGTGCTTTCAGTATACTTTTGTACTGTTCAACTTTCAGCGCGTGCTTCGGTGGACAATAAATTGATGATATTGTTATAGGATATCTTTTAGTTTTAAGTTGGATAGCTACAGCTTGAATGTGTTGTTCTTCAAACTTATGTGTTTCGTAATGGTAGATGTTATCCTTTATTATGATGGTGCTGCCTCCTCTTGCAGTATTATCGGGATGCAGTGCGTGATAAGTTTTATAACCTTTTAATTTGATGTAGGATTCACGTGTAAAATGTGATTCAGAGACCAAGCACACATCGATATTTTCTGTGTTTAGGACTACCTGTAGCTCATTTCGATGATGTAGTAGTCCATTAGCATTCCAGGCCATTATCTTTAGTGACTTGTTCATGATGAATGTTTTGCTGTAGCCATTTTAGTGCTATTTTCCAGTTTTTTCAACCTGCTATCGAATGAGGTCATAAGAGACAAAATTTGATTTATTTTCTCGTCGATGTTGGAACTTTTCTGCTGGATTTGAGGCTGTGGTAATCTCTGCTGCTGAGTTCCTTTGGTTATTTGAGCGTACGTGATACTTTTAGTTACGTTTTGTACCGCAATGGACTTTTTGGTTTTATTTACAATTGAAGCCTTCGGCGTGGTGGAAGGTGCGACATTTTTCTTTATTTGCTTATTTTTTAAGCTTTGGAGTTCTTTGGCTACTATACACCCTCTATAGTTAGCAGGGTGCGGTTCACCACAGTGAACACATTTAGGTTTAGAATCCGCTGGCTTCTTACAGTCTCTGGTCAGATGCTTGCCCGTGCATTTCACGCATCTTGGCTCCTTAGAGCAGTACTTTTGCGTGTGCCCATATGATTGGCAACGCTTGCATTGAGGGAGAAGTCTGGAGGTTTTAATAGGTTCAATCTCCACTCTGCATCCTAAGATAGTTCTAATGTTGTAAATTTTATTTATATCCTCTTCTTTTTCGAATGAAAGTAGAAACATATTTAGCGGTTCCTTATTCTTCCAGCTAAGCTTATTGACGGCATTTTGTATTTTAAACCCGTTGAGAGTCAAATCACTTACAATTCTATCTGGTTTGCACGTAGAATGTAGATTTTTGGCCATAACTCTTATGGGTCTATCTTGCTTATTCTCGTAAGAATGCCAGTGTAAGTTTCCATCTGACAGCAATTTTGTAATAGCTCTGTATGAGTCTTCATCGCGTGCATTTATTTTAGCACATTCTCCATTCAATACTTTTATGGTGAACGCGTCTCTCGGGGCGCTCGTGAGCAAACAGTCGTAAAACGCCTGATAGTTTCGGACGTTCTCCACAACAATAGGTGGAGGTTGGGGAGGTTTTTTTACTTTTTCCTTGGTGGTCTCACTAGGAGGATCATCTTGCGTCGGGGAGGGAGACTTTAGCAACTTCCTTTTCTTCCTACTCTTTTCTCGCACCCACCCGGTTTCTCTCGCTAGTTCTTCTTCGTCAGTCTCGTACTGAACTGATGCTGAAGGTTCCTCATTACTGGGCTGTTGAGTTGGAGCAGTGTCATACTGCTCCCGAACATGCTTCAGATGGCACTGAAGCTCGTGTATCTGACTTTTTAGGTCGCTAACAAGATCTTCTAATTTTATTCTTTGTCTTCTTTCGTCTTCAAAACGATTGTATAACAGTTGTTCTGTCTCGGTTGTTAAAGTTATCTTAGCAGGAGAAGCCATTATTATAAATAGCTTCGCCTTAACATTTGTTTACACAAAATGTACGTGTTTCACTCACTACGCGAATCTGGGTCATCGCGGTGACCGTATAAACAATACACTCGCGATGGCTAAGTAGGCTGCTGCGTCAGCGCCTTACCCGAGCGGACTAGAGCAAGTGCAACGCGAACGCGACCTTTCTCTGCGGAAGTAGCAAACTCACTGGGATCACAAACGACGAAGTTATTTGCGAACACACATAAAAACATACATACATGTATATAAATACATTAAGAATTGAGAAACCCCCTTTTTTTAAGTCACAGAATAAATAACATAAATCGATACACTTACCCAGTACAAATAACGCATATTGCGGTAATTCCGATACTCAACACGTAGATAGCAGCCGGGAAGGTATTCAAGGTGACTTCATACAAGGAGTTGTACATGACAGGAGAAAATAATGGACAGATCCCTTCGATCGCAGACATCAGCGCGAATACTTTGGCTATGTCTTCTACAGGCAGAAACTTGGTAAGCAGAGAACGGATTAAAGGAGACGAGAGGCCGCGGAACATTGATAATGCGGCACCTGGAACAGATGGAATTTAGAGATTCACAAAGCAGCACTGATATGTAACGAAATAAGATATTTCAAAGACAGCGGGATGATATTGATTATATAGGATTTATAGAATTATATAATTGATTGGTCAAAAAAAGCATATAGCGTAGGGGCGTAGAAGGCAGACCTTGCTTATTTGTAGAAACAAATTTTGCTCTAGAAGAATTTTCCAGGGAGGAAACGGGGGAATACATTTGTATGGAAAAGTGCACCCTGCGTTCCCTCTTAAAGAAACATTGCAACTCGTGAGGATTATAATATATAATAATAAAAGTATAATTATGTTAATATGTATACGAAAATAAATGCATTTGGCGTGTGTGTATGTATTTGTGTGTGTATGCGGATTAAATGAGAGGATAAAATAAATTTAATGTAATAAGTGTAATTCGCATGATATTCGCAAGGTGGCTGGCAAGAGCAGGAGGAGAGTACAATTGGAGAGGCCTATGTCCAGCAGTGGACAAGTATAGGCCGATGATGATGATGAATAAGTGTAATAACATTTTTAGAAATAATTACGTCGAAGTAAATGTACCTACCTTCTTCATCGCGCGGGAAACTTGCTACCTGAATAATATATTAATATTGTGTAATATTATGTATGATATTGTATATTTAAATAGAATGTGTATGTATGTGTGTATATGCATTTACTATTAGGAATATGTGTAGTATGTGTAGTTAAATATAGACATATTTATATAAACTAAGCATATGATATGTATTTATCATGTAATTGTTATGTGATAAAAATATCATTTTTTTAACATATTATTTAAATTACACCGCCGTCTATCTGTCTAATTTTAATCCATTCCATTCAAAGGTTGTCTGGAAGAGATCGCTCTTTTAGCGATAAGACTGCCATTGTACGGTTCATATTATATTAAGCATTTTATGTTTGTATATACTTATCTTATAAGTTGTGGCGTACAATAAAGAGTTATCTATCTATCTACCGGAATTGTCTGAGTGGATTGGATAGGCTCCACCCAACCTTCACTCTTCGTAATATCTCGTACAATAAATCTTCAAACTTACCCAAGTACATATGCCACGTGGTGGTTGCCAGCGCCTTCGCGGTGAATTCAATCAGGACGGAAATGAAGGCGATGTTCGTGAAAGCTAGATCACTGATGTTGAACAGTCTCTGCACAACCGCTACGCCGAAGAATGCACCCAGGAATGATATCGTCGTATGGGTCGCTGAGAATTGGGAGTAGTCCTAGGAAATAGTAAAGAAGTTGAAAACAGCTGCCTTGTTGCCGAACTCTTAACTAATATCATTGAAAGAACGAATTAAGGTGATGCAGCTATACAGGCTTATAGCTCTCGATAAAAAAGCACTAGATCGTTACTTACCTCTTCTACGCGAGATAGTAACTGAACGATAGTATATTCGGCCCTGAACTACTTTAAAAACAATGACAAATATAAATAACTTTGTGTGTGGCTTTGACCCTGTTTATAAACCTTCCTCATGAATCTATCTATTGATGAAACCGCATTAAAATCCGTTGCGTAGTTTAAAAGATCTAAGCGTACATACACAGTGAAGGACACGGGACAGACGGCGAGAAGCAACTTTGTTTTATACTAGGTATGTAAAGATAATAAATTATTGCAAATAGACAGGCACTTGACCACTATCTCACCTTATGTTACATTATCGGTCGCAGATGGAATCGTGCTTGTCTGGAAATGCAAGACATCAGTGAGACGAGATAGATATAGACATAGGTTACTTGTATTATTATTTATTCTGTGGATAGGTCAATCAATGGCTTGCTATCTCGTAAAGAAAACGCGGCGCACGAAAACCAAAATTTGTCCAATCCAAGCAATTGCTTTCAAGCTGGCTTGCTATCTAACTTCATGCTAATTTGGCATACCGATTGCAGACCACGACCAGTATTTTTAGTGCCGCAGTAAAGGAAATTCTTACCGACAAAGTCCAGTGCAACTTCTCTCGTGAGTATGCATATTCCAATGACATGAGTCCATATAGAATGAACACAGTCAGACTGTTTGCTAACGTCAGCAGGAGGATTTGAGCGCGACCTTTGTTTGAACGCCGCTTGAAACATTCCCGTACCATCTCCTTCACTAGATTGAAGTCGAGGACTGAGGTTAGGGAACCCTGAAAAATGTATAGTAAATCAGTTGCTATATACCTATTTGCTATGTACTGCTAGTTGCTCTATACAGGGAGCATAAAAATAATGCATGTACCTCATTTATTCTAGAAATAAATAAATGGTACAAATAAAGAACTCATCAAAACATCTGGAGGGCATTTGAGTCAAGCAATCAACATAATATTCTAATTTTAGTTCACCTATTAAGATTATAACCGCAAATAAAAAAAGATACAACAAATAAATTGAGGTCTAATAATATTGTATACGATGTAGGCAGTAGGTATATCAACTGTGAACATTTATGTTTTTTCAAGAGAAACAAAAACAAAATGTTCTCTAAAAACATCATAACTTTTTCATTGTTTCCCCTAGAAAGATTATTTATACTGGCATTTCGTTCTTTATCGGATATCTTATATTATCTACTGTTGAAATTGGTGGCGACGACTTCAAAAACTAGATAATCCTACTTACTACAATCAATTTTTGAGAGCAGTTTTGTGTAAAACTCTCGGAAGAGCAAAGTTTGGTGATCTCTCGCTTCCATGTATTATTTATTATCAAGCTTTTAACCAACTTATCCAGGGATGGACATATATCTCGTAAATATGCCGTGGATGGACGAGGTGTGTATGTGAATTAATATGATATAAAGTTTTATTATTAATTTAGTTAAGTCGAAGTTACGTAACATAATATTACGCTACGTTACGTAGTATAATAAGGGTGATAAAGCTGGAGTCGCGTCACAACGTCGACTTCGGTTCCTTCGTGGTGCGGGTTCCAGCTAAGTCCCTCGGAACGTATATGGCGGAGGAATTCTGGCTGAGGGGTGTCATGTTTCGACGCTTTCGAGGTCGGATACCGGACACCATGACCGTACGTCACACGTCGTCGTGAATTTAACGTGTCTTATTTACTTGTATTTGTTTATTGTATATATGTTAGTCTCTAAGGTATGTATTAATATGGGCTAATTTTAAGATGCCTGAAATAAACACATTATTATTATTTATTATTATTATAATTACATATTGTACTAAGTTTCCATGTAAGTGAAATTGTATTTCTTTATGGAAATAAATATCTTTAACCACAAGTTGGGCGTGTTACCAAGTATATTTTCTGTGGTGTTTGTTACCCAGCAGGCGTGGGTGCTAAACTAAACCCGAAGGACGGCGAAATTATGGATTGTATTCAATTTATTTTAGTGAACAAAAAAAATAAAGTGCAGATAACACTTAAAGAAAAGAAACATAATACATATTATAATGAGCACAAAATGAACGAGATAATAAAATCACACCAACGCTTTGTTCATCGTGAATCATCGCTGAATAAATAAATAAATAAATGAAGTCTACAAACATAATAATATTGTAATCGTTTATCAAGTGACTATATTGACAGATTACATTAATGGCCCAAGAGCCCGGGACCGCCAGACATTGGGTACTTATTTTCTGGGTAACTAAATGTTTAAGATAGTGATTTCTGTTTCTGTACTTTTAATAACCGTATACTTGCTATTGATATAAGGTAATACAGACAACCTAAAAACATTAACTAAGTAGTTAATTTGTTTAAAGTCTGTGTGCAAATTTGTATGGCTTCGTACCGAAAGGGGTGCTAACTGGCGGGACCCTATTACTGAGACTGTACTGTCCGTCTTTCACAGGGTTGTATCTTCTGAACCGTAAAAGAGACACTTAACAATTTTTTTTCACAAAAAGTGTATTATCCGTGGTATTACTGTGTTTAATATATCAACTAACAGTAATAAACTGCCCAAGTGCGAGTCGGCCTGAACAAAACCGATGAACCGTCTGAACAAAATTTGCCGGAAAGATAAGTTTTTTGTATGGGGTGTATGTATATTTTCCCTTTAATTTTTAATTTAATTTCGTTTTTTATTATTTGGTGTTAGAGCAACCATTGTAATACACACTATGACCAAATTTTAAGTCTCTATCTACTTATTGCGGTTTGTAAGATCGAGCATAACACGCCTGAAAAAACTGGCCAAGAGCAGGTCGGACTCGCACTCGTAGGGTTCTGTAACACAGTAGAGTATTCTGGAACTATGATTTTTCGCAACTACAAAAATAACTTTGTTTTTCATAGTGTTTGTATGAAAAACAAAGTTATCTTAGCGGTCGGTATATATCAAAAACTGCTGACTGTATCTCGTTCAAACCAATTTTCGTTGAAAGTTTTTATTGAGATCTACAGAATATATTTTTTCTAGATTTTTCACTCCCTTACTTGAAAAGTTAGAGGGGGGGGGGGGGCACACATTTTAGCACTTTAGACGCGCCTATCTTTTAAATGATTGACTTTGAGAAAAAAATATTTTAGAAACTTCAATGTCATTTTTAAAGACCTATCCATAGACACCCCAAACGTATAGGTTTGAACATTTTTTTTTGTTTCAGTTCCATGTATGAGATGCCCCCCCTTAAACTTTTATATTTTTTATATTTGTATAAAAATCGGAAAGCGGTTCACAGAATACATTTACCTACTAAGTTTCAATTCTGTAGTCCGAATAGTTTCGGATTATTCCGCCATTTTATAATGGCTGTGACATACGGACGGACAGACAGACAGACATGGCGAATCTATTAGGGTTCCGTTTTTTGCCATACGGCTACGGAACCCTAAAAACACGTTTCTTTTATTGGGTTGGGGCCTCCTTTTATTTTTAACTTTTATTCTGTTTTTAGTATGTGTTGTTATAGCAGCCGTTGTAATACATACTTTGTGATGATTTCAAGTCTCTATCTATAATGGTTTATAAGTTCAAGTAAAAAACACCGAAAAAACACGTTTCTTGTATGGGGACCCCCTGCAATATTTAATTCTATTCTGTTTTTAGTATTGTATTTGTATTGTTTAGTATTGTATTGTTGTTAAATCCCCAATAGTAATACATACTTCGTGATAATTTCAAGTATCTACCTATTACGGTTAAGGAGATATCTTTATAGACACGAAAGAAGCCTATGAAAGACGAACGGACGGACCGGACAGCGAAGTCTCAGTAATCGGGTTCCTTTGGTACTCTTTAGGTACAGAACACTAAAAACTAAATAAAATTCAAAGTATGTATGGCGACCATACAACACATGTGATTTATATGGATTTTTTCTCGTTCTGTTTACATTCACTACATGACATTAGCAGTACTACAATTATTAACCTGCGGTAGTTTCGTTTTGATAATCATACTACGTTAGAAGAGCGATACATAATGTAATAATAGTTTTAAATATTGTACGGCGGTACGGAACGGAACCCTTCGTGTGTATTATGTATGGTATGTTATACAGAATATTATTGTTCACAATTAATATCAATACTGCCAGACACTTCCCGTCGGTAGAAATTTCTACTAGAGCTAGACGCTTTAAAAAGGTTGAAAAAAATTACTCTACCTTGCGTAAGCAAGGTCATGGTAAAGTCCAGACCTTATCAGTCTTCATTTGTAAGTATATGATCCTCAGGGAACTATTTTAATATTTTTTTTAAACATTTTTAGTCACACATTTCGTTTTTAAATATTAAGTAAGGTCTGGCGGCTCTAGGCTCTTGATCTCTATCCACATTATCGCAATAATCTGATATAAGACTATTTCGCCTGCCTCTACCCGTAGCATGATAGCCACACATGTTTTATGATACCAAATTAAATAACAATAGATTACACGTAACGATACAATGAGCAAAGAAAGCAATCGTAGGTCGAGATAAAAGCTATTTAATACTGAAAATATAGTAACTACATAGATACACAAATGTTTTTTTTTCACAAAAACCGAGGAGATTCTCAATTCGCCTGTATTTTTTAACCGACTTCACAAAGAAGGAGGAAGTTCTTAATTCGACTGTATAGTATATAGTGTGTTTTTTTTTAAATGTTTGTTACCTCACAACTACATCTTAACCGATTTGAAAAAATCTTTTTTTGTTTGAGAGGTTATGCCTCCCGTTTGGTCCCATTCAAATTTTATTGGGATCTGACAATTACCTCCGGAGATACTTTGACTATCGCGACATGTAAAGTGGGTGTTTTTCGTTTTGTAAACGATCTTAAATTATTCACCATCGAACCAGGAGTTGATAACAATAGATTTGTCGATGTAAAAACATGGAAATAGTAGGTAAGTAAGTTAGATAAGTACCTAGTCGTTTATGTAAAGGAAGAACACCTTGTCTAATGATGTTATGTCCAGATGGCAATATTGCTCTTACTTTAAACTTGCTAAATTTTCATAAACATCCGTCCTTCGTGGTAACTTGATAAAAACTATAAGAAGACTATAAATAAGCCCATTGTACTTCGACCTACATAAATTTGATCAACAAATATTAAAAAAATATATATTGTCACGATTCACGAATTAATAATGTATCTACTCTTACTATTACATAAAATTTAAAGTATGTTACGCCTATAAATTATTTGAGATGTATATATATATCATAAGAAGATTGATAAGGATGAATGTCGATCTTCAGGTGATCAGGGCCGGTGGCCCGGTAGTCTCTACATGAATAGCGACGATTTCGACCGATAATCGTCGATAAGAAAAGATATCCAGATAACAACTGTCTAGGTGCACCTCCTTCTACAAGACGTTTGCGATGACAGGACGCATTGCTATCAATGTAAAGACTTCCACCCCAGTAAGATGGTAGTCATCGCTAGCCTATATGACATCAATAAAATATTCTAATGGAATCAAAAAATAATCAGCATGCTATCCACTCATGGGATCTAAAGGAAATCAATAGAGAAAATAAAAGCCGAAAGCCAAGTTGAGAACATCATATGGGCAATGCGCTACAACATGTTTTATTTTTTAATTTTACGAGTCACTATCTGTCAGAAGCATTTTCTGACGTATTTAAGAACGGCGGTGTGTGCCAAGTTTTTCTAATGAGAATGATTTTCTTTGTTCAACTCGGGGTTTCTACTATGGACGAATTCCTTTGGGGATACATCTGTGATTTGTTAATCTGAGATCTAACGTATCCAACCTCAAACTAAGATAGCTTATATAGATACTCTAAAAATAACACTTACCATACGACTTTATCCTAAAATCCACAGGTAACAGCGAAGCAGTACCTATGCTACGAATAATTAGCTTTTATGGATTGTATTCAAGGCTAGACCAATTGAGCTGATATTTTGCAAAGAATTGACCAATGTGGTGGAATATAAAATACGACAGAATATTTTTAACAAGGCGAAGCCACGGGACATATACGCTGGCTGGTTGCGGCGGTTGGAAACAAATAGCTAAAGATCGAGCTCAGTGGCGTGCCATAGGCCTATGTCCAGCAGTGGACGAATACTGGCTGTTAATGATGATGATGAAGCCACGGGGCGCAACCAGTTTTCTTACGTCGGTAGTTTGCTATAATGTGATTTGCATAAACAGCTTAGGTTATTATAAGGAAGTGGTCATCGTATTGTATCGGCAATTTTCGAGGTAAAATTAAAATGTTCATTGTATGGTACAATCTACCCATACATTTTATTTAGATAGGTACTAGGATACAGCTGGGCTGGGCAGCATTTCAGAAACTACATCGAGTCTTCTCGTCGCCTATACCGCAAAGCTTTAAGTCAAAGGTAAGGTAATGTAAAAAAGGTCTTCAATGAGTGTGTTCTTCCTGTAATGATGTACGATGCCGAGAAGTGGACGCTCACGATACGACTGGGCCACCAATTGAATGTAGCACAGAGAGTTATGGAGAGAGCTATGATCGGAATTTCCCTGAAGGAAATTTACTATATCGATGTTCCGCCTGATTTGCTTTGCTACCAAAAAAAGGTACTTACCACTATGAAGGAAAAAATCTGCCGACATAACCTTAGTGTTCCAGCAACATACAACCCTTGACAGTAGTAACAGAGTATTCTGACCTAGTGTGTTCACCATCTTCGACCACATCATCGCTTACCAACAGGCGAGATAGTGGTGAAACGCTAGCCTATAAGATATATATAAACAAAAAGATCAAATTCGAAATGAAGTCAGCTGACAGAAAATTATAAAGGTAACCGATAGCTCAGAGGTTAGCAAGCGTAAGTGGCAGTGGGCTAGTCATATCATATAGGTATGACGCATAACCAATGACCGATGGGGCAAACGTTTTCTGAAATCTCTTGCCAAGATGCAGTCTCCACTGCATCTTGGCAAATGCAGCGTCGGACGCCGATATATTTTTTAGTATCATATATGCTACGCTAGCGTTTTGACCACTAACTCACCTGTTGGTAAGTGATGATGTGGTCAAAGATGGTGAACACCCTTCACAGAACTTTTTGTGAAAATAGCTACCATCCTCAAAATCACCCGATGTGTCGCCAAACATCTAATGTGTACCGGCAGCTATCCTTGAGAGCCAGTTCCTATTCTAGGCCTAGCGTCCTTACCATTTTCGACCGCATTACCACTTACCAACAGGTGAGATAGTGGTCAAACGCTAGCCTATATAATATAAAATAAATCATGATTTTTACTAATAACTAAAGGGGGTGATGCATTGGCGAGCAATACAGATTCACTGGCAGTTTTTGGCAAAAACAAAACATTTTTTACTTTTTACTTTTTTTTACTTTTGCATCGCGGACTTAGAATTTCAAGCTTGCACAACGAGCCAATGAGCCAATCCGCCGGTTTTTAAGTCCGCAGACTTTTAAGTGCTCCATTGGAAGTTTAGACCTTTGGCTCGCGTGTTCGTTGGCGTGTGTACCGGCAGTTTTACTCGCCAATGTCAATCAACATTTGTGAGTTTATCTAACCCCCTTTATATAAACTCACAAATGTTAATTGACAGTATTTGACAAAGCTTTACAGTGACAAAATTCTTGGTGTACGTGAACAAAGTCGCGGGTATCATCTAGTTAATAATAAAAAAACTATGTAGGACTAGCTGTGCCCCGAGGCTTCGCCCGCGTTAAAAGTATCATAGCATAATCCATAATACTGGCTATACAAAGGCAAAGTTTCAGCTAAATCGGTTCGGCAATTTGACCGTGAAGAAGTCGCAAACAAACTTACAAACTGACTATATACTTACTACTACTTATATACTTTATACTATTTGTGTTGATTACATACCTATAAACATAAATTAATGTTATATCACTCTATGACTAACTCTAAGTATTTTTACGACTACAGAAAGATTTAAAACATGAGTCAGGATGAACTTGTACAATATATTTTCAAAGACAGGCTCTGAACGTTCTTCTCCGTTTGAAAAAATAACTCGGCGTATTCGTCTCCGGTTACTTAAAAATAAAACAAACAAGATCTTGTAAAATCAATCAATCTTCTAAACCCAGTGCTATTAATTCTGTAGGACAGTAAATTATTGTTGATTTTGTTAGGTGAGTATATAAAATAAGATCCATGTTGAATCACCATCATCATCATTCATCAGCCCATATCTGTCCACTGCTGGATATAAGCATCTTCTTCATTGGGCCATTGTTTCGATACTAACCCACTCTTCTTAACATTTGATATTGAATGCGGAGTATATCGTCCGTCAGCCCATGAAATAGTTTTTGAGGGTCCAGTAGTGTAGCGGGAGAAAGGTCGGCTTTGACGCCAGAGGTACCGAGTTCATTCCCCGCTTTGCACCAATGGATATTTCTATCCAAAATATTTAGTGCGTTTTCGCACAGTGGCCTTCCGGTGAAGGAAAAGAAACCCCCAACCCCCGCATGGTGGTAGGACACTATCTACATCCATCTATCTATCTATCTATCTAGTGTGCGCCTGACCAGCTACCACCTTCGAGTTAGAAAATCTGTCGCCAAACATCTAATGTGTTCCGGCAGCTATCCTTGAGAGCCAGTTTCCATTCTAGGCCTAGCGTGCTATCATCCTCGACCGTATCAACTCTTACTAACAGTTGAGATAGTGGTCAAACGCTAGTCTATATGATATTAAAAAAAAAATTAAACATATTAACATCAAAATATATTTTTTAATATAGTTAGGCTTCCTACATTAAAAAATAAACAACGGGTTGCACTTCGGCAGTGCCGGCAGAAGTGAAAACTTGAACACGTCATTTTTGAATATTTTGGAATGACACCTCGCGCAAGCGCCCTGCGCTCCGTCTTACGATCAGGACACGGGTCACGTGACGCGAGCTTACCATTATTTACCCATCCCAAGAAAAGTGCACAACGCCGCTAAAGAAGATTTCACTTCAAAAAAATATAAGGCTACTTTCCTAATGTTTAGTTGGTACCTATGATATATCTGACCAATTAATGTTCTAACTATGTAATTAATTAATAATATATTCTAAAAATCATGCATATCAAATCCAGCACGACATGTCAATACGGACATAAAACGAAAATGTATTATGATGTTATTTTTTTCTAGGTTTTCTCTGTACTTTGTTATTATTATTATTTGTGCTTATCACATCTATCTAACTAGGCGGACTAGTAAACCAATAGTTGGTAAACTAGGCACTTGCATGTAGATATATCTAAGTACGACGTCATAAATAATACTAACAGACTTTGTGCTATGCCAGACACTATAAGTAGGTAATAGATAACTAATGTTTTTGTTACATCAAACGAGTATCATAATCAAGTCAAGGTTAGCTGCATTGTTAGATAGATTCAAGTAAATTACAGCAAATAATTACGAATTTGTATTTGTATTTTTATTTATTTATTCATAATTATAAATAATTATAGAATGCTTCATAAACTCATCTGCATCTGCATGCAGCAAAACAATCTCCTAAGAGATTGTTTTGCTGTTTGTAGATTTTTTAGTTTTTAGGGTTCCGAACCCAAAGGGTACCAACGGAACCCTATTACTGAGACTCCGCTGTCCGTCTGTCTGTCTGTCTGTCTGTCCGTCTGTCAACAGGCTGTATCTCATGAACCGTGATAGTTAGACGGTTGACATTTTCACAGATGATGTATTTCTGTTGCCGCTATAACAACAAATACTAAGAACAGAACAAAGTCAAAAATTAAAGAAAAGTTTTTAACGATAGCGCAGCGCCACCTATCTAGTTGCTAATATGGCGCTATCGTCTTTACCTTAAACTGAATCTCGGAAGCGGCTCCAACGATTAAATAAAATTTAGTATACCTACAGGGGATTTCGGGGGCGATAAATCGATCTAGCTAGGAGTCATTTTCAGAAAATGTTGTTTTATTCATGTTTTCAATAATCAACTTTATTGATAATCAACTTAAAATATGAATCTTCCCGACATCTATTGGCGAGTAGAAGTACTGTATCAGTAATGCAGTTAGTTGCTCTCAATTAAAAAAAATAGTATTATTATTCGTCAATAGATGTCGGGAAGAGTCATATTTGTCTGTTTAAGTGGCAAAAAATAACGAGCAAAGCTTGGTCAACCAGATATTTAATAATATTAATTACTACTATTACTACTATATAATACTATTCTACCTTTGTGTTAACGTTTACTTAGTTGGTGTTAGAAGTTCGTTAGAAACTCGATAGATGGCGTTCGGAACCCTCCGTGTGCGGGACAAAGTCTGACTCGCACTTGGCCAGTTTTATTTAGTTTTGCAGATTGTATGAAATATTTATTATTCGGCGCGGTGTTGATTTTTGAAGCTAGTAACCAGGAATAGATAGTAACTATGCGAGAGACAGATCGAAAATCGAGACATTTGATATAGTTGTGCGCTTGGTTGTGAATGTAACTGATGACTACATTTTTTGTGTTTTTATATAGAAAGACAGAACGACATTACATCCGTCTGACTTTATTAGAAATTGTGGCCTACAAAACCCCGGATTGCGAGAATTTTTCGCGCCACTGCAGTGATGTCTCAGGATTATGGCGCAGTGCACAAAGTGCAATAAAATAAGGGATGCTGTCATTTCACTAGATCATTTGCCCTTCAAACCGAAAACATTGTTCACAGAACAAAAAATGGTAGTTAGGTACTTACCTTAATTGGCAAAATGGTCGTCCCAGACGCCTATCAGAAGCCGTACCACCACAAATATAATAGTCATGCATAACTTACCGACACGGCGCTTCTCAACGACTCCTTTATCCAGACATTGGTGTAGACATACGACAGTACGTTAATTGCTGCCGTAATGAGCAGTAAGTACACGTTTCCCACTGCTCTCAGTAGGTAGGGGCTGGCTAGCGATCCTAGAACACTGCCCAGCGATACTGAAGCTTCTAGAATGGTCATCCTGAAAGATTAACGCTATTACTATTTTGTATTCTTATTACTCTATGGTTACACGTGCCCGCTGAGGCTAACTACTTGGCTACCACGTTTGACTACTGGTAAGGAGTACCGGTCATTCATTAGCCGAATCGTAGTGGCCGTTGAGGCCTTTCTGTAAACCACCTTCATGCATTTTAATTGATCTCTAGCGATCTACAGTGCCACAAGTATAACTTGGCGGTGGTGGTTTTTGGAACTAATTCTTTTAATTGAAACTGTGAGTTTGACGTTTGAGAGATTACCGCGACATTATTGTTGATAAATCTACTACATTAAAATAGTTCAATAATGCCAAAAGTAATTAAAAGTGGTTTAAGAGAAACTGTTATCAAAGTACAAAGTAAAAGCACAGTGGCGCAAGGGCACGCCAAGTTATACTTGCCGGACTGTACGTGGCAATGGGTCGGCCATATTACCCGAAAACCGACAACCGCTTTGGTAAACGAGTTCTGGAGTGGAGACTGCGAATTGGCAAACGAAGCGTAGGATGACCTCTGACTAGATGAAGCGATTATATTAGCAAAGTATAGAATATATACCTTGCTAATATCATCGCTTCATTTTCACTATAGATAGATAGATGATAGGCTGGCAAAAGCTGGTTAAGAGTAGTGGAGGGTCGTGCTCAATAGAGTCCAGTTGGAGGACACTTTTAGGTTAAATAAAAAATCATGATAGGGTGCCTTAGACCTTAACTTGCCTTAGAGATCGTTTCTCATTAGAGGTGACATCGCTTATATAACAGAAAGCGCCTGTGAAGAGTACGGTGAAACCTCCAGACAGCGAGTAAGGGATGGCTGTGGCGATGTACCACCAGGGGCCCAGGTTGTCAAACATACTGTATACTACCATCAGCATGGCGCTCATCGCCAAACCTGTAAAGATAAAACTTTCACAATAGCTGTCTATAACGGTTGTAGAGATCTATTTAAAATATTTAAATTATCTCTCGTGCCATCATCATCATAATTAGCAGATGTCAGTGCACTGCTGGACGTAGGCCTCTCGCAAGATACGCCACTGAGCTCGATCTTGTGCTCTTCTTTTCCAGTCACTGACCACCGCTTTGCGTATATCGTCGAGGACGTCCTACGCTAAGTTTTCCGATTCACTATCTCCTCTAGGACAAATCTAGCCCAACCTTCCCAACGGTTATCACTTAGTCCTGTGGCAAAATTGAAAATAAGCCTACTGTCACTTCTCTTTTTCCAAAAAGGTTGCCTATCAGTTTTTGGTCATTTGGGGGCCGAGTCACCCTCGATCGTAGGTGCGAGCCCGGAATTCTGCCCCTACACATCGTCACTTAACATCAGGTGCGACATTGGTCAACCGCTTGCCCATTTAAGCATAAAAAGAACTTTAGCTTTTATATTGCTCCTATATTTTGGGAAGTAACGATTAAATTCGCAAGGCAACATTTGCAGATGATTGTAAATGCTTTTTACGTCACATTCTCGTACTTTATGTCGTCAATTTGATATCAGCTCAAATTAGTTTTATGGTAGCCAGACTAAGGCCAATATTCACCAGTTCATTCATTATAAAGTGACAGATGTCGCCATATAAAAGTTTTCGAAAATCTGTCAGAGACCTCTAAGTCCCTCTAAGTATAAGGGCTATTAGGAAAGGAAGTAGTGAAACTGGCCCTAAACAACAGATACTTGATACCTCGGAGCAAACACCAACTCGATACAATAATCACGCCAAAAGGCTTCACTATTCTATATGCAAATAAAATAATATGGATTTGCGAACAAAAAACAAACGATCCTTTTGTAGCGCGGAAGTGTGGTATTAATGTATTAACCGGTTGTCCCCAAGTCCTATAAGATATATATAAGAGGCTTTTATATCATACGATGCAGGCATTCATAACTTTCATATGTTTTGATAAAAAATACTTATACCATTTTTTATGCTTGACTAAGCAATCTTTTGGCTGCACTCTCATCTGATGCACGGTAATGACTAATGATATATAACACTACCGTGCGATGATATGTGATTGTGACATAAAAACAAAAGGAGGGGCCCGACTTTACTAGATGGAGGAGCTTCTGTTAGTCCGCTTGGAGTAGTACCATCACTTTGTCAGTTATTCAAACATAAAATACCCAGATAGAAATAAATACCAGTGAAACGAATAGAACCGTGTGGTTCAATAATTACAAATGTTCTCAGTGCCGTGGCCGTGATGGGAAAATTCTGACAATCAAGCGTTAAAAAGCTAATTTATGACGACATAGGGTCTTCGTAAACTTGCTCGTCTATCGGTTTTTAACCGACTTCCGAAAATAATGAGGTTCTCAATTTCTCTGTAAGTTTTTTTTTAAGGATGTAACGCGTTTACCTACTCTGTCAATTGTGAACCGATTCGAATGATTATTTTTTTAATCGGTAGGGTACGTTTCCGATGTGGTGTCATTGTTATTTCATCGAGATCTGATTAGTATCTCTAGAGATATGACGATAAACGTCTCAAACTTGCTACTGAAATTTACTCGCGGGGCATGGAAGTCGGTTGTTTTAGTATTTAAACTATCTTAATTATATCAGATACATTATAAGTGGGCTACCCAACTGCATGAGCTAATACCGTCATCCCCATTTTCTATCAGACGCCCAGACGTACTGATATGCGACACGGCTTCATCGTGGATATTCCATCAATACGGACGAATCGATTTGCTTCTACATATCATACGCACTGCTAGGAATGGAATTCCTTGCCTGAGTCTGTGTCCCGAAAACTACCATCTGGGATCTTCAAGTCTCAAGTGAATATGTTTATTTTGAGGGCCCGGTGGCGTAATCGGGAGAACGGTCGGCTTTGATGCCGTGGTACCGAGTTCAAACCGCCGTGCACCAATGGATTTTTCTATCGAAAAATTTATGTGTGCTTCTCACAATGGCCCTCCGGTGAAGGAAAACATCGTTAAGAAACCAACAACCCCTGCATGGTGGTAGGACACTATCTAGTGTCCGCCTGGCCAGCTACCACCCTCAAGTTAGAAAATCTGTCACCAAACATCTAAAGTGTTCCGGCAGCTATCCTTGAGAGCCAGTTCCCATTCTAGGCCTAGCGTGCTTACCATCTTCGACCGCATCATCACTTACCAACAGGTGAGATAGTGGTCAAACGTTAGCCTATAAAGTATAAAAAAAAAAAAAGAATATGTATCTTCTAGGCCAGCGTTCTACATCTTGGCCCACATCGTCATTTAACATCAGGTGAGATAGTGTCAATCGATTGTCTATGTAGCATTAAAAAATGGAGTATCACATGCTTCAATAGGTATCTATCCTGATAAAAGGCTGAATGCGGAATTGCGGATGCATTAGCCAATCTAGAAGAATTTTCAGTTTGGTAAATTATTATTAAACTTCATTAGGGCAAAGCAGGCTAACTACAACTTATTCTATGCTACAACTAAAAGCAGACCCTAATATTTGGTAGATATAGAATTACATATATAACTAATTTCGTTTTTCGCATAGCATAATACTTTGGCATAATATTATTACGAGCGAGGCTATTATCATTATATTACCGCAACTAAAATCTTTGTCAGATTTTTTTATATAAACATTCCAAACTACTTAAAAATAATATTTCTAGTAAAAACAAAGCTTGCTAATTTCATTAATTGTAATTTAAGAACTGAATCATATCTATTTACCATAAAAAAAAGTGGCCTCGACGTCCTGCTAAGTAAATGTCAAGAGCAAGCTTTTTAAAAATATCCTCAAACATCCTGGTTTCAAATCCTTTGAAAGAAGGACTAATATGTACCCGCATAAGGTGGATTTTGTTCGTTCATGCAAACTCAAGGCAAATATGTTTTATTCAAGAACATTTTAATAATGCGAATGAAACCAATCGAGTATGTTAATGTTAATTTTAAGTAACGACAGCTCATCGTTCAAAAAAAGATAAAATGTCTTTAGATTTCATATTAAATATTTAACTAAATATACCTAATCGGTATAAAAATATTATTTTAAATATACCTAATAATTGGTAAAAAAAATTGTTGTCTAGAATTCGATGTTGAACCAAAACGTTATTTTGTATTACATAATTCTATGTAGGTACATAATAATTATATAGAAAATCGTATGACCTTTTTCGACAGTCGAACAGACAGGTCAAAGTAGTTGAAATACATTGTAAATAAGTAGTTTATATTCAAAATCACTGATTAATGTATGTGTATATAATGATAATAGGTGCCTACAAATGTAGCAAGTTTTGCAAAATTAGGTTCCGGCAAAGAAAATCAATATCTGAGATCTCTAGAATCTAGATACACAAATTCGCTAATGTGCCGTTGCGTCACTTTTATTCGCTGGTTCAAAAACGATACACCTTGCTGGCTTATCAAAGACTAAGGTTTTAAAGGGTCAAACTCTTTCGTAATTTCATTAAATTAAATAAATAATGAAATGTACAAACAAATTAACAAAATGATTACATTATGACAACATAAATAAAATAAAAGTGTCCTTTCGTAATGGATAGAGAATTGATACTGAAACCATAACCATGTATTAAAATAATCTTTAAAGGTACCAGAGTGGTATAAGTAACTGCCAACATAAAGTTAACTTAGGTTACGTAGTAACTATTATATAATCTGTGACTTAGGTACAAATAATTAAATGAAACCTTTCTATTCACATCGCCTTTAAAGGAAACTCAACCAGTCGCTTCGTATCGCGTTTCATGTATTTCAATCCAGTTTCCTATTTACGTTCCCTTTTGTAACATAAAAGTATCTACTAAGTATGTAATAAATTTAATAGAGTTGCTATTTTCTGACACTACTAGAAACAACAAATAAACTTCAGATTACGCATTTATTTTTGCAATACAATCAATGATGAGCATATAATAGCGATGTTCCGCTGTGGTTCCGCCTGACTTTCCACCAAAAAGTAGCTTACCACCATCGAGAAGAAAATCTGCCGCCATATCTAACCTTACGGTGGTCCAGCAGCAGACAGCCCTTGAGAGTCAAAGTTCGTATTCTAGGCCTAGCGTGTACACCATCTTCGTCCACGCCATCGCTTACCACAAGGCTAGATAGTGGTCAGAGTGGTCAGACGCGACCCTATTAATATATTTAAAAAAAATTATTAAGATTAGTTTAGGTTCACATTAACAGGTACTGCTTTATTTTAGGGTTCCGTTGTGCTGGAACGACATTAAAGTAATGTGCCGATAGTCTGATGACATACTGAAACTCTTTTAAAACTATTTCAAGCTAAATATAAAAATAATGTTTCTGGAAAAATAGTGGAAGCCACTGATACATTCTATAAATACATAATGATACGAATGATTGAAAAAGTTCTTATATAGAAAATTATGACGAATTTACAATCGATTATAAGCGATTTCGTGTATCCTATTATTCTAATCTATTACCTATCTCTGTTTCAAATTTCAGTTTCAGCCAGTTCAGTCTAGCCGTGTAGCAGCGAAGACTCAAAGGGGTAATAAACAACCAAATTGACTTTCGCATTTATGGTTATGGTACTTTGGAGATTATAAATAAATTGTCATAGCATTTGAAGAGGATGGTAATTTATCCTTTAAATATATAGCTCATTTGCATTAAATATATTATAAAGTAGGTATGATATCATATTTCTGGGTCGTTAAGGAAATATTTGTTTGTCCATATATTGAATCGGTACATTAATTAATTTTATCAGGGCGAGCGAAGCGAGCCCTAACATTATCCTACAAACTGTGCACTTTTGTGGTACACTTTACTGAAAAACTATCAGGCTTATTGATTTGTGCTTTAACATAGTGATTTAAATACACATGTAGATGTGTTATCAGTCAAAAAAAATATTATTTTAATACCATAAAAAAAAATGAAGATTAACAATTTTGTTTCTAGGATAGAATATTATTGTACTTCTAATGCCATCCGTTAGAAGATCAAAGAATTAACGTCGCTGCGAACATAATGTTTGGTTACTAACGCCATCTGTTGGAAATCTAAAGAATTTACATCTATCATCCATATGACGTCTGGTATCAGTGTGACCATTTGTGGCAGACTTCTGCCATTTAGGTAGATTTAGGGACCTAAATTTTAACTCTGGCAGATTAAGCTGACGATTCCAAAAAGTGGCAGATTTTAAGGATGTTTATGAATTTTGAAATATAAATAGAATTTTGACAATTTTCCATTTCTATTTAAAGCGTAGAGATTTAAAGTATAACATTTTTATTATGCATTTATTTGGTTTGAAATTTGTAAAAGTTTGCATAAGAAGGTAAACTTTATGTTTATGCCTTATTTTATGCCATAATTCAATAATTATTATTATATTAATATGATGGCAAATTTTATGCATTTGTTGGAGTGGTTGGTGGTTTGGCAAATGTTTTGCCAGTGTCGGGCAGATTCGCCATGTAATATAAAAAAAACTGGCCAAGTGCAAGTCGGACTCGCACTTGTAGGGTTTCGTAACACAGTAAAGTATTCTATAACTATGATTATCGCAACTAAAAAAATAAGTTTGTTTTTCATAGTGTTTGTATGAAAAACAAAGTTATCTTTGTGGTCGCCATATCTCAAAAACTGCTGACTGTATCTCGTTCAAACCAATTTTCGTTGTTAGTTTTTATTGAGATCTACAGCATATATTTTTTTTAGATTTTTCACTCCCATACTTTAAAAGTTAGAGGGGGGGGACACACATTTTACCACTTTCGACTCGCCTATCTTTCAAATGATTGACTTTGAGAAAAAATGATTTTAGAAACCTCAATGTCATTTTTAAAGACCTATCCTTAGACAACCCACACGTATAGGTTTGTAGATTTTTTTTTTTTGTTTCAGTTTCAAGTAATCCTTAAACTTTTATATTTTTTATTTTTGTATAAAAATCGAAAAGCGATTTACAGAATACATCTTCCTACCAAGTTTCAATTCTGTAGTCCTAACAGTTTCGGAATAAAATAGCTGTGACATACGGACGGACAGACAGACAGACATGACGAATCTATAAGGGTTCCGTTTTTTGCCATTCGGCTACGGAACCCTAAAAACTGCCTTATTACTTATAAATAATTACCAGCCAGAAAAACTACGCGAGCCCTCACCAAGCTTGGCTTTTAGCTAGTTAATATGCTAAATTGGTTATATTAACAGAAAAAAAGATGAGGTGCTCAATTCGAAGTGTATTTTTTAAATGTAGATATGACCTATTAGTGAGAGCCAGTTCCCATTCTAGGCCTAGCGTGCTATCATCGTCGACCGCAGCATGACTTAAACCAACAGGTTAGATAGTGGTTTTTTTTAATACTTTTTAGTCTAGCGTTTGACCACTATCTCACCTGTTGGTAAGTGATGATGCAGTCGAAGATGGTAAGCACGCTAGGCCTAGAATGGGAACTGGCTCTCAAGGATAGCTGCCGGAATACATTAGATGTTTGGTGCCAGATTTTCTAACTTGAGGGTGGTAGCTGGCCAGGCGGACAGTAGATAGTGTCCTACCACCATGCAGGGGTTGTTGGTTTCTTAACGATGTTTTCCTTCACCGGAGGGCGCACCCACTGTGAGAAATGCACATAAATTTTTCGATAGAAAAATCCATTGGTGCGCGGCGGTTTGAACTCGGCACCACGGCATCAAAGCCGACCGTTCTCCCGATTACACCACCGGGCCCTCTAAATGGATAGTACCATAGACAAATTAATAAAATAGTATATTACAATATGTGCCGTGCGACTTAAGTAGTCTATTATTGCACGGCGTAGCACCCTCGCTGCACTGGGGTGCTTACTTAAGTCACGAGTATCGTATATTATTTTATAGTTGTCAGTGTGACATAAACCCGCACTTTACGCTTGCTACGCTTTTCCGTCAAAGAGAAGATTATTGCACGGCGTGAAGTTGGTGAACGTCGAGCAATAATCGACTATTTAAGTCACGGAAAAGCGTGCGTAAAGTGCGGGTCTAGGTCACACTGTGATACGATAAAGGTTTTTTAATTTATCTATGACAGTACCAACTCTTGAACCACGATCGTATGCTTAGATAATGTTTGCACACAATTATTTGGGATGCAACAAAATTAACATTGTGATAGCAAAAGCATTAGGTTCATTTTATATCTGAGAGGCGTTTGACCGTTTGAGCGTTTGACCACTATCTCACCTGGTGATAAGCGATCATGTGGTCGAGGATGGTGAAGACGCTAGGCCTGGAACTTTATGCCAACAAAATTAGTGTTTTGTGGAAATTCACGTATAAATAGCTCATTGGATTGGCATTTTTATAACACCCCGCACATAACAATAGAATACATTTTTATTAGTGCTGATAGATAGACTATGCACGGTCTAGACTAGACTCTACTAGAGAGTGGTTTCGACTGTGCGTCAATGTATCTGTCAGTCAGCTCTGCCTTGATGTAACTTAATATATAGATAATACTTAAATAAAAAAATTAAAACCACCCCCGACTGATCTGTGTGTAATCTTCTCATTGAGACCATTCAAATGAGCCTAATGTCTACATCTGAAGTGTAAGTTGGTGAGGAGTTGAGATTCCAGGAGATATCCCAGCATCAGGTCAATGCTATCATGTTTTTACAATATGGTTGAAGTAAGAGGATACCGAATTTCAAATTAATCAGACCGATCATAGTTGAATTCATAGTCATCAACTCATCATCAACGTCATCAACAAGAAAAAAGATCAGTCTTAAAAATGCTGAACGGATTTTTATAAATCAAAGCTATGAACACTCTCCATTAAGACATCTATCAAACAAAATAAATCTAAATCAAAATCGGTTCATCCGTTTGGGCGCTACGATACCCCAGTCAGACACACAAATACACAGATACATAGATACACACGTCAAACTTATAACACCCCTTCTTTTTGCGTCGGGGGTTAAAAATACATGATGTGTCGAAAATACTTACCTAACAAAGGCCATACCACGAGCGGCTTTCTCCCGAAAGTATCTGACCAAACTCCCAAGAAACAAGAGAGTATCGCTGGCGCCACCGCTTCTATGACACTTTTCACTGTCGTCACAAACGTCGCATATTTCTGCACTTCGTTTTCTAGTTGCTGCGTCACGTTCGTTTTGTCGAGGGAAAGGAACCCCGCGCATTCTGTCTGAGCATGCCCTAAAGCGTGATAGCAAGTCCGGTATAGGATTATGTTGTATATTACTGCACCTGAAATTTTTTTATTCGTTACAATATGTTAGCCAGCATATTATATACGATACCTAGATCACATTGGAATTCGAAAGCATCATTTTCATCGAGCGAGCTATTCGATCGAGGAAACCTTTTGACCAGAATCTCAGATGCAGGTAGTATAATGGGTTAATTGTGAATTGTAAGGATTAGGATCCTTGTTCTTCCCAGTATTTTAAGAACTGCCAGTGCCGGATTAAGCAAGCGCGGGGCCGCAATATAATTATTTCTGCGAGAACGGTTAAAGTTGCAACGAGCGCTTCGCTTATTATAGAGTTTTTGTTTTAGTTTACTCGCGAAGGTTTACAAACAAAAATAATATTGTTTTTTGCGAAGACCGCTGCAAAGAAGTTTACATTCTTGAAATACGGGTTGAGATTGTTGCGCTAAAGTCAGTTGTCCAGCGCTTCGTCTCATTGGGGGTTTTGAGAGTTCAATGCCCCTCCCGAAATGTTTAGATACCTCCATTCATATTTTGTATATTTGCCGCGTTGCCACCATTTTACGATGACACCACATCGCATTCGGTAACCATCGTATATTTTCGGTTTTCGTGCCTTAGTAACTATCATATATTCTGTGGCTGTACCTGTACCCTGCAACGCTCACCCAGCCATCACCCAGCACTTTATATGTTTTATTTTATTTTCTTGGGCCCCCTGATACTAAAACCTGGCTACGCCTACGTTATCAGGTGAGATAGAGGACAAGTGTTTGTCTATCCGAAATTTAAAAAAACTTGTAGAGAATTCGGAATTTTTCCTATACTTGTGCTGTAAGACCTTGTTTTTAACCAAAATTGACAATTCTAGGTCAACCGGAAGTAACCTATAGGTTTTGGGTCGAAAAACTACAGGGTACTTCCATAGACCTAGAATCATGAAATTTGGCAAGAAGCAGCGTCTTGGTCGTGAGAGTGACACTGGGTACAACAAAATAAAAAATTTAAAAAAATAAGGATTTTTGGCGCCAAAAAGTAATCTAAAAATAATTATGTTTTCAAAATACATCGAGTGTGGTATCAAAATAAAGATTTATCGGTAATTACGAATATTATATATTAATTATATGTTTTAAGTGGGTTTGAAATAGGAAATGCTAATAATTCTTTTTTTCACGCAGTCGGGTTTTTTCTACTTTTCAATAATTCACTTCTTACATACATAATTTTTTTTTCATAACAATAAATAATTTTGTTTATATTTGTTTATACAAATTTATTTAATTCAGGGTCGATCAGATTGCATATATTGATAGCGAGATGCAACTACTTGCATAGTTTATTTAAGTGACCAAATAGATGGCACTTAATTATTTATGTATAGTGTAGAAATTATAGCGTTAAGTATAGCCGGCTTGGCGCTAACATTATGGCTAAAAAGGTTAAATCAACTTACCAGATAGTGATACTGATAATATGGATATAAAGAGCGGCAATTCCATCGTAATTCGAAATGGCTTTGCCGGTAATTCTGTGATTTCTGGCTCGTCATTATTGATTGTTGGACTTGTTTCGGTAACCTGCTCCTCTTCTTCAACCATTATTATCTAAAACATTGATTTGATAGAGTACATACTTACAATTGTAATTACAAAAATAGAATACAAAAAATATAAAAAACTGAATGCAACATTACCGCCTTGCAAATCAGACAAGATCACACACAATAAATTGTGGACTGTTTCAGTACAAATGTCAATACATGCTTTATACACGAAATAGTTGATAAAATACGAAAATGTTTATTTACTTAGATCTCTAAATTCAACAATCACACCACCTTTGTATCGGAACGCGCGCGCGCGAATGAATGAAATGAAATGAATGAAAAGAAAATGTTACGGAAATACCATAGACGTAATAAAAACGATGCACTGTAGATGTTTTGACAAATTCAATTTAATCCGTATGCTTTAATGATAAGCTTGTTATTGCTTTGTACAACAAAACGGCCCAATCGAGAATAGAATAGAATAAATTTATTGCAAAAACTGTGTACAAAAGATCTTAAATATAAATATTTAGGTATCAACAGTTTGTTCATTTCGAACATACAATATGAAAACTGTGACTTTTATGCCTAAACGAACACATGACTAATGCACTTGAACGTTATAATAACATAATAACATAGCTTAACTCATGAGAAGAAGAATATTATCTTGGTAGTATAATATATAGCAAACATATAAACAATAGATAGCAAACATACGCTTAGAATTACAATCATACACTTAATTTGTATAACCTAATACAACACCATAAATATGCAAGCTTAAAATAAATATCTTACATTTCGAACTCAATGTGTTTATATTTAATAGTACCTATTAGGTAATTTCATAATATTACGCATGATGTCTAATCTATACGTTTTCAAATTTTTAGCCTTCGTTCATGCTACATGCTACATTCAAACCATACTTGCTTTGTTAATTTATCAAATATTATGTTTCTTTGAAGTGTTTCACACTTTATATTTTTTTTGTAAATTGTTAAAAACAGAAATTTTGGATTGTGTTTAACAAATTTTGTTAATTTATGTCAAATTACTCTTTTAAACTATAATAGGCTTTAGAAAGTAACCATAATTTAAGTTGATGTTTAAATGTTTGTCCCCTGAGTGTTTTTAGGTCAGTCGGTAGATGGTTAACGGTTATACACCTTATTTCGTGTTGTTTATTTGAGGAATGTACATATTGTGTCTGTAAGTAGTTCTTAGATTTTCTGAACGGCTAGATTGTTGGCTGAAATATGAAATATTTCCAGTATATAGATGCATGTCAATGTGAGAAAGTTGTGTTCAACAAATATTTATATTACAAATACTACGCAGACTTTTTTTTTTTTGGAGTAGGAATGTTGTCTGGACTTCAACGGAATTGCCCCAAAAAATAATACCATATCTCAAATGGGGGTATACATAGCCATAGTATGCAGTTATGGCAACAGATTTGGATGATATATTACTTAATAAGGATAAGCTGTAGCAACATTGTGTAATTTTGTTGTTCATGTTGTGTATATGTGCCTTCCAATTAAAAAAGCAATCAATTGTGACACCTAAAAACTTAGTTTCTTTAATTTCTGCAATTATTTCACCATTATTATTCACGTCAATATTTGAAGGAATATTAATAATTTTTAAATTGTAAGAAATTGGTTTTACTTAAATTAACTTTTAAGTTAATATCACTCAACCAGTGTATAACAGTCTGTAGGGTATTATTGATATCTTTTTCAAAATCTGCAGGTTTTAAGTTATTTTGGGGGATAAAGATGGTCGCATCATCCGCAAACATGACACATAGGTGTTATGTGACATTAGGTAAATTATTGATGTAAATCAGAAACAGAAGTAGGCCAAGGATACTACCTTGGGGGACTCCAGTTGATATTTTTTCATATTGGGAATATATTTGTTCGGCAGTTTTAGTGCAATTATTATAGGTTTGAATAACTGTGGATTGGCTTCTATTACATAAATATGTTTCAATTAAATGTAATGCTGTTCCTCACCAGGGCCCCTAGACAAAATCCATTTTCCTTTTTGCTTTCACGCTAACGCAAGTTCAAAATGTATGGAATGACAGTTCTGTTTCCGCAACAAAAATGTCATTTCCATACATTTTGAACTTGCGTTAGCGTGAAGGCAACAGGAAAATGGATTTTGTCTAGGGGCCCAGGAGAGACACCAGGGTGGGAGTGTGTCCTTGTCTAACAACCATGCTAATAACCTGCTATATATTAAACTCGATCGCGTACACCGGCCCCCATGAGAACGACCTTGAACGGAGTTTGTCCCTTTCTTTTGTATCGACAACTTAATATATATACCATACGTATACCTTACATATAGTATATGACATATACCTATAGGCCTAGCAGGTTGTTAGACGAGGACACACTCCCATCCGGGTGTCTCTCAATTGGCCCGTTTTGTTCCACAAAGCAAGTACAATCTCATCTTTAAAGGATACGGACTTAATTGAATTTGTCAAAACAACTGCAGTGCACTATTTTTTTATATTACGTCTATGCCAATCACAGATTACTATATGTGTCAGATGCCAATTTCCGTATATATAAAGTACTCTGTGGATGCCAATACGTTAATTATTACCAGTCCAATAAAATTGTACCATAGACAATTCTACAGGAGTTCTACAAAAAAAGAATCATTTGAATCCGTTCACAATTGATGGAGTAATCGCGTAACATACACACAAAAAAAACATATAGACGAATTGAGAACTTCCTCCTTTTTTGTGAATTCGGTTAAAAACTCTAAAATACTGCAGAATTATGCAAGTAATCGATTTATAAGATATTTGATAGCTACAATGCCTACGATGACGTTAGTACATCACTACAAAACAGAATAATAATAATGAATCTGTAGTCCTATCACGAAATTAGGCTGAATCGTGGATGGAATATTAAGCGGATATGGCATTTAAATAACAATAATAATATGAGAAGGATAAAACTGGTAATGGTAATCACTGGTATGAGAGAGCGAGATAAACAACAATTTTTTATCCTTTACCTGCGTATGCGATTAAACTGGCTCCAGCAATGTATGGAGGCAGTTTCTAGTGCACCCATTGGCTCTCACCCGCTCTCATGTATAACCCAACCAAATTACGTTGTTCATTTTATCTTATAGCTGACATATGTATCACGTGTTCATCGTTTTAGTCGGGTTATATCTCTATAGCTATAGGGCCTTACTCACGATCCATCCCGGCTGTACGTCAGCTCAAGGCGCTGGATGTAGCATACTGACTGTCGTGCGCGCATCAAGCGAGCAGAGTAAATATATCGAAAAATGTTTTAAATTATAAATGTATATTATACGTTTATGTTAAATCTGCTGTACAGCAAGTCTATACACCATCAAGCCGCACGATGCTGGACTGCTCTGACGTACGTCCGCGTTATTCACTGTCCATCTACACGACGGTCTAACGGGGAGGCCTTTATTTCATTCGCATACGCTAATGTAGTCTCTACATATAATATGCTTTCTCTATGGGCTGAATGAACGAAATGAACTAAATGACGGGGACGCAGCTATGTAGGCTGTATAGCTTCATCTCTGTCATGTTCGTTCATTTCAATCCCTATCAAACTTCGTGATAGGCCCCCTGCTTGAATAATTGTCTATGGATAGATTGGATTGGATGGAATCATTGCTTGTGGAATCACTACTCATAAAAGTTACTCTATCTAATACTCTATGCTCTAGTCTAGTAGAAAAGGCAAACTGTAGCATTTTGCACAAAAAAATATTTTTTCACACGAAACTGCTAAATTCCAGAAGAAATATCTAATAGACTCGTAAATTACAGGTAAGCAATTTGTGATAAGTAAGATTGTTTAAAATCGTTATATTAAATAAATCTCATAGACCGTGCGGACTTGATGAGTCGCCTCAACTCGCCCGTCATACCACCACATCCGCTACTGTAAAAGTTTACTGTTATAATGTCTTACCATCTACGATATACGCAAAAAAATCCTAAGAATAATCTCTTCGAAAACAGGATCGTTATTTATAGTCGCAATAAGGAAGTTTAGTCGTCCACGAATATGCCACGACCTATTTTTAGATCGGCTTTCTTTTTTCCGAGCCTCTTAAATGGTGGTTATTAGCCGGTCTTTGGATATACCGAGGTTAATAATCATGTTTGTTCCGTTTTAGAGAGGATAGTGAAGATGGCGGTGAACGTGTATTCGACTAATGTGACTTCAGAGAATTTATCACGGCATGATATGCTGGCGTGGGTGAACGACTGCTTGCAGTCGAACTTCGCCAAGATCGAGGAGTTGTGCACTGGCGCCGCTTACTGCCAGTTCATGGACATGCTGTTCCCCGGCAGTGTGCCCATGAAGAGAATCAAGTTCAAGACTAATTTGGAACATGAATACATACAAAACTTCAAAGTATTACAAGCGGGCTTCAAAAAAATGAGTGTAGATAAGGTATGATTTGTTTATTTAGATTTCATCTCTTTATTTCAATGGTTATAAGAGTATTGAGACAGTATAAATCAAGATATTATACAACTACTATGAACTATTATGAATAACAGCTCGCTATGGGTAAAAGCTTAACAATAGACTTTTATCAAATAATGAGTCAACTGTGAAGTAACAATATGGAAATCATAATTTAAAGAACGATGACTCAAAGCAAAATCTTATTTGGCTGACTCAAGGCAATTTTTCAATTAACCAACTGCATTAATTCTACATGGAATTTTCTTTCTGATGTTGAGTAAATATGTTGCAGTGTACAAAGATTGTGTCACTTTCAATTCAAGTTGAGCCATGTTATTGACAAAATGTGTTGTCATAACAATGCTATTTTCATTCATATCTTTTATCTCTATGATAATGTATCAACATATGACACTGGTAGAATTGTACAGTTATACAGTATGTACTATAATCCAATATAATAAAATGACACATGATAACCATGTAAGTAATAAGATACCTTGTAAGGTCATCCAGATCTCACAAAGGTGAAATCTATACCCTTGACCACTACCTCAGTATTTGCCTTATAAGTTCAATGTCACTGAACAGATTGTCAATCGTTATTGACCTAAAGAACTTTGCTAGAGAACTAAAGTGATCAACATAGCTCAACAGATTAACAAACTGAAGTGGCAGTGGGTTAGTCATATCTGCCACAGAACTTATAACCGTTGGGATAAATTTGTTCTACAATGGAGACTGAGAATCTGCAAATGTAGTGTAGGACGTACTTTGACCTGGTGGAGCAATGATATATGCGAAGAGGTGGACAGTGATTGGAAAAACGAAGATCGAAGATCCGAAGCTCAGCTCGGACTCAGTGGTGTATGTTGGGAGAGACCTAGGTGTAGCAGTGCTGACACCGGCTGATTTTAGAATTAGCCAGTGTCAGCATGAGTTATGGTGATGATGATTTTGTATGAAAAATAATATGGGCGAGCTTGTTGCTTAGAGATCTGTCTGCCAATAACTAATGTGCTAAACTGGTGCCAGCTAGTTTGGAAGACAGGTTGAGACAATAATGCAATGGGGATTGAAAATGAAAGTCATGTTTTATGTGTATCCAGATTTTTCATTAAGTTAGTTAGTTACCTTTGACCAATGTTACATAGTTTGACATAAAATTGATTTTCCTTAATGTCTTGTTTCCTCCCACAAAATCAATAGTCAATCTAAATCATATTTAGTTATACATTTAGCCTTAATATTCTATGAATACAAATCTATTTAAGTGCTTTAAATAGTTTTAACATATTAGGCCAGGCAATATTTACTTTTCCCTATAGTAAACATATCTAGGTCTGTGTGCTGGAATTTATAACAGTTAACCGAATACTTTCCTACAGTGTCAGCCTCATTCTGACGGTAAAAATGTAATTTATAGGTAATACCGGTGGACAAGCTGATAAAGGGGAGGTTTCAAGACAATTTCGAATTCTTACAATGGTTTAAAAAGTTTTTTGACGCTAATTATGACGGGAGGGAGTATGACGCGTTCGAAGCGCGTGGAGGGTTCACCATCGGGTCCGGGGCGTGCGAGTCAGGGTTGCCGCTGTGCGGGGCCATCGTGGTGCCGCCGCCGCCGCCGCCCAAGGCTCGCCGCGTCGCGCCCCCGCAACAGTCCGGCAGTACGCATCACGAAGCCTATAGCATGCCCTGTTCATCACACTCAGAAACAATCACTATCTTACCTTAGAACTGAATTACCCTCATAAGAGTTTCTCAGTGTGGTGATGCGAGCCTCGCCCGGCAATCTAGTCTAGATGAATGTTTAATTCTTTTTTTATTTATCATACTTCACTTTTGTTCTTTTGTAGATAGTACCGATTGACAAACTGGTGAAGGGTCGTTTTCAAGATAACTTTGAGTTTTTGCAATGGTTCAAGAAATTCTTTGATGCCAACTATGGAGGCACGGAATATGACCCGGTGGCGCAGCGCGAGGGCCTGCCCATGGGCCACGGGGGCTCGTCCGCCCCGAGGGGCTCCTCCGCCGCTGCCGTCCCTAAGAAAGCGCCGGCGCCCATCGCTAAAGTCGCGGCTAGACCCCAAACCAGTACTATTTTTGTTTTTATGTTTGATTGTTGTATCTCCATGTCGCTTACTTATATGATTTGCTTGAGAAATGGATTTAAAAACAGTTACATGTGTAAAAGAACCATTGCATTATCTATATGTGTATATATCTGACGTATCTGAATATTTATAAAATTCAAAGTAACATTTGGAGTAACGATATAACTATTTTAACTATACAAATTACATCTGCATATTATTGCATACTTATGTATGTTATTATTTGCACAGCATGCTTTCCTTCATGCCTATTAATTTTTCCTTTACTTACATATTCAATTAATGATTCATATGTATTTCTATACACATGTCATCGTTTTGTATATTATTCTTCGATGTCTCATATTTATGTTTATATGTGCATACCAACACTAACTCAATGTATTTTAAAGCCTGATATTCATTATGCAACATTGTGTATATATATATATATATATATATATATATATATATATATATATATATATATGGAGATTTGTTTTCTATATATATAGAAAACAAATCTCCACATCATATAAGATGATATTCTTATCATCTTTTTGTTTACAAAACTTCTGAACGGGTATTGAAAATCTATAATACAGTCCGGCAAATAATCTCTCAAACGTCAAACTCACAGTTTCAATTTAAAAAATGTGTTCCAAAAACCACCACCGCCAAGTTATACTTGTGGCACTGTAAGTGTTTTCCAAAACTCTGTAAGCAATTTATCCAAAAAGGTTTTAATCTATTGGTAGCTAGTTCTCCAGTCTTGCTATGATGAATAGATATTATTTTAATAATACATGTAAAGGTAACAGGAAAAGCCAGGCGCAATGTTTTTTAACTTAAACTGTGATCAATACTTTGGATTGTCAGGAATTTGTGGACACTGCACCTGTTACCTAGAGATCTCTCTAAAAAAGTGTCACGTGCCTGTGTTTTCACTGGACAGTTAGGCCTTCAAACCGAAAAACATTTCGAGTTTACTGCTGAATAACAGACAAAAATTGTGCCACTAATGCTGATATAAAAACATTGTTAAGTATATCAGTCATTGTTGTAGGCCCCTATATATATACATATAATCTCATCTCTCTATATCTATTAAAAAAAAAATTGTTGCATAATAAATATCTGAGCTTAAGGAACATATTTGAACTAATTAATTTGTATATTTCAGTCAGCCGAGCACCAAACAGCACTGTGAGGTCCCCACCATCAAATCTGTCGAGATTAAATCAAAGTGGAAAAGGGGACACAAAACTTATCGATGAACTAAATCATCAGGTAACACCTATTTTGTTTTGAAATATGTTGTATATGTAGTATAGCAGGATTGATGATCTATGGAGTGTCTAGTCTACTGACCACGGGTAACCCGTGTAGTGGGTGACAGTGATCAAAGCGATCTCGCGGCGTGATCTCACTAAATCTCAAGAAAAGCGATGGACTCGCTCGAAACCTAGTTCTAGAAAGCTGCTGCGTGCTACATGTTCATTTTACAGATACGGGGCGGAACCGTGCGTCCGAGCTCGTCTGAGCCTCGTTACGGTATAGCATGAAACGCATCATGTAAGTTTTGTATCCGTGCCTCGTACGGGGCACGGATCGCGTCCGCTACGGTCTAGCATAAATCATCCTTAAAAGTGCGTGAATTACAGCCGGTATGTAACATCAATAATGTTACAAATTCATAGTTTTAAAACAAGAGTTTACAGTTTGTGTGCAATCTAGTCGAAAAGTTCATACGGTATTATTATTATTATTATTATTTATTATAAGATCCAATTTCAGTGGTTCCTGATAGCTCTATTGGGAACTTATCTGACAGATTTTTGACAGCTTTTATATGGCGTTATCTATCAAATAACTATATCTGAAACTTTATCATGAACTGGTGAAACTGGCCCTAATAAAATCTGTTACATAAATAGTGTAAACTCGAGTATCTCTACAAGAAGTAATCGTATTTTATGACTCAAATTGTTTCGGCTAGTCGTGCATGACCATTCAGTCTTGGGCCTATTAACTCGATTTTATGATTGAGTTGAAACTTACGGCTTCTACTCTCTTGACTGATATTACTTTAGATAGATCTCTTCAGACATAGATATTAATTAAGATAAGTAGGATGATGCTATTTTAAGGAATACTACATACTGTAATAGATTGCATCAATACCTGGGTTTTTATGTGTACTCATTACGAAAAGATGTTACTGTTATAAAAAATTATAACATAAATCGATGCGCTTATCAAGTTCTAGGCTGGGAGCAGTAATTACTACTTAGTAGCACTAACAGATGTATATTTATTTTGTTGTAAAATTCTCGACCGATAACCGATACAATAAAATCGCGGCGATCTGTTTGTTGGTTTTACCTCTTCGAAAGAATAGTATTTTTATTTAATACTAGCTGTACCCCGCGGTTTTACCCGCGTAGACATCGTTCCCGTGAGAATATCGAGATAACAAGTACCCTATTTGTTATTCCACGGTCTAGGCTATCTACATACTAAATTTCAACTCAATCGGTTAAGTAGTTTTAGCGTGAAGGAGTAGGAAACATTTTTTTATTTCTTTATTTAATGAGCTTTATTATTATTTTTATCCAACTTTTATTTAAGGGGCTTTTGGCTAAATATAGCTATGGCAGCCCCGTATTAGCTTATAAAGTAAAAATTTGTTACGACGAACGCTCTTCAACCACCCTGTGTACACGTAGACTGAGCATTCTAGCCGCGTCTGACGATGGATCAGATAGAATGCTCTGAAATTTATTAACTTTGATTAAGTCGCTCAATACATAATCAACCCTTATATTAATTTATCATAATCATACCATTACCAAAAACAATCACCTGGATCTATTCTGCATGCATATATTATTTAGCTAGCTGTGCCCCGCGGTTTTACCCGCGTTGACATCGTTCCCGTGGGAATATCGGGATTAAAAATACCATATGTGTCATTCCAGGGTCTAGGCTATCTACATACCAAATTTCAGCTCAATCTGTTCAGTAGGGCTATTCTGTAAGCTAGTTTACGCATCTCGCAACCGGAATCCGCGGTGAGATTTGAATCAAATCGTAATACGGCTGAATTTCGTAATACGAAATTCAAATCTCACCGCTTGCGAGATGCGTAAACTAGCTTACAGAATAGCCCTACAGTAGTTTTTGCATGAAAGAGTAACATACATTCTTACAAACTTTCGCGTTTATAATATTACTAGAAAGAAGGATTTGTACACTAATTATGCTCATTCTGAAAGACGGTTTGCCAAAATATAATTAAATTAAAAAACATACTTACACACTCACAAACATTCGCCTTTATAATATTAGTAGGAATTAACTCGGTTGTTTCAAGCAAATCCAGAAACATTACCTTGATTCGTATAAAACAGCTTAGAAACATTTTGGTATAAGAAAACTGCATGATAAGCGTGATAGATATGACTCAGTTTTAGAGCGCGTCGAATCAGACGTTCCGCACAGATTTTCATCAACTTTAGTACGCTAAATACCGAATTCACCTCGTCTTAATTAGTCGGTTATTGAATCGTGAAATTATACTTTTCTGCTTTGAAGGGCAAAGTGTCGTAAAATTATAGGGTCTGTGAGGTCTTAAGAGTAAGACAGATGTGGTATCAACATTTCCGTATTGAACAATATTTGACTGAATAATTGTATGGCAGTAACCTCACCTGATGGTAAGTGACGATGCAGCCGATGGTGTAACGTCGCTGACCTAACGCATGTTACCATAAGACATCTACAATCTACTATTCTAGATGTTAAGAGGGAACGCGGGGTGCTCTTTTCCATACAAATGTATTCCCCCGTTGCCTCCCTGAAAAATACTTCTAGATAAAATATTGCTTCTACAAAAAGTCAAGGTCTGCTGTAGCTACGCCCCTATCATTTTCTTTTTTTGACCAACCAATGGTAAATAGAAATATGACCCATCAAAAATCTTAAAGAGGAGATTAGAATGCTTATATATCTTTTTGCAATTGTTTGGTCAAAAAACGCAAATGATAGGGGCGTAGCTACAGCAGACCTTGATTTTTTGTAGAAACAAATATTGCTCTAGAAGCATTTTCCAGGGTAGAAACGGGGGAATACATACATGGAAAAGCGCACCCCGCGTTCCCTATTAACATCTAGAATTGTAGATTGTAAATGTCTTATGGTATCTAGCGTTAGGCCAGCGACGTTACATCATCGGCTGCATCGTCACTTACCATCAGGTAAGGTTACAGCCATACAATTATTCAGTCAAATATTTAAAAAAACTTCTAGCAATTCCAAGTTTTGTTTGTCACAGAAAATAAGAAAAATAGACAATACGGACATGACACCATATCTGTCTTACCTGTTTACCTATCACTTTCTGGAATATTATTTACTATATTTTTGCGTATATTCTAGCGTTTTTTTGTATATATATTATGGGCTAGCGTTTGACCACTATCTCACCTGTCGGTAAGTGATGATGCGTTCGAAAAAGCAAGCTAGGCCTAGAATGGGAACTGGCTCTTAAGAATAGTTGCCGGAACACATAACATGGTTTTGGCGACAGATTTTCTAACTTGAGGGTGGTAGCTGGCCAGGCGGACATTAGATAATGTCATACCATGCAACCACTTTTGTTTGGTACCACTATTTCACCTGTTGGCAAACGACGATGTGATCGAAGAGCGTGGTAGCACTCTCACACAGGACAGCTGAAGACATAACGTGTTTGGCGACAGGTTTCCCATCTTCCGGTTGGTAACTAGGCGGAAACTAGACACTGGCGTATCACCATGAGCAGCATTATCAGATTATACAAGCTTGTCCCAGCGCTTGTAATCCTACCAACTTACTAAGCCGTGGGATTCCTCGCGATGTTTGCTTTGCCTTCAACAGAATGTACCTACTTGAGATTGTGCACATACATTTTTCGATTGAAAAGTCTGTTGGTGCAAGTTGAGTTTGAACCCGCACCTCTAGGATTTGTCTACCCAAATGCGCAACAGAGCCCTTATTTTATATTTAAGTCCTACTATATATCAAATCAAAACTAGCGACCCGCCCGCTTTCGCACGGGTACCGTAGAGCATATTTTATATGCCTCCATTCAATTTACACATCAGTTTCATTCAATGTACACATCAGTTTGTTGCGTCGTGTATGAATTAACATATTTAACAATCATCGTCATATTTTAACCAATTTACACAAAACCTAAACGAATAATACACTCAAACCTTCGTGAATCATTCACTCTATTGGTGAAAACCGCAACCGAAATCCATTCATTAGTTTTTGAGTTCATCACGAACAGACAGACAGACGTGGCGGCGAACTTTGTTTTATAATTATGTAGTGATGATGTTGCGAAAGATCTACCGATGTATTAAAAATTGGTAAAATATATGTATCAATGTAAAATTTCAGGTAAATGAACTGAAAGCGACAGTAGACGGCTTGGAAAAGGAGAGGGACTTTTATTTCGGCAAACTGCGGGATATAGAAGTGATCTGTCAGGAAATGGAAGAACAACAGAATGGTGCTATTGTTCAGAAGATTCTGGAAATTCTATACGCAACTGAGGTAAGCTAAATGTGGAATTGTAGTTGTTAGGGTTCCGTACCCAAAGGGTAAAACGGGACCCTATTACTATTACTAAGACTCCGCTGTCCGTCTGTCTGTCTGTCACCAGGCTGTATCTCATGAACCGTGATAGTTAGACAGTTGAAATATTCATAGATGATGTATTTCTGTTGCCGCTATAACAACAAATACTAAGAACAGAATAAAGTTTAAAATTATAGAGATACAAGAAACGCGTTTTTATCGGCATTTCAATATAACGCCATCTATGAACGCTTAGGTAAACGTCCATAGTTGGCGTTATATTGAAATGCCGATCCCTAAAACCTTTGTGTTAACTTTCACTTAGATAGCGTTAGGCGTTAGATGGCGTTACAAGAAATAAGCACGCGGATCACAACTCTGTTTTGATAAAATGTATATTAATTATTATTTTTTTCTGGCGAAAAATGATAGTGGTATTTTTTGCTCGATCTTATAAAATACTGTAGTGCGGTACGGAATCCTACGAGTACGAGTCCGACTTGCACTTGGCCAGTTTATTTTTTGCTGTACCTATTAAGCGGGATCGCCTGCGATTGTTTCTCCTATACTTTATATAATGTTGTCTTCATGCAGTGTGTGGGCCAAAACAAGCGCTGGTGACCCGGCCTTAGACCACGGCCTGGATAGCTGTTTGTGACCCATAAAACTTGACTTTAATGTGAAGACTTAACATCAGGTCACATTTATCAGAACTAAAAAAAATACATTGATGGTTTTTTTTCAATTTGTTCTTCATTGATTGTCTTGATAGACAAGCTAACATCGGTCCTAATATAATAACTCTTAAGAGTACATTGGGTATGATGGGCACAGCAGAAACTACTGTATAAAGTTGAAAGTATATGCCATGTCTTTCAAGTTTTAAACTTGAACTTGAACTCAGAGTATTCTAGGCCTAGCGTGTTCACCATCTTCAATCACGTCATCGCTTTCCACCAGGCGAGATAGTGGTCAAACGCTAGCCTATAAGATAACTGAAAAAAACTGTGTGTTATTTTAGTTTTAGAATTAGTTTTGTTTTTAAAGCTTACTAGCAAATAATGTAGGTACCATATTACTACTTACTAGTAGTCTTGTTAACCCCTCCAACTAAGCTAAATATACTTGTGTCTGGAGTGGGTTCACGTCTACAGTGCAATGGGTGGGGATCGAACTCTCGACTTCTCGATAACCAGGCCGACGTCTTAGCCATTGGGCTATTGCCACTAGTAAATATACAATAATAAGTAAAAGTAAACCTTGTTAACAGGACGGATTCGCGCCTCCAGAAGAGATCGACGGTGACAACCCCCATCCGCCCGAAGAGGACGAGTACTGATCGCGACACTACGCGCATCGTAGCTCCGTGTATATTGTATCTAAATCGAACTTATATCGCTTGCAATCATCTACAGTTTCGAGTGCTTAGAAATTCACAGCCAATAAGTCGTCATTTCTAGCTAAAGTGTTTCTTAAACTATGCGATTCTTTCCTACTTTCCTAGCCTAGCATTATGCATTTTTTAGATCTCGTTCTAGGATTTCTTGTGTCGACTCTCTTTGACCCATTCCCAGACACAATAGATTAGTTTCCTCAATTTTTTTTTGTCCGTAATTTACATTATCAAAAAATATTAGATACGTTTTTTTTATTTTGTCATTAAAACAAAAAATGATGAAGTATAGAGCGTTGAAATTCCGCGTGACGTCACGAACCGCTAAAAAGTGTTACTACTTGTTAGCGGTTCGTGACGTCACGAGCCCCATTCCCGAACTTTGACGCTCTACTTTGTCTTTGTCAATTTCTATTGATTTATAAAATAAATAAATTCGTGTCCAATATTTTTTTGATAATCCAACTGACGAACTAATTACAGTTTTTTTTTACCCAGGCAACATCTCTATTACGTATTTTTCAATGGTAATACTCAATTTTTAGTATAATTAATGTATATCAAAGTCACCCTTGCATTTACGTGTTATTATTAATTCGTGATTCGAAATTGGTTTTAAAATTATAATAATATTTGCCTATTTAGAAGCTCTCTTGCCTTGGAAAGATGTCTACATAAAATTATCAGATTTGTGTAAAAGTTTGGAAACACTTTAGTCGCATGTTGATATATCTATTAGACATGGTATCATTCATTAGGGCAATACTTTAATTTAATTTTTAATGTGTCATGTCAATATGTATAAATTGTAATTCAGAATATAGCTCAAGATTTCATTTTACAAGCATTTACTTGTGGATTACATTAGTTCCTATTATCTATCTGAATTGTTAAACAATATTAGGGGGTATTTTAAAGAGTTATTTTTATGATTAGTTGGTGTTTTTATCGACCCAAAAAGTGTATGGTTATAAAATATATAAATAATGCTTGTTATATTATTAAGATATTATGTTCAATAGCAAATACTCTAACAGTAAAACTATGTTTCGCTCTGAAACAATTGACTGCTAACACTTTTCTTATAAAAATGTCTATGAATGTATTTCTGTAACAAATGTTTGGGTTCAAAAACTCAACTACAAACCTTTAAAACAGTATTACCGTTTTACGTATTGTCGCAAACCATGTGTACCTGTATACTATTGGCATTGTATTCGTGGTTTGAGCATTTACTATTGGCCATATTGTTTCACTAAATATAGATAGGTATGAGATGACTTTGAAGCACAAACTCATTAAAATAGCCCATATCAAGTATATAATAATAAAATATTGTCGCAAATAATGAAATGATTCTAGCTTTTTAATTGATTTTTACCACAATGGCTGTGGCATATCTGAGTACATTCCTTAAATCGAAACATTTTCTGACTGTTTCTTCTACTATTCTGTGTGTTGAAGGAATAAAGTATACTTACGTTCCAAATTGACTCCTGTTGAGAAGGCGATGATGTGGTGCAAATTTGTGTGTTGTCTCGAACACCATTATAGGGCCTTGGCGCCTTTACGTGCATTTAATAGATTGTTAAATATATTGGAAAATGTTAACTGTTAATCGTTCGATAATCCTGTTAAGTTACTCTAATATAAAAAAAATGTCCATTCGGTTTTAAAATATTGACAGCAAAATTGTGTGATCGAAGATCTGATGTGAGAAGTTTTGGTATAGTAATAATTTTCATGAATATTATCGTTTAATAATGAAGCTCTGTAAATGGTATCTCTGCGCCAAATCTGCTCTGTATTTGATTGACTAATATCATGAACAATTATCACGAATAAAATTAAATATTAGGTATTAATATTAGTGACAGCGGCGTGGATGTTAATATTAGTGACAGCGGCGTGGATGTTAATAAGAGCTCATATATATCTCCGAGTTAAATGAGATAGCTACATGGCTTAGGTTAGAAAAATTAAAGACTTGGCAAAGTTTTCGCATATTAAACTAACTATAGGAAGTATATACTAATCTGTAATATTCATAATTCACATAATTTTGTAGAGCCGTTTATTTATATATAAGAGACAACTAACGACTTGTTGGCAAAAATACATAATATCGCTGGTTAAAATACAAAATAAATAATAGATAATTTATTTATTTTAGCATTCGTAAATTGCCTTAACAGCAGATAATAATTTCCTCTGGTTTCAGATTGTGAATTTCTTATCGAATAAAATATAATTAACTTTATTAAATGTTGTCTTATTTAAATTGTCATCCGATAAAGACTTCGTCAAACAAAATATTTCTGTACATATTCTAGTGGGTTGTTGTCTATAAGAATGGGTTTCGCTATTATTCATGACTAGAACTCCCACGCGGCTTCGCCCGCGTTAAAAACTCCTTTTATTTACTTAAAACTTTTCTTTTGTACAAACGATTCTATCATTAAATACATCAAATAAGAATTAGCTAAATCGGTTCACCTGTTTTCATGTTATCGCGTGACTAAGACAAATCAGGATTCATATTTATAAAACCCGAAAAACCCAAAAAAGCGCAATCCGTACCAATATTGATTTTCAGACTTTTTTACCCGAGTTCGCTCTGTTAGGGTGGCATTTTGAAAAAGTCTGAATCTCGTATTTACTTATTTATTTAAAGAAGTACTTGTGTGCAATGTCGAATAAAATGACTATCCAAACTTTGAACCCCCGCTTCATCCCTTGAAGAGTGAATTTTGAAAAATCCTTTCTTAGCGGATACCTACGTCAAAATTACTATCTGGATGCCAAATATCAGCGCAATCCGAAACAATATTGATTTCAGACTATGTTTACCCTACTTCACCCTTTTAGGAATAGAATTTCAAAAAGCCTGAAACACGTATTTACTTATTTATTTACTAAACTACTTGTGTGAAGTTTCGAATATAAAAGACATCTATTCTTGTTTCTCCATACAAACTTTGAACCCTCGTTTCATCCTCTTCAGGGATGAATTTTGGAAAACCTTTCTCAGAGGGAACTAACGTCGTAATTAATAACTATCTGCATGCCAAATTTCAGCGCAATCCGAAACATTATTGATTTTCACAATTTATTACCCCATTTCACCCTCTTTGGGGAGGAATTTCAAAAAACCTGAAACACGTGTTTACTTATTTTTTTACTGGAGCACTTGTGTGAAGTTTCGGATAGAAAAGACTATCTAATCTTGTTTCTCCATACAAACTTTGAACCCCCGTTTCATCCCCTTCGAGGTTTAATTTTGGAAAATCCTTTGTCAGAGGGAACTAACGTCGTAATAACTATCTGCATGCCAAATTTCAGCGCAATCCGAAACAATATTGATTTTTACACTTTATTACCTCATTTCACCCTCTTAGGGGTGGAATTTCAAAAAAACCTGAAACACGTGTTTACTTATTTTTATACTGAAGCACTTGTGTGAAGTTTCGGATAGAAAAGACTATCTAATCTTGTTTCTCCATACAAACTTTGAACCCCCGTTTCATCCCCTTAAGGGGTGAATTTTAGAAAATCTTTTCTTAGTACACCCTTACGTACTAAGACAAATATACCCTCCAAATTTCAAGTCTTTACGACCAGCGGTTTAGGCTGTGCGTTGTCTGTCGGTGAATCAGTCAGTCAGTATGTCAGGATAAAGATTCTTATAGTATTAGAAGATAATCAAAAACATCGAAATTATTTCAATGTCTCTTTTAGTACCGCACTGGTTAGTACTTGATTACTCACCTGATGTCGATGATAGTGCTTACCAGTGCGGTGCTAAAATAAGAGACATTGGAATAATTTCGATGTTTTTGATTGTATAAAATACTAGCAGCCCGCCCCGGCTTCGCACGGGTAGAACATATATGCCTACAAAATTTGCATCAGTTTGTTGCATCGAATATAAAATATGAACATATTTAACAATCATCGTCATATTTCAACTAATTTACACAAAACCTTAACGAATTATGCACCTAAACCTTCCTCATAAACACTCTGGCTATTGGTGAAAACCGCATGATAATCCGTTCAGTAGCTATTGAGATTATTGCGAACAGACAGACAGACGCAGTGATGGACTTTGTTTTATAATACTTACGTAGTGATATTGGACGGCCCTTTGGCGTAAAGGATAGTTACCCTGATTCTGACCCGACGGTCGTTGGTTCTAATCCTAGCTATATACCTACCAATGAAAGTTTTATGTGCATTCACGAATCACGGGTTTTCGTACAGAGGTAGTGGGATCATTGAATCAAAATCAATCGAAGAAGGGGTTATTATACGTTTAACGTGTGTATCTGTGTCTGTCTGTAGCATCTTAGCACCCAACCGGATGAACCGATTTTGATTTTATTATTGATATTTTTTTTTTGTTTGATTGATGTTTTCATCGAGAGTGTTCTTAACTTTGATTCATGAAAATTCGTTCAATCGTTATAAAACTATGAGCTTTTTTCTAGTTAATTGCGCTATGAAATCAACTTTCATAGGTCTGATCAATTCGAAAATCTTCTTCTTCAACGATATTGTAAGAACATGGAAGCATTGACCTGATGCTGGGACATCTCCTGTACTCTACAGAATACTCAAATCCACACCAACTTACAGCTCAGATTTTTAATGTCGTGTTTAGAGTCATTCGAATGCTTTTATTGAAAAGATTATACATAGATCAGTCGGGGTGGTTACTATATAGATCATAACTATATTATACAATAGAATTTTAAACAGTAAAAATATATTATTATACTATTATTAATTTGAAGTCAATATTAATATATTACTATATACTTATATTAATTTGAAATCAATAGACTTCAAATTGATTGTGATCGGTGGGGATCTACAGCATCGCTAAGCTTATAATCATATTTTCGTAGTAACTATGACCTAATCTGTGGTTTCACTGCAGATATTTTATTAATTTTGCGATGCGTGTATGTGAAATCCGTGATATCTTCTAGAGTTTTCATTTTGATTATATACTGTAAAGGACAATTTTAATCTATAATATGTAGGCCAAGCTAATTAACGTAATTATTTGGATAAGGATTAATACTATATACTTGAAAATTGCCTTGGAACTTATGTAATATTTTTTAACTAAAAATTAAAGATTATAATGGTTACTGTGAGTCAACCTTAAGAGATAGACATATGCTGTCGCGGACTTTTTTGTAGGTCTTATTAAGTTGTACAACTCTTCCATAGAAAATATTCTTCCATCTATTTTCAATTGAGCAGCGTTCTGTTATACCCCTTGTCTGTAGGCTTTGGGGCTGAATTGCACTTATATACAGCAATACAACTCAAAGGCTATGGATATAGGGTTGAACACGGTAGTCTGTCTCAATCCTTAACCGCGAGCGGTCGTCTCTAAGACATTTATTTTATTGTAATATTTTATTTCTCGTGTTCGGAATATAATTTCCTTTTTTAAAACCTAAAGTTTGGTTTCATTTGTAACAATTGGTGGCAGCGGTGGGATCCGGAAATTCCCAGTGCCCGAAAAACCGTTCCGCAGACTCGCTCCGGATCCGTATCCTAAAAAGAACCAAATAATTAACATACAGTTATTATAAAAATCAGTGTAAGTGATATAATATAACTTACCACTATCCTCGAAGTGTCGTCACGAAATCCTGCTTAATCCCGGAAGGGATCCACTCGTCCTACGAAAAGGAAACCACTGTATCCTGTACCTAAAAGAGAAGATACCCAGAGGTACTCACCCGTGTCGTCCCGGTGCGTGCTCCACATCCGGGATAATCCCGGAATCTATTTACCTCGACGCGGCCCGGACGGCCAACCTGTGTGAAGACTTCACCTGCTCCTGGAAAGGAGACCATCTCATCATTCATCGAGTTAGAGGAGGTCGCATCCTGAACCGCGATCACCTCCCCTCAGCTGCAAGTGTCAGCTATCTCCTGCTACGGCCCCATTCATCGAAGACAGTACCTACGATTACTGTCTCAATTCGTCATCATAACACATCATCATCGTGATCATCCGGGATTTCGGTGCCGAAATCCATCCCATCACTATTCGACGCAGCTACGCCTTATCAGCAAAAATGCTCCTGGTCTCGATCGCCGTGCTTATCTGTGTCGCCCACGCATTGCAACAGTAAGTCTTTGGTCATTGTTTAGACTACGGTTGAGAAACCATAGTTTGTCAACCTTTTCTTAATTTATATTTATGCAGTGTTTCTTAATATTTCTATAGAGTTTTATAATTGTTCGTGTACCAGTAAATAATTACTTATTGTGTTTTAAAATTGTTACGTTATGGTTAATGAGGAGAAATCTAAACTCACGCTAAATATACCTCCTACGACCGATTTACCGTCTACTTCAGGGAGTCATTCTGCGCCTGTTGCGCCTCAGACTAAGAGTCCTAAAACCGCTACTAACGTAAAATTAGAGATGGACTTAAACACTTTATTAAAATTTATAAAGCCGTATGATGGTGAGAGAGAGAAGCTAAACTCTTTTATAGTCAACTGCAACAATGCATACGAACTGGCCACCGATACGCAAAGGCCAGTGTTATTCAAATATATCCTTTGCCAACTACAAGGTAAAGCAGAAATCGCGTGTTCAATAAAAAATTTCACTACATGGGATCAACTAAAAGAATTTTTAAAAACTCAATTCAGTGAAAGAAAACATTATTCCTACTTACTTACAGACCTGCAAGAAATTAAGCAAGGAATTCAAGAAACTGTAAGCGAATTCGCACTAAAAGTAGAAACAGCACTGTCAAAACTCCTAATGGAGATTTCTTTATCTGATACTAAAGTCAAAGAGGTAGCCGGCCGGGTCGCCTCAATGGAGGACCTCGCCCTCCATCACTTTCTTATGGGACTACTTCCTAGATTATCTAATATCGTGAGGTGCAGATCACCCAAAAATCTTAACGAAGCTATTAACTTAGCAATTTCTGAGGAAAGAATCCAACAAACCATGTACAGAAAAAATAACAACCTAAATGGCTCAAAACCGAGACCAATAATTCAAAATCCAAATTATAACAACAATTACAGCAATAACGCTAGGCAGAATCAATTTATGGCTAACAGAGGCCCCCAAAGACCAATGGCAAACTCTAATAACTTCCAAAGACCAATGTCAACCTCTAATAATTTCCAACCTGGTCCATCAGGCTCTGGTTCAGCCCCGATTTGTCGGTACTGTAAAACTCCCGGGCATGATATTTCAGTGTGCCGAAAAAGGGAGTACAATAATAACCGCTTCAGGGCCCCTCAAAATTTGGGACCACCACCCCGCGTTAACTTTGTAACAGAGTTGGGAGAAGATGTCACCGATAATCATGAGGCGGAACTCTCTCCCGATATTCCTAGTGATGATTTAAACGAGTAAAAGTCTCGTCACTGTGTCGCCCGAGACAATACCTAAAAGTCGACACTACCTTAAAATATAGCGATGTAACCAAGGGTCACACGGGTAACCAGCCCCAAGTAAGCACCCTGCCTTCAATACCCCAGGGTCACACGGGTAACCAGCCCCAAGCGAGCACCCTGTCTTCAAAGCCCAAGGGTCACACGGGTAACCAGCCCCAAGCAAGCACCCTGTCTTCAAAGCCTAAGGGTCACACGGGTAACCAGCCCCAAGCAAGAACCCTGTCTTCAAAGCCCAAGGGTCACACGGGTAACCAGCCCCAAATAAGCGCCCTGCCTTCAATACCCAAAAGCCACAGGGTTAATCAGTCCCGAATAAGTGCTCATCCTAAGATCTTGGAGAACAACACCCCAAGGCAAGAAGTCTTCGAAATTAATATCGATACAACCAAACGGTTACTACCGCATGTGTTACTTAATACTCAGATATCCGATACACCCCTCACTCTGTTGGTAGATTCAGGGTCAGCTATATGCCTCATAAAACAATCATGTGTGCAACGCAACCCAACGTTAATCAAGGAAACGATAAATCTTAAGGGAATAGACCCTGGTAACGAACCGACACCCACACTAGGTCACTTCCAATTAAGGCTACAATTGACTAAAGATAAAAATGTTAGCCACAAATTCCATATGGTTCAAGACATAGACCTGCCTTACGATGGTATTATTGGCACCGACTTCCTTACATCGTTTGGCTGTAATATTGATTATAATGAAGACACACTCAGAGCGGGTAACGTTAAAATAAAAATATATTTCTTTGACCCATGCTACATCATTCCACCACGTACCGAAACCGTAATTGAATGTACCATTCAGAATTCCAGCTTACAAGAAGGTATGGTCCTGGACCAACATTTGTGAGAATCTCTATTAGTCGCAAACTGCATAGTTAAAGTAAAAAATAATAGAAGGGTTAACATCACTATTGCCAACACGTCTGAAAATCCTGCTCGTATTAGTTCAAACCTAAACCTTAAACTAGAGCCTTTAAGCCCTTGCGCTTCACAAACAACAAGCCGGCTAGACAGCTCAACACGGACGGCAGAAGTAATTAAATCACTACGAACATCTCATTTGAATAGCGAAGAATCTGACGCGCTCGTCGATCTTTGCTCTAAATATTCTGACATATTCTATCTACCAAATGACCAACTTTCCTTTACAACCGCTTTAAAGCATCAAATAAAAACAAGCTCCGATGTACCTATCCACACCAAATCCTATCGCTTCCCAGAATGCCATAAAAGTGAGGTTAAAACTCAAATAAATAAAATGCTAGACCAAAATATAATTGAAGAGTCCTCATCACCCTGGAGCTCACCGATTTGGATAGTTCCAAAGAAACTAGATGCACAAGGCCAACGTAAATGGCGAATAGTCATAGACTATAGAAAATTGAACGATTTGACTATTGGAGAGACTTACCCAATTCCACAAATTACTGAAATACTCGATCAACTAGGAAATTCCAAATATTTCACAACTTTAGATCTCACTTCCGGTTTTCACCAAATATTGATTTCTGCCGAGGATAAACCAAAAACTGCATTCTCAGTACCCCAAGGTCACTACCAATTCAATAGGATGCCTTTTGGGCTGAAAAACGCACCTTCAACCTTCCAAAAGCTTATGAATTCATGCCTATCTGGACTGCAAGGCACACGTTGTTTTGTGTACCTTGATGATATTGTTATATATTCCTTCGATTTAACCACACACATCGAAAACCTAAAAGCCGTATTTGATAGACTCCGTAACTTTAATCTAAAATTACAACCAGAAAAATGCGAATTCCTCCGGAAAGAAGTTGCCTACTTAGGTCACCTCATTGGGGAGCATGGCGTAAAGCCTAACCCCGACAAAACTAAAGCCGTATCGGAATATCCTATTCCTCAATCGCCGAAAGACATAAAATCATTCCTCGGCCTAGTCTCATACTATCGACGCTTTATCCCAAACTTTGCAAAACTAGCAAAACCACTAACTTCATTGTTAAAGAAAGATATACCATTCAACTGGATGAACGAACAACAGCTAGCATTTGAATCCCTCAAAAACAAACTCGTTACCGCACCGATATTAGCATATCCAGACTTCAATCAACCTTTTATCTTAACCTGTGACGCATCGAACTACGCAATATCCGCTATACTATCCCAAGGGCCTATAGGACAAGATCGCCCTATAGCTTTTGCTTCCCGCACTCTCAACAAGGCTGAATGCAATTATAGTGTTACGGAAAAGGAATGCCTAGCCATCATTTTCGGCACTAAAACCTTTAGGCCGTACCTGTACGGTCACCACTTCAAAATTGTCACTGACCACAAACCTTTGCAGTGGCTCTTCAGCTGCAAGGACCCCGGATCTAGACTCGTACGGTGGCGTCTCAAACTAGAGGAGTTTGAGTATGAAATCCATTATAAAAAAGGAAAAATCAATACCAACGCTGACGCTTTGTCTCGTTTCCCTGTTAATCCAATCCAGGCTACAACCTCAACTGAAGCCGATTCACTGGTGGCGAATCCGGATCGAACCTTAGATAGAGATCTCATGGATCTATTGATTTCTCCACCATCATTTCACCCTGACGAGGTATTATCACCTGAAACTCTCGATGCCGCAATAGAAGCCGTCCCAGTCACCGATGTTGATCTTCCCCCTGGAACATCAAATACTTCCAAAGAAAGAATCGAATTAGACCCCACTATCTTTCCACAACAAATAGAGATCCCTAATATGCTGATTGATGATCCTCTACCCTCCACCAGTACATCGCCTAATACACCCGTCGATGACTACTCGACTTTCTTAAAAACTATGTCAAACAAGGACATATCTTTCAATACGGCAATTGAAGAACACAACGAGAGCTTAATGAAATGTTCTTCTAAAATCATTTTAGTCCCTACGTCGCTAGATTTGGATGAATCCAATCCCTACATCCAGGAGATCTTAGGAGATCCTGAAAAATATACAAAAGTCCATGAAGCTGAAAAAGAACTATTTTCATTCCAAAGAATTGAAATAAATAAAGCCAAAATAGTCTACCTTATATTCACCAAAGTTCACCATTTCGACGAATCATCTTATCCTGAAATATTTCAGACATTAAAGACAATCCGAAATGAATTGCTTGTTTTCGAGAATGTTGACGAACTTGGTATTTCAGACATGAAAAATCCATTTGAGAAACATTCCTTTATAAAAATATACAATATGCTATCTTACCTTTTCCATAACTCTAATATTAAAATCAAAATATACCACAATAATATTATTTACCCAACTCCAACTGAAATAAAGAAAATTCTCAATGACAACCACGACATACCAATTGCAGGCCATTTAGGGTCTGTTAGAATGTACAATAGAATAAAGGAAACTTATTATTGGAAAGGCATGCGAAGTGACATCGAGCTATATGTCAAACAGTGCAAATCCTGCCAAGAAAATAAAGCTCTCAGACAGATTAATCGTGCCCCAATGCAGATAACAAGTACATCCACAACTCCAGGCCAAAGAATATCTCTCGATATCGTTGGTCCTCTTCCCGAAGCCGGCCCAGCAAAACTAAGATTTATACTAACCATCCAGGATGACCTTACTAAATTTTCATCCGCATATCCTATCCGTAGCACCACAGCCGAAGAAACTAGCGAATGCTTAATCCACTACATTTCAATATTCGGTATTCCTAAAACGATACTTACTGATCAGGGCACAAATTTCACTTCCGACCTCTTCAAAAAGACTTGCGAGTTCCTAAAAATTAAAAATCTATGGTCATCCCCATATCATCCGCAAACGCAAGGCGCCTTAGAACGGAGCCACTCTACCCTTAAAGAGTATTTAAAGTCTTACATAAACGAGGAACAGTCAAATTGGCCACGATATGTATACACAGCTATGCTCGTGTACAACACATCCGTTCATTCCACGACGCATTTCACTCCTCACGAACTGATGTTCGGCTGTAAGCCATTCATCCCTAACTCCATCTATGATGACCACCCTGGGGCATCCTACCCTGACTATGTGCGTATGCTACAGAGCCGACTAAAATATTCTAGAGATAAAGCTCTAGATTTCATAAGGAAATCCAAAGAGAACTCGAAAACTTATTACGATAGCCACACTCGCCCAGTCAAATACAAAGTGGGTGATTATGTATACCTTAAAAATCATCTACGCCTACGGAAAGCGCTTTCTCCTATCTGGAAAGGCCCTTATAAAGTAGTTAAAATAAATGGAAATAATACACTTACCTTGCTCATCAACCGACGTCATGTAACACATCACTTCGATCAGTTGAAACCAGCCGACGTGAGCAACCTGTAAAATTAAAATATAATTATAAGAGTAACTTAGGAGAATAAGGAATAGTTTATAAACATAGATACATAAATAGAATTTACACTTACCCATAGAATAATTTAAAATTTGAATCAATATAAATAAAATTAAATAAAAAATAAAAAAAAATAATAAAAAAAAATACATAAATTAATTAAATAAAAAAAAAAAAAAAAAAAAAATATATATATAGGGTAAATATAAAGGTCGGGAAGTGCTATAAGTTAGCCTTATAGGGGTTAACTTAGTTAGCCTAATTGAATATTGCAGCAAAAGTAAAAGGGAGTAGGTATTAAGATACGTTAGACTAAAGTAAGGAGTATGAATAAGAAATAACCTAGATATAAATAAATAATACTTTAAGGTTTAATACTTACCACTACGTCAACACGGAACCCTGAGACATTAAATGCCTACTTGCCTTGTTTATATTTGCAGAGCTCCGACCCCAGGTCAATCACCTCAGGATTACATCCAGCCGATCACTGCAAGCCCAGGCTTATTTTTTGATAATTTAGGCACATTAAAAATTAATAACGCCCAGCTTAAGGTTCTGATACCAATAGATATATCACACTTCAGTTTACATATTGAAAACATTGGAACTGCTTTAACAACTACTAAATATTTGTGTAACCAGACACGAATAGTTGAGGTCGACGCAGAGTGCCGTAATATGCTAAAACCTCTGACAGTTCGTTATAGAGACATTGTAAAAGAGTTTGAGTCTATCTCTTACCTGATAGATAATCGCAGTAAACGTAGCGCTTGGATAGCAGGTGTTGGCACCGTGCTGAAACAAATCTTTGGCACCTTAGACGAGAATGACGCCCTGAGATACGATGAGGCAATAGAATCGCTACAAAAGAATGAAAAACAGATACTCTCATTTATGAAAGAAAACATCCTGGTCACCAAATCTATACTGACTACTTACAATAAAACCATAACACAAATTAAAGACAATGAAGTTATACTGATTGGAGCCATCGACAAACTCTCAATAAATATAAAAAATATTTCAGAAATAACTAACGGACTACAGATACTAGCTAACGTTAACGAAATATTTGATAGCATCGAAACCGCGATACTTGCACTGTCCTTCCAATTAGAAGATGTAATTAATGCCCTTTTGTTTAGCAGTCAAAATGTGTTGCATCCATCAATTATGACACCTAAACAGTTATATCGAGAATTTGTCGATCATTATAGATACCTACCTAGTAACTTAGAACTGCCTGTTAACTTAGATATAAATAGTGTACATGTCATTCTAAGCATTTCTACACTGGTATGTTATTATTTGAACAACAGAATTGTATTTGTGTTACAAGTACCTTTAGTTAGTATTACTGAATACATGTTTTATCAAGTTATAGCTCTACCTACACCATACGACAGTAATACGCCGAATAAATTTAGCTTTATAATCCCCGAAAATAAATATATAGCAATGACCAAAGACAAATCTAACTACTGCAACCTTGACACCTTAGACAAGTGCAAAACAATAACTCCCGGAAGTTACATATGTGACATTACAAACATTTACGCAACTGAAGCAAAACAGTGTTGTGAAAGTGAATTACTGTCGAAAGTGATTGCTGAAAAGCCAAAGGAGTGCAAAACGAAGTTCTTCTTAGGCGGAATGGACTTGTGGAAACCATTGATAAACAATAGATGGTTATATGTTCAATCACAACCAAGTAAAATTACTATAACTTGTGTCAACTCTGTAGACATAGAAATAGACATTTTAGGCACAGGAATACTTACCATTCCTAATGAATGTACCGGTTTCTGTAAAAGTACGACATTTATACCTAAACACAACATGTATAACGTCTCTTCACCGACGAAGCATTTATCGGATTTTAATCTTATTAATGATACCTGTTGTAACATCAATCAATTTCACAATTTTGCTGATAATGTATCCCCTATTACGTTACAAAACATAGATCTGGATGAATTCCATATGAAAAATCACATTAAAGTAGACTCACTACTAAACAAAATAAATAAAATAGAAAATCAACCCCATTTTATTAAATACGGGACACATTATTCGTCGGTCACTATAATTCTATGTATTTTCGTAGTGGTATATATTAGTTTTAAAATATATTTTAAGTTTTGTAAGTCAAGTGACAACCGCAAATCCTTTGAAATAGTAGAGTTAAAATCAGCTCGTAAATTAAATAACCCACAGACAGACGAACAGACATCATCCGACATAGAATCTGCAAATTTTGCTCCACTCAGAACTGAAATCTAAATCCTCGTCTTTTCTTAGAGACTTTCATTCCAAATCGAAAGTCTCTTCTTAAAGGGGGAGGTGTTATACCCCTTGTCTGTAGGCTTTGGGGCTGAATTGCACTTATATACAGCAATACAACTCAAAGGCTATGGATATAGGGTTGAACACGGTAGTCTGTCTCAATCCTTAACCGCGAGCGGTCGTCTCTAAGACATTTATTTTATTGTAATATTTTATTTCTCGTGTTCGGAATATAATTTCCTTTTTTAAAACCTAAAGTTTGGTTTCATTTGTAACAGTTCGTAAGAAACGTGTTCTTTCAACCGTTTTTTAGTCGACTTAGGTTGCAAATTAGGTCTCCACGAATGTACCTTTGATTTAAACGGGATAATATATAGCCTATTTTCATTCCAAAAGTCCATTCTATATATTAGTGAAAGATTTTTTTAAATCGGTCCAGTAGTTTTTGAGCCAAATCATTACAAACATACAAAAATACAAATGTTCTCTCTTTATAATATTAGTATAGATTTCGGTTTTACTGAGGTTCATCTCCAACCCTACATTCGCTGCTTTTCCAACGACCACCACTGGGGGACGTTGAGACAAAAATTAATAAGTTTTAGGCTATCGACCACTGTCTTGCCTGATGATAAACGATGATGGTGTACACGTCCGGCCTAGAAACTTCTAAAGTGTGTTGTGCTACAAACAGCCGGGTTAGCGTTAATCGGCCGATTTTTTTTCAGCCAAACCAGTTAATGCTGTTGTTTTTTTAATGTGTTATTATCAAATTTATCGATGAGTTATCCAGGTGCATTCCAAAAAAACATCAGCCAATTATCTCAATTATTAAGGTCAGTAAGACCAAAAATGACTGTAGTCGTATATAGTAAAAATTGTTAAAAAAGGCCATACTTAAGGTGGTTCGATTTCCATACATAAGTATATTTACAAATACGAGTAAATGGATCGAAAAATTGCAAGGAAATCACATCTATTAGCCTTTATACAACTCTTAACATACGGGAAATCATATTTTACTACATAATTTGATTAAATAATATAAAAACTAAGATCGAGATTTTAATTCATTTTTGCCAATATGTAAGTGAAGTGTTTACAGTATCATACACTAAGCTCATTAGTGTGTATGCCAAATCGTGCGCTCGCTGAAAAGGCGACGTTGCCAGACCGCTGACATGCGAGTCGCCGCTTTTTTTAGGACTTTCAAGTTTTTACCTATTATTGTAGTTTGTAGTCTTCAAATATTTCGTCGGTTTATCGGTTAGTTTAGGCTCTAACAAACTCAAAAGTAAATAAAAATCTGTTTTATGTCGCGTGCTGCACAATGTCTTTAGGTTTTGATTCGTTTATTAAACCGACCTAAAAAATTGAGTTTTTTTTTTATATCTTATAGGCTAGCGTTTGACCACTATCTCACCTGTTGGTAAGTGATGATGCGGACGAAGATGGTAAGCACGCTAGGCCTAGAATGGGAATCTAAATTTAACCGTATATATATATACGGTTCTTATCTCTATATATGGTTCTTTTAGTTGGGATCACCTGAGAAGAGCCTTAGAAACAATAAAACTGGCCAAGTGCGAGTCAGACTTTTGTCCCGCACACGGAGGGTTCCGAACGCCATCTATCGAATTTCTAACGAACTTCTAACACCAACTAAGTAAACGTTAACACAAAGGTAGAATAGTATTATATAGTAGTAATAAAGATAAGATAAAGATATTTTATTTGCGTAAAACATGCGTATAACAAAAAGTTGTGACAAAATATTCAAACGATCGTCATGTTTTGCCTTAACAGGCGTGCAAACTTTGCAGATGGCGCTGCTTTACTCACTACATATAATCCAAATTTAAATACATATTACACTAGTCATTCTTATAAACTTAATTGAATTATAAAATTAAAAGGATACAGCACAATGTCATGAAAATAATAATAATGATTATAATTTGTCACTTAAAAATTCGTCAATACCATAATAACATTTCTGAATTAAAAATTGTTTTAGCCTATTTTTAAACATAATATTGTCCATGTCCTTTAAAGATTTAGGAATTTTATTGAAGACTGTTGGCGCCATACCAATTACACTTTTAAATAGTAATTGTAGTAATTAATATTATTAAATATCTGGTTGACCGAGCTTAGCTCGGTATTTTTTGCCACTTAAACAGACAAATATGACTCTTCCCGACATCTATTGACGAATAATAATACTTTTTTTTAAATTGAGATCAACTGACTGCTTTTCTGAAACAGTACTTCTACTCGCCAATAGATGTCGGGAAGAGTCATATTTTAAGTTGCTTATCAATAAAGTTGATTATTGAAAACAAGAATAAAACAACATTTTAACATAAAAACAACATAAAACAACTTTATATAACAAGCTGCCTGCATCAATCAGAGACATATCGAATATTCATGTGTTCAAAAATAAATTACATAATGTTTTAATTAGCAAGGCATACTATACGGTGCAAGAATTTTTAAATGATAAATCTTTAATTTGAAATTTAATTGTATTATTACTATTTTAATTATTGTAAATTATTATTATTGTAATACTTTTTATATTTGCACGCCAAATGGCAGAATGTAGCGGTTACTAAAAATTTTATTGTACTAACACTATATACCTATGTTCGCAAATAAATAATTTTGATTGATTGATTGATTGATTGAACATTTTCCGAAAATGACTCCTAGATCGATTTATCGCCCCCGAAATCCCCTGTAGGTGTACTAAATTTTATTTAATCGTTGGAGCCGCTTCCGATATTCAGATTAAGGTAAAGACGATAGCGCGCCATCTTTGATGCTAGATAGGTGGCGCTGCGCTATCGTAAAAAACTTTTTTTTTAATTTTCTTTAATTTTTAACTTTGTTCTGTTCTTAGTATTTGTTGTTATAGCGGCAACAGAAATACATCATCTGTGAAAATTTCAACCGTCTAACTATCACGGTTTATGAGATACAGCCTGGTGACAGACGGACAGACAGACAGACAGACGGACAGCGGAGTCTCAGTAATAGGGTTCCGTTGGTACCCTTTGGGTTCGGAACCCCAAAAAAGAATTTTCAAATCGGTTCAAACATCTTCGAGCAATCGGTTAACGTACATTAAAAATAAATAACCGGCCAAGTGCGTGTCTGGCCACACGCAGTGTAGGGTTCCGTAGTAGCCCGTTATTCAATGCAAGTCTTTACCCGTTAAAAACAAGCAACTAGGTACTTCGTCTTTGTCACTTTAAAGGATTTATTCTAAGGATTTTGTATTTGGTACAAAATTATCCAACACCCAAGTTCAACGACTATTACTGCTGAAGTAATAAAGTTATCTTAACCGTTATAATTTTCCTTTAAAGTTCATGAAATACACTATTATCACGATTTTTTCTAGATTTTTCAAGCCAGCAGTTTAGCTTTTAGATGGGGGGGGGGAGGGGGCGGGGGACGCCCTACTGGAACAAAAATTTGCACTTTAAAGTTTAATATTTCGTAAATGGAGCATTCAATCGAAAAATGGTATTAGCAACCCTTAAATCTTTTTAAAAGACCTATTCAACAATACCCCACACGATGGGGTAGACGATAAAAAAAAATCATCCCCACTTTCATATAGGGGAGCTACCCTAAAAAATAATATTTTTCAGTTTATATACATACTCCCACAAAATTACAGCTTTCTAGTATTAACGGTCTCTTAGCAAAACCTCGGACAGACAGACAGACAGACGGACATGACGAAACTATAAGGGTTCCTTGTCAGGACTACGGAACCCTAAAAAAGATACTTTTAGTACGTTTACCGAGTCGTGGTCTCCACTCTAAAACATTTCTACCCCAACGGATATCGGTTCTGCGACAGTTGTGACCAGCCTACTGCCACTGCAGCTAGCTAATCCTTTGAGATATGTCGATAACTTTAGTGCTCTGACGGATGACTTCGTTTCGAATAAGTAACAGGTAGGACGCACTCGTTAAAGACTTTCATCTTCAGGCTTTGGAGTAAGGGCAATGAAAAGACCAGTCGGTGAACACTACCGGTGTTGATCCTAGTGATCCTGATCACTGTTTCACTTTAGCTATCTTCAGCTCTCTAACCTTACAAAAATAACCTCACACACACACACCCACACACACACACACCCACACACACACACATTCCACACACACACGCGCAATATGTATATATACATATTATCTTATTAAAACTTGGGTAAATATAAAAAAATAAAAATAACACATGAGTAGATAATAAGTAATTGATTCTAGATTGTATTGATTGTAAGTTCTTTAAGATTTATTTTTTGAGTTTTTTAAGATTGCTAAGATTTACTAGCTTATGGTGTTTTTACGTGAAATAATGTGTCCCACAACACAGGTTTTTAACCTAGTGTCAGGCCTGTCGCACTCCGCGCTGTAGCTAGAAACTACAAGTACCTCCGCGCAACCCTCTCGGGTGCATGTTCAGTCAGTTAAGTGTCACGCGCGCTCTCGATCGGCCGGGCGCCTTACTTGTACCTACCTCATTATTATATTCCTTGCTTACGATATTAACACACAAAAATATTATTCAGTATGTCTAAACGAAGGGCTACAAAGCATTTCGTAGCATACGGATGCTTAAACAACAACGGGAATGCCGAAATTAGATTTCATACACTTCCTAAGAATCTCGAGAGGTAAGACATTAATAAACTTAATATTATTTATAAGTAACGTAAATCTAGGTAGTAAGGCTATCTAGGTACTTTTTGTTTAACGATCCGGTCGTTTAGTAGTAGTTTTCGAGTTTTTTTCGCGTAAAAGTCAATGACCTTAAAGATCTCACTGTAAGTAGACCTCCCGGGTACTAGTGGCCGCCTTCTAATGCAGGGTCAGTGTATACTAGTTTTAGTTTAATACTTATATCAATTGAACAATAAAAGAAGGGGGATAGAAAATGTAAAAATTTTTTGCCTTTTTTTCATTTTATTTGTTAATTTTGTCGTCGCGCTGCACATGTAGGTACTTATGTAAAAAGCAAAGAATGTCACACATAAAATGGTACGTATAAGTCAGCTGAGTTTCATGTTTCAAGGGAATTCACGTTAAGATATTTAGGGAATTTCTATCGACATTACATCTTGCAAAATATTAATTGTAACCTACTTGAAATTGGTAGGTTATTTTATTATTTACTGTAGGTAGGTTACGTAGATCCTATAGGTAGGTACCGAGGTGGTCCCATTGAAATTTCATCGAGATCTGATGAGTATCTCCAGAGATATGACGATAAACGTCTCAAACTTGCAACTGAAACTGACTCGCGCGACATGGAAGTCGGTTGTTTTAGTTTTAACTATCTTAATTAAACTATTACATAAACTATCTTAATTATAGTATAACTGTAGTAGTTTTATCCTACCTCGACATTAAACATGAATGTAGCACTTTAAATATACTCATTACATTGTTCTACCTTAAAGTATTCTTCTACCAATTATAGGCTTCAATAAGTTATCTAATAACATTCAACCCTATAGGAGAGGCTGCGAGTTGACCGAGTTATTCAGACTCTCGCTGTGCGGACTTACGGTGCATTTTACTGTGCGCAACACGCGGTTCATAGTTACTATTAGTTGATACTGTGACGCAAATTCAAGGTCGCACTCGAGGCGTGACGCACATTTTGAACGTTACCCGCGTTGTAACTAGGTTTAATCTCGCATTTTTGCTCTCAGGAAGTGCAATTTCTGTACTTGTACTATTCATTCATATTCATATTCATTGTACTATTCATTATTCTGTGCTAGTGTGGAACTCAGAGCTCCATTAACATGTTTAGTTTTTTCTTTGGTAATAAACGTATTATTTATTTATTTATTTTAATTTACTTACATACGTATACTTTCCTCTTTTATTCGTGTATAATATTTTATTTTCATTTACAACATATTTATTTAAAAATAATAAATAGATATTATTAAAAACCTAAACAGGGGCGCAGGGCACAAGTTACTGGTAGTTAGAGCTGCAGAGTGAGGAGTTCTGCCTGACAATATGTGCCGTGTCCAGGATGACTGCCTGCTGTGTCTATACCTTAACCAAACGTCTAGCGAGAGCCTCTAGAGATGTTGGTCAAGGCAATTCGCTAAATAGTCTTGTCCGTCAATGATAATAGAACGGTCCTAATAGAGCTATGCATGACCATTTTCGAGAACTGGCGCTGGTATCCTCATCATCATCACATACAACCGGTACCAGTCCACTGGTGGAGATAGGCCTCTCCCAAGTCATTTTCCACTGCTTTGCGAATATCGTCGCTCCACCTAGTCACAGGACGTCTTACGCTACGTTTGTTATAAAATCATGGTCACGTTAAATTTTGAGAATGGTGATGCCATGTGTTTTGATAATAGCCAACATCATTTATGATCGTACAAAACGAAAAAACCGACTTCACATGCCGCGGTAGTTAAAATAGCCAGTTGTCATAATCATGTCATCAAGGTAATATTGTTTATCTCAATATCTCCGGATATGATTATCAGATCTCAACAAAATTTGAATGGCACCAAACGGGAGCCATAACCTCTCAACAAAAAAAGAACTTTTTAAATCGGTTAAGATTTGACGGAGTTCTGAAGTAACAAACATAAAGAAAAAATACCGTCGAATTGAGATCCTCCTACTTTTTTTGTGAAGTCGGTTAAAGAGTTATTATTAGACATCGGATTATATGCACTAACAAAATGCCAAAATATGCATGCAAATATGCACTAAAAACGACTAATATGCCTAAAATATGCACAATACAAAATAAAAAAACCTTTATTATTTCAATATATTTTAATCAAAGATTGTACAAAAACTGCGAATTTCTCTTAAAATTAAGTATACGAGTAGTTTTTGTGGCAATATACAATTAAGCATTTTTCCAAATTTTCGACCTCAAATTTGTGACGTTTGTCACCCAGTATCAATTTGTACGCCGAGAACGACCTCTCCACATCAACTGACGTCATTGGACAATATTTAAAATTTGGCGCCATTTCTGGAGTAACCTGTTCAGGCAGGGCACGACCTGTGCCGTTGATGTAGGCATTAATGTTTTTCAGGTCTTGAAGACTTGAGTTTTTGCGCAAAACATCGTTCAACTTTGTGCGAACCTTTTCTGCTATTGAATTAGGAAGGGCGTTGACAAGTTCAATCATTGTTTCCAGTATTTCTATTGATTTAAATAGAGGAAGGTTTTTTGTTTCCAATTTTTCTATGGCATCTGGTAACTTGTGGAAATGTGTTGAGATGACGATGATGAGATGACCACTGCGCTCGCGCTTACGCGTCATTGTCACACATGCCTCCCGCTCCTTAACGAAATATGCACGATTGGGGAAAAAGGCTAAAATATGCACTAACGCCGTAATTAGAGAGTTTTATGCATTTGCATATGCAAACATGCAAATGCATATAATCCGATGTCTAGTTATTATAGTTCGTTTATTGGTATACAAAGACGTATTTGAGAATGACGAGTCTGTTTTGTAGCCAACACGAGTCTGTGTTTTATGGTGAGCGTAAACAAACATAATATGTTTGCAGATGTGCTGACAGGATCGGATCGGTTTATCTATGAATGAAAGGCTGATGTTGGTTTTAAATCGGCCTCTAAAATATCACCATCATCAGCCTATCCCATTTACAGCACGCCACTGAGCTCGATCTTCAGCTTATAGCAAGGTGAACTGTGATAGTATGTGATAAAACACAAATTAGCACCAACTATTAAAATGAATTTACGAGACAAATGAAAAGAACGAAACACGGAATAGATTTACAATGGAATTTGGACAATGAGTTAAAATATAGAATGATTAAAAAACGTGATTATAAATTGAAATATCGAGAGAACGGGCGGCGTGCGCTTTGCGTGGTAGGCTTTGCAGAATGGTGCTGCGGAGCGTGCATTCAACTGCATTCCGATGAAGCCGGCGGCCGGCGCGCCGAGATAAGAAGCGCTGAGAACAATAGGTCCGGACCTATTGTTCTCAGCGCTGCAGGACCTGTTTACATATGGCCGCAGCGCCAGCTGACATGTAAGTATTCTACTTTACTATAGATTTATTTATTAATTCCGTATCTATGTATTTATAATTTATTTATGTTTCTGTTTCAGATGCAGCTGCGGCTCCGCCACAAGCTCTTTGTTTTCAACCGCTGCCAGCTTGCATATGTCTTCGCTCCATATAGCTGGAGGGCGCCCTACACTATAACGGAAAAATACTTTTAGTACGTTTATCGAGCCGTGGTCTCCACTCTAAAACACGACTACCTCAACTGTTATCGGTTCTACGACAGTTGTGAACAGCCTACTGCCATTTCAGCTAGCTAATCATTTGAGATATGTCGATAACTTTGGTGCTCTGACGGATGACTTCATTTCGAATTTAATTCTTCAGACAGACTCCAAGCATAGCCCTCATCATAGCTCGCTGAGCGTTTTTTTTTATATATCTTATAGGCTAGCGTTTGACCACTATCTCACCTGTTGGTAAGTGATGATGTGATCGAAGATGGTAAGCACGCTAGGCCTAGAATGGGAACTGGCTCTCATGGATAGCTGTCGGAACACATTAGATGTTTGGCGACAGATTTTCTAACTTGAGGGTGGTAGCTGGCCAGGCGGACACTAGATAGTGTCCTACCACCATGCAAAATTGGTGATTTTTAGATTTTAAATTGGTGAACCAGTTGCACTATCAGTGTCCACGTCTCGGCTCCGTAAGTAATAACAGGCAGGACGCACACGTTAAAGACTTTCGTATTGAGGCTATTTCGTATTCGTATAAGAGCGATGAAAAGACCAGTCGGTGAATACTACGGTGTTGAGCCTAGTGATCCTGACTGATCACCGTGACATCTCTAAATATACGCTCTTCTTGTCCGTCATAATAAAATCAATCTCATTTTTACGGTTCCGTAGCCGAATGGCAAAAAACGGAAGCCTTTTACTTTGAGTATTCAGCCAGAATACTCAAAGATGTTCACCGATAACTCGATTACTCGAAGATACCTAAATCGATTTGGAAAATTCAATTTTTTTTGTTTCAAAAGCCCTTCCCAGGTGGTCCTAACTAAAAGAACCGTCTTCAAATGCCGCGCTTTTAATGTTCAGTACCAAGTTTGAGGTGTTTATCTCCATATCTCTAGAGATACTTATCAGATCTCAATGAAATTACTATGGCATCTCCCTTGAGATATCTCCTTTCCAACAAAAAAAGAATCATCAAAATCACCCGATTAACGACGAAGAAATCCACACACATAAAAAATACTATACGGTCGAATTGAGAAAAAAAATTTATAAGTCGGTTAAATATATCGAAATTTCATAACTTGGGGTACCTATCAATTTCAATATTACAAAACATGCAAATATGGTCCAACATTTTCAAAAAACACTAAACAATAAGATCTTTAAAAAAAACTAAAAAAGAGAACCGACTTCAAACGCCACGCTGTTTATTTTCAATACCAAGTTTGAGGTGCTATCTCAATATCTCTAGAGATCCATTCTCCATCCATCCATCTCCATTCTAACAAAAAAGAATCATCAAAATCGGTTCATACGCGACGAAGTTATCCGCGAACAAACATAAAAAAAATATACGGTCGAATTGAGAAACATCCATTTTTGAAGTCGGTTAAAAACAACATAAAACTAAATTTAAGTTTGTTAGAGCCTAACCTAACCGATAAACCGACGAAATATTTGAAGACCACAAACTACAAGGCGGCGACTCGCATGTCAGCGGTCTGGCAACGTCGCCTTTTCAGCGAGCGCACGGTTTGGCAACGTCTGACAAGCGCGGCAATACACACTAATGAGTTTAGCGTATGACACTGTAAAAACTTCACTCACATATTGACAAAAATGAATTAAAATCTCGATCCTAGTTTTCATATTATTTTATCAAATTATGTAGTAAGATATGATTTCCCGTATGTAAGAGTGTATAAAGACCAATAGATGTGATTTCATTGCAATTTTTTGTTCCATATAGGTACTCGTATTTATGCATATACTTTTTTATGGAAATCGAACCACCTTAACTACTAAAAATAGCGGAACATACATAGGGGTGATTTGGATATTGAAGTGTTCTACCTCTGGACTTTCGCTATTTCCTACTTTTATACTGGAGAATGAATGGGCATTACGAGAGTATGTCAGTACATAACCACAGGCTCTTGGTTAAAACGCACAGCGTTATGAGCACTGAATGTGTTATATGTATTCTATTTATTAGAGTAACTGAGAGAGTATATACCGCCCCAAGCGAACTTAACCACCCGCGTTAAAAAGTATTCTGTCCTAATCCACTATACTACACCGACATTGGGGAATAATCTACCTATACCTCAATGAATATGTACCGCGTAACATTTTAGGGCGTTTAACCGTGAAGAGGTGCCATACAAACTGACTTTGGCATTTGCCCTAACGTCGCCCACTGGGAGACGTTCAGAATAAACCTTATAATATTGGTGTTTTGTGTAACATCATCGCATACTACCGGGCGAGATTGTGGTCAAACGCTTATCTATCTATACTAATATTATAAAGAGAGAACATTTGTATTTTTGTATGTTTGTAATGATTTGGCTCAAAAACTACTGAACCGATTTAAAAAATTCTTTCACTAATATATAGAATGGACTTTCGGAATGAAAATAGGCTATATATTATCCAGTTTATATCAAAGGTACATTCGTGGAGACCTAATTTGCAACCTAAGTCGGCAAAAAAACGGTCGAAAAAACACGTTTCTTACGAACGCTGCTCAATTGAAAATAGATAGAAGAATATTTTCTATGGAAGAGTTGTACAACTTAATAAGACCTACAAAAAAGTCCGCGACAGCATATGTCTATCTCTTAAGGTTGACTCACAGTAACCATTATAATCTTTAATTTTTTGTTAAAAAATATTACATAAGTTCCAAGGCAAAGTCAAAGTCAAAGTCAAAGCATTTATTCAGTATATGGGCAAATTAAAAATTAGCACTTACACACGTCAAATAACATTAAATAGATCATATTCAACAAAAAATATAGATATAACAGAAACATAACGCTTTGAATTTACAAAATAAAAACAAAGGTATTGAGCCATTCAGCTTTCATCTAGACGTCGAACGTCACACTTAAAACACATGTTTAATTCCCCTTATTAATGTAGGGTTGCCAACCGTACCATTACGTGCACCCGCAACCCAGTGCATGTTTCAGTACTTCAGACAATTTTTATCCAAAAAATTGTGAAATAATGAAACATAATAGATAAATAAAACGCAGACTAATTGCAGTACAAATCATGTTCCGAATGGAACTGATTGTCCGACTATCAGCCGCATGGCAATTTTCAAGTATATAGTATTAATCCTTATCCAAATAATTACGTTAATTAGCTTGGCCACATATTATAGATTAAAGTTGTCCCTTACAGTATATAATTCAAATGAAAACTCTAGAAGATATCACGAATTTCACATACACGCATCGCAAAATTAATAAAAAATATTTGCAGTGAAACCACAGATTAGGTCATAGTTACTACGAAAATATTATTATAGGCTTAGCTATGCTGTAGATCCCCATCGATCACAATCAATTTGAAGTCAATTTAGTATAATAATATGATCTATTATATAAAATAATATTCATCTATATATATAACTAGCAGCCCGCCCCGGCTTCGCACGGGTAGAACATATATGCCTACAAAATTTGCATCAGTTTGTTGCATCGAATATAAAATATTAACATACTTAACAATCATCGTCATATTTCAACTAATTTACACAAAAACCTTAACGAATTATGCACCTAAGACCTAAACCTTCCTCGTAAACACTCTGGCTATTGGTAAAAACCGCATGATAATCCGTTCTGAAGCTATTGAGATTATTGCGAACAGACAGACAGACGCAGTGATGGACATTGTTTTATAATACTTACGTAGTGATATTGGACGGCCCTTTGGCGTAAAGGATAGTTACCCTGATTCTGATCCGAGGGTCGTTGGTTCTAATCCTAGTTATATACTCTACCAATGAAAGTTTTATGTGCATTCATGAATCATGGGTTTTCGTGGGATCATTAAATCTACCAATAATTAAGATAGTTTAAAAACTAAAACAACTGACTTCAATGCCCGCGAGTCAATTTTAGTAGCAAGTTTGAGACGTTTATCGTCATATCTCTGAAGATACTTATCACATCTCAATGAAATTACAATGGGACAACTTCGGAAACGTACCCTACCCATTACAAAAAATAATCAATCGGTTCACAATTGACGGAGTAATCGCGTAACATACACACAAAAAAAAAAAAAAAAAACATACAGACGAATTGAGAACTTCCTTCTTTTTGGAAGTCGGTTGAAAAGTACCTTACCACCTAGGAGAACAACTGCCGCCGTAACCTTACGGCGTTTCCCGACGCAAAAAGTAGTGGTATTATACGTTTAACGTGTGTATCTGTGTGTCTGTCTGTAGCATTTTAGCACCCAACCGGATGAACCGATTTTGATTTAAAGTAGGGGTATTATACGTTTAACGTGTGTATCTTTGTTTCTGTCTGTAGCATCTTAGCACCCAACCGGATGAACCGATTTCGATTTTATTATTGACAGTTTTTTTTTGATAGATGTCTTCATCGAGAGTGTTCTTAGCTTTGATTCATGAAAATTCGTTCTATCGTTATAAAACTATGAGCTTTTTTCTATTAAATTGCGCTATGAAATCAACTTTCATAGGTCTGATCAATTCGAAAATCTTCTTCTTCAACGATATTGTAAGAACATGGAAGCATTGACCTGATGCTGGGACATCTCCTGGACTCTACAGAATACTCAAATCCTCAGCAACTTACAGCTCAGATTTTAAATATCGTTTTTAGAGTCATTGGAATGCTTTTAATGAAAAGATTATATATAGATCAGTCGGGGTGGTTATATTATATTATAAATATAGATCATTATTATACTATATTGACTTCAAATTGATTGTGATCGGTGGGAATCTACAGAAAAGCTAAGCTTATATGGCCTGCCTATGTCCTGCTGAGGTGTGGTTAGTTTGGAGTCCTTAGTTGGAATGAAATACTGTTTCCAAGTTCCATGAATTTATTGGCTAATGCTCCTACTTAAATTATATTTATAACTTTACCAACTATTGAACATCTACCCATATTTACAATATTAATATGGCGCATTATTACGAACACCAAACATAATGCTGTACGCGCGGGACGGTGAGTCGCCGGGTGGGCCGTTACATAAATATCTGCGAGTGTGCCGCGCGCCCGGCAGCCGCCGACACGCGTGCTCGCCTCTGGATGCTCCGCCCGACACATTCATCGTATGCCGCCACATGATCCCCCTTCAAGCGAAGCGTACCGTTGGTTTGACTGTACGTGCTGAGTGCGTTACGTATGGCTTCGCTGACACGGGTAAGCTGGATGCTGGCGGTGATGTAGGACTCAACGTTGGTGTTTTCGGTAGTGTATTATTCTCGTCAGATGTGTCATTCTCGATGTCTTCGCACAGTAGGTAGGCCGGTTTCAGGCGATCGATCGAGACGTTTGAAGTGCGAAGGGGTAGTTGTAGGCTGTAGTACTTTTCGTAGCGTTTCAATACCTCGTATGGCCCGTCGTAAGGTGACTTGAGAGGGCTTCTTACTGTGTCATTGCGCACGAAGACGTGACTGCAGCTTGCTAAGTCGTTGTAGACGAATGGATCTTTGCACGTTGCTTTACGTAGCGTAGGCGTTAGTGACGACATCGTCTCCGTCAGTCGGCGTACAAATTCTGCGTCTGTGATGTCCGGCTTTGCAGGCACAAAGAAATCAGACGGCATTCGCAGTGTTGCTCCGTAAGTCATCAGTGCTGGACTCAAGTTGGTGTCACTCCGTAATGCGTTACGTAAACCCAGCAGATCGGTTGGCAACTCATCGATCCAGTTTGTAGATTTGCCTCTAGCCATAAGAGCGGCTTTCAGCGTCCGATGCCATCTCCACCTGTCCGTTAGCTTGAGGGTGATATGCTGTCGTCTTGATGTGCGCGATGCCAAACTTCTTGGTTAGGGCGTTGAATAGCGAAGACTGAAACTGAAGTCCTCTGTCGGTAGTAACGCGCAGTGGGCACCCGAATCTTGAAATCCATCCCTCGTAGAATGCTTTAGCGACTGTCTCGGCGGTGATGTCGTTTATCGGTATCGCCTCGGGCCATTTAGTGCAGCGGTCGATGACAGTGACGATGTAGCGATGATCGTTGGATATTGAAAGTGGTCGGACGATGTCTAGGTGGCAGTGCTCTAGGCGGCGTGATGTCGGAAACTCGCCAAAAGGACTTCTGACGTGACGTTGAACTTTCGCACGTTGACAACCGATGCACGCTCGTGTCCAGGTAGCGACGTCCTGGTTCATCGCAGGCCAAAAGTATTTTGATGTTACTATCTTCCGCGTCGTCCTGACTCCAGGATGGCTCAAATCGTGTTGTGCTTGGAAGGCAACGTAACGATATGATGTTGGCAGGTACGGTCGTGGATTGCCCATTGACATCTCACAGGTTATCGGCTTCACAATCCCTGGCAGGTTCACATTGGCGAATTTTAAGTTGCATTTTTCTCTCAGTGTCTTCAAATCTTCGTCTTTGTCTTGTTCTTCCGCTAAGCGCTTGAAATCGATGTTTGAACATAATTCGATTTCTTCTATGTTTTCAAGTCGGCTCAAAGCGTCTGCAACGTGATTTCTCGCGCCGTCGATGTATTTGATGTTTGTGCAGAACTGGCTGATGAAGTGAAGTTGACGTTCTCTTCGTGGTGTGTCATTGCTGTTGAGCGGCTTCGTCAGTGCGTTCGTCAATGAGCGGTGGTCCGTGTACAGTGTTAAGTCATCTGAGCCTTCTATCAATCTTCGCAGGTGCTTCACAGCGGTGTACATGGCTAGTAATTCGCGATCGTACACGCTGTACCTTCTCTGAGTCTCGCTCATTGACTTGGAGAAAAACGCCAACGGTTTCCACTTCCCGTCAATCTTCTGTTGTAGTACGGCACCAACACTGTGATCTGAAGCGTCTGTCATCAGGCTTAGTGGGGCGTTTGGAACAGGATGCGTCAGTGTCGTAGCTTCGAGAATGCATTGACGGCACTTCTCGAACGCTGCTTCTGCTTCCGGTGTCCACTGTATAGCAGTCTTGTCGTTCTTTTTTGTGTTGTGCAGGTACTTGTTGAGCTCGTGCTGGTGTTCGGCTTGGTGAGGTAGGCAGTCACGGTAGAAATTGACCATGCCCAGGAATCTTCGGAGCTCTTGGACTGTCTGTGGCTTTGGGTATTTTGCGATAGCTTTTATGCGATCTTCCGTCGGCTTGATTCCCTCCGATGACACTTCGTATCCTAGGAACGTTATCTTTTCCTTGCCGAACTCGCACTTGTCGACATTGACTGAGATGCCGAAGTTATTCAGGCGCTCGAGGACTTGTTCCAGATGCATTTTATGTTGCTCGCAATCTTCAGAGAAAACCAGTATGTCATCAACGAAACAGAAGGCGTGATCGTCGAGTCCTCGGAGTACTTCATGCATGAATCGCTGGAAAGTTTGGCCGGAATTCCTCAGTCCAAATGGCATGCTGTTGAACTGGAACAGGCCGAATGGTGTGATGATTGCAGTCTTAGGTGCATCTTCTTTTTGGACAGGTATCCAAAAGTATGCCATCTTGACGTCAATTTTTTAATATATCTTCTTTTCATGCAGGCGATACGTGAAATCTTGAATCCTTGGAATCGGGTAGCGATCTGGCACGGTAACCGCGTTCAGTCTTCTGTAATCACCACATATGCGTAGTGAACCATCCTTCTTCTTGACCACGTGCAACGGGGCGGCCCAAGCTGAGTTTGATGGCTGGCATATCCCCATGTCGATCATTTTCTCGAACTCAAGCTTTGCTGCCTTGTACTTGTCCGGTGGAAGGGGCCGCGGCCTCGCGTACAATGGTGGTCCCTTGGTCTCGATGTGATGAGTTACATTGTGTTTTGCCGGAGACTTCAAAGACATCGGTCGTAGAACATCGGGAAACTTCGTCAGAATGTCGCGGTAGGTGTGATCACGATTGACCATGTAGACACGGTCGGATCGTGATTGTTGGTTTCGATTGCGTCCACGTTGATGTTGGTCACTTGGTCGAGTAACTTGCGGCGGTGTAGATCCACTATCAGTCGGTGGCTTCGTAGAAAATCTGCGCCCAATATAGATGTCTTGACGTCAGCCACTATGAAGGTCCATCGGAAACTTCGCCGCAGTCCCAGGTTGAGTTCTAATGTTCGCTCTCCGTAGGTACGTATCGGCGTGTTGTTCGCTGCATACAGTTTATATTCCGATGTAGATGCGTCGCCTCGATTTCTGTTTCGCGCTGCCAACACTGATATGTCGGCGCCGGTGTCCACTAGAAATCTCTCCCTTGTATTGATATCGATGACGCAGAGGCGGTGGCTTGTAGTGGGAACATCGACGCCCGCCACGGTCGATGTTGAAACTAGTTTTCCGATCGCTTCGTGTTGGCGCACGGTGACTCGCAGCGTCGGGCCCTGTCGCCATATCGATGGTGGTATCGACATAACCAGTCCGGGTCCCCTGGTTTTCTCTTATTTTCAGCCGGTGTGCGCGAGCGAGAACGTGAACGACCTCGCCCGTGGTTGTGTCGAGTGGAACGCAGCTCAGCGATCTCGAGCGTCAGCTTCTCAATTTGTTTCGTTAGCAGCTCGATTTGCACGTTCCCCATGCTGCTGGGACTCGGCGCGGTAGACACGGCGGCGATCGTAGATTGGTCCGTGTGCTCCATCATCTTGTCCGCCATAGCAGCTAATCCACTCAGTGATGATTCGGTGTTCACGGATAACACGCTCCGAATCTGTGAAGGTATTTGATTTATCCACATCACTTTCAGCACGTCGTCTGGAAAAGTACTTCCCCCGAGGTCTCTCATCCGTCTGAGCAGCTGCGTGGGCTTCTGGTCACCGAGCTCCAGACCTCCGAGTAGCTTCTGTACTTGACGATGTTCGGATTCTTGATACACGGAGATTAATCGTTCCTTCAAAATGCCGTACTTCCCAGTCTGCGGGGGGTTAAGGATAATGTCGCTAACTTGCTCGACATCCAATCTCTGTAGTACTGGAATGACGAGATTGTATTTCGGTTCATCGCCGACTCTCTGTGATGCTACGACTGCTTCAAATTGGGCAAACCAAAGTCGCGGGTGTTCCCTCCAAAAAAGCAGTATGCGTGCCTGTAGGGAGACTGATGACAATTCACTCTTTACTTGACTCAACTCTTCGCTCTCCGACATTCTTAAATGTGTTCGTTGTGTTCCTTTTAATCGTCGGGGTCACCACTATGGCCTGCCTATGTCCTGCTGAGGTGTGGTTAGTTCGGAGTCCTTAGTTGGAATGAAATACTGTTTCCAAGTTCCATGAATTTATTGGCTAATGCTCCTACTTAAATTATATTTATAACTTTACCAACTATTGAACATCTACCCATATTTACAATATTAATATGGCGCATTATTACGAACACCAAACATAATGCTGTACGCGCGGGACGGTGAGTCGCCGGGTGGGCCGTTACATAAATATCTGCGAGTGTGCCGCGCGCCCGCAGTTAGCCGGCAGCCGCCGAAATTAGGTCTCCACGAATGTACCTTTGATTTAAACGGGATAATATATAGCCTATTTTCATTTCGAAAGTCCATTCTATATATTAGTGAAATAATTTTTTAAATCGGTCCAGGAGTTTTTGAGCCAAATCATTACAAACATACAAAAATACAAATGTTCTCTCTTTATAATATTAGTATAGATAATATAATATTTTAAACCACCCCGACTATGTATAATCTTTTCATTAAAAGCATTCCAATGACTCTAAACACGACATTTAAAATCTGAGCTGTAAGTTGGTGAGGATTTGAGTATTCTGTAGAGTCCAGGAGATGTCCCAGCATCAGGTCAATGTTCCATGTTCTTACAATATCGTTGAAGAAGAAGATTTTCGAATTGATAAGACCTATGAAAGTTGATTTCATAGCGCAATTAACTAGAAAAAAGCTGAGTTTTATAACGATTGAACGAATTTTCATGAATCAAAGCTAAGAACACTCTCGATGAAGACATCTATCAAACAAAAAAAAAACTATCAATAATAAAAACTAAATCGGTTCATCCGGTTAAAAATCCGGCTAATGATCCCACTACCACTGTACGAAAACTCATGATTCATGAATGCACATAAAACTTTCATTGGTAGGTATATAGCTAGGATTAGAACCAACGACCGTCGGGTCAGAATCAGGGTAACTATCCTTTACGCCAAAGGGCCGTCCAATATCACTACGTAAGTATTATAAAACAAAGTCCATCACTGCGTCTGTCTGTCTGTTCGCAATAATCTCAATAGCTACTGAACGGATTATCGTGCGATTTTCACCAATAGCCAGAGTGTTTATGAGGAAGGTTTAGGTGCATAATTCGATAAGGTTTTGTGTAAATTGGTTGAAATATGACGATGATTGTTAAATATGTTCATATTTTATATTCGATGCAACAAACTGATGCAAATTTTTTAGGCATATATGTTCTACCCGTGCGAAGCCGGGGCTGGCTGCTAGTTAGATATATAAATAAAAAACTGGCCAAGTGCAAGTTGGACTCGCACTCTCAGGGTGCCATAACACAGTAGAGTATTCTATAACTATGATTATTATACAACCAAAAAATTAACTTTGGTATTCATAGTGTTTGTATGTAAAACAACGTTTCGGTCGCTATATCTCAATAAATAATAGTTTAAAAAAACTAAAAAAATACGCTTTTATAGAAAATCCAACTAAAAAATAGAAAATAAATTTTTATAAATTTGAATTAAAAATAGTGTAAGAAAAAATGATTTTATTGTAAAAAAAAGCGTGGGGTGCATGGTATCAATAGTTCCAAATATTTTATGAACAGATATGACTAGAAGGGTTATTTTGATTATATCCTGAAAAGCACCCCTTGATTGAGATCTACAGAATATAATTTTTCTAGATTTTTCACTCCCTTACTTTAAAAGTTAGAGGGGGGAGAACACACATTTTACCACTTTAGACTCGCCTATATTTTAAACTAGAAGTTCCCCGCGGCTTCGCCCGCATTAGACTTCTTTTATTTACTTAAAAACTTTTATTTTGTAAAATCCTTTATTGATAGAAAGGATTTGGATAGACCGATTTGGCTTTTACTTCTTTGATGTCTTTTATGATTAAAAGACATCAAAGAAGTAAAAGCCAAATCGGTTCAAATTTTGAACCCCCGTTTCATCCCTTTAAAGAGTGAATTTTGAAAAATCCTTTCTTAACGGATACCTTCGTCACAATAACTATCTGCATGCCAAATTTCAGCGCAATCCGAAACAATATTGATTTCAGACTTTGTTACCCCACTTCACCCTTTCAGGGGTGGCATTTCGAAAAAGCCTTAAATGCGTATTTTCTTATTTATTTACTGAAGCACTTGTGTGAAGTTTCGAATAGAAAAAACTATCTAATATTGTTTCTCCGTACAAACTTAGAACCCCCGTTTCATCCCCTTAAAGAGTGAATTTTGAAAAATCCTTTCTTAACGTATACCTACGTCAAAATAACTATCTGCATGCCAAATTTCAGCGCACTCCGAAACAATATTGATTTCAGACTTTGTTACCCCACTTCACCCTTTTAGGGGTGGCACACGTATTTACTTGTTTATTTACTGAAGTATTTGTGCGAATTTTCGAATAGAAAAGACTATCTTATCTTGTTTCTCCATACAAACTTTAAACCCCGTTTCATCCTCTTAAAGAGTTAATTTTGAAAAATCCTTTCGTAGCAAATAACTACGTAAGAATAACTATCTGCATGCCAAATTTTAGCGCAATCCGAAACAATATTGATTTCAGACTTTGTTACTCTACTTCACCCTTTCATGGGTGGCATTTCGAAATAGCCTAAAACACGTATATTTTCATTTATTTACTGAAGAATTTGTGTCAAGTTTCGAATGGAAACAACTATCTAATATTGTTTCTCCATACAAACTTTTAACCCCCGTTTCATCCCCTTAAAGAGTGAATTTCGAAAAATCCTTTCATAGCGGATACATACGTCAAAATAACTATCTCTATGCCAAATTTCAGCGCAATCCGAAACAATATTGATTTTCACACTTTGTTACCCCATATCACCCTCTTAGGGGTGGAAATTCAAAAAAAACCTGAAACACGTATTTACTTATTTATTTACTGAAGCACTTGTGTGAAGTTTCGAATAGAAGAGACTATCTAATGTTGTTTCTCCATAGAAACTTTGAACCTCCGTTTCATCCCTTTAAGGGGTGAATTTTAGAAAGTCCCTTCTTAGCTGATACTAACGTCATAATAACCACCTGTATGCCGAATTTCAGCGCAATCCAAAACAATATTGATTTTCAGACTTTGTTACCCCATTTCAGCCTCTTAGGGGTGGAATTTCGAAACAACCTAAAACACGTGTTTACTTATTTATATCCTGAAGCACTTGTGTGAAGTTTCGAATAGAAAATACTATCTAATAATTTTTCTCTATAGAAACTTTGAACCCCCGTTTCATCCCCTTCAGGGGTGAAATTTGAAAAATCCTTTTTCAAAGGTAACTAACGTTGTAATAATTATCTGCATGCCAAGTTTTAGCGCAATCCGAAAAAATATTGATTTTCACACTTTGTTACCCCATTTCAACCTCTTAGGGGTGGAAAAAAAAACCTGAAACACGTATTTACTCATTTTTGTACTGAAGCACTTGTGTAAAGTTTCGGATAGAAAAGACTATCTAATCTTGTTTCTCTATACTAACTTTGAACCCCCATTTCATCCCTTTAAGGGGTGAATTTTGAAAAATCCTTTCTTAGTACACCCCTACGTACTAAGACAAATATACCCTCCAAATTTCAAGTCTCTACGACCATCGGTTTAGGCTGTGCGTTGTCTGTCAGTGAGTCAGTCAGTCAGTATGTCAGGACAAAGATTCTTATAGTATTAGATGATTGACTTTGAGAAAAAAATGATTTTAGAAACCTCAATGTCATTTCTAAAGACCTATCCATAGACACGTATAGGTTTGAAGAAAAAAAATATTTTTTGTTCAGTTCCATGTATGGGATGCCCCCTAAACCTTTATTTTTGTATAAAAATCGGAAAGCGGTTCACAGAATACATCTACCTACCAAGTTTCAATTATGTAGTCCTAATCGTTTCGGAATAAAATGGCTGTGACATACGGACGGACAGACATGACGAATCTATAAGGGTTCTTTTTTGCCATTCGGCTACGGAACCCAAAAAAGCAGGGCCGTTCTTAAATTTTCCTCCAGTAAAATTGTGCATCAATTGACCAAATTTGTACTCACAGGCAGAGTACTTACTTTCGGAATAGTTTGAATGTAGCTAATATGGGCAACATTCTTACTAATATTATAAATGCGAAAGTAACTCTGTCTGTCTCTCACTTTCACGCCAAAACCACTTAAATGAAATTTGGTACACAGATAGTCTAGAGCCTGAGAAAGGACAGGCTATAGGCTGAGGGTAGGGTAAGTTTGGGGAAGGGGAGAGGAGGGTAAGTGAGGGAAGGGAGGATTAGCGTGGCGTGGTAGGGTGCGTCGTAGCTGGGAACTGGGATACGTATGTGTCTTATTAGTTAATGCTACCCAAAGACACTATTCCACGCGGACGAAGTCGCGGGCACAGCTAGTAACAAAATAAAACAATAGTAACACAATAAAATTTTATATTTTAATCTTACATAATACATTATCTCATATGCGCACGTACACTTAAAATGAGTAACTCATTATTATCAATTAAAAAAAAGTTCCACTGCAGTCGTTAGGTGGCTTTTCCATCCGGACCAACTGAGATGTCTATGTTTGTTTATAATATTTTAGTAAAAGTATTTAGATATTATTTATTGAAGGGAAAGTACGAAATTTAAGGAATATAAAAGAAGTATAGAAATAATTCCAAAACGAAAATAAGTTGTTTAACAGATTTTAGTACTATGACTTATTCTGTGGTGTTAACAACACGCCTGGCTCCGCACGAGCATAGAATAAAAGCGACACTTTATTTATGGCACGGGTGAAATTTATAAGTACCTATCCTGGGTCGGTCGGACGCGTACGTCCCGTAGGCGTTAAAGATAAATACCTTCCAAGACGGTTCGGACCGGAATTAACCCGGAAGTCAAACCGTGCACCAATCGATTTTTGTACATCCACAGGTGGTAAGAGCATTCATACTTATCGGTTTTCCTGACTTACTACTAAAAGGTAGCTTACCAACATCAACGAGAAAAAATTACCGCCATAACCAGTGTTATTTATTACAGCAGCACATCTCCCCGAGAGTCAGGCCATTCTGAGGGGCCCAGTAGGAGCAAAATTGACGCCAGATGTAGTGGGTTAAAATCCCCGCCGTGCCCCAATGTTTTTTCTATAGAAAATATTTATATGCGCATTTCACAATAGTCCCGGTGAAGGAAAAATATCGTTAAGAAACCCCAAACTTCCAGCATAGTGGCAGGATACTGTATGATGGCCAGCTACCCTCACGTTAGAAAAGAGAGCCAATTCCTATTCTAGGCCTAGCGTGCTTGATATTTGACCGCATTATAACTTACCAACAATGACGATACAGTAGTCAAAGATATAGCACGCTTGCCTAGAAAACACACAATTTATTCGACTTAAAGACTCCCAGATGGTAGTTATAAGGAACCACAGATTCATACAAGGAAATCCATTCCTTGTCATGTCAGTGCGTATGTATACTACAGTGTTACTTATAACCGTGTATAAATTGTCAGCTGTTATGGTTCGATGCCATTTTGAGCTATGATTGGTTAAGATTTAACTGAGCTAAATTCATGTCGCCTTGGTCGATCTAGGTCTAAATTTAGGCGAAAACATATAATTAACAGTAAAATTATAAGTAAGAAATATAACTTATTTTTTTTAATAATCACTAAATTAATAACAATAGTGTCTTAAAATAAATTGTTAACATAATTATCTATACCTACACAGTTTATACTAAATAAAATTCATAATAGTAGTTCCATCGGTTAAACGTTAATATATAAAATGTTCATAAATAAATAATTAAATGAAATAATTTCAGTTATTTACACATGAATTGTAAGATAGAAATCCATAAAATTAAATAATTAGCAAGCTAAGTATTTCTTATTAGGTAATCTGTTTCTGGTACTAGATTGAATAAGATCATTCATCAGTGACAGACCATTTTGAACACACGAGGTACTTTCTTGTTTATTTTTATATGTCCTAGTACTGACTCCTAATCTGGAGGTCATTGCTCTGTTAGGAGCAGGAGAATCAATTGTAGATAAAGAAAACGAGACATCGCTGCTATCTACATCGTTAGATCTAAGTAATCGAGAGGTAGCCGTGTTGATAACAGCTTTTTTTGCCATATTTCTATCTGCTGGCAACGAAAACGAAACATCGCATAGCTTTGACTTAGCATCCTTTTTGTTCGTAATATTTTGGTTTACTTTACTGACATTTCCGAATAGTTTAGGAGTTAAGTCAATTTGTCTGGATCTTAAAGTTCTATTTGCTGTTTCATTTGTACTGTTAAGGGAGTGTAATGTTGTAGAATCGAGAGTAGAATTACTTTTAGATAATCTACACGACCTTATTGGTCTGCTGCTATTGTTGCTGATATTGCTATTTTCTAATGCTGTATCATATACAGAAGAGTCATTTTTCGCAGTCTTTTTTGTGTTACTTTTACTATTATTATTTTGTGCTTTACTCTCGGTTGAATTTTTTGTAGCTTTGATTTGCTTTTTTGTTGCAGTTTCTGTAGTTTCTGTTTTGGCTTTTTTTGATTGCTTTTTGGTGCCCTTTTTAATTTCGACTGGGGCTACGCTTGGTTCACAGTTTTCTTTGTTTTGAGAAGGTTTTTTGTCAACAGCTTCATTTTTATTAGATTTTTCTTTAGTTAGAGTTTTCTTTGGTTTAGTTTGATCGATTTCAAGTTTTTTATTTGGGTTACTTTTCTTAGAAGCTGCTTCTTTAATTGACTCTGAAGATTTGTTGAGTTTATCTTTTTTCTCATTTGTTGCCGATTTTGTTTGAACTTTTTCGGAAATAATTTCGGTTGCATTAACATTCTCGTTTAAAGGTTTAGTGTCAGCTTTAGCTAAATGTATAGAACTAGTACTTTGAGATGCTTTGAGTTTTTTACTCACAGGTAGAAACATACTAGTTTCGTTTTTATCTATTGTTTGATCAGGTTTCTTTCTTTTGGGCGTTCTGTGCGATCTAATCCTAAAAGTAGATGTATTGAATTTCTGAAAAGCGTCAGTTTTATTCCGATGTAGTGATGAATTGACGGTAGATTTACTGCAATTGAACTTGGCAGCATACCCCTGGTATTTCGGGACTTCTGGAACTGGTTGGTTTTCTGAAAATAAATGATTGCTTTTATTTATCACATTCTTAAAGGTTGTCTTAGGGTGGTATTAAAGAACTACTGTACGAAAAATTGTTTTCACCAATCAAATGTCTACGATCTAAGTTGAAGAATATATACGTATATATACAGGGTGACGGGTTTCATATGGGCCAAACGAAAACCGTCTACGGAGAACTTCAAGGGCTACCCAAAAAAAACCCCATGTCTGTTCCGCGAAAATCTATAGTTTTCAAGAAAATTGCGTTTTACTTGTTTTCGAGTTAGTTGCCGATATGTTGCAATTTATTTAAATTTTCTCCCAAACTATAAACGCCAGAGCCCTAGTTTTTTTTGTGGCACTATGAACAATAAATAGGTCTTTCAGGGTAATTTTCAATTTTTTATTTAGGCTTATTATTTTCCGCGAAAAAATAAGACGTCACATTTTTTTTATCTAGACGATATTTGAACTTTTACTCAGGGCAGGATTTTATCCAAAAAAACAGAATAAAAAAAGTTACAACCGATTTTAAAAACTTATCTTCTTTATTGACCTACTGCTTGCTAAATTTCATGCGGCTACGACAAGAGGTTCAGGTCTAAAAACATAATTAAGGAAATAGAAAGGATTTCAATATTAAAATTATTTCTTCTGAAATACTCTCAATCTCTTTTTACAGAATTAACTCATATTAAGCAAAAAATAAGTTGTAATATAAGCCCAAAATATTTGAATTCAGGATTTTTATGAGTAAAAAAAGGGAATATGCACGATTATTTAATATATTTTTAATTCACTGATTACATCCATGTAACACAGTAAAAAATTAAATAATACTGAAAGTGTCCAAATTAAGCTAAAAAAATAGTTTTAGCATTGAAAAAATATGAGGTATCTAAAACGCTGCCAAATTTTCGTGCGCGTTTGTGACGTCACATTGCACCACACGGTCTCCACAGATTAAATCTTTATATTAGAAATAGTACGTATTCGTACAACAGTGCATAGTATTTCTATGAAAAAGGTTTAATCTGTGGAGACCGTGTGGTGGGCACCACAGTGTGACGTCACTTTCTAATTGACAAGTGATGATGTGTTTTGCAAATTAAAATTTCCCACGCTTTTTTGCATTTTTCATATAATATTTTAACACATTTAAGAGTATTTTATTTATAAAAAAATGTTTAACGAACAACACCAGAACAATAATGATTCGAAAATAAATGATTTCAAGTAAATGTATACTACATGCATATTCCCTATTGAAGGTTTTATGTTGAAAAATATCGACAATTTTCCTAGCCTATCTTTTGTAATTTTTATGATAAAAGTTCAAAGTTACACAGCTATGCACATGATATCGCTCAATAAATTTTTTTTTTTAGATGATAAAAGTTGTGATCACTTTTGGTTTTCTTCTGCTATAATTTATGTAGTTTGGTATTTAATAAAAATAATTTAAGTGCAAGTCGGACTCGCACTCGTAGGGTTCCGTAACACGGTTAAGTATTCCATAACTATGATTTTTCGCAACTACAAAATTAACTGTGTTTTTCATAGTGTTTGTATGAAAAACAAAGTTATCTTTGCGGTCGCCATATCTCAAAAACTGCTTGCTGTATCTCGTTCAAACCAATTTTCGTTGTTAGTTTTTATTGAGATCTACAGCATATATTTTTTATAGATTTTTCACTCCCATACTTTAAAAGTTAGAGGGGGGGGGGGGGACACACATTTTACCACTTTAGACGCGCCTATCTTTCAAATGATTGACTTTGAGAAAAAATGATTTTAGGAACCTCAATATCATTTTTGAAGACCTATCCATAGACACCCCGTATAGGTGTGAAGAAAAAAGATTTTTTTTGTTTCAGTTCCATGTATGGGATGTTTCAGTTCCATGTATGAGATGCCCCCCCTTAAACTTTTATTTTTGTATAAAAATCGGAAAGCGGTTTACAGAATACATCTACCTACCAAGTTTCAATTCTGTAGTCCTAACAGTTTCGGAATAAAATGGCTGTGACATACGGACGGACGGACAGACAGACAGACAGACAGACAGACATGACGAATCTATAAGGGTTCCGTTTTTTGCCATTCGGCTACGGAACTATAACTAGGGCTCTAGCCTTTATAGTTTGGGAGAAAATTTAAATAATTTGCAAAATTTCGGCGACTTACTCGAAAACAAGTAAAACGCAATTTTCTCGAAAACTATAGATTTTCGCGGAACCTACATATACATTCTTTGAGTAGCTCTTGAAGTCCTCCGTCGACGGTTTTCGTTTGGACCATATGAAACCCGACACCCTGTGTACATATAAATATATCTTATAGGCTGCCGTATGACCACTATCTCACCTGTTGGTAAGTGATCGATGACGCGGTCGAAGATGGTAAGCATGTTAGGCCTAGAATGGGAAATGGCTCTCAAGGATAGCTGCCGGAACACATTAGATGTTTGGCGACAGATTGTCTAACTTGAGGGTGGTAGCGGCCAGGCAGACACTAGATAGTGTCTTACCACCTTGCGCGGGTTATATATGTTAAATTATAAATCTAATACTATAAGAATCTTTGTCCTGACATACTGACTGACTGACTGACTGACAGACAACGCACAGCGTAAACCGCTGGTCGTAGAGACTTGAAATTTAGAGGGTATATTTGTCTTAGTACGTAGGGGCATAGAAAAGATAATAATACTACGGTAGGGGTGTACTAAGAAAGGATTTTCCAAAATTCACCCCTTAAGGGGATGAAATGGGGGTTCAAAGTTTGTATGGAGAAACAAGATGTCTTTTCTATCCAAAACTTCACACAAGTACTTAAGTAACAAAATAAGTAAATACGTGTTTCTAGTTTTTTTGAAAATTCACCCCTAAGAGGGTGAAATGGGGTAACAAAGTGTGAAAATCAATATTGTTTCGGACTGCACTGAAGACGTAAGAGCTCTCTGAGAAAGTATTTTCCAAAATTTGTATGGAGAAACAAGATTAGATAGTATTTTCTATTCGAAACTTCATAAAAGTGCTCCAGTAAAGTGTGAAAATCAATATTGTTTCGAACTGCGCTGAAATTTAGCATGCAGATAGTTATTACGAAGTTAAGTTTCCTCTGAGAAAGTATTTTCCAAAATTCACCCCTGAAGGGGATGAAACGGGGGTCCTAAGTTTGTATGGAGAAACAAGATTAGATAGTCTTTTATATTTGAATTTTAACACAAGTACTTAAGTAAGTAAATACGTGATTCAGGCTCTTTCGAAATTGCACCCCTAAAAGGGCGAAGTGGGGTAACAAAGTCTGAAATCAATATTGTTTCGGATTGCGCTGAAATTTGGCGTGCAGATAGTTATTTTAACGTAGGTATCCGATAAGAAAGGATATTTCAAAATTCACTTTTTAAAGGGATGAAGCGAGGGTACAAAGTTTGAATCGTCATTTTATTCGACAATTCACACAAGTACTTCTGTATATAAATAAGTAAATACGAGTATCAAACTTTTTCAAAATACCACCCTAAGAGGGTGAACTGGGGTAACAAAGTCTTAAAATCAATATTGTTTCAGATTGCGCTGAAATTAAGAATGCAGATAGTTATTATGCCGTAGGTATCCGCTCAGAAAGGATTTTCAAAAAAATCCTTTCGGATACGGCGTTCCGTATCCGGGAGGATTTTTTGGTGAAGTTTAACCCCGAGTTTTGATTTTCTTTCGTATTAAAAAGTTTAAAAAAATAATTGAATAAAAGTCAGCGGGCATTTATAATTGTCGAAAAACTTTACTTATAATTTGCCTTCTCCGTCAAACAAAACACGGATAGGTGGAAAGACAAATAGTCCCCTTTTCATGCTAGCCCTGCAGAAAGGATTTTCTAAAAATTCCTCCCGGATATGGAACAGGGATTCAAAGTTTGTATGGCGAAATAAGATGAGATAAAGTACGTGTTGTAGGATTTTTTAAAATGGGGTAGGTAACAAAGTATGAACATTTGGGTTTTCGGTTTTTATAAATATGAATCCCGAATTGCCTTAGTCACGCGATAACATGAAAACGGGTGAACCGATTTAGCTAATTCTTATTTGATGTATTTAATGATAGAATCGTTTTTACAAAAGAAAAGTTTTTAGTAAACAAAAGAAGTTTTTAACGCGGGCGAAGCCGCGGGGCACTCCTAGTATAGTTATATATATTTCCATACTGAGCATTGTTCTATAATATCAGCCTTTAAGTTGTGTGGTGTATGAGGAATGTTTACCTTTCCTAACGTTTTCATTTAATTTCAAACCATCATTTGGACTTGCTTGTTGACATTCTACATCACTTTCAAGATCTATATCCCAGAAGGATTTTATGCCATTTTGTGCACTATTCTTTCTGGTTTGCACATCTGGAAAACCAAAATGTTGTTACAGACTTATGAACAAATTTATATTTTACAAATAAAGCTACAAGAATACTTACCAACTTCAGTGGAGTTTTGCTTCTTTTCATTTAGATTAAATCTCTCTACAAGAGGATAACAACTCTTACCTAATGTAGGAGGTTCCTTAGGAGAGGGTTTCTTAAGAGGTTTCTTAGGTTTCTTAGGAGAGGGTTTCTTAGGAGAAGGTTTCTTAGCAGCAGTATTTTTTGGAGTTTTTACTTTCTTTTGCTGTTTCTTATTCTGATTAACATTTTCCTTTGCAAGCTGTTTCACAGTAGCATTGAAGATTTCCTCATCAGTGTATGTGTCACTTCCATCACCGTTGTTGGTTTCAGCTATAATAGAAGTGACATCCCATTTTTCACTGTCATCGGTTTTGTTCTTACTATTCTGAATGTCTGTTTTGTTTGTTTGAATTGCTACATTAATCTGGTCTTGAGGTACTATTTTATGAATTAAGTCTAGTAGGTTGCTTTCATCCTGTATTTCTCGGTTAAGACATGACTGTGAAGTTACTTGTTGTAGCTTCCGTGCTTTAGTCCTCTCTTTTTGTATGGCACCATAAATACTATTCTGTGGACTATTCGAACTGTCTGTGCTTGTGTTTTTCTTCTCTGAATCATCAAGTTTCTGCGTATATAATTTTCGCTTTATAAAACTTGGCCTCATTGACACATCTGTCGTATCTCGCAAAGAATTTGTTTGATTTTGTTCTTTATCTGGTTCTACAGGACTCTTTGGTGGTGAATTTTGAATAGTGACAGGTTGCAGGTCATCCGTTTTGCTGGATAAAGATGCAGATTTAGAAATCATTTTTTCCTTTGTCCATTTTCTTACTGGGAATGTAGGTTTTGTAAATACAAAATCATCTATTTCTTCATCATTTTTCATATTGTCTTTGTATTTTCGCGGGGAAGCTGTTTTAGCTTTCTTTTGATTTTGGAGTTGGATGTCGTCATTATTGTCTAGATTTATTTTCTTTTCAGCATTGCTTACTGTTTTTTTCGTTGAAATTCCAAAGATCATTTCATCACTGTCAGTTTCGGGATTCTGTAAACCTTTTTCAATTTGAACATTGTTCTTGTCCTGGTGACTATTATGTTCAGCTTGCTCTGGTATTGTTGTAGAAACCAGAGATCTATTGAATCTCTGTGACGGGAGCAGAAATCCATTGTTGAATCTATCTTTTTGTGGCATTGCAGTAATGTTTGCTTGTCCTTTCTTGTTACTAGACATAAAAGAAGTAAGATTTGAGTTTGCAATCATGCTTCGAGAACTTGTTGATGCATGTTTATTATTAAAATGAGATGAACCATTAACCATACTTCCATACGAGACATTTCTTAGGTTATTCGTCATTGAATTTTGTTGGGCAATTCTAGAAAACATTTCTTCTTGATCACTATCCATTTCATACTTCCCTCTTGGATTCCTCCCATTTTGTAATTGGTCGCCATAGTTGTTATCCATACTTTTTGATGTACATGCAGTATTGTGATTGTATCTTTTAGAGGGTAGCCCAAACCCATTTTGAAACCTTTTTCTTTGTGGCAAATCATAAGAATTTTCTGCATTATTAAAATTAGGAAGCATAGCCATACTTCTATGTGAGCTAATACTTGAAACTGCTCTTCTATTTTTATGTAGACTGCTTGACATTTCAGTATTATTAAAACCAACTAGATTCTTTAACGAATTTTGTCTTAAATTATCCGTGCAATCTTTGTACAAATTACTAAAATCTGTAATTTCAGTGTTTGCTATTCTACAAATTGACATTGGTTTTTTAGCATGTGAAGTTTTCATAGAGCTCTCATCACTACTGATTGATGAATTACTTCCTTGTTCGCCTGAATCTCCTCCAGATACAGACAGTCTACCACCTTTGAGGAAACGTCTCAGTTTCTTCCTTTTCATAATTTTTTTCCTGGAATTTTGCTTCATGAATAAAAGGCCTTCTCGAACAATATTTCTGACATCTTGCATGCTATAGGCCTTGTTTTTTATTGCCATTTTTATATTTGCCACACTGATATGGCTTGCACATGAATCTGAAATTTAAGGGTTAGAGTTATTTTTTATTTGTAGGAATCTGAAAGAATAAAATCACTGTGGTCTGAGCTAATGTATATTTTTAGAGATCAAGTACGAGATTATTATTGTATTATAAGTGTGTGACTTTATTTATGAATTTGTTTACTTTTGGTAAAAATGGTTTCTAAAGAAGATACACATTTCATTGAGATAATTTGGCGACGTCGGGCTGCGCCGCGCGGCTTCTGGGTGCGCTGTGAGGCGTCGCGCTGCACCACGCGGCTTCTCGCTTTTCCATCAGTAATTTTTGTCATTGTAACAAAATAGATGTCACTTATGGCACACTACTCCTCCCTCCTCTCCTACGAGCGTGACTTCCTTCCACCAGAGGAATATTCTGAGAATGTACTCATACTTTTTTGCATGCATTTAAACATGCATTTAAATATCCATTGGTACTACAATGAACAGCAATTAGCAGCCTATAAATAGAACTCAAATACGCCTAGTTTGACAACACAATAATTTTAAGAAATTACCAAAGCTCCGCATAGACATTGCAGAATCGCTCCTTTGATTAGTCACAGGATTATAAGAGCTCATTGCTCGTTGGTGACATGAACCGTCCCACTGTCTGTAATTATAAGCACTCATTGGTGAGGTTTCTCTTCTGGAGTATATCCTCTGCTGGTTACAGGAAGATTGAGCATATCTTGGCACATTTCTTGGCACTTGTAATGTTGATGATAATATATTGCTCCGGAAACTAATTCCCGTTATATTACTGGCATTTAAGTTTGGGCCCTTGACAGAAATAACCTATAACGAGATATTGAAAACAGTTAATTATTAAAAAGTTTAAAAACAATTTCATACGTAACTACTAACTTAAGTCCTACTAATACTTAACTACTTACTAACCCTTTGTACACAGTACGATGCAAATCTGTGATACCTGACTTTAGTAGTAATGTGCATTTGGGTAACTTAAAAAATCAGGTAATTCCCGTAATTGATATTTTCCGCGACAATATTTTTGACTCTGGCAACGTTCACCTCGCAGCTATCTTAATATGCTCTTCCCTTTCTGTTGCCTTGTTCTCCTATATGCAACTAAACGTCGGCACGAGTCATTTGTGTGAAAAACACTCTTTACGGACTATTGGATTTACCTGAATGCTATAATTATGAAATGTGGCAAGTTATCAAACTGCTTGTTTCCTTATGACCTGGATATACAATATATATACAACATTTAATATTTGCATTAATCAAAAGTTATTTATTTAATAAATATATCTAATACTATAAGAATCTTTGTCCTGACATACTGACTGACTGACAGACAACGCACAGCCTAAACCACTCATATAGACTTGAAATTTGGAGGGTATATTTGTCTTCCTCCAAATAATCTAAAATCCTTTATTAGTACACCTTTACGTATTAACGTAAAGGTGTACTAATAAAGGATTTTCTAAAATTCACCAATATTGTTTTGGATTGTGCTGAAATTTGGCATGCAAATAGTTTTTACGACGTTAGGTCTGTCTGAGAAATAATTTTCTAAAATTCACCCTTTAAGGGGATGAAACGGGGGTTCAAAGTTTGTATGGAGAAACAAGATTAGATAGTCTTCTATTCCAAACTTCGCACAAGTACTTCAGTAAAATAAAATATGTGTTTTAGACTTTTTCGATGCCATCACTAAAAGGGTGAAGTGGAGTAACAAAGTCTGAAATCAATATTGTTTCGGATTGTGCTGAAATTTGGCATGCAGATAGTTATTTTGATGTAGGTATCTGCTAAGAAGGGATTTTTCGAAATTCACTCTTCAAGGGGATGAAACGGGGGGTTCAAAGTTTGGATATTTATTTTATTCGACATTTACACAAGTACTTCTGTAAATAAATAAGTAAATATGAGTTTCAAACTTTTTCCACCCTAAGAGGGTAAACTGGGGTAACAAAGTCTGAAAATCAATATTGTTTCGGTTTTGGCTGAAATTTTGAATGCAAATAGTTATTATGACGTAGGTATCTGCTCAGATAGGATTTTCTGAGCAGATACCTACGGGGACTAAAACTTTGTATGGCGGAACAAGATGAGATAGTCTGTTTTATTTGAAACAAGTACTTCTGTAAATAAATAAGTAAGGTACGTGTTGTAACACGAAAAACCCAAATTTTTAATTTGGGTTAATATAAATCTTGATTTGCCTTAGTCACGCGATAATATGAAAAAAGGTGAACCGATTTGGCTAATTCTTATTTGATGTCTTTAATTATAGAATTGTTTTTACAAAAGAAAAGTTTTAAGTAAATAAAAGGAATTTTAAATACGGGCGAAGCCGCCGCGAGCATATAAATTTAAATTTAGTTATTTTTTAATTTATATTTGGTTAAAATACATGCACAGGTGAACCTGAATAAAAAGATAATTGTATTTTAACCCATTACTAAATAAAAGCCATTTTTGAATGTCATGTACCTGACATACCGACATGATTCGGAATTGCACTCTTTGTAACACTTAGTAGCACTAATTAGTAATTCCAAAGATATGGAAAACAAGTCTTAGGAATGGAATTATGATCCATATATTCAAGTAGCCGAAGTGATATAAACTAGCTACATTAAGTTTATCAGTTCCGATTTATACATGATACTACATACTCCCTGTGAAGTCTACAAAAATCTTTTTGTAATTACCCGAATGCACCTTAGTCGACTACTGCAATACAAATTCAAAGACGTTCATACGTGTAAAATTGTACACTATATGTGTATACACTGCTTGCTTCGCTGATATTTCTATTTGTGTTGCAGTAGTCATCATCATATTGTGTACAAAGGGCATCACACTTACCCAGTAGCAGTAGTTGATCAAACCCATCGATATATAAAGGGAGATGCGGTACTCACTTGTATGTACACGTAAACATAATGGAACTAGAAACAACTTTAGTCCAGCTTGATGTGCATGAAGAACAGAGGAAGGCATTGTTGCTTATTATTAAAAAGAAACTGCAGTAATTGCACATGTAATTCTGTACATGCTACTCAAACGCCAGTTCGATTGTGACTAAGGTGAAATTATGTTCGCGAACCTAATTCATACGGTCCATTTTGAGGAACGGGTCCCTTAGCTTCCTTTTTTTATATATATAACTAGAAGTACCCCGCGGATTCGCCCGCGTTAAGAACTTTTATTTAATTAAAACTATTACTGTAAAAAAGATTCTATCATTAAAGACATCAAATAAGAATTAGCTTAATTGGTTCACCCGTTTTCATGTTATCGCGTGGCTAAGGCGATTCGGGATTCATATTTATAAAACCCGAAAAACCCAAATTTTCAGACTTTGTTACCTACCCCATTTCGAAAGTTTTTCGACAATTATAAATGCCCGCTGATTTTTATTCAATTCTTTTTTTAAACTTTTTAATACGAAAGAAAATCAAAACTCGGGGTTAAACTTCACCAAGCGTTTAAATTGTTGTGTTGATCTCCTGTCAGTGGCAAAAAACAGGGAAATAATTTTGACTTTCCCCTAGGGATAAGGCTAGCCCTGCTGAGCGGATACCTACATCATAATAACTATCTGCATTCTAAATTTTAGCTTAATCCAAAACAATATTATTTTTAGTCTTTGTTACCCCAGTTTATCCTGTTAGGGTGGCATTTTGAAAAAGTCTGAAACTCGTATTTACTTATTTATTTACAGAAGTACTTGTGTGAAATCTCGAACTAAATGACTATCCACCAAACTTTGAACCCCCGCTTCATGCCCTTGAAGAGTAAATGTTGCAAAATTCTTTCTTAGCGGACACCTAAGTCAAAATAACTATCTTTATGCCAAATTTCAGCGCAATCCGAAACAATATTGATTTCAGACTTTGTTACCCCACTTCACCCTTTTAGGGGTGGAATTTCGAAAGAGCCTGAAATATATATTAACTAACTTAAGTACCTGTGTTGTCTCGAATATAAAAGACTATCTAATCTTGTTTCTCCATACAAACTTTGAATCTTTCTCAGAAGATCCTTTCTCAGAGGGAACTAACGTCGTAATAACTATCTGCATGCCAAGTTTCAGCGCAATCCAAAACAATATTGATTTTCACACTTTGTTACCCCATTTCACCCTCTTAGGGGTGTAATTAAAAAAAAACCTGAAACACATATTTACTTATGTTTTTACTGGAGTACTTGTATGAAGTTTCAAATAGAAAATACTATCTAATCTTGTTTCTCCGTACAAACTTTGAACCCCCGTTTCATCCCCTTCAGGGATGAATTTTGGAAAAATCCTTTCTTAGTACACCCTTACGTACTAAGACAAATATACCATCCAAATTTCAAGTCTCTACGACCAGCGGTTTAGGCTGTGCGTTGTCTGTCAGTCAGTATGTCAGGACAAAGATTCTTATAGTATTAGACTAGATAGTGTATGTATCATACTATTTTATCCTTTATGAATACTAGTGCAGGGATAGAATATTGCAACCAAATGTATGACCCAGGTATTAGATTATATCGATGAAAAACCCTCATACAGTTCAAACAAATCCTAACAAACTCCATATTATGTAGTAAAAGAATGACTTACCGTGCTGTCTTTTTCATTATTGAAAACATTGTTTGAAAACAGTTCATCGTCACTGTCGCTACCAATCATTTTAATGTTTCTCAATATCGAGCCGTATAGGAAAAATTGCAGATCATTTATTTCTCCATTCAAATAGTGCTATTAAATTTTATCGTATATTTATATTTTTAACACAGAGAGCCACAAGCAATATTTACAGTAAAGATGGTTATATTCACAGAACACTATTACTCACGGGGAGATTATATTAAGCTAAAAATTAAAATTTAATTCTAGCCGAACGTTACGCACGCAATGCTGCCAACCACTTTATTACACAGAACACTATTACTCCTTTATTATGGACACCTTTTTTTTTGTTTTTTTTTAGTTTTATTATGGCTCCACACGATTAGTGTATTTAGCCAGTGTCAAGTATTGAATTTCTTTTAGTTTTCAAGTAAAAGTCTAGTCGAAGTCATACCTTCAGTAAAGATATGGTGTTTACTGAAGATTTTCAGTGGAATTTTGGTGAGAACGCAAATAGCATGTTTTTCAACATTGTGCTGTTTCCCTTCACTCGCACACATTCACCGGCACTGAATGGTTAATAATCCACATTTATTACACATTAACTCGCGGAAGAACACAAGTTTTAGGAAAAAATACAATGAGACCACACACACTTTTCCACGTTCCCGCCAAAAAACCTATGGACGGTTATTATCTCGTGAGTAAAAGTGTTCTGTGGTTATTATACTCTTTGGCCAAACACAGCACGGATTACTATATGAGGAACCACAGACTACTAACTCAAGCGCCTTACACCGAGTTCACATTATTATACAACAGTCTACCGAAACTGCAGTACAAAAAAAAAGATCTATGAAAACTAATGAAAAGGGGGGCGCGTCCGATGGAAGTCTATATTCGTCTCACTCACTATTTCTTACTTTGACGTCGTTACTTCTCGTTTTGACATTTCGCTATTTGGTCAGTTTGCTCTATGGGAGTCCCGACTCTTCTTAACGTAGTGGTTATATTCTCTTTGTTATACAATAAATGGCTATCCTATATCTATCTGTAATAATATTCTAAAAACAAAGGTATTAAATGTACAAAATGTCGCTAATAAGCTTGAAGCAATTACTACCAGTGTCAAGAACATTTATTCATTCAAGAAATTCAATATACCATACCATTAAATACAGCACCAGTGCATCTAATTCAGAAAATGTCCTCAATAACATGACTGATTGGGAGGAACTTAGTAAAAAAAAGAAGATTAGTAAAGCTATGAAGTCGTACTTGGAAAGAGCCAGAGAACACGATGAATTTATGAAGAAGGAGCGTTTCGAGTACAGTATAGGTAAACGACACCTCGCTAATATGATGGGCGAAGATCCAGAGACATTTACTCAAAAGGATGTCGATCGTGCTATCGAGTACTTGTTTCCTAGCGGCATCTACGATCCTGCCGCTCGTCCCTTGATGAAACCCCCAGAGGAAGTGTTCCCAGCGCGAAAAGCGGCTGAGTTTGATGAAGCAGGCAGACCACATCACTTCTTATTCTATACAGGAAAACCAAACTTACACAAACTTCTCTACGATGCAGCAGAAGTAATACAACAGTTGTATGCGTTTGAAGACAAAGTTATCAGGAAAAAGGCGACACCTGACCCAAATGGAAAATTAATACTTGATGGTAATATTTGGTTGAGCAAAGAGGAAGTAGAAAATATCTTGGTGGAAAAAATTACAGATCTTGAATATGATAATTTTAAAGTTGTCATGGAGAGGCTCGTTTCATTGCCATATTCATATAGACATAAAGAATTTATCAGCAAGTACCGAAAACCTTTGGCTTTGCAAAAGTTTGCTTTGGAGATACCAAAACCTGGTTATGATGATGAAGGCCGTGCCTTTATAACAACATACGAATGTTTAAGGAAAAAAGCAAGAGGGGATGTGACCATTCGGTCACCTGGAACTGGGAAAATAACAATCAATGGCAAAGATATAACATATTTTCATGATGTACAATCCAGGGAACAAGTTATATTCCCATTAATCTTCACTGGAATGCTAGACCGTGTCGATGTGGAATGTAATGTTGAAGGTGGTGGCCCATCCGGGCAATCAGGAGCAATCAGATGGGGTATAGCATGGGGCCTACGCAGTTTTGTTGAAAAAGACATGCTTGAAAAAATGCAACTTGCTGGTCTTCTCACAAGAGACTTCCGTAAACGAGAAAGAAAGAAGCCAGGCCAGCCAGGGGCCAGGAAACAACCCACATGGAAGAAGCGTTAAGTTTATAATTCTAGAGAAAATAAATAAAAACTTAGATAAAAAAAACAATATTTTATTTAAATTCTTTAAGTCTAATATTATTTTTATTTATACAACATTATCTCCGCTGAAAGCTTTTCTTCATCGTTTTCTTTCTGCCCCCAATTTGCTTCTTAAACATTTGTTTCTGGTCTTTTCTCTCTTTGTTATAGATTCTCTTTTTAACCAGTGATTTCAGTTCTCTTCTTTCTTTTTCGGCTGAATCATTCGTGTTAAGACAGAAAGCTAGTCCCTCTGCAAGAAAAAAAAAACAAGTATAAATCATTATACATATTTATTAGTCAAATGTATGAATTGAATAATAAATATTCAAAACATCCAGCAATTCCAAAACAAATAACCGGCCAAGTGCGTGTCGGGCCACGCGCAGTGTAGGGTTCTGTAGTAGCCCGTTGTTCAATGCAAGTCTTCACCCGTTATAAACAAGCAACTAGGTACTTCGTCTTTGTCACGTTAATGGATTTATTCTAAGGATTTTGTATTTGGTACAAAATTATCCAACACCCAAGTTCAATGATTACTATTTACTATAACTATTACTATTACTGCTAAACTAATAAAGTTATCTTAACCGCTATAGCTTTCCTTTAAAGTTCATGAAATGCACTATTATCACAAATTTTCCCAGATATTTCAAGCCAGCAGTTTAGCTTTTAAGGGAGGGGGGAGGGGGGCACACTTTTGGAACAAAAATTTGCACTTTAGAGTTTAATATTTCGTAAATGGAGCATTCAATCAAAAATCATTTAAAAAAATTGAAAAATTCAAACTGGCGGATTTCAGACGACAAAAGTTGGGGTTAAAAAAAAAATTTTTTTTTTTCAAAACCTATCGAGTGGGGTATCGAATTAAAGGTCTTAAAATGGAGATTCAAAATATATTTACAACAAATAATTTATGATCGTACAAATCGAAAAAAAAAAAAACTATTTTACATGCCGCGTTAGTCACTTTCAGTAACAAGTTTGGGGTGCTTATCTCTGAAGTTACTTATCAGATCTCAATAAAATTACAATGAGACCAAACGAAAATCATATTGACTCAAACAAAAAAAGAATTTTCCAAATCGGTTAAGAATTGATGGAGTTCTGAGGTAACAAACAACCTCTTCCTTTTGGTATAGTCGTTTAATAGTACAACTGTAAAGTAAGTAAGCTTAAAAAGCAATACCCTATCTATTTCACGCATTTCGGTTTTTACCCGACTGCGCGAGGCAAAGGAGAGGTAATGTGTTTATCAGTCTATATATGTATGTTTGTTCCTTTGTGGCACACTAGAGACCAAACGCGTGGGCCAATTTTGATAATTGGTACGTCAATAGATTCACCATGCTAGCGCGAGTGTCAACAAAAACATAAAAAATTGAAAAATTCAAAATGGCGGATTTCGACGCCAAAATTTGGGGTAAAAAAAAATTTTTTTTTTTAAACCTATCGAGTGGGGTGTCGAATTAAAGTTCTTAAAATGGAGATTCAAAATATATTTATAACAAATAATTTATGATCGTACAAATCGAAAAAAAAACTATTTTACATGCCGCGTTAGTCACTTTCAGTAACAAGTTTGCGGTGCTTATCTCTGAAGTTACTTATCAGATCTCAATAAAATTACAATGAGACCAAACGAAAATCATATTAACTCAAACAAAAAAAGAATTTTCCAAATCGGTTAAGAATTGATGGAGTTCTGAGGTAACAAACAACCTCTTCCTTTTGGTATATTCGTTTAATATCTATTTCACGCATTTCGGTTTTTTGTTCTTTTTTCCATAATTGTAATAACGGTCATAGATACATATTTTGTGAAGATTTCAAGTCTCTATCTATTATTAGTTTACAAGTTCAAGCACAAGACGCCGAAAAATACACGTTACTTGTATGTAGACCATACTGTGATGTAGACCCCCTTTAATATTTAATTTTATTTTTAGTATTTGTTGGTCTCGGTCGATACACTCATAAAATAAATTATACATTGTTATATGGAATATAGAGACTTTAACAGTCGGGACACATTAATTCCCATTCGTTAAGCCATTAATGTGTCCCGACTGTTAAAGTCTCTACATTCTATATAACAAAGTATAATTTATTTTATGAGTGTATCGACCGAGAAAGAATTTAAATGGTATAGTTTTTTGATATCCCTAAACAGAAGTCTAAACTACTAGACTTACTTGTTTTTTTCTTTTCAGTTCGTTTTTTAACACTTCACTTTTTGCGCAGTCGGGTTTTTTGATTTATTAATTTAATGTTTTATTTTAATTTTATTACACCACTTTGTCGGCGTAATTTATAGACATACCTCTATAAAATTACAGCTTTCTTGTATTAACGGTCTCTTAGCAAAACCTCGGACAGAGAGACGGACGGACATGACGAAACTATAAGGGTTCCTTGTCAGGACTACGGAACCCTAAATACTAAGGGCCAGTTTCACCGGTTCCTGATAGCGATAATATGAAGAAATCTGACAGATTTTTGATAGCTTTTATATGGCGTCATTTGTCTGATAACTATCTAAAGCATTATCAAGAACCGGTGAAACTGGCCCTAAGAATCATCGTAAATGCACCATGGTATATCAGAAACAACAACCTTCAATGAGACCTTAAAGTGGATGACGTTATTAGTGTAATTTCAAAATATGCCGAAGTTCTCGATCGAGTAGACTTCATCACCCTGTGAATCGAGGCTACCTCCTCGACAACACGGACATAGTGAGAAGACTGAAAAGGATAAAACCTTTTGAGTTAGTGGAGTGACAATAAATTAGTGAACACTGCTTTCAAAGAACACAATAAAATAGTGTCTTCGCCGGACACATTCGTATTGAGATGTCTTAGTGTGAGTTAGATATGCCATTATCCGTACTATCCTTAATATTATAAATGCGAAAGTTACTCTGTCTGTCTGTCTTTTACGCCAAAACTACTGAACCGATTTAAATGAAATTTGGTATACAGATAGTCTAGAACCTGAGAAAGGACATAGGCTACATTTTAATGCGAAAAGAGAGTAGTAAGGGGGATGAAAAGTTGTATGGCAATACTTTGTCATTTTTAAAGCTGGAAACTTATTTTAAGTTTGTGCGGAGGAAGGAGGATGTGGAAGGGAGAGGCATGGGGAGGGGAAGGGGAATTGGAAGTGAGGGAAAGGGGAGGGGAGGTGGAAGTGAGGGAAGGGGATATTAGCGTGGCGTGGTACGGCGCGGTGTTGTTGGAATATGTATGTCTTATTTGTTAATGCTACCCAAAGACACTATTCCACGTGTGCGTTCGCCCAGCAAAAAGTATCGCCTTTTCAAGAATTGAATGATGCAGATAATTAGTGCCTTATATCGTGTAAATGTGCCCGAAATTTTAAATTTGTGCCTCCAGCGGCTTCGGAGTTATTTAAGCAAAACGGATTCTGCTGCACGAACGTTCGCCCAGCAAAACTTTTTTTTAAAGATGGGTCTAGCTGTATATTAAATATGCAAAAAGATTTGCTGGGCGAACGTTTGGGCGATTGCTATATATCGGAAACGGCTGAACGCACAGTTATGATTTGTTGTATACAGATAAAGTAAATTTGTGCATATTTGTGCCCGAATTTTCAATAACATGACTAGCATGGTTCAGGAGCTATTATTTTATTTACTCAGGACTCAGGAGCTATTATTTTATTTAATTACAATAGTACTCCTTGTCTAGAATTTTTCTGGTTTGTTTGTGCTATTTTGATTATGGAAACATTGATGTAAATGTAATGTAATTTCCTATATAATAATGATTGTTTTTGGATTAATGAAATGAAATGAAAAAATGAAATGAAATCGTAGGTTGTTTGACTTGTAACATTATAATAGTGTAGGAGCCGACTCACTTTTTCGACCATAAATAATTATGTATTTTATTCATTCTAGGAAAGCTTTATTTTGTAATAGTTAAATATCATAAAAAAATAAAAAATAAAAAAAAAACTCCAATATTTTATTTCACCATTTTGTCGGCGTTATTGATATACACACATACCTACACAATTTCAGCTTTCTAGTACTAACGGTCTCCTAGAAAAACCTTGGACAGACAGACAGACAGACAGACAGACGGACATGACAAAAATATAAGGGTTCCTTATCAGGACTACGGAACCCTAAAAAAGAATTTTCAATTTCAAATCGGTTAAGATCTGACAGAGTTCTGAGGTCACAAACATTAAAAAAACCGTCAAATTCAGAACCTCCCCCCGTTTTTGTGAAGTAGATTAAAAACTAAAACACCGACTTCCATGCCCCGCGAATCAATTTCAGTAGCAAGTTTGAGACGTTTATCGTCATATCTCTGGAGATACTTATCAGATATCAGTGAATCTCAGTGATCTGAGATCTATAAGTACTTTAATTACATTAACTCTCGGATTATTAAAATCTGACTATCGTATGAAACGACAAAATCATTAAGAAAGAAAAAAAGATAAACTGAAGTAAGCGTTAGTAGGTACCTACCCTATTTATTTATCTTAGAACTAACTAAATAAAGCAAGATGTAATGTTGATAGAAATTCCTTAAAGATCATTACGTGAATTCCCTTGTAACATGAAACTCAGCTGATTTATACCTACCTACCATTTTATGTGTGACATTATTTGCTTTTTACATAGTTACTCTTTACAGTTACTATATGAAGCAAGGAATATAATATTGAGGTAGGTACAAGTAAGGCGCGCGGCCGATAGAGAGCGCGCGTGACACTTAACTGACTGAACTTGAACCCTAGCGGGTGCGCGGAGGTACTCGTAGTTTCAGAGCTACAGCGCGGAGTGCGACAGGCCTGACACTACGGCGTTAACGGAAAAGCACTTGATCTGGTCTCATCCTACCTCTGTAATAGAATACAGATGGTTGAGGTCAATGGCGTCAGGTCATCTGGATCCCTCATAAAAATGGGAGTTCCGCAGGGATCGATCTTAGGACCACTTTTATTTCTAGTTTATATTAATGACTTGCCGTCTTTCGTACAAAACTTATGTGACATTGTTTTGTTCGCGGATGATACATCCTTAATATTCAAAATAGATAGAATTGCGCCTAAATTTGACGATGTTAACAAATCAATCACACAGGTTTTGAATTGGTTTACAACCAATAACTTATTACTGAACGCCAAAAAAACTAAATGTATTAAATTCTCGCTGCCAAATGTAAGAAAGGGTGTCATTGATAGCAGGATATTAATAAACGATGTACCACTAGAATTTGTTGAATCCGCTACATTCTTGGGCATCACCCTGGATTCAAAGCTACAATGGGGTTCTCAAATATCGGCTCTAGCAGGTAGATTGAGCTCCGCTGCATACGCAGTACGTAAAATTAGAAACTTGACTGACGAATCCACTGCTAGATTGGTTTACTTTAGCTACTTCCTCAGTATAATGTCCTATGGCATTTTATTGTGGGGGGAAAAATCTATATTTGTTTTGCAAAAAAGAGCTATTCGATCTATATATACCATGAATTCGCGAGACTCACTTCGTGAAAAATTTAAGGAAATTAAAATATAGATAGATAACATAGATTAATTTTACCTCAATTCAGGTTGTGGAAAGTTAGTGGTTCTTTTTTGGGGAACTGTATACGATTTTATAATTAACTTCCTAAAGATATTGATCAACTGTCTATGAGCAGATTTAAAACCTTTGTAAAATTCAATTTAATGAAGAAATCGTACTATACATTAAATGACTATATGAATGACAAAAATGCTTGGCCTGAATGCCCCAAGCTCCAAGATATAATATAAATTGTATGATAACATCATTATTTGTTGTAACTTTTAAAAAATATTGAATATGAATTAAAACAAAAATGAATTAAAATAAGTGACAAGCCCCATAGAGTTTCTTGGTGTTTCTTCTCTGATGGGAGTACTTCCGAAACACCAGTAGATTCAACAGTCAATCAGTTTTCATCTTTTGTTTGCAGATCTAGGGTTACCTGTTAAGACGGTATTATGCAGCTGATAGACAATCAGTTCCATTCGGAATATGATTTGTACTGCAATTAGTCTGCGTTTTATTTATTTATTATGTTTCATTATTTCACAATTTTTTGAATAAAAATTGTCTGAAGTACTGAAACATCCACTGGGTTGCGGGTGCTCGTAATAGTACGGTTGGCAACCCTACATTAATCAGGGGAATTAAACATGTGTTTTAAGTGTGACGTTCGACGTCTAGATGAAAGCTGAATGGCTCAATACCTTTGTTTTTTTTTTGTAAATTCAAAGCAATAAGTTATGTTTCTGTTACATCTATAATATTTTTTATTGAATATGATCTATTTAATGTAATTTGACGAGATATATATATACCGAATAAATGCTTTGACTTTAACTTTGGGGGGACCCCAATTTACTTAAATTTTTAACTTTCTGTTTTTAGTATTTGTTTTTATAGCGGCAACAGAAATACATCATCTGTGAAAATTTCAACCGTCGAACTATCACGGTTCATGAGATACAGGGGAGACAGACGGACGGACAGACAGACAGACGGACAGCGGAGTCTCAGTCTGGGTTCTGTTGAAACCCTAAAAATGAAGATTAACAATATTATTTCTAGGATAGAATATTATTGTACTACTAACACCATCCGTTAGAAGAACAAACTTCGCTGTGAACATAATGTTGGGTTACTAACGCCATCTGTTGGGAATCTAAAGAATTTACATTTGTCATCCAAATGACGTCTGGTATCAGTGTGCCATTAATTGTGGCAGATTTCTGCCATTTAGGCAGATTTCTAGGATCTTTATGAATTTTGAAATATAAATAGAATTTTGACAATTTTCAGTTATAGTATAACATTTTTATGATGCATTTATTTGGTTGAAAATTTGTAATAGTTTGAATGAGAAGGTAAACTTTATTTTATGCCTTATTTTATGTCATAATTCAATAATATGATGGCAAATTTTATGCATTTGTTGGAGTGGTTGGTGGTTTGGCAGATTTTTTGCCAGTGTCGGGCAGATTCACGACTTAATAATAAAAAAAACTGCCTTAAAAATTATAACCAGGCAGAAAAACTACGCGAGCCCTCACAATACTCGGCTTTTAGCTAGTTCTTATAATTCCGTATTACCTAATCAAATAACATGTAAGCAGTAGGTACTATTATTTATTATGTGTAAATTATAATACCCTCCGTGTAAATAGTTTTAGAGCTAACCTCAAGAAGCTTTGTAAAAAGAATAACAATTTGCGTCATTTATATTAGGTAACATACGCATTGCGTTTCTATGCTATATTATATGTATCTACACTTCGCGCACGGGCTATAGACAAATGTTTTGAAAATATTTTATTGTATTTCTTGCATATTCATAGTGGTGTGCAGAGGATAACCGTGATCGTATGCTACTTTGCAGAATGTATTGTTTTGTTACGGTAGGTGATATGGGTACGACCACGGTTATCCTCTGAACACCACTATGAACAGGTATATGTATGAAATAAAATGTTTGTTTAATATACGAATACACAACACATATCGAATAGTTTGTAAGTACATAACAATTTCAAATGAAAATATTTTCTTCTCTCATACTTTTTAGAGCGTCATACTTCGGTACTCGGTAGTCGGGTTTTAGTTTTTGGCCGACTACGGCCAAGCAAAAGGGAGGGCTATGTTTTTGACCGGTATGTGTGTATTATATGTATATACATATGTATACAACGTACATTACATATATACGCATTGTACGTATGTATGCAGGTACCTATGTAGGTAAGTATTAGAGATGCGCCGACTATACTTGTTTACCACTACTCGGCAGTCGGAAAACTCGGTGTTTTTTTTATTTAATAATAAAAAACTGACAACATCTAAAAATAAAGTGTCACGCATAATCTGGCTGTGTAACACATGTAAATGTTATAAGGTACATACTTATAAATCAATGATTACATAATAATAACATATATTTTATTTTTAGTTTTTGACAACCTTAGCACATTTACGACTAATAGCGTAGGACCTACTCGGGCGGCGGTGTGTGGCGGTGTCGTCCGACATCAAAGGCGATTCTCAACTGTATGATTGTAAAACTGTGCTACTATTACCTTCCAATCTGCAATCATCAGGGGTGAAGAAGAAGCTTTCCCTCCAAACAGCGTTGTTCTCCGTGACAACGGGTATAGATTCAGGTTTAGTTTCTGTCTCTACTTCCTCTGTTTCAGAATCTGAAGAGTCATATATGAAAGGGTTCTTTTCGCCAGGTTCCATAGGATTATTAACTTTGCGCTTTTTTGGGGTTTCTAATGGAATAAAGCTTGCAACCTCTTTGGATTCTGAAATCAATACAATACATTATTATTTGTCACGTAAGACAAAGCTTACTAAAAACTTGTTCTGCATGATATCACTGTCGGAAAGAGCAATTGTCATCGTCATGTCGGGATATGTGAAATGCTTTACTACTCATCACCATTTCTCAACAATGTTTGTATAGAAATTCTAACCATACCAAAATAGTATAAAAATTAAAAGTATAGAATAATATTAGTTACCTTCTTTTACCACATGTGAAGTTCCAAACAAACTCCTCAAACTGAACGAAGTTGGTTGTGCTATAGCTTCTTTTAAAGTTTCGCTGACTTTGTAAAATTGTTCTTTAGAAACTTCTGGCCTAGGTGGTTCTTCTATTGGTTCTTGAACAACAACAGGCTCTTCAGTTTTGCTTTTTTTCTTTTTTGATTTCTTTGTGGTCTCCAGTTTCGTGTCTTCTACTGGTGCCAGGAATTTAGCATGTTCTGGTTGTGAGGGGTCGAAACGCAACATTCCAATTTTAGGTCTGGAAATAGAGATGGTATTTTACTTTTAACACACATTTATAAGGATTAATCACATGTGCATATTTTACAATATCAACAAATGAAAATGTGTATACATCAAATTATTTTGTTAGAAGATTGCATTGACAGCATTTTGACACATATAGGAGGATGAGTTCATACAGGTGGTAGAAGCATTTTTTCTTTGCCTTACCACCATCAATTACTTTACTTTCTGGGTGCTTAATGAGTTTAACTCTCCACTTTATGAAGTTAATAAGCAATGTAGTTACATTCATAATTTACAAACATCTCAATGAACACTTTCAACGATAATTAAGTTTAAAAACTTAAACAACCGACTTCCATGCACCGCGAGTCAGTTTCAGTAGCAAGTTTGAGACGTTTATCGTCATAACTCTGAAGATACTTATCAGATCTCGATGAAATTACTATGGGACCACCTCGGAAATGTCGTCACCCTAGCAATTAAAAAAATAATCGTTCGTATCGGTTCACAATTGACAGAGTAATCGCGTAACATACATACAAACAAAACAAAATGCAGACGAATTGAAAACCATGCTTGTTAAGTAGTATGTTAACTTACTTTTTCTTGCCATCAATTTGGTCATCAGGAAGTTTTCTTTTAATAGCTACACCGAGTACATCTTGCAATATATCCAGCTGCTTGTCTTTTTCATTACTTTGAGTTATTTCTATTTGATCTTCACCGTCCACTTTGTCTTGGTCAATGCCATCTTCTTCGTCTTCAATAAATCTTTCATCTAATAGGAAACGTTTATCAGATTTGTATCTCGATTGCAAATCTAAAACCTATTGTTCAAATGAAAAAATTAGAACCAAAAACATAATAATAACTTTAAATTCAATCATGCATTATTCAATAGGATATAAAAAAATTGTTTATGCATTGGAAGGACTGACTTAAGATCGATTAAATTTTTTGTGAAATAGACCAACCCAATGCAAAAAATTTAAGTATTTAGTATAATTTCTAAGATTATTATTGTACTCCAAACTAAAGTCAATTTTGTGAGATATATTGTAAATACTGCTCATAGAATACTAAGAACATTCTAAATCATGACAAATCATATACATATTAATAAATTATTCTAATGCACTATTTCAAAGCAAGAACATTTCATAATTCAAATGAAAGAAACTTATTGATGCTAATCATTTTATAATTTAGTAATTACCTTTTGACCCTTTTTGCCTTCAAATTGTTTCTTTATTTCAAAATTGACATCATCATCACTTTCTTTATCATCATCATTAAATAATGTGTTTTTCGTATGTTGCTCTTGTTTTTCATGGCCATTTACTGCAGGTACATCTTCTTCGTTATCGGAGAATCTAATTTTTTTATTTGGTGTCTTGTCCTGAAGACAAAAATGTGCATGACATTTCTACCTATAAATTCAGTTTTCTATACATTACCGACAGTCCAAGATAAGCCAGAGTCACAGACTCTATAATAGTTACTATGTAACCAGAGCTCTCGTATCTTGCCAGCGGTATGTCATAAAATTATTATGAAAGTTATTAATCTTCAGACATTGGTAAACTATGCAACGGATTTTAATGCAGTTTAAAGCAACAGATCGAATGAATCAAGAGGAAGATTTATAACCAGGATTAAATGCAGGCAAAGCCGCGGGGCGCAGCTATAAGACTTATCATGTAATTGTAAAAGTGATGCAGGTGAACAGGCAGATTGCAACTGAGATTTAAATGATTACTGTGCTGCACCTTACAGATTAAATAAATGTATATTTATACCATACAATCATAACCTAGCAGCAACACAAAATAACAGAAATTCCCCAAATGTGTTGCCACGAATATAATATCGTTTAAAAACTAAAAAACAACCGACTTCAATGCCGCGCTATTCATTTTCAGTACCAATTTTGAGATGTTTATCTCAATATCTCTGGAGATAGTAATCATACCTCGATAAAATTACCATGGTACCACACTTGGGATATCTCCTATCGAACAAAAAAAGAATAATCAAAATCGGTGCATAAATGACGAAGTTATCCCCGAACAAACATAAAAAAAAAAAATATATATATATATACGGTCGAATTGAGAAACCTCCTCCTTTTTTGAAGTCGGTTAAAAATACAGTTACACCTGTAGATTTATAATATGCAGCATCCACCCACATACAAACATTATCTAATACTATAAGAATCTTTGTCCTGACATACTGACTGACTGAGTGACTGACTCACTGACAGACAACGCACAGTCTAAACCGCTGGTCATAGAGACTTGAAATTTGGAGGGTATATTTGTCTTAGTACGTAAGGGTGTACTAAGAAAGGATTTTCCAAAACTCACCCCTTAAGGGGATGAAATGGGGGTTCAAAGTTTGTATGGAGAAACAAGATTAGGATAGTCTTTTCTATCCGAAACTTCACACAAGTGCTTCAGTAAAAAAATAAGTAAATACGTGTTTCAGGTTTTTTTGAAATGTGGGTGACATTAAGAGGGTGAAATGGGGTAATAAAGTGTAAAAATCAATATTATTTCAGATTGCGCTGAAATTTGGCATGCAGATAGTTATTACGACGTTAGTTCCCTCTGAGAAAGGATTTTCCAAAATTAACCCTCGAAGGGGATGAAACGGGGGTTCAAAATTTGTATGGAGAAACAAGATTAGATAGTCTTTTCTATCCGAAACTTCACACAAGTGCTTCAGTAAAAAAATAAGTAAACACGTGTTTCAGGTTTTTTTTAAATTCCACCCCTAAGAGGGTGAAATGGGGTAATAAAGTGTGAAAATCAATATTGTTTCGGATTGCGCTGAAATTTGGCATGCATATAGTTATTACGACGTTAGTTCCTTCGGAGAAAGGATTTTCAAAAATTCATCCCTGAAGAGGATGAAACGAGGGTTCAAAGTTTGTATGGAGAAACAAGAATAGATTGTCTTTTATATTCGAAACTTCACACAAGTAGTTTAGTAAATAGATAAGTAAATGTGTTCCAGGCTTTTTGAAATTCTATTCCTAAAAGCTCTCATGGGACTGGGCAGGGCATGTGGTCCGTATGCATCCAGCAAGGTGGGCCAAAAATCGTTACAGATTGGGTCCCCACAGATAGTCGGCGACGACGTGGTCAGCCACGAAAGAGGTGGCGTGACGATATAGTGGCCCACCAGCCTGGCTGGAGAGACATTGCGCTGGAGAGAGATTCGTGGAAGGCTATGGGGGAGACCTTTGCCCAGCAGTGGGACAGTACAGGTTAAGAAAAAAAAAAAAAAATTCCTCAAAGGATTAAGTGGGGTAACAAAGTCTGAAATCAATATTGTTTAGGATTGCGCTGGCATCCAGATAGTTATTTTGACGTAGGTATCCGCTAAGAAAGAATTTTTCAAAATTCTCTCTTCAAGGGATGAAGCGGGGGTTCAAAGTTTAGATAGTCATTTTATACGACATTTCACACAAGTACTTCTGTAAATAACTAAGTAAATACGAGTTTCAGACTTTTTCAAAATGCCACCCTAAGAGAGTGAACTGGGGTAAAAAAGTCTGAAAATCAATATTGTTTCGGATTGCGCTTTTTTGGGTTTTTCGGGTTTTATAAATATGAATCCAGATTTGTCTAAGTCACGCGATAACATGAAAACAGGTGAACTTGGCTAATTCTTATTTGATGTCTTTAATGATAGAATCGTTTTTACAAAAGAAAAGTTTTAAGAAAATAAAAAGAGTTTTTAACGCGGGCGAAGCCGCGGGGGACTTCTAGTTTATAATATGCAGCATCCACCCACATACAAACATTATTTATAATATGCAGCATCCAACCACATACAAATATTATTTTTCAACAGACTTCCAAAAAGGAGGAGGATCTCAATTCATCTGTTTTTTAACCGACTTCAAAAAAGGAGGAGGTTTCTCAATTCGACCGTATATATATATTTTTTTTTTTTTAATGTTTGTTCGCGGATAACTTCGTCGTTTATGAACCGATTTCGATTATTCTTTTTTTGTTCGAAAGGAGATATCCCAAGTGTGGAACCATGGTAATTTTATCGAGGTATGATAAGTATCTCCAGAGATATTGAGATAAACATCTCAAAATTGGTACTGAAAATGAATAGCGCGGCATTGAAGTCGGTTGTTTTTTAGTTTTTAAACGATATTATTTTTATGTATGTTATGCAATAGGGAATATGCATGATTTTTTTAAATATTTTTATATAACTGATTACATCCATTTAACATAGTAAAAAATAAAATAATACTGAAAGTGTTCAAATTAAGCTACAAAAAATAGTTTTAGCTTTGAAGAATATGAGGTGTCTAAAACGCCGCCAAATTTTCGCGCGCCTTCGTGACGTCACTGTACACCACACGGTCTCCACAGATTTAATCTTTTTAATAGAAACAGTACGGATTCGTACAACAGTGCATACTATTTCTATGAAAAATGTTTAATCTGTGGAGACCGTGTGGTGCACAGTGACGTCACTATCTAATTGACAAGTGGTGATATGTTTTGCAAATTAAAACTTCCCACGCTTTTTTTGCATTTTTCATATAATATTTTATCACATTTAGGAGTAATTTATTTATAAAAAAATGTTTAACATACAACACCAGAACAATAATGATTCGAAAATAAATGATTTCAAGTAAATGTATACTACATGCATATTCCCTATTACTTGTGAATTCTGAAGAAATTATTTTTTTGATCAGTAGGGTATATTTTCGAGATAGCCCCATTGTAATTTCATCCAGATCTGATAGTGATATGTGTCTTCAGAGATGTGATGATAAACGTAACTGACTGAAACTGACTCACAGGCCATGGAAGTCGGTTATTTTAGTTTTTAAACTTCTTAATTTACCTACGCAGTTTTTAAATATAAATACATACCACACTAGTCAATCCAGTTTTAACTATTTTCTGCTTTTCTTTAAATTCTTGCCTTTTCTTTTTCATAGCTTCCATTCTTTTCAAGTCTGAGTCTTGCTTCTTCTTGTTTGTTTCCAATGTAGTGCCCTTAGTTTTAACATCTAAACCATCTATTTTTCTGTCAGTGTGTTCAAATGCTTTTTTTAATGAAGTCTGTTTTGCTAGAAGTGTATGATCTGGTTTATAATTATCAATTTTCTTTTTTTGTACATTTGATTTTTCTTTTAGCGGTGAGGTTTTCTTAGGAGGTGGTTGTGTTTTAGCCTGGAAGAATGGTTTTTTCTTATACAAATTTTACAGACTGTAAACATTGTTGTTCTTTTTCATTTGCATGTGTAGTAGATGCTCAGTTTTGTGTAATAAGAGAAAATATGTCCAGCTGTGAGCTATTATAAATAAGGTATAATGACAATGACAATAAATAATACAGTAAGGCTGAGTTGCACCATCTGACTTTAACCGTAACTATAACTTTTAACCAGTGTTTTTATATGGATTTTGGTAGATTTTTGACGTTTGCTATAGTTAAAGTAAGATAGTACTCAGCCTTATTTTATTTTGAACAACAGTGCAGGAAAATGTCCACAACTTGTACAGCATTATTTCAATAAACCCCCTGACTTTGCTACAAAAAAGTAGCTTACCACAATCAAGGAGAAAATCTGTCACCATAACCTTCAGTGTTCCGGCAGCACACTAGCTTTTGACCACTATCTTACCCGGTGGTAAGCAATTGTGTTTGAAGATTGTGCAGGTGAACACACCAGGCCTAGAATACACTAACGCTCAAAAGTGCTATGTGCTGCCAAAAGACCGTATGTTTAAAGCGGCAGATTTCTCCATGATGGTGATAAACTGCTTTTTGTTACCAAGTCAGGTGGAACATCGATATAATATGCTCATGTGGACGAACACTCATGCTAGGATTCTAACCGTCGACCTATCTCTTAGAGGTTAAGCCGTCCTCTCGAAATAGAGATAGCGGTCAAATGCTAGTTTGCCTAGATTTAAAAAATTTTAATACAGTGTAAAAACCAACATTGAAATATTATAATTTATGAACCACCTTTTCAGCTTCTTTTTGTTGAGCTTCTAACCTCTCTCTCTGTAGTCTCTCAAGGAAACTTTCACGAGCTCTGGTAACATACAATCTGTTTCCATTAAAGTCTTCATTGGAGAAATGTCTTATGCCTGTAAAAACATAATTATGAATTTATTTTAATGCTAAGTACTTCTAATTGGCATGTACCAAAATTATTGTTTTAATTTTGAAATGCTTTTATTAGCTTCACTTGTATCTATAACTCTATGTAATGGAATCTTTGAAAGTTATTTTCACTCCCTTCAAAATATCAGATTCATTTTGAAACTTTGCACATTTATCAAAGACCTTACTTACTTAACTCACTTTTACTGTTCAAATAACAATAACAACTTAACTCACTGATTGTGCAAGTTAACTCACTAAGCTATTTTACTTATAGAAGTGTAATGGGGCTTTAGTCATTATTTTATTCTGAGGTTGGCACGATAATAATGCAATTAATAATTTTAAAAGTTTGTCCTATTATCCTTTACCAGAATCTTTGGGATTAGCTATTTTTTACATCCCGGTAGTGTCTTTGTGCCAAGTACCAAAGCACATGCTTGTTACCTCAGAACTACATCATTAATTAATATATATGGAAAATTCTTTATTGTTTGAGAGAGTATGCTTCCCGGTTGGTCCCATTGTAATATTATCGAGATCTGTAAGTATCTTCATAGATAATATGGATTATAAATACCTCAAACTTAGTACTGAAAATGACTGGCACGGTTTTGAAGTCGGCTATTTTCATTTTGTAAACGATCATGACTAAGACAAGCATAGGACTACTAGCAGAATCCACTATCCGGAAATATTTACACAGTCAGTAGTGTTTGTGCAAAGTACCTACACGTTATAAAATTTTTAGTAGGTTGAGAGAATATCACCGTACATACAAGTTTTATTATTGAAAAAAGCACTTACACGATTCTATATTGCAATTTGACCCCGAGATAGTGATAAAAGCGAATTTGTTACTTTCTTCAGAACTTGCAGATTTACACTTCAAATCAAAGTTGGTTATTTCTCCAAAGTTTGAGAAGGCTGAGCGTAATTCATTTTCTCCTATATTGTTTGGTAAATTCCCTACGAATAAACGAGTGGCCATAGTTTTGATTTTATTACACTTTCAATTTATTTTGTTGCTCATGACATTAACACGTCTGGATAAAAATAAGGTTATGTTATGCATAGAGTAACTTTTATACTGATGTTATGTTCCACAGACCCACAGATTAGGATTACTATATGAGTCAGAGTTCAGTCAGGGTTTTTTTTTATTTTTTATTTATTGGACCAACAAACAATGTTACACTGGAATCTTAAGGCGGCTAGACCGCACTAAGCGACACTTCACTGCAGCGGCGCGACGCGACACATAGCGACAAAATGTTATTTGTAAGAAATTGTATGAGGTATATCGCACTACGCTGCAGCGTAACTACGCGCCGCGACACTGCGCGACAAAGTTAACAAACTCATCAAATCTGACGCGCCGTGTCGCGTCGTGTAGTTCCCATATATTATGTTACTGTTTGGTAGTTCCGCTGCCGTTCACAGATTACTAAATGTCTGCTAATTACTAATTATAATTCTAGATTACTAAATCTCGATCGCGATCACAGAGTTTACATACACGTTCAATCTTGATTTCTTCAGTCCGTGTATCGCAACCGTCGCGGCATCACCTATAACCATCCTACAATAGAGTACTTTTTAATATGTAAAAACTGGCCAAGTGCGAGTCGGACTCGCACACGTAGGGTTACACGATTGAACAAAATTTGCCGGAAAAATTAAGTACATGTAGTTTTAACATCGATATATATAAATACCGTGTCAATACTAAACATGCTTATTTACTACAACGCCATCTAACGAATATTTAACGAACTTCTAACACCAACTAAGTGAACGTTAACACAAAGATGTTATGGTAGGTAATAATAAGGTAAACCGGTGTCTTTATACGTTTTTATTAACTGACTTCACAAAAAAGGGAGGAGGTTCTCAATTCGTCTGTATGTTTTTATTTTTTATTGCATATATTCTACAATTATAAAGAAATAATACATTTGGGGAATCCTCAAGTAGCCCATATGGCCTATTCTTATATTTCTAAGTAGCTTGAATGGCTACTGGTAACCGATTGGATTTTTTGGTCGCCATTTGACCCCTTAAGGTAGCCTAAATGGCGATAATTCGCCTTATCTGGCACCCATGCATAACAGAGTACTTTTTACATATTAAAAAGTACTAAGTTATAGGTTACTATTATCTATACTAATATTATAAAGAGAGAACATTTGTTTTTTTGTATTTTGGTAAGTTTGTAATGATTTGGCTCAAAAACTACTGAACCGATTTAAAAAATTCTTTCACTATTGCATAGAATGGACTTTCGAAATAAAAATAGGCTATATATTATCCCGTTTAAATCAAAGGTACATTCGTGGAGACCTAATTTGCAACCTAAGTCGGCAAAAAAACGGTCGAAAATACACGTTTCTTACGAACGCTGCTTAATTGAAAATAGATAGAAGAATATTTTCTATACAAGAATTGTACAACTTAATAAGACCTACAAAAAAATCCGCAACAGCATATGTCTATCTCTTAAGGTTGACTCACAGTAACCATTGTAATCTTAAAATGTTTGTTAAAAATATTACATAACTTCCAAGGCTATTTTCAAGTATATAGTATTAATCCTTATCCAAATAATTACGTTAATTAGCTTGGCCACATATTATAGATTAAAATTGTCCTTTACAATATATAATTCAAATGAAAACTCTAGAAGATATCACGAATTTCACATACACGCATCGCAAAATTAATAAAATATTTGCAGTGAAACCACAGATTAGGTCATAGTTACTACGAAAATATTATTATAGGCTTAGCTATGCTGTAGATCCCCACCGATCACAATCAATTTGAAGTCAATATAGGATAATAATATTAATATGATCTATTGTATAAAATAATATTCATCTATATACATTTTTAAACCACCCCGACTGATCTATGTATAATCTTTTCATTAATAGCATTCCAATTACTCTAAACACGACATTTAAAATCTGAGCTGTAAGTTGGTGAGGATTTGAGTATTCTGCAGAGTCCAGGAGATGTCCCAGCATCAGGTCAATGCTTCCATGTTCTTACAATATCGTTGAAGAAGAAGATTTTCGAATTGATCAAACCTATGCAAGTTGATTTCATAGCGCAATTAACTAGAAAAAATAGTTTTATAACGATTGAACGAATTTTCATGAATCAAAGCTAAGAAAACTCTCGATGAAGACATCTATCAAACAAAAAAAAAACTAATAATAATAAAAATCATTCATCAATCAAAATCGGTTCATCCGTTTAGGTGCTAAGATGCTACAGACTGATACACAGATACACACGTTAAACGTATATTACCCCTACATTTTGCGTCGGGGAACGCGTAAGGTTACGGCGGCAGATGTTCTCTTTGGTGGTAAGCTACTTTTTGGTAGATTAATTGATCCCACTACCACTGTACGAAAACTCATGATTCATGAATGCACATAAAACTTTCATTGTTAGGTATATAGCTAGGATTAGAACCAACCACCGTCGGGTCAGAATCAGGGTAAGTATCCTTTACGCCAAAGGGCCGTCCAATATCACTACCTAAGTATTATAAAACAAAGTCCATCACTGCGTCTGTCTGTCTGTTCGCAATAATCTCAATAGCTACTGAACGGATTATCCTGCGGTTTTCACCAATAGCCAGAGTGTTTATGAGGAAGGTTTAGGTGCATAATTCGTTAAGGTTTTGTGTAAATTGGTTGAAATATGACGATGATTGTTAAATATGTTCATATTTGATGCAACAAACTGATGCAAATTTTGTAGGCATATATGTTCTACCCGTGCGAAGCCGGGGCGGGCTGTTAGTATTTTATAAGGTTACTATATAGTGTTGTCGCGGCGGTTACGATACACGGACTGAATAAATCAAGATTGAACGTGTAATGTTGTGGCGTGATCCGTGATCTATGATCCGCGATCAGAACTCTGTGATCGCGATCGAGATTGAGTTTGTACAGCCTTAAGTTTAAAATGGCTTTAGACGAAGATAAATTAATTGTATTAGTCAGTCTGTACAACGTTTTATATCCGTTCATTATTTCGTTACGTTTATTATATTAATAACGTTCAAATCAGTTTCTTCCATCTGCCCCAGAAATTGCCAAACGACTGCCAGACAAAATTTGCTGCAAACCACGGACAATGAGAGTATAATACTACGTTAACCACGGATAAGGACAGATATAGTCTATTCTTCGTGCTGCAAACTGTCGCGGCACTGCAGTTCAAGTGCGGTATACCTAAAAGTGTCGCTACGTGTCGCGTCGCGCCGCTGCTGTGAAGTGTCGCTTAGTGCGGTTGAACGTTGAACCTTAAGAATCAGGGTTGGAATCAGACCATCAAAAAAATATTGTCTATGGAGGTCAAAACTATACTACTTGGTCTAAAATTATACTACGTTACGTTTTTTGTCGTTTTTATTTTGGATAGAAATGAAATTCTTTCGTAGGCAAATTTTGTTTTACTATTTAACCAATATAAAGTAAAGACAAGTCATATGATTATTACTAGGTATAAAAAATGACAACACTCATTGCTATACAAACACTGTTATTTTATTAGTGATAGTGAATAGTGATACTCTGACCTAAGAAAACCAGTAGCTTTAAAGAGAATAAAGCAAAAAAACACTGTCGACTCAATTAATGTAATAAAAATCGGTCGGTTGATAAAATTATGGTATTTTGGCGTAGTATGCTGACATTACGATACTACACATCATGAAATAAAGGCTAGACCGCACTTAGCGACACTTCACTGCAGCGGCGCGACGCGACACATAGCGACAAAATATTCTTTGTAAGAAATTGTATGAGGTATATCGCACTACGCTGCAGCGGAACTACGCGCCGCGACACTGCGCGACAAAATTGACCAACTCATCAAATCTGACGCGCCGTGTCGCGCACAGATTACTATATGTGTCAGAGTGGTGTCGCGTCGTGTAGTTCCGCTGCCGCTAGTGCGGTATAGCAAGCGACGCGACACTTCATTTTATTCAAGTTAGGGTCGGCTCACACCGCGACGTGACGCGGCGCGCACTTATTAAGAGATTATTACAAAAAAGAACTTTATTTACTACTAGCTGTGCCTGCGACTCCGTCCGTGTGGAATAGTGTCTTTGGGTAACATTAACTAATAAATCACATTCGTATCCCAACTACACCGCGCCGTTCGTAGGTTCGTCCGTAGGTTTTCATATTCCAAATCTGATACCAAAATCTGATACTGATTCCGAATCTCATAATATATATATATATACATACTGGTAGATAAATTATTAGTATTTTATTCAATTAAAATAATAATTAATCTGGAACTGAATATGGAACGTCATGAACCCATATTTTTACCTTCTTTTTTGCTTGCTCTTGTTCCATTCTTTCTTCTTCCTCACAAAGCAAAGATACTATTACAATATCCAAGTCATTTTCGTCCACCTGACTCAAAATAACGTTCAAATCTGCTAGGCTATTCTGTAAGCTATCTCGACAGCGGAATCCGCGGTGAGATTCAAATTACGTATTACGAAATTCAACCGTATACCAACGTAATACGATTGAATTTCGTAGTACGAAATTTGAATCTCACCGCGGATTCCGCTATCGAGATAGCTTACAGAATAGCCTAGCTGTTTCTTCCATCTTCCTCAGAGGTTCCCGAACGACTGACAGACAACATTTGCTGCAAACTGTCTCGGCACAGCAGTTCAAGTGCGGTATACCTAAACTACTTTTAAACCCGTCACAGACTTAGCTATAATATATATTAATATACCGTACTATAATATATATTATAGCAAGCTACCACACACTGAGAGATATATATTTAGCCTTCATAATTGATGGTCGTCGTAGTGTATAGTAATATGCAATAATGTATATTACGGTATCGCTTGGTGACGTCACAGAAATATATATTATAGCTGAGTGTGCGGTCACGCGAAAATTAGTATAGAAAATATATAGTAATATGCCTAGCTATAAAAATATTAATATATATTATAGCTAAGTCTGTGACGGGCTTTAGGGCCGTATTCACGATCCATCCCGTCTGTACGTCAGCTCAAGGACATGCACGATACACGATGCAAAAGTACCGTGAATAGGCTTGACGTACTATTATACGGAACCCGGAAACTTGGTTTTTAAAAAAAAGATTTAATTAACACTGAAAGTTTTAATTAGCAGAAAAATACTTATTTAATGACAATAAGTAGATTTAATAAAAATGAGCGGCGCGACCGAGAGCTGGGATGAGACCACAGAATACTATTTACTCGGATGAGACTGGCTGGGAATGGTGGATCGTGGGAGAAAGCAATATTGTCTATTTTGCAACAGTAGTTAGGATAGGTGCAACGTAAGGGAAATAGGATGGGAAAGCCGGGTATAACATCTCCCCCAACAAGAGTAAACTTACTCTTGGAAGTAAGTTTACATGAACAAGATTGAATAAGAATAATTAAATGGAATATTAACTATGCAAAGGAAAGGTAACAGAGGAATGCGCTCAATAATAAAAAATTACAATTGTAACTTATGCTACTAGATCTAACTTTATGCTACTTATACCATGCATCTATCTATAAGTTGCTTATGTTATATCTAATTTAAGTATAGTATTTATATATATGATTATATTCTTAATCTAGGCAGTGGAATATCTTCTTCAGTTGGGATTTGTTCCGCTGTTACAGTATCTTTATTGGCACAAGGTATTAAACTATAATTATGTACTTTACAATAAATGTATGTCAAGAAGATCATAAAAGAAACATTGAGCATTATTATTACAATAGGAAAACTAATGTGGTTTGAAAAGATGATGTGATTATTTCTCAAGAAATTATCAACATCCTTATTTACTATTTCAGCTTGATTTTTAATGGTTTTAAGATCATCTAAATTAACATTTAATATAGTCATGGCTGAAGTATTCACATTAAAGTTACTAAATGTTTTAAAATTACAACATTCGTCTGCAATAATGTCAAAATCTGAATTTATGTGTGTTATATTGACTTCCAAGTTCGATGTTGCTAACAATTTAACATTTCGGCAGAAGGCCATGCACTGTGGTTCCAATGATAAAATACCTGTCCCACTTATTGTTATATCCTTAATATTAGAGTAACATTCAATAGATATTTTGGTAGATTTTGATTGTACAAAGATCCAACTATTACGACCAAGATTTTGCCAGATATCTACATCACCATAAATAAATTTCGTTTCACAGTTTGTTGGCAATATTGTGATTATTTTTGTCATCAATTCTATTTCACAAATAGGATTCGTATTGACTGATAAGATATTAGGAATGTTACAAGCTATAGTGCCTTTGTAGGCAGACTTACAGGAGTTAATCTCATCTAATGTACAATAAGTTGATTTATCTTTGCTAAGAGCTACAAAGTTTTTTGTTGGTATAATCATTGCATAGGAATTTGGCTTGCTTGCATTATGCGGTATTAGTAATGGAATGAGCTTATAAAGATCGTATTCTATATGATAAACTAGTGGAATCCGTACTACAAATATAACCTTATTATAACTATAATACGTATCGAGTTCAGACATCCTTAATAGCAAGTTAATGTTTCTTAAATCTATATCGACTGGGAATTCTTTATATTTAGGAAGATGTTTTATATTACTCTCTAAATCAGAGTAAAGCTGCGCTGGTGTAACAACTGAAGGGTGCAGTGTATTACTATTTACAAACATACATGAATTTACTATGTCTTCTAACTAATAAGACAAAAACAATAGATTTGCCTCTAGAACATTTAAGACTTCACTTATCTTATTTCTAAACAAAATTTCGTTTGTAACTATAGTCACATTTTTAAATAGCTTATTAGTAACTTCACTAAGACGGTTTTCATTTTGCATTATAGTATTTAATGTGTTATTAAAGGTGAGGATTGCGGATTTAGATATATAAATGTTTTGTTTAATTAATGCAGCTAATGTTTTATCATTTGAGTACAAAGTTTGTATGTCATTGTTATATTGTTCATAGTCATTTTCATCCATTGTGCCAAACACTTTTTTCAATATAGTACCTACTCCAGCAAACCAGGCGGATCTTTTAGATCTTACGGAAAGTAAATGAGAAATTGCATGATAATCTCGTAGAATATCATCGTAAACAGAATTGAGAGGGTTAAGCATATTTAAGCAATGGAAATCATCAATAGCTTTGTTTTGATTACAGAGTAATTTAAAAGTTTCGAAAATATTTCTTATATGTTTTAAATGAGCTTGAATAAAATTTAAATCTAAAGGTATAATATAGTGAATGTGGTCGTTTATTAGCTTCAAGTTGCTGATGGGATCGAAGTATATACCGGGACTTTTATCCAGCGGTTGAACGAGTTCCTGAGCCGATGGTGTCGCAAGAAGAAATAGCAAAGGCAGTACGATTCTGAAAATTTAAAATTAATATTGAAATAGTACGTTTAAACTGAATTCGATGTTGCGTGTTTAATTTGGTCAAAGTGATGTCTGACGAGCCGCCTATTGATAAGCAAGGTTACGGTGTTATTGTCATGAACTTGCTTAACTGTATATGGTCCTTTCCATATAGGTGAAAGAGCTTTTCTAAGTCTTAGATGATTCCTTAGGTAAACAAGATGTCCGGCCTGATATTTGACGGGTCGCGTGTGTGAGTCATAGTACCTTTTGGACCTTTCTTTAGACTGATTTATATTTTGAATTGCTTTTTCCTTCGAATATTTGAGTCTGTGACACAGCATTTTCAGATATTCGGGATATGTGGGATCTGGAGCCGAGTCAAAGATAGAGTCAGGAATAGTAGGTTTCTGCCCGAAAATAAGCTCATACGGCGTATAATTTGTTGTGCAGTGAACATTAGTATTATACACCATAATGGCAGTATAAACATAGCGAGGCCAATTGTCTTGGTTTTCATTTACGAATGATTTCAAGTATTCCTTTAGAGTTGAATGGCTACGCTCAAGTGCGCCTTGTGTTTGAGGGTGATACGGACTTGACCAAAGCTGTTTTACTTTTAAGAATTCGCATGTTTTCTTGAAAAGATCAGCTGTAAAATTTGTGCCTTGGTCAGTTAAAATAGTTTTAGGAATGCCAAAAAGAGATATAAAGTGAAGAAGGCATTCACTTGTTTCCTCGGCTGTTGTTGAGCGAATGGGATAGGCTAGAGAGAATTTAGTGAGGTCATCCTGAAGTGTTAAAATATATTTTAGTTTACCGGGCCCTGCTTCAGGAAGTGGACCAACGATGTCCAGCGCAAGTCTTTGAAATGAAGCGGTGGATGTTGAAGTGATTTGCATTGGGGCCCTATTAACTCTGCGCAGGGCTTTGTTTTCTTGGCAAAGTTTACATGATTTTACATAGTTTTCTATGTCACTTCGCATTCCTTTCCAATGGTACCGTTCTCGAATTCGCTTATACATTCTGACACTTCCTAGGTGACCGGCAATGGGAAGGTCGTGGTTCTCACGAAGAATTTTCTTAATTTCGGTGAGTGATGGAAAAATTAGGGTGTTACGATAAATTGTAACAATGGTGTTAGTGTTGTGGAATAGAAATAATATGATGTTGTACAATTTTGTGTATAAGTGAGTTTCGAAAGGATTTTTGAAATCTGTGACGCTCACTTGTGTTGGTGACTTTTGTATAAGGATGTTGCGTAAGTTTTTTAGACTATTGTATACATCTTCATAGTTTGCGTTGTCAAAATGGTTTACTTTTGTGAACAGGAAATAAACTGTTCGTCCTTTGAATTCAAACTGTACGCTGGAGAATAAAGTTCTTTCTTGATTTAGAACCATCGTACTGTCCTCTAACTCACTTAAAATTTCGTGTACGTAGGGATTACTTTCGTCAAGATCTATTGAAGTAGGAATTATTATTATTTTGTCATTACTTTCAAGGATACTTGAATTGGATTCCAATATTTTCGCGTCAAATATGAAGGTTTTATTATTTACTGCTTTTAAGAATTGAGAATAATTTTCATTTATCATGTCACACAGATTTTGTTCGTTTTCACTTTCTTCAGGTTCTTCATTAGGCTGAGAAGGAGTTGAATGAGCTGGGAGCATTGATGTACTTTCTGAATCACGTTGGGTTATTGAAGGTAAGTTGACTGTAGGATTTACATCTAAGCTTTCTAAAACCGGAGGGTTTGAAAATTGTTGTTCAACGTCTTGAATAGGATCTGGTAAATTTAGGGGACTAAAATCAATGTTAAGGTCGCCACTAAAAGGACTAATGTCATCGCCCAGAATAAGGGGGATTTCGTTATCACCTCTAGTGATTGGGTTAACAGGATAGCGAGAAAGGGCATCAGCTGCAGCGTTTAGTTTTCCGATTCATATTCATACTCTTCCAGTTTTAATCGCCATCTTTGCAGCTTACTGCTTGGATCCTTGTGGTTGAAAAGCCATTTTAATGGTCGATGATCAGTAATGATTTGGAATTTTCGCCCGTAAAGATAAGGGCGGAAAGTTTTACACCCAAACAAGATTGCTAGGAGTTCTTTCTCTGTTGTATTACAATACAATACAATACAATACAAAAACTCTTTATTGATCACCAAAGAAATTACAAATTGTACATACTATGTGATGAAAGACAGTAGAATAATAAGGCAATACAATCGGCGGTCTTATTGCATAAAGCAATTTCTTCCAGACAACCTTGGCATGGAAAAGAAGAATACAAACAAAAATTGGGGGTAGCGTACAATACAAATTAATGATGTCAGAAAAAAAAAATATATATATAATAATAATACACAAAATAGACTACTAAAATTTTAGTATATTAAGATATAATACATAAAAATACCCTACATATATATAATAATGTTCCCAAATATATTAATATAAATACATATATATGTATATATAATATTAAATACACATATACATAACCATATATATTAAATCACAGTAGTGTTGCAGTTTTAACATGTTTGGAACAAGTAATGGGCTTTTACCATGGATTTAAAGATAGCCAGCGATTTGGCATGTCTAATCTCCACTGGTAGCGCGTTCCATAAATGGACCGCTTGCACAGTAAAAGATTTTTCATAAGCAAGTGAGGAATGGATAGGGGTTAAAAGTTGTAGAGTTTCAGCGGATCTCAAGGAAAACGGATTTGAAAGGTGAAGAAACGTGAAACGTTCCTTAAGGTAGGAAGGGGTACACGGGATAAATAGAATAGAGTATAGAAGAGAAAGGACGTGACTATTCCGGCGAAGACGAATAGGTAACCATTTCAGCTTTTTACGGAATTCTGAAATGTGGTCATACTTGCGTATTGTAATTTGACTCGCTCTTATTTAGCGTTCGCGAGGCATATGCAATGGGTCTACTTTGATCTGTTGGACCTTGAGAAAGGACTGCACCGATAGCATGGTTAGAAGCGTCGCAAGTTAAAACAAATGGTTTTGAGAAGTCGGGGTAGATCAAAACGGGTGCAGAGGTAAGTTTATGTTTTAGTTCGTCAAAGGCTAACTGTTGTTGGTTTTCCCATACAAATGGTACTTCTTTTTTGAGAAGTTGAGTCAGAGGTTTAGCAATTTTTGAAAAATCAGGGATAAAACGGCGATAATAAGAAACAAGCCCAAGGAAGGATTTTATGTCCTTGGGTGTTTTAGGAATCGGGAATTCAGTGACTGCTTTGGTTTTATCTGGATTTGGACGCACACCATCTTCGGTAATAATATGACCGAGGTATGCTACTTCACGCCGGAGAAATTCACATTTATCCGGTTGAAGTTTGAGGTTAAATTGCCGTAGTCTTTGAAAGACTGAGGAAAGGTTTTCCATGTGTGAATTTAGATCGTGGCTATATATCACGATATCATCTAGATATACGAAGCAGCGCACGCCTTGAAGACCAGATAAGGCTGTATTCATTAGCCTCTGAAAGGTGGATGGTGCATTTTTTAATCCAAAAGGCATTCGGTTAAACTGGTAATGTCCTTGGGGTACGCTAAAAGCGGTTTTAGTAGCGTCCTCTTCATTTATGAGAATCTGATGGAATCCGGATGCCAGATCCAGAGTAGAAAAATATTTACTTTGGCCAAGTTGATCTAGAATTTCAGAGATTTGTGGGATAGGATAACTATCGCCAACTGTGATATCGTTTAGCTTCCGATAGTCAATGACAATACGCCATTTACGTTCTCCCGAAGCGTCTAGTTTTTTTGGTACGACCCATATAGGAGACGACCACGGAGACATAGATGGTTCTATAATGCCTTGACTTAGCATATGATCAATCTGTTTGTTTACTTCCTGTTTATGCACCTCAGGGAACCGATAAGATTTAACGTGAATTGGATTTTGTGGTGTTGTTACTATATCATGCTTGAGAGCATTGGTGTGAGATAGTTTATCTCCAGGGATATGAAATATGTCCGAATAATCGGAACAGACGTCATGAAGGGCATTCGCTTCTTCAGTATTAAGGTGTGAGATTCTGAGTAAGTTGAGGACTTCTTGAGTCCTTAGAAAAGAGTCAGTGCATTTTGAGTCCGTAATAGAATTGGTAGACTGATGTTTCATCATTTGAATGCAATGGAACCAGAGTGATATTTAAATCTGACCTCAGTGTCACGGGCGCATCAGAAACATTTACTACGGAAATGTTTACTCTCTTGTTGTCTTTTACCTTGACAATGCAGTTAGCAATTAATAAGTCTTCGTGATTACATTGGTCTAGAACAAGTCCTTCGCTTATTTCCGGATTAGATACAGAGCATTCGATAATGGTTTCTGAACGTGGTTGAATCACATAAATTGGGTCGTTAAAATGAAGTGGCAACTTGATAGTTTTAATGTGACGTAATGTGCGAGTAGCATCCTTTCCAATGTCAATACCTTTAAGATTGATCTGTTTTTGTATCAATACTGGCATATTTTTATCTATAGAAGATAATTTTAGTAGGCTTACAGCGGAGCCTGAATCTACTAAAAATACAAGAGGTAATTCAGCGATATCAGTTTGAATTAGGATGTGTGGTAAACACCTTTTAGAAGTGTTATGAGTTACTTCGAAAATTTCGTAACCAGGTTAATTTTCGTGTTCATTGTGGTTTGTTGCCTTAAACACTGGGGTATCGTCTTCCTCAGCTAAATTTCCCGTGCGACAGCGTTCCTCGGGAAATCGTTCTAGTTTAAATGATTATTATCATTTTGTTGGTCTCTCAGTGGTAGGAGATTATTATCTATTTGGCGAGTGCATTCGCAATGGACCTCAGGATGATCCTGATATGATATGTTGTGGATAGCACGGTTGTAATTATTTTGATTGCGAGGAAAATTATTTGTATTATTAAAATGTTGATTACGGCGGTTGTTATTAAATTGGCGCTTACGACAATTTTCGATTGTGTGTCCAATATGTTTGCAATATCTGCATACCGGGGGTTGTGAGCTAGAAGCCCCGGGTGGATTTGGCATTTGTCTGTTGAAGTTTGGTTGGCCTTGAGACCTATAATTTATGCTATTTTGGCGAAATGGTGTTTGTTTGTTGACGTTGGATGTAAATGAATTTGTTTTATATGTTATACCTAAAATTTTCTCTTCAGATGACGCAAAACTAATAGCGTCGTTGAGAGTACTTGGGTCTCGGCACCTTATAATTGTAGCCAATCTGGGGTCAAGCCCCATCATGAATACATTGAGCGCTAGATCTTGCATAGTTGCAACACGTCCCGAAAGTTCATCTTTTTTCTTTGTAAGTATTGAAATATTTATTTCTGTTAATAATTTCGATAAACAAGATTCTATTTTTAGAGAATATTGGCTTACATTTTCAGTGGGCCCTTGTTTGCAACTTTGCAAGTCTGCTAGAAGATGTGCGTAGTGTTTCCTATCACCAAATTGCGACTTAAGAAATTCCTCTAATTGTGACCACTTAGTAAACTCTTTTATAGCACAGACAGCTTGTGCTTTGCCAACAAGGCGGCTTTGAATATATTTGAAAAGTATGTTTTGTTGGTCAGTTGTAGCCAAGTTGATAGCGTTTCCGCAATTATTTAAGAACGGCATTAATGTGTCTCGGGACCCATCAAATGTCCCTATGAATTTAATAAGAATATTTAGATCCATTTCAGGCACGTGCGGCGTTTCCTCTCGAGATTCCTTCTTAGACATGATTTAGAATAAGTACAAATAAAAACAATATCAGCTTGACTCAGTGACCCAATTATAATAAATGATCAAGGTTAAAACTCTTAATAATTTAAGTTAGCTTATAATGGTACTAGAGACTCAATCGTTATCTGTTCTTAGAAAATACGTGGGCGAGAAGTGATCACTAGCACGGTAACTTTATATTTAAGCACAACTATTGGAACTCGAATGTAACTCGAATTTAGAATTAGAAATTACAATTAATTTTATTTTAGAATGTTCTTAAACAGTGAATATACGTGTAATATAGTTTATATTATTTTGGATCACAAATCACAAAAAACACAGTTATAGATAAAAACGACTCACTGGGCTAACAGGAACTTCATCGCAGAGCTGGAGACGAACCGAAGGTGGAACAGGATCAGTGTAGACAAAAAGGATACAGAGGATGCAGCAAACAGCAGGATGCGGTGTTTCTTCACGATGCAGTGGTGATTAAGTTCATCAAGGTAATAAGCCTTCACAGGATGTAGCAGTCGACGTCAAGATACAGTGGTTTCACGGGACACAGAAAGGACGAGCGTGGTCAAGATACAGGGCTTCTTCTAGATACAGTTGCTTTTTCGGGATACAGTGAATACAGTGACTTCTTCGGGATACGGTGGATTCAGTGACTTCTTCCGGATACTGTGGATACAGTGACTTCTTCAGGATACAGTGGATACAGTGACTTCTTCAGGATACAGTGGATACAGTGACTTGTTCAGGATACAGTGGATACAGTGCTTCTTCGAGATACAGTGGTAGAGCTCTTCATCAGATACAGCGGAGACGGTGTTCGGTGCGCGCGGCAGAGGTGATGATCATCAAGTAGTAAGTATTTCGGCGGTTATTTTCACTTGAATGTTTTTCACTAATTTTCACTGAGTTTTTTGCAGGTTGAAGGCGGTTCCAGGGAAACTGACTTATCCCTTTTACGCTGCCACCAAATATTATACGGCACCCGGAAACTTGGTTTTTAAAAAAAAGATTTAATTAACACTGAAAGACTTAATTAGCAGAAAAATACTTATTTAATGACAATAAGTAGATTTAATAAAAATGAGCGGCGCGACCGAGAGCTGGGATGAGACTGGCTGGGAATGGTGGATCGTGGGAGAAAGCAATATTGTCTATTTTTGCAACAGCAGTTAGGATAGGTGCAACGTAAGGGAAATAGGATGGGAAAGCCGGGTATAACAGTACGTCGATAATAATTATTAATTGTTTGCTGGACTTGCACGACCGATTTTGCATCCAGCGAGCACCCCCACCACCGCGAGCGTCGTGCAGATGGACAGTGAATAACGCGGACGTACGTCAGAGCAGTCCAGCATCGTGCGGCTTGATGGTGTATAGACTTGCTGTACAGCTGATTTAACATATACGTATAATATACATTTGTAATATAAAACATTTTTCGTTCTATTTACCCTGCTCGCTTGATGCGCGCACGACAGTCAGTATGCTACATCCAGCGCCGCGGCCTTGAGCTGACGTACAGCCGGGATGGATCGTGAATAAGGCCCTTTAACCACGGATAAAGATAGATAGTCTATTCTCCGTGCTGAAAACTGTCGCGGCACTGCAGTTCAAGTGCGGTATACCTAAAAGTGTCGCTACGTGTCGCGTCGCGCCGCTGCTGTGCAGTGTCGCTTAGTGCGGTTTAACCTTAAAAGTGTCGCTACGTGTCGCGTCGCGCCGCTGCTGTGCAGTGTCGCTTAGTGCGGTTTAACCTTAATGGTACAAATAGTATATTTATACTACAAAATCCAACCTTGTGTTCCGTCCCGCGACACTGCATACATAATTAAATAACTCAGAATTATGAACGTACCAACGAACGCTACAAAAAAAAAATTAACGTGGATGGAATATATATATTAAGCGGATGTGGCATTTAAATAACAGTAAAAATATGAGAAGGATAAAACTATACAATCACTGGTATGAGCGAGCGAGATGAACAACAATTTCTTAACCTTTACCTGCGTATGCGATTAAACTGGCTCCAGCAATGTATGGAGCCAGTTAATAGTGCACCCATTGGCTCTCACCCGCTATATTGTATAACCCGACCAAATTACGTTTTCATTTTATCTTATAGCTGGCATATGTATCACGTGTTCATCGTTTTATTCGGGTTATATCTCTATAGCTATTTCATTCGCATACGCTAATATTGTCTCTACATATAATATACTTTCTCTATGATTAATAAGCATAATACCACAGATTATATAATAGTTACTAAGTAAATTATACTTTCCGTTGTTAGGTTGGCTACACAGTGATTTCATAATTCGGGTATCAACAATGTCGGGAAGTGCCAACTCTAATAACGTAGTAAAGTGATTCAGTACTCTGTGGTTATGTTATGTGTTATATGTATGTACACGCCATATAATCCAAAGAGAATATAAATACTAGGTATAGAACCTATCTGGCATTTCAAAAAAACCTGAAACCCTTATTTACTTATATTTTTACTGGAGCACTTGTTGAAGTTTCGAATAGAAAATACTATCTTGTCTTGTTTCTCCATACAAACTTTGAATAACCGTTTCATCCCCTTCAGGGGTGAATTTGAGAAAATCCTTTCTCAGAGGTAATAACGTCGTAAGAACTATCTGCATGCCAAATTTCAGCGCAATCCGAAACAATATTGATTTTCTTACCTTGTTACCCCATTTCACCCTCTTAGGGGTGGAATTTCAAAAGAACCTGAAACGTATTTACTTAATTTTTTACTGAAGCACTTATGTGAAGTTTCGGATAGAAAACACTATCTTGTTAAAACTTATCTTAACATTATCTTGTTAACTAAATCTAATCTTGTTTTTCCATACAAACTTTGAACCCCCGTTTCATCCCCTTCAGGGGTGAATTTTGGAAAATCCTTTCTCAGAGGGAACTAATGTCGTAATAACTATCTGCATGCCAAATTTCAGCGCAATCCGAAACAATATTGATTTTCACACTTTGTTACCCCATTTCACCCCCTTAGGGGTCGAATTAAAAAAAAAATGAAACACGTATTCACTTACTTTTTTACTGGGGCACTTTTATGAAGTTACGAATAGAAAATACTATCTAATCTTGTTTTTCCATACACACTTTGAAACCCCGTTTCATCCCCATCAGGGGTGAATTTCGGAAAATCCTTTGTCAAAGGGAACTATCGTCGTAATAACTATCTGCATGCCAAATTTCACAGCAATCCGAAACAATATTGATTTTCACACTTTGTTACCCCATTGCACTCTCTTAGGGGGGAATTAAAAAAAAACCTGATACACGTATTTACTTATTTTTTTACTGAAGCACTTATGTGAAGTTTCGGATAGAAAAGACTATCTAATCTTGTTTTTCCATACAAACTTTGAACCCCTGTTTCATCCCCTTCAGGGGTAAATTTTGAAAAATCCTATTTCAGAGGGAACTGACGTCGTAATAACCTATCTGCATGCCAAATTTCAGCGCAATCCGAAACAATATTGATTTTTACACTTTGTTACCCCATTTCACCCTCTTAGGCCTGAATTCCTCTGTCGCTGACGTCGGTCGCGTACGTCGGTCGCGCGTACGAATATACGTTGTGTTCTATATAGCACCATACTGTGACGCTGACATCAGCGGCGCGCGAGATGCTACGCGCCGCGTATTGCGCGCGTCAGCACCGCGTACGTCGGTCGACTGACGCGCTATAGAACGCTATGAGGCCTGAATTCCTCTGTCGCTGACGTCGGTCGCGTACGTAGGTCGCGCGTACGAATATACGTTGTGTTCTATATAGCACCACACTGTGACGCTGACATCAGCGGCGCGCGAGTTGATACGCGCCGCGTATGTACGCGACCGACGTCAGCGACAGAGGAATTCAGGCCTTAGCGGTGAAATTTCAAAAAAAAACAGAAACACGTATTTACTTTTTTTGTTACTAAAGCACTTGTGTGAAGTTTTGGATAGAAAAGACTATATAATCTTGTTTCTCCATACAAACTTTGAACCTCTATTTCATCCCCTTAAGGGGTGAATTTAGGAAAATCCTTTCTTAGTACACCCCTACGTACTAAGACAAATATACCCTCCAAATTTCAAGTCTCTACGACCAGCGGTTTAGGCTGTGCGTTGTCTGACAGTCAGTCGGTCAGTCAGTCAGTATGTCAGGACAAAGATTCTTATAGTATTAGATACAGTCGAACATAGAACCTTCCTTTTGGAGTTTTGGCGGGAACGTGGAAAAGTATGTATCTCATTGTATTTTTTCCTAAAACTTGAGATCTTCTGCAAGTTAATCTATACTAATATTATAAAGAGAGAACATTTGTATTTTTGTATGTTTGTAATGAGTAAGCTCAAAAACTACTGAACCGATTTAAAAAATTCTTTCACTATAACATAGAATGGACTTTCGGAATGAAAATAGGCTATATATTATCCCGTTTAAATCAAAGGTACATTCGTGGAGACCTAATTTGCAACCTAAGTCGGCAAATAAACGGTCGAAAAAACACGTTTCATACGAACGCTGCTTAATTGAAAATAGATAGAAGAATATTTTCTATGCAAGAGTTGTACAACTTAATAAGACCTACAAAAAAGTATGCGACAGCATATGTCTATCTCTTAAGGTTGACTCACAGTAACCATTTTAATCTTAAAATTTTTGTTAAAAAATATTACATAACTTCCAAGGCTATTTTCAAGTATATAGTATTAATCCTTATCCAAATAATTACGTTAATTAGCTTGACCACATATTATAGATTAAAATTGTCCTTTACAGTATATAATTCATCTTCATCATCTTCCGTCCGGCCACCTACCGAAGCAGACGTGCCCACAACTCGCAGTACAAGCTAGCAACGCAATTTTAATCCTCGGACGGCGTGGCGACGGTGAGTGCTAGCTATACGCTCGCAGCTGTGCGACTAAGACAGCAAATTCAAGACTCACTGAGAGTGAAAGTGACGCAGCATCAACTGAATAACCTCTCTAAGTGTAGCGCGCACGCATGCGCCACGTATTTGTACTTGACGGCAAATTTAGACCCAGATTGCAATGATGCGTACACCGCCAAAAACTCCTGAAAACTCTGGAATTAATAACCCACTATTAGACCACATTAATAGACTTTATCCAGGCAGCAACATTACGCGTACCGAGTCAATGCCCAATATAGCAAAGACAAGTAAACGCCGCCGGCTCTCAGACGGTAGTATAAGCTCTGAATTAGAGGAACTAAAGGGAATGGTTTCCAATCTTATAGAAACCCAGACATCTAGATTAGACTCGCTTGAGACGCTTGTTAAGGGGGTGAGCGCTGAAAATACCATTTCTAACCAAGAAACGAAAATGTCGATGGACTTCATCTCGGAGAAAATCGGATCATTTGAATCCGTGGTAACTCGTATCGACAAAGAACGTGAATTATTGGCAAGCAACGTAGCTATGATTCGTGATCACATTGATAATGTTGAACGTAACTCAATAAAGACTTGCGTGGAGATCAGGAATGTGCCTAAATTACCTAAAGAACCGCACAGCCACCTCCTGACTGTGGTTGAGCAAGTCTCAAAAAGTCTCAGCGTGCCAGTGACCCGCTCTGATATACGGGACATCTTCCGTCTACCCAGCAAGGCGGACTCCAAGGTCTCGACAATGATCGTTGAGTTCCAAAATACTTTCATTAAATCAGACTTTCTATACGCCGTTAAGAAGTACAATAAAAGCCGTCCAGGCGATCAACTCAGCTCTAAACAGCTCGGGCTCACTGAAGCAAAAACGCCTATCTATATATCTGAACGGCTTACGGCCAGAACCAGACGGCTTCATTTCTTAGCCCGGGATCTCGCAAAGTCAGAATCCTATGCCCACTGCTGGACATCGAACGGCAAAGTGTACCTGCGTAAGCAAGAAGGGGCGCCATACATCCAAGTCAAGAACGAATCAGTACTCGATAGCTTGAAAACGAAATCCAACTGACTATTATTTAATTTTTTTACTTTGCTTTTAAATATTTTAAGTTTACTTACCGAACTAAAACAATCCCTAACTTCACTACACACATACAACCACAACACTACACTCAATGATTTAGCAATCACGCGCATGCTGATTCGCATTAATTTTATTAATTGTATAGAATCTTTTATTGTGTCGCTTATAGGAATATTTCATACTGTAACTCAATACCACTATATATGTATAGCACCAGATACCTTTAGTTTAAACATTAACTACAACCTCATAATGTTATATGTACATTTAAATCTTATCAACTTAACACGTCTATTGTTTTTAAATAAGGCATTCTATGACACCTCTGCGCACGGGGGACGCTTCCTTATGACTGGCATTTATTACTATGCAACTGCAACTTACTCTGTTGCGAAATGAGAATTGTCACTTACGATTAGAAGCAGGTTTTTGCGGTTTCTTTATATAGTAAACATTTTTAAATATAGATTAAGACTGACCGCACGCTTTGGGATGTTCTACATATTATTATCTCAACCATTTAAATTCACTCAGGTATTTCCGCTAACTGTTAATGGATAGAACAGACCTTATTGATAAAATCGACAATACGTCGCTCATAGAAAATACAAGAGTAAGCGAAGCGGAGGATTGTTTGCGTTCGCTAGGTGACTGTTCGAATCAATTAACGTTACTTACTCAAAACATTCGTAGCGTCCGTAAAAACCTAGATCAGTTTATAGTATTACTAAAACGACTGCAATTCCTCCCCGATATAATATTGTTAACTGAATGCTGGATCGATGACTCGTTTACTCCTATTATTCTGCCTAACTACAACTGCCACCACACAAAAACATTTTTGAATCAAAATGACGGTTTAATTATATTTACTAGAACAAATATTATTGTCGATGTGCAAGAACCAGAATTCGAAGATGCTAACTGCCTTGTGATTAATATTGGAACGAAAACATCAATTATTTCTATATATCGGACTCCTTCGATAAGGGACATTACAAAGTTTTTAAACTCCTTGGAATCTGTAATGGTGGCAGTTAAGAAAAGTGAGACATCAATAATTATTGGTGATATTAATTTAGACATCAAGCCCACCACTACTGATTCTAAACCCGGTGAGTATCTTGAGCTGATCGAATCTTATCCTACGCCGAACCGTGTAGGGCGGCGTGTACATCACCCTCGAGGTAAAGACCTCATTAGTGGAGTAGGGCGCTAGAGACAACTGTCTCCAGGGAGATCGCGACGGTTACTACCGCCTTCTATGGCACGTCTTGGTATTTACGTTGTCGCGCTCGGGGGGGCTGTCTGGCCACGCCCACAAGCGCGAGGTCCGATTGCTATCTCGCTCTCGGACCCCGTCTTATGCATATTGTGCCAGCGAGGCTAGCCCGTGCATCGCCGCTATACGTAGGTCTTCACCTGCGGCGATAGCACTCAGCAGGCCCATGATGGCCCCCACGACGGCGGCAATGGGGTCCATCTGCGCTCTTCTAGTTGGTAGTGCCGTAAAGGCGTTGTACTGCGCTTCCGGCCATCGGCCCCATCCGGGCGGGATGTGCGGCGGCGGCTGCGCCCGGGGAGCGCGCGCGCTCCACCCAGGCGGCGGCGGCGCGCCGGCCGTAGTGGTCACGTAGCGGGGTTTGGGTCGCGTAGTTGTTGCGGTCGTAGTGGTAGCGGTCGTCGCTGTCGCAGTCGCTGGGTGTGTCGCCAGCGCATCCGACTGTGGTGCTTCAGTTACCGCAGGCATCACGTTTCCGGGCTCTGTGGTTATATGGTGTGCGGGGGGCGGGGGCGGGGGGGCTGTGTGCACCTCCGCCTCAACCGCGGGCGGCTCGGTTGGCTGAGCGCTTTTAGCCGTTTGTTCTCGCCGTCTAGGCCCGCCGCGCCTAGATCTCGGCCGTATGATGGCTGGGACCGGCAGCGGCGGGAAGTAGGCGGGTAGATACGGCGCGTACGCGGTGTATGTGGAGGGCGGGACTGGGGTCGAAGCTGCCACTGGAGCGGCACCCGTGCCTCTTCTACCTCTTCGTCGGTTGCGCTTTCTCTTCGGCGCCGCCGCGGGTGCGGCGGCGACTCTAGGTATGTAGTCGTTCGCCGGTGGGTTTAGGGTTGAGACGACTTGTCTAGCTGGGCGGTCGAGTGGTGGTGGTGCTGATCGCGGCTGCGGTCTGTTCTCAGTGGCGGCGGGCAGAGGCTCCGCTTCTTCGGCTTGTGGAGGGCGGCCTGGGAGGCGATCTTGAGCTGACATCACATTATGGGTATATACCAGGGCACACGTTACCGACCAGAGGCCCCAACTGCTTAGACCATGCGATGATCAACACAAAAAAGGGATGCCGTGTCGTTGTGTGTGATTCTGACGTCTCAGATCACGATACTGTTATTGTTGGGATAGATGATTGCATACCTAAGAATACTCAACGTTCCAAAACTTTTAATAAGATTAATTACATCGAACTACTACGCACATTAGAAAAAACTGATTGGGATCCACTTTATACGAAAACCGAAGTTAGTATAGCTACCAACTTCCTAATCAATCATATCAGCACCGCGGTAAAAAAAATCACAACTCAAATCAAACTACGCAATTCTGAAACTATGATTAAACCATGGATGTCAAAAAAATTAATTAAACTGACTCGAAAAAGAGATTTACTTCACCTTAAGGCTAAAAAAGCTACAAAAAATATTACCCTTCAGGAAAAATATAAAAAATTCCGCAGTCACTTGACAGTGACTGCGGAATTTTTTTTTGTTAGATTCTAAAATAAGCGTCAGATTATTTTAGAATCTAACAAAAATAACTATGAGGCTAACCAAATTAAATCCAACAAAAATAATAGCAAAAAATTGTGGAGCACAGTAAAAGACATCTGTAATTTCAAATCTGTTAGATCCGACGCTTGTGAATTATTAAAATTAGGTATGCTAAGTCGCTCGAAATTGTTAATAATTTTTTTTGCTCAATAGGTAAAGACTTAGCAAATAAAACCCTACACACTTTAAATAAAACAGAAACAGAACTAACTAGTCAAACAAAAATTCCCAATTCCCCTATCGAATCTCTATTTTTCACGCCCACAGATACTCCAGAAGTTATTCAAATAATATCAAATCTAAAGAGTTCATCTGCTACAGGTTGCGATGGAATAAGCAATAATGTTATCAAACGAGCTAAACACATATTAGCGTCTCCTATAGCACACGTGTGCAATCTAAGTATGTTATCGGGTGTAGTTCCTGGTTGCTTCAAGATTGCAGACGTTTGTCCTATTTATAAATCTGGCGATCGTCAATTAGTTTCTAACTATCGGCCAATATCTTTACTACCTACCTTATCAAAAATATTAGAAAAGGTGGTTAATAAACGTGTACTTAGTTTTTTGGAGAAACATAAAATACTTTCTCATAATCAATATGGATTTAGAGCAAATAAATCAACCGAAAATGCTGTGGTTGCGTTGGTGGATCATGTCACGGCAAAATTAGATTCAGGATACAAATGCCTAGGCATTTTCCTTGATATGGCCAAGGCATTTGACACGGTGTCTTGGTCTATATTATTACGCAAACTGGAGCTTATCGGAATTCGAGGAACTACTCTAAACTGGTTTCGGTCATACCTACCTGATAGAAAACAGAGAGTTAGACTATTAGACGAGTACAGTAACTACGCTCCTATTTCATTTGGTGTGCCCCAAGGATCAGTCCTAGGACCTACCCTGTTTCTACTTTATATCAACGACCTCTGCCAGCTTAGCATGAACCAAGCCAGTATCTTCACATTTGCTGATGATACAGCCATCATTTTCCACAGTAAAAGCTGGGAACAGGTATCTGATGTAGCACAGAATGGTCTTACGGTGGTCCAAAAATGGCTACAAACTAATCTCCTCACATTAAATGTGACCAAAACCAAATATTTACCTTTTCATATTTCTCGGCGCTCCAAACCACCACCCATAAATATAAAGTTGCATTCCTGTCACACTCCTCAATTCTTCTTGTAACTGTCCTAAATTAGAGTATGTAAACAACATAAAATATCTTGGGGTTGTTATAGACCAGCATCTCAAATGGGAAACCCAAATTACCTACCTGTGTGCGCGATTACGTAAAATGACACATATATTTAAGATACTTGGACGTACTGCTGATCTTGGAACTATACGCATAATCTATCTTGCCATTTGCCAATCCATCCTTAGTTACTGTCTTGTCTGTTGGGGATCTGCGTCTAAAACTTTATTTATAAAAATTGAAAGAGCCCAGCGAGCTTTATTGAAGGTTGCCTATCGGAAACCATACCGCTACTACACTGATAGTTTATATGAAGAAACTAATTACCTCCGTGTCCGCCAATTATATATTCTTGCAACCATTTTACACTTTCACAAAACTGCCCCTTCTTTGGTCTGTATTAATACTGGACGATCCACTCGCCGGAACTCTTGGAACCTCCCTAAAACGAGCACCCAATTTGCTCAACGTTCCTATTCATACAAAGGAGTATTTCTTTACAGACGCTTAGACAGATCACTCCAAATTCTTAATAACAAACGATTCGAATGTAAGCAATAAGTTACCCTCTGGCTTATGGCTTTGAACTATGAGGAGACTGAGAGAGTACTCCAAATTGATAGATAACAACACGGGGCCTGTCACAGTGTCAGTAAGGCAGAGTCACTCGGGCTGCTGGTTCGGATCAGTAAGTCCGTTAGTATGAACGTGCCCCCATAAACCTTTTATTATATAATAATACTAACAGAACCTTGAACTAGCAACCATGACTTTGTCGATTGATACTGTGAACAGGCCCCTAACGTAATGTTATTAAATTTAAAATATTTAAATGATTCTGCCGCATCACTAAGATTTAAACTGCTACATCTAACTTCTGTTTCTCTCTCTCCCTCTCTCTCTTTCCCACTAAAAATAATGCTATATATATATATATATATATAAATTTTAAAACAGGCATCCACATTCACATCATTACATACTTAAATGACATTTAACATCGCATCCATTACACGCACACTCACTTTCATTATATATCACTGCCATACAAACCATATCCAAAAGATTCAGACAAACACTTCTCGGCAAACATGACTGGGTCGCTCATATAATTATCATATACTTAGGTGCATACACTATTGCGATAACAAAACCTTAATGACCAACCTTTAATACTTACTGCACACATAAACCTTACACTTACATAAAAAATAAAAATCAACAAGATCGGTATTATGGGATTGTTTTTTTTTTCAGTTGAAATCGTTTAATACTTTTTCACTTTCTTTGTTTATACATTTTAATACAACTACTGCATACGCTTTATACATTTAGCAGAGTTTGTCATAATATTAGTTCAATATATTTATCCATATGTTTAATGCTAATTGTAGGAAGATACTGAATTCTCACAACACAGGACTATCCTAGTGTGAGAATCAGAGCTCATATTTAAGCTTTGTCTAGTACCTAAGCTAATTTTAAACTCTGTTTTTGTTTTGCTAAGTGTGCAAATAAAAATTATTAATTCAAATGAAAACTCTAGAAGATATCACGAATTTCACAAACACGCATCGCAAAATTAATAAAATATTTGCAGTGAAACCACAGATTAGGTCATAGTTACTACGAAAATATTATTATAAGCTTAGCTATGCTGTAGATCCCCACCGATCACAATCAATTTGAAGTCAATATAGTATAATAATATTAATATGATCTATTGTATAAAATAATATTCATCTATATATATAATAATATAATATAATATTTTAAACCACCCCGACTGATCTATGTATAATAGCTTTTTCCAATGACTCTAAACACGACATTTAAAATCTGAGCTGTAAGTTGGTGAGGATTTGAGTATTCTGTAGAGTCCAGGAGGCTTCCATGTTCTTACAATATCGTTGAAGAAGATTTTCGAATTGATCAGACCTATGAAAGTTGATTTCATAGCGCAATTAACTAGAAAAAAGCTCATAATTTTATAACGATTGAACGAATTTTCATAAATCAAAGCTAAGAAAACTCTCGATGAAGACATCTATCAAACAAAAAATAACTATCAATAATAAAAACAAAATCGGTTCATCCGGTTAGGTGCTAAGATGCTACAGACAGACACACAGATACACACGTTAAACGTATATTACCCCTACATTTTGCGTCGGGGAACGCCGTAAGGTTACGGCGGCAGATGTACTCCTTGGTGGTAAGCTACTTTTTGGTAGATTTAATGATTCCACTACCACTGTACGAAAACTCATGATTCATGAATGCACATAAAACTTTCATGTGCAGCTATATAGCTAGGATTAGAACCAACGACCGTCGGGTCAGAATCAGGGTAACTATCCTTTACGCCAAAGGGCCGTCCAATATCAATACGTAAGTATTATAAAACAAAGTTCATCACTGCGTCTGTCTGTCTGTTCGCAATAATCTCAATAGCTACTGAACGGATTATCATACGGTTTTCACCAATAGCCAGAGTGTTTATGAGGAAGGTTTAGGTGCATAATTCGTTAAGGTTTTGTGTAAATTGGATGAAATATGACGATGGTTGTTAAATATGTTCATATTTTATATTCGATGCAACAAACTGATGCAAATTTTGTAGGCATATATGTTCTACCCGTGCGAAGCCGGGGCGGGCTGCTAGTGTGTAATAAATGTGGATTTTTAACCATCAAGTGCCGGTGAATGTGTGCGAGTGTAGGGCTTGCACAATGTTGAAAAACATTTGGGTTCTCACCAAAATTTCACTGAATATCTTTAGTAAACTCCACATCTTTACTGAAGGTATGACTTAGACTAGACTTACTTGAAAACTGACCTGAAATGTGACTTTGACCCATCTCAAAACTTGAAGAATTGCAATACTTGACACTTGCTAAATACATAAATTGTGTGGAGCCATAATAAAACTAAAAAAAATACCTTTTTTTTAAGTCGCTTAAAAATAGGAGTCATTCCAATTCTATCCCAAATGACTGATGCCTTGCAAGTGGAAAAAAACCAGTAAGTATCACTACAGGTGACAAATTTTTACTTTAAGGGTTGACAACTAAATTAGTTTTTGTCATCAAAATATTTAGGTATTTATAATTTTTTACTTTTATTAATGCTTCTCGCCCAATTTAGTGATTTTAGGTCAACAGGAGTACCCTATAGGTTTTGATTCCCTTGTGATATCGCATAATATGCAAAAATATTCAACACAAACAGTCATATCTTTTGATTGCATATACCTACAAGTTTGATTTTATGTGGAGTGGAGTTTTTGTTAAAAGTTTCAACTTGGTACCTCTTTGTGTCCAAGAAAAAGATTCTTGACAGACACACAGGGGAAAACAAAGTGATAAAATAAATACAAATTTGAATGTTCAAATTAACAACAGATTTTTTTAATTTTCCAATCTCATAATTTAAATTATATAACAATTATAAAATATTATTATTGTTATATACCTGAGTCTAATTTTCCCGACCTAGGACCTCTCCCGAGGAAGAGAGAGGGACTCGCTCATAACCTAGGTCGAGAAAATTTGAATAAAGGTATGTGAATTACAGCCGGTATATAACAATAATAATTATAAAATACCAGCACCTTTAAAAATATCATTAATGAATCGTACCTTGAACCAACTGACTTAGATAATATTTGTAAAGCCTTTACATGTAAGTAAATATCACCATCGCTAGCTGCAGCCTCGCAAAGAGAAGTACTTTTTTACCGACTCTATGAGGTTTTCAGGCCTTGGTTTAGCAGCCACTCCCGCAATTTCTAAGCCAAGATTTTCAATTTTATGAGCAGTTGAGTTGCCGATAGCAAAATGTGGAAGCTGTGCGAGCCTATTGCTAAAGGTTTGCAATTGACGGTGAACATATTCACAGCCCGAGGGACTGAAGAAAACAAGGCCACAAGGCTCTGGCCCAGAGTCCAGTTTTATCAGATCATCTCTAAGATTCAAATTCTCCTTTGTCTCATACACTGTGAGAGCATCAACTTCAATTTCAGCCTCTGCAAGGACAGTGGGTAGAGTTTCCGACCTCAAGTTACCACATGGAAAAAGAAACTTAGATGCTTTTGGATTTTCCTTTGCAATAATTTGGGCCAAATTTTCTGCATTGCCTGATTCTGCTCCTAACGCATCCAAGCCCAGTGATGCTTTGATCTTGCGTGAGGTGGCGTCGCCGACCGTGTAGACACGCTTGGTGTTCCAAAGCACGAAGCGGGCGGGGTCCCAGCAGCGCGCTACTGCGTCGACTGCGCGGGGACTGCTCAGCACGAGACCGCCATACTCGGGCTGTAGCAGCCGCTCCGACAGCTGCTCCGCTTGTACGCACTCGAACTGTAGCGGCTCCACGTATACAGGCGAGAACTCACTTTCGGTGAAAGCGACGCTGTAATCGTCCGAATGGCTCTTGAACAGTACTACTTTCCTCATTGTCGCGCCGTTGGTATTGTGATAACATATGTTCTTTGTGTCTCACGCGACTCGTCATCGGTACCGGTCGACCCTGAAATAGCAGGAAATAGAGGCACGTGAGGCGTTGAATGTAGCCAAAGCTCTGCACTTATAATTGTGTTTCCTTGGATTAGTTTACGACTCAAGCTAAACTTTTATTCATTGTAACTGTGTATGACAGCCTATTTTAATATCAGAAAAATATGCTAAGTTAATTTAATGTTTTAATGAGTAAAGTACCTATTTTCACTTCGTACAATAATTCTTTATCTTGTCTTCACGTTCACTTCTATAGCACAACAAACAACAAACAATGTGCAAACAACAGATGTACCAGTGTTGCCAACACAGGGTACTTTATATATACGGTTGCCAACCCTAGTAAATAGAAAAGCAGCAGATCAAACTTTAATAAACAGTAGAAAACAGTTTAAAATAGGATTAGGTATATAATAAATGCAACAACTGCAGTAATTGTAGTACTACTAGTAGTACCGCTTTTATATTCACAAAAACAACTAATAAACTAACCTAACGTACATTTTTAAATGTTCATTTTATTTTATATCAAACCGATTTTCGATAGTCTGTAGTTGTTTGTTATGCGATGTGGGGCACTTTAGTGGGTGGTACCCGTCAGTATATATTATGTTACTCTTTGGTGGTGGTACCTGTTCGGCCGTCCATAAAGTATGAAATTATTTGTGGTACATTTTAATTTTTACCGAAAAAATTAACTAAACTAAATAGGCGTGCGTTGTCAAAATCAAAATTATCATCCTATAATAGACAAGGTATAGTCTTTTGTTAAATAATTCTTGTATAGATGCATAACATATACATAAAAATAAAGTTTATGTAATTACATCATTCAAACTTTTACAAATTTCCAACCAAATATATATATATTTAATAAAACAGAACTTTAACTAGAAACAGAAAATTATAAATAGAAAAAAAAATTATATATATGTCAGAGATAATGAATTTACGCGTTGAAAGTTGTTACGTTTTACGGTGAATTGTGTTGGAAGCTGTTACGCTTTACACTGAATAAAGTTTTGTGCTGATAGCTGCTACGCTTTGTTGAAGGATGGACTGAAAGTTTTTTCGCTTTGTCCTGGTGATTTTTGAAAGCTGCTACGTTTTATTGGAAGGTTGACTCATAGCCTTATCGCTTTGTCTTGGTCCTTTACTGAAAGCTGCTACGCTTTATTGAAGGATGGACTGAAAGCCTCATTGCTTGTCTTGACGATCTATTTGAAGCTTTCACGCTTTGTAGTGAGGTTGGGCTCAAATCTATCTTGACCCAAGTTTGATGCAGGAAGCTGCAACGTATTGCAACGTGGTACCATGGTAATTTTATCGAGGTCTGATAAGTATATCCAGAGATATTGAGATAAACGTGTTCCAAGTGCTGCTCCTGAGCAATGCTGAAGGTTTCGATGCTTTACTATACGTAAAAGCTGTCATGTGCTGAAAGCCTTCACGCTTTGTTGCGTATGAGGTCGTTATATTCCCATCACTATGTGAGAGTATAACAATGTGCATACGCAGCGCCCGCCTACGCAGAATCACGCGAGGTGCCAGACGCAACGTAAGCAAAAGATAAGAGACCCTCAACAGTGTAATGCATGTTAGGTTTTAAGTTAGTCTTAGACGATCTTCCGAGCAATAAAGTCTTGCTCTTAATTAAATTAGTTTTAATTCTAGTTTTTAAAAACTATCTTCGACGCTCTCGATAGTTAACTGGCGCAGCCGGTAGGATAGTCGGCTGCTGCCCTCGCGGAAATTCGCGCTCGTAATATCCGAGTTTTATGTGAAAAAGACGCGTTGTTGCAGTGAAAACGCGACATTACTTAAAATCAGTGATTCGCGTAACCGGCTATCTTGCGAACCAAACAAATAAGTTACAAGAGGCATCTGGAGAATGGCGATCGGACTGTAAGTGAAATCCTTCTACTTCCTTCCCATTCATATCCTTGAAGATTGTTATTTTAGTTTCATTTGTGACGAAAATTGCACATAGTTTTAACTGTTAGATTAGTGACCTAAGTGAATGAAATTGCACTCGATGGTATATTATAAATAAGTGTAAAATAGATAAATTATCTAAAAGAAATAAATAGTTAAAATTAACATCTTTATGTTATATCACTTTTGATATAATATAGCAATATAAGTGTATATGATACAGGTATTTTTGTGAATTACGCACGATATAAAATCTATCGTATATTAAAATAGTTATACTAGTTATATTTAGATTTTAAAATGTCACATGAACAAAATATGCAAGCCGCAGTGGCCCCTGCACCAGCACTAGCTAAGCCGCAAATTCCACCCCGCGATGTATTAACTCTTATTCCAGAGTTTAATGGAGACCCTAAAGTACTCAATTTGTTTTTAAGACAATGTGAATATGTAATAAGTGAGTACCAGGGCCCTAGAGAATGTAACACTTATCTTATGTACTATGTAACGAGCAAGTTGACAGGGAAAGCCGCGGCACTTATTAGTGAGAGAGGCGTGTATGAGACATATGATGCGCTTAAGATTGTGTTAGTTCAACATTTCGGAGATCCTCGGAGCGAGGAATGCGTTGCAATAGAGCTCGAAACATTAAAAATCAGAACTAACGAATCTTATTTGGAGTTTTGTGGTAGAGTTCAGGACGTCCGCGCTACACTTTTATGCAAAGTTGATCAAAATCCAAACAACAGACCAGACATGAAAATAGCCAAACATATTATTTACAATAACACCGCCCTAAACGTGTTCATGTATAATCTACCTGAACACATGGTACGGCTTATTAGACTTAAAAACCCTGAAACTTTAGAGGAAGCATTAAAACACGTTTTAGAAGAAGTTAACTTTGCGGAACAATATAATGCACGATCAAAAATGTTACAGATGCGCCCTCAAACTCAAAATTTAAACCAATCACCTCAGACCTCAAACAATTTTAGGTCATTGATGCCCCAAACTCAATTTAAATTTGGTATTCCGGGAAACCATGTTTTAGCACGACCACAATTTATGAATCAACTAATGCGACCTCAGATCCCAAATAACAATTTCGGCTACCGACCCCCACAACAGTTTGGTTTTAAACCAAATTTCACTAGCGGACCTCAACAGGCTCAGCAGTTTTCGCGACCGCAACCAGCATATTTTAGACCTCAGATGCAAGGACCTCAACCCGGCTTCAGACCTCAGGTAGGACAATACGGCTATAAGCCTCCTCAATTTGGGTTCCGACCTCAAGCCGGCCAATTCGGATACAGAGCACCACAGCAGCAGGGCTATCGACCCCCACCTTTCACTAATGATGTGTCGATGAGAACAGCCCCAGCACTTCCTCAAAGGGTTCCTGTAAATGAAATGTACACAACAAATGAAAGTGAGTATTACTACCCCGAATATCAACCCTATTACGAGGAACAGCCACAGGAACCATTAACTCACGATGAATTCCAGCCACATTACGTCACAGACTATCCAGAGCCGATAGAAAATCCTGAAAATAACGCAACTGCCTACGAATGTGAAAAGGAGGTAAGTGATGCAGAAAATTTTCATTTAGCTGTGACCCAGAAACTCCCCAGGTAATCCAATTAAATTACGATGCCACCCTTAAGTTACCGTACATTTATGTACCGGAAATAGATGCAAAATTCATGCTAGAATCTGGAAGCACCAGATCGTTCATAAGCCCTTCTAAAGCAAACAAATATTACGCGGAACAAAAGTACTATGAACCATTTACCGTTACTAGCACGCACGCTTCCAGCTCTCACAATGAAGTGATTGACATTCCACTTTTTGCTATTTTCAATAGTGAGGGAAAACATAAATTCTTCATATACGATGTTGACCAAAAATATGACGGAGTGATAGGCTGGGATCTAATGGAAAAACTAAAGGCAAATCTAGATCTTGGAGACAAAACCTTAAAAATGAATCAAATCAGTATACCAATTAAATATGATCAGGAACACACATTCAATCTAGAAGCACGTAGTGAACATCGCGTAAAGTTGCCTGTAAGTCTAAAAGAAGGTGATGCAATTTTAAACTATAAACAATTTTCAGACGATGTCCGCATGCCGTCTGCTATTGTAAAATGCGAAAATTACTTTGCTACGACAATCATTCAAAATACCTCGGAAAACGATATTGTAATGACAGTCACAAAACCGTTCAATGTATTAAAGATAAAACATGACAATGACATTTGCGAAATTAACTATAACACTGATATGACTGACATTGAAGTTGACGCAGTATTAAAAAACAATTTGACTAAATTACGACTAGACCATTTAAATCAGGAAGAACACAAAGCGATACAGGACTTATGTTTGGAATATAAGGACATTTTCTATTGTGAAGACCTACCACTTTCTTTCACAAATCAGGTCAAGCATAATATCCGAACAGTTAACGAAGACCCTATTTATATAAAGCCATACAGACAACCACCAGCCCAAGCTCAAGAAATAAAGGAACAAGTAGATAAACTACTTAAGGACAATGTGGTCCAAGAATCACATTCACCTTGGAGCGCACCTGTACATTTGGTTCCGAAGAAGCTAGACGCTTCTGGCCAGATGAAATACAGAATGGTCATTGATTACCGCCGACTCAATGAAATTACGACTGACGATAGATACCCACTTCCCAATATATGCGACTTGTTTGACAAACTTGGCAAAAGCAACTATTTCACGACGCTAGATTTAGCGTCAGGCTATCATCAAATCGAAATTGCAGAGCAGGATAGACAGAAAACTGCATTCTCCACACAAAACGGCCATTATGAATTTCTCCGGATGCCGTTTGGTCTTAAAACGGCTCCGGCAACTTTCCAACGTACGATGGATAACGTGTTGAGAGGTCTACAGGGCATACACTGTCTTGTATACTTAGACGATATACTTATCTACTCGAACGGGCTCCAACAGCACCTCGAAAAGTTGCGCGCAGTCTTCGATAGACTGAGGCTCACTAACTTAAAGGTACAGTTAGATAAATCAGAATTTCTCCGCAAGGAAGTACAGTATTTAGGACATACATTGACTAAAGACGGACTCCGACCAAACAATGACAAGATTCAAGTTGTCCTCGACTACCCCATCCCACAGACACAGACAGAAATTAAAAGATTTCTTGGTTTTATAGGATATTACAGACGATTTATTAAGGACTTTTCTAAAATCACACAGCCATTAACAGCTTGTTTGAAAAAAGGCAAAAAGGTAGAGATCACAGAAAAATATACGGAGGCATTTCAAAAATGCAAAGAGTTATTGGTTAATGCACCCATTTTACAATATCCGGATTTGACCAAACCGTTTATCCTGACTACTGATGCGTCAGAAGTAGCAATCGGTGCTGTGCTTTCACAGGGTACTATAGGCAGTGATAGGCCGGTGGCTTATGCCAGCCGTACTCTAACTGAAAGCAAGAGGAAGTACAGTGCAATTGAAAGGGAACTATTGGCTATAATTTGGGCCACTAAACATTTTAGGCCATACCTGTACGGACACAAATTTGATATTGTGACGGACCACAAACCTCTTCTTTGGTTGTATCAACTAAAAGAACCCGGTAGTAAGCTCACACGCTGGCGTTTGCGCTTACAAGAGTACGATTTTGATATCAAACACAAAAACGGTAATTTAAATGCAAACGCGGATGCACTATCTAGGCTTAAATTAAACGCATTAAGTACAGGCGAACCTGATGATAATAGTTCAATGGTAGTTAATGTGGATGACAGTGAACGCAGGCTACAAAGTCACTTAGAAGACGTAACCCGAGAAATATCGAGACTGACTAGACGACGTTCTACTGAAGACTCTAAAACAATAACTATATCTGACTCTGACAGAACTGCAACTGCAAGCCCGATAACCATATCCGATACTGAATCTATAGGCAACATTTTACAAAAGGAATCCGGTTGGTTAGTGCGATCCGACACTAGCTCTTGCGCTACAGACACAGTGCATTCGGGTAAGGACCTAGACTCTGTAGGAATACCTATACTCAATGAGGCTGTAGACACAAAGCCAAACCAAATATTAATATTTCAGAAATTCGGTAATGATATCCAAGTAACAGACTTGTCCACAAAACATCAGAAAATTTTAGAAGTGTTTCTGCCACTTGACAATCAGGAATTAATAAACCAGTTTCTAAAAAGATATATCCGACCAAAAATCAAAGACTTTGTCTATTTCGAAAAACCAGAGCACAGGCGAGATTTTGGTAATGCTATTATAACGCTATTCAAGAAAGGAACTATTAACTTCTATGAATGTACGGAACGTGTAGTCTCGATTGATAATGAAAATGACCAAAAATTAGTAATCCAAAAACTACATGAAGGCAAAACCTGTCACCGCGGAATAACGGAAACTGTCAAAAGAATCCGACGTAATTATTATTGGCCAAACATGCACGAGACTGTTGCAGCCGTCATTAATTCATGCGAACAATGTAAAATCAGGAAACCTATTAAACCGGCACTCCAACTTACTGAAACTCAAAATGCACCATTCCAGGAACTGTTCATTGACATATTTTCTATTGAATCAAAACATTATCTAACTATAATAGATGCTTTTAGCAAACTAGGCCAAGCAATTGAAGTACCATCTCGATCAACTCCAGAAGTAGTCAGGGCACTTATCAAATATTTCAGTTTCTATGGGATTCCTAGAAAAATCAGCTGTGACCCTGGAACTGAATTTAATAATGAATTATTAAGAGAGTTAACAGATCTACATAAAATAAAATTGCACATAGGAACACCAAATAATCCTAACTCTATGGGCATGGTGGAACGCTTTCATTCCACCATAATCGAAATATACCGTATAGCAAAGTACGAAAGAAAATACACCGATGCCGCATGCGTCATGACCTATGCTATAATGGCATACAATAATAGTATTCACAGCACAACAGATTTAACGCCCTTTGAAGTAGTATTCGGTCACACTGAACTAAATTCTGCATTTGACACAGACTTTGACAAAACGTACAAACAGCAGTTGGTGAAAGATCATAGAAAAAGAACGCATGAGTTGTATAGAAATTTGAGAGAAAAGATGAGTAAAAGCAAGGAGAATGTAAGTAATAAGCGTGGAGGTGAGAAAAGACCGGAATTAGAAATAGGAGAGACAATTTTTGCAAAAGCAGTAAATAAAAGGCAGTCTAAAGATAAACCTAAGTACCAAAAAGCAATTGTAACAGGTGAGGTAGAACGTAACGTTGTGCCCGTAAAAGTAAGAGACAGAGACACTAAAGTTCCAATTAAAAATGTAAAACGCCCTCCGCAGGTGGTGCGTACTCCTGACAGTATGGATGTCGATGATCCAGGCCCTTCTAAACCAAGGTCCCCTAGACCAGGGCCTTCAAGTGCAGAAAATTAGCAAGAATCCTGGCGTTCTGCCCGTCAAGGAAGGTCAGGCCTTTATTCAACAAAACGAATGGTCAATTATAAAATCAATTAACTTAGAAGGAATAGCATCTGATTTACAGTTTAACTCTCAACAATATTCGAAGTTTTATAAAAAACTAACATCACTTAAAAATAATACATATATGAACGACGTAAAGGAATACAGACTACAGGTAGAGTATTTTCGTGACGAAGCCGTAGAAAAATTACAACAACTGATTCCAAATAAGAGATTTAAACGCGGCCTTATAAACCCACTGGGCTCATTGATTAAGGTTATCACTGGTAATCTTGACAATGACGACGCAGTACATTTTGACAAATTAATAACTGATTTAAAAACTCGCGAACAAGCTATAGCAAAAAGAGTTACAGTAATATCTGAAATGTTGGACCATATTGTAAACTCTACAAAAATTATGGATGATAACACTAAAATTCTGAACAATAAGCTAAATAAGTTAGAAATGTTAGTAAAAGAAATGTCTAGTAAGGAAAATAAGGATTTTATTGTGTCACACATAATAAATGTATTCAACTTGTTTATAATTAACTTTAGAACTATTTTTATGAAACTTAGTGATATAGAAACCTCTTTAGCTTTAAGTAAAGTATCCGTTTTACATAAAGCCATTTTAAACTCAAAAGAACTGTTTAATGTATTAACAGAAGTCAGTAAATTTGGTCGCTTAATGTATCCTGTAAATGAACAAAATTTAATTAACCTGGAAGAGACTTTTACTGTTAAAACTTATATTAAGGACAATAATGTAAGATTCATAATTAATGTGCCATTAGTCGATAATGTTACTTATAATTATTACAAATTGTACTCACTTCCTATATCCTCTGATCCCACCAAGGACACCTTCGCCATTATTCCTGAATTCCCTTACCTATTAATAGAAGGTACAAAGTATCATCCGATCGCTCACAAATGCAAAGAGATAACCGCCAAAGAACACCTTTGTTTGGAAGACGACCTTGCCATCTATACAGAAGAGACTTGTGTAGAACAATTGATGCAGTATAAACAAAACCTCTCTAACTGCATGCCGCAACGTGTCAACCCAGAGAAATTGAAAATCCAAAAAATCTCCCGCAATAGTTGGGTAATATTTTCCAAGTACGAGAAAACCCTTTTTCAGAGATGTGGCGATGACGTCATCCAAGAACAACTATGTGGCACATATATACTTACTATTCAGAAGCCATGTGATGTCTTCATCGATAGTCTTCCCATTTATGGACATCGCTTCCACTCCCTGGAATCAACATATTTTAAGAAAATTCCAATAGTCAACTTACCTAACTTGGAAGAGCATGAACAGAAAATCCTCGCACGTGATACGGAACCAGTCAACTTAAATGGAATAAATCTGGACGATATCGAACATCTCAATTACTTATTGAAGAAAAGTGTGAAAAGTGATAATAGTGTAATTCAAGTGGAAAGTGTTGGCATTGCCACAATAGTGCTCTACATTGTTATTACAATTATTATAGTTTCGGCAATCTGGTACAAATTTAAAGTTAATATTCAAGATAAGTGTACTAAAATACAGGAAACTCCCCAAAACAATATTGAAGTTAATCCTGTTGTTAACAATAGACCTATTATGTCCTGTTAAGAAATAAGTTTTGTTAACGAAGTTCTCAGAAATAATCATTTTCCGATAACTTCGGTCTGACGGGGAAGGCGTTATATTCCCATCACTATGTGAGAGTATAACAATGTGCATACGCAGCGCCCGCCTACGCAGAATCACGCGAGGTGCCAGACGCAACGTAAGCAAAAGATAAGAGACCCTCAACAGTGTAATGCATGTTAGGTTTTAAGTTAGTCTTAGACGATCTTCCGAGCAATAAAGTCTTGCTCTTAATTAAATTAGTTTTAATTCTAGTTTTTAAAAACTATCTTCGACGCTCTCGATAGTTAACTAGGTTGTAGGCTGTTTGTTAGCGCCTTGCTAGTGTGCACGTTAAACGTTGTGCCATCTAGGCTGGACGTGACGTCAAGAAGCAAAGCGAGAGCGCGTTAAGAAGCAGAATGGCCGTGTCAGAGATAATGAATTTACGCGGGTATACGACGTCACTTATTTTATTAGAATGGCAACTCCACACAACATAGTTGACGTCTACAGTTTGTCAGTTGTCAAAGTCAATGTCAACGTGTCAGTAGTGCGCGTAATCGTTTGTTAAGGGAAACATGCTCTCATGCGTAGTATCCATCCATAGTAGTCTGTGTTGCTCTCGGAACAGCGCTTGCGCCAGACGTGCGCACTGACTCATTAAAATAAAATCATCATGTCGGTCGACGAGGACGGCCATTTAAATGGCAATCCATTTAAATCTGCGAAATATAATTCATAGAGATCCTTGAAATCTGTCAAAACTTCAGCGTAATCTGTCAGAGTAAAAATTAAGGTTCCAAATCTGCCTACAGTCCGGCAAGTATAACTTGGCGCGGCTGTGCGTCACTGTGCTTTTACAGTCCCACAAGTATAACTTGGCGGTGCTGGTTTTTGGAACTAATTCCGCTCTCTTGAAACTGTGAGTTTGACGATTGAGAGATTACCGCGACATTATTGTTGATAAATCTGCTACATTAAAATAGTTCAATAATGCCAAAAGTAATTAAAAGTGGTTTCAGAGAAACTGTTATCAAAGTACAAAGTAAAAGCACAGTGGCGCACAGCCGCGCCAAGTTATACTTGCCGGACTGTACTTTGTACTTTGATAACAGTTTCTCATAAACCACTTTTAATTACTTTTGGCATTATTGAACTATTTCAATGTAGCAGATTTATCAACAATAATGTCGCGGTAATCTCTCAAACGTCAAACTCACAGTTTCAAGAGAGCGGAATTAGTTCCAAAAACCACCACCGCCAAGTTATACTTGTGGGACTGTACGTCAAATCTAGACGTGTGTCGTTACGTCATTTTCAAGAAACGTAACAAAACTAGTGACTTAGTTGGCGTCACCGGTTTCAAAACTAGTAATTTTTGTAACTAGCTATTTTTATTCAGCTACTGTGATTGTTTGCATAAATAAACACCTCCTACAGTTACACATGAAACGAAAATGAGTTAAATCTAGTGTTGTATTGTATTGTAGGTATACAGTTAAATCAATAAATTAGCTTCCCATCATACTTTATTCAGGCTTAGGACTTTAAAGGTGTTTTTGATTGATTAGTGTTTACTATGAAACTATGATTTTAATGAAAATATTAATGCAGGCATATGACCACCATATTATAACCACGGCACGTGCGCATTCATATTTAGTCATGGTAGTCGATTTCGCTTATTCGGGAATTTTCGATCTGCCATCTCACTCTGCCGGCTGGTAGGCGATTCGAAAGAAATGTAACCGTAACGCTGTACGGTGCGCTCGACCGACCGACAGTCGCCGTACGCTCGATCGAATAACGCTTTTACAAAAATCACTACTTATATTTTTGACTCGAAACTAGTGATTCGGTTACATGCCGCGTAACTAGTTACTGTATCTAGTGACGTGAAATAATGCTCACGTCTAGTCAAATCGTCGTCAATGACTCCAGACCCACGCGTTCACGACCTACGCTCGGAGTGCACCCAAACGCTCTAACCCCGTTCACGACCTCAGAGCGTCGCACTCGGTTGTAACAACTGTGTCGTTCACGACCTCGGTTGTTTCACTCCAGTTGCAACTTTTTAACCATCAAATTCAATGGTTAAAAAACGCTCTGACGTTTGTGACAGTAAATTTGGCGGGAAAAGTCGTAATTTTTTTACAGATTAAGGGGATCAGAAGAAATTTGCATTGTCGAGACCAAGATTTGACTTGACAAGACATTCATCGTAAAAACAAACGGAAAATATTTGGAAATAGAAAAATAAATGAACTTAACCTCGAAAATCGAGTCTGCGCAAAATGTCAAAGTAACAATTTAAGTGAAAAACACTCGTAGTTGTTGCGGACCTTCGAGCGAGTTGCAAAACAACCAAAAATAATTCTTCGGAGGACGTGAACGAAGCCCTGTTCATTCGGAACGACGCAGGTTTCGTTCAAGAAATCGTCAACTGAGTAATATGCTTTTGACAATAAGACTTTTTTAAATGTATTGATGAATGGACCACATATAGTAATCTGTGGAACGGACATTGGCAAAATTGTGACAACAAGCCACAGAAGCCATAAACTAAGAAACTAACTAATACCTTAATAACCTTTATTCCATACTAACTGCATTGATAGAGATAGTTTGTTTTTATTTCGCGTATTATGGTTATGAGATTCACCGTAAGTCTTAAACATATTCATATTAAGTTTAACAAATTTTCTAATTTCTGTTATGGCTATGCATATATGGCATAGCATAGCCATAGCATAGCCATAGCATAGCCACAGCATAGCCACAGCATAGCCACAGCATAGCATAGCCATAGCATAGCCACAGAAGCCACAGCATAGCCACAGCAGCCACAGCATAGCCACAGCAGCCACAGCATAGCCACAGCATAGCATAGCCATAGCATAGCCATAGCACAGCCATAGCACAGCCATAGCACAGCCATAGCACAGCCATAGCACAGCCATAGCACAGCCATAGCACAGCCATAGCACAGCCATAGCACAGCCTTAGCACAGCCATAGCACAGCCATAGCACAGCCATAGCACAGCCATAGCACAGCCATAGCACAGCCATAGCACAGCCATAGCACAGCCATAGCACAGCCATAGCACAGCCATAGCACAGCCATAGCACAGCCATAGCACAGCCATAGCACAGCCATAGCACAGCCATAGCACAGCCATAGCACAGCCATAGCATAGCCATAGCATTGACCTCTTAACTGATTTAACCGACTTGACAAAAAAGGAAGAGGTTCTTAATTCGTCGGAATCCTTTTAGGGTTCCGTACCTCAAAAGGAAATAAATCCGGCCAAGTCGAGTTAGACCCGCCCACCGAGGTTTCCGTACAAACGTTGGTGAGTACCAATTTGGCTAGACCTCTAAATTGTATGAGCGCTAATAGTAGCATAGCCGTAGCATAGTTGTAGCATAGCCGTAGCATAGCCGTAGTTTACGCCAATAAACATTGTTTAACATAGTTTATGCCAATTAAGATAGACCTCTGAGATATATGAGCACTCATACAGTTTAGAGGTCTAGCTTAATTGGTACCAACCAACGTTGGTACGGAAGCCTCGGTGGGCGAGTCCAACTCGACTTGGCCGGTTTTATTTCCTTCTGAGTCACGGAACCCTAAAAAGATTCCGACGAATTGAGAACCTCTTCCTTTTTTGTGAAGTCGGTTAATAAATATGGATTCTTCATAATCATCAGCCTATACTAGTCCACTGCTGGACAAAGAGAATATCATAGCTACTTTAGTCTGCGGACGTCTAAAACGCTATGTTTGCAAATTCGCCGTCTCCACTCAAGAACTCGTTTACCCAAGCGGTCGTCGGTTCTTCAGCTGATGTGACCGGCCCTTTGTCGCTTCAGCTTGCAGTCGGTGACTCTGGGTCCCTGTCAGATCACTTCGTTGCGATCGTACATCGAAACTCTTAACTAGCTCTTTCCATAGCACGCTGAGCGAGAGCGACCTTCCATTTTTGGATCAGCACAACCGTGACTGTCCACGTTTCGGTTCTCTATGTCATGACAGGTAGGACATACTGATTGAAAAACACTTATGTCTTTAGACTCTGTGGAATAGCCGAAGTGAAGACTCGACGTACTAGTTTCTCATAATGCTGCCCAGCCCAGCAGTATTCTTCGACACAACATATTCCGTCGGCCGTCACCGGCCCCGCCACATGGGCAAAACTCCACGTTACCACCGCCTGAGAAGGACGCGTCCCCTAGCTTCAGTTCCAAGCATCGGCCTGCTCCATCACACTGTCACAGTACAGATCAAAGAGAATATAAATACTACGTGTACAGATAATAATACTATGTAGGTAGCACTGTACTCCGCTGAATTTTCAGAAGGACACGCGAGGGGCCCCTCACGTCGGAACTATCAGTTGACAACCCCAGTAGTTAGTCTAAATAATTTATCGGCTGCTACCCAGGGTACACCATGAGGAGGTACGTTCAGACCGTACCCCTAAAGTATAATAATCCTCCAGTACCTATATCTTTACTATGTGACTCTTTGATAATAAGCATAATTACTTTTTTTTGCCCCAACTATTCTACCCAGTATAACCCACACTTTGTGCTTTGGCTGAATACTCAAAAACCCACACAGATCTCTGACTACTACGACCTTACTACGACGCTAGCTTTATCATATTATGTCCAAAAAGTATAAATGAATCTCTTTGATTAGTCTGTGTTCTATTCTACTTAATATTCAATTTTTTTTCTTGGTTGGACGATATTTTTTTATTTATTCTTCAAAAGTTTTATACATGTTATATATTAACTAGTCTAAAGTTTTAGGCTAGTTCTTTATTATTATCTGCCGAGCCAATGTGCTAGCGACATTGAAGTAAGAGATGGCTATATGCTCATGTAACAGTGGGCTGATAGGGACAGCAGTGCTAGCGCTGTTGCTGGTGCCAGCGCGATATATAGGAAAAGAGCATACAGAGCCGTTGACCACGCTCGAGCCCTTGACCGTAACTGAAGGCTTGCTAGCACAGGTCCCACTATTCGATCTCATCCTTACCGCCTCGCTGATGCTAATCGTGGTGTTCATATTTCTCTGCGAATGGATTCAAAGGAAACTGATGGAAAAACGGATAGTCAAGGTGAATAAACCAATTATTGAATCTGTAAAACGTGTGATGAGTAAAAGCGTAGCACTTCCACGTCACAAAGTAACAGTGTAATCGTTGATTGAAAAGAACAAAAATAACTTTTAGCCATCCTTTTAGCGTAATGTGGGATGTGGGCCATAGCTTTTACATCAACTCATATGGCAGCCGTGCTTAGGCTCTGAGATTAAATTAATTTTTTTGGTACAATATTTTTAACCGCATTCGCGTCCCTTCGTTATTCAAACGGCAATATGAGCTGCATGACGCACCTAGAGGCGGTGTATAAGCAACTTGAAATCAAACCGCCAAGTTCGATGAAGTCGATTGCACCTGATTTCACCACAAATTCACACAGACACACTAACGCTAATGTGGTAAGATGTTAGAGAGGTTGCGATCACAGCACATCTCGAAATATTGCATTGCATCTGTGGGTATATAGTAACAGGGGTAGAATTGAAATTACCCTCATTTCGACTGCGGCGACACTATCACCTGTGCCCAGTGTCATTTGTCCTCTTCCTCTTCTCTGTTGGTGCATACTATACATAGAGATAGACAAGTCATGCTCCTCGAAACCAACATTATTTGTATGCTGCTGCGAGAGTTCTGCATTCTTCGTGCTAGTTGTTTGAGTACATATAATCCGGCCGAATAACTCTGTCCGGCGACCTTACCATGAATACCTATTCCGGCCGGTTTATGGTAGGCAGATAGGTTTATATACGTAAGTAGTAACTAGGTAGATACTTTTGGTTGTTTGATTTTGATTAGTTATTGTTTTATGATGACGTGGTCCACAGCTAAATAAGTTCCTGAGCTGTAGCATGGATCAGCTGCGTAGTTTGGACGCTCAACAAGAACAGCTAGACAACACGCTTCAGTTGGTCCAGAACGCAACCTCGGAGTACAACCTGCTTCTATACCTTCTCCTGCGTCAGCATAAGGGACTTGACGAAGCTCCCACATGATTTTCGACGCGTATTATTTTTTTGTATTAAAATGTCTGGTCCATTTCGACCTTGTTTGATATTAATCTTAAACGAATTGATGTAACATTTATGATTTATCGATCATTCGATCGACGAAACTCAACACGTAGTTTTTATAATCCGTCAAGCTGATAGATACTGCTACCGCACCGCACACCAAATTAGATTTGGTGGCATAGGCAAAGGCACCAACTACAAGCAATTTTTGGTAGCAATGCGTGAGTAATTGAATATAAACAAATGCGAATCAGACTCACACACGTAGGGTTCCGTACCACAATACAATAATTAATAAGATTGAATAAAATGTTATAAAACTCACGTTCATTTAAACTTATAGATTTAAACACGGGAATTTAACGTGACTTACACGATGTCGATATAGCGATCGACATATGTTTCGGTCTCATCTGGAGGCCTTCTTCACGATCTTGAATGCGGGAAATGCTTGAATCTTGATCTTATATCGACATCGTGTAAGTCACGTTAAATTCCCGTGTTTAAATCTATATGAATAAAATTTGCTGGAAAAGCACATTTCTAGTATCGAGAACTGCAATGGCAAAAAACGGAACCCTTATAGATTCGTCATGTCTGTCTGTCTGTTCGTCCGCATGTCACAGACACTTTATTCCGAAACTATTACTATACTACACAGTTGAAACTTGGTAGGTAGGTAGGTATAGTCTGTTAACCACTTGACGATTTTTATACAAAGATCAAATAAATAAAAGATTAAGAGGGGTTCCCCTTACATGAAACTGAAAAAAAAAATCATCAAACCTATTCGCGCGGGGTTGATAGATAGGTCTCTAAAAATGACATTGAGGTTTCTAATACATTTTTTTCTCAAAGTCAAATTATTTGAAATACAGACACTTCTAAAGTGGTAAAATGTGTCCCCCCCCCCCCCCACTTTTAAAGTAAGGGAGTGAAAAATCTAATGTCTAATATGTCTAATAAGTAATCTAAAATATAATGATGCAGATCTCAACAAACAGTTTCAACGAAAATTGGTTTGAACGAGAAATAGTCCGCAGTTTCTAAGATATATAACAACCGCAAATATAACTTTGTTTTGTATACAAACACTATGAAAAACAAAGTTAATTTCATGGTGGCCAAAAATTATAATTATAAAATAGGTACTCCTGTGTTACGGAACCCTACGAGTGCGAGTCCAACTTGCACTTGGCTAGTTTATTTGTATTTGCTGTTAGTTAGTCATAGCGGCCATAGTAATACATACTTTCTGAAAATATCAAGTACATACATCTACCTATTATGGTTTAGAAGATACAGACGTCTCCTCTGTCAGACAGACGGATGAACGGAAGGCGAAGTTTTAATAATGAAAGTGTCGTTGGTACCCTTTGGGTACCTCCGACTAAAAGATAACATTATAGCCGTGTGCAATCTCCTGACGATTCCTATGGAATGCTGTATTAATATATCATGCTATAATATACATGTATACATTAAAGCGCCGTATGAGGGCCTTTAGGTAAGAACAAAATAATAAAAATATACGGTCAATTTATTGTTTATTTCAGTGTATCTTTATTAAACATCCTATTAGGTAGATATAAATTCAATAACGAAAGATATGTACTTATTTACAACTTGTGGCAAAAAAAAAAAAACAAATTGCGTTCTAAATATGTATGTATTTCAATAATAATAAAAGCGGCATCGAAAACTTTATCATTTAAAAAGTATCAACTGTTTTTATCGAATACAGCAAAATAACTGGGAGTTTGAGACTTAGGACACTGAATAATCGAAGTATTGGATTGAACGGATTGGAAAGTAGGTGGAGCTGCTGTTGAGATCCTGTTGGTTTTTGAAGTGAAACTTCATTAGGCGCACTTGGGGAAAATTTAGCGGAAGTGACGTAGCATCACGGTCCGAAGGTAGCGGAAGTCACGTAAGCGTAATGTTATATTTTATAATTATTATCCGTCTCTATAGGGAATATGCATGTGGTATAAATTTACTTGAAATAATTTATTTTCGAATCATTATTGTTCTGGTGTTGTATGTTAAACATTTTTTTATAAATAAAATACTCTTACACGTGTTAAAATATTATATTAAAAATGCAAAAAAAGCGTGGGAAATTTAAATTTGCTAAACACATCACCACTTGTCAAGTAGAAAGTGACGTCACAGTGCACCACACGGTCTCCACAGATTAAATCTTTTTCGTAGAAATAGTATGAACTGTAGCACGAATACGTAGTATTTCTATTAAAAATATTTAATCTGTGGAGACCGTGACGTCACAAAGGCGCGCGAAAATTTGGCAGCGTTTTAGATACCTCATATTTTTTCAATGCTAAAACTATATTTTGTAGCTTAATTTGAACACTTTCAGTATTATTTAATTCTTTTTCGGTGTTAAATGGATGTATTCAGTGAAATAAACATATAAAAAAAGTCATGTATATTCCCTATTGCAGAACGGCATAAAGACCTCTTGGTATTCGCTAAAGTTCAACAGACGGAGTTGTACATAAAAATTAATTAGTGATGTTGAGAAATACTTGTTTTTTTATTGAATGAATGAAATGAAATTGAATGAACTTGGAAGTTTCACTTCTAACGCGTAGCTTTCGACGCACCTTCTTTTTTATTTTTATTTTTTTTACCATGTAGAACTTCCCAGCATCTTAATAATTATTGAGCGAGGTCTGCGAAAGCTGTCAAGAAACCTTTGTACCAGCTCCTCTTGTAAAATAAAACATTTTTGGTGCGTATCAATCAATAGAACTATGTAGAGAACATTTTACGATACCAATGTCAAATCCAAATAACTTCGCTCAAAATGTTTCTTTTTACAAACAAATTACATTTCTCAAACTTATAACCGTCTCGATTATGTTTGTCTAGTAATTTGATGTAGAATAAGGCCCATAGCGCACGGCGTATTTTAAGCGCGCAGACGACGCGCGTTTCAGGAACGCGCGTCTTCGGCGCCGTAGACGCTGATTGTTGCGTTTGCATTGATGATACAAGCGCGCGCATGAAGCGCGTATACGCGCGTTTGAAGCGATACAAACGCGCGTACAAAGAAGCGGAGTAGGGGCAGGGGGGGGGGAACTACAGGCAGGGGGGGGGGGGGGCGACTACAGCGCATCTGTATCGCTGTATCTGCACGTATACGCGCAGTAGAGGCGCGTTTCACGATCGCCCCGTGTGCTTAAGTTACAAGGTTGCGATCGAATCCCGTTTGAATCGCGTATACGCGCGTAATCTGCGCGTCGTCTGCGCGCTTAAAATACGCCGTGTGCTATGGGCCTTAAATGTTTGAGAATTTACACAAATAATAAAGTTTACGACACCAGCACTTTTTTGATTATGAACGGTTTCAGAATATCGTATTTCCTGCGCGTATTTACGCTAGTTTTGACATACGCACTTATATGCGAGCAGGCGCGCTACATTACGCGGTTTAGTAAACAGAACGTGACGAGAAATAATGATAACTGTTGGGGTAAACGTGTTTAGAGTGCAGACCACGGCTCGGTAATCGTAGTTATAGGGCGCTCTTCAGATAGATGGAGTGATGATAAACGCAAGCTGGCTGGCAACGGCTGTAAACAAAGAGCTGAAGATTGAGTTTAATGGCGTGCCATTGGTGAGGCCTATGACCAGCAGTGGACAAAGATAGGCTGATGATGATAAGTAAAAATCAACGGCAGTCGTCATTATTACCGATATGATTGTTCGATTAAGTAATACCGTAGGTATTTAAGTATGGAGCATAAGATACTTAGAAGTAGTACCAGATACGAGTATGACAAAAGGCGCGCGTATTACAAGCGTACAAAATGGAGCTAAAAAAACGCTAGTTTGAAACCGCTCATTATTAAAATCTCGTATATCAATGTTACGCGTAGTGTTTGATTCATACATATAAAGTATTATAATATAACACATTTGAATTATATATGCAGAGGTTACATATAAGCTTTGTGTTCCTTGATTTAAAATAAATTTTAAGAACTATATTATATAATTATTGTATATACACATGTCAACATAATATACACATTGCACACACAATATAAAGGTCTGGAATGGTGAACTACTCATTGGTAAAATGTATCTAATAATTGTTTAATTCTAACGCTAATATTAGACTAGTATAATTACAGTGTGCACACACAAATCCAGGGTGCGTTTATATAAATAGGTTTACTATTCAATTAGTATATACAATTGCTTGAATTGTTATTAGTAGAAATTAGTTAAACCCATTGTCAAGATTTTAAGCGTTTTTAGCGATAAAATTATTGCTGTATCGGATCAATCGGACCAATCAATCAACCAATCGGATCTTAGGCCTTGTGTATATGTTGCAGGCAGATACCTCAATAAGCCGATCAATCAACAGCCTAGCCTCTTTACTAAACAGCGCCGTTCAACTAGATTCCTGAATGATATCCAGCCGTAGCATTTGTTCCAACATTAAATAAACTAGCTGGCTGCTTGCTTGATGCTTAGGCCATTCATATAATGTCTTAGTCTGACACTAAAGGCAACACACTAGTAACAGTGACCACCGCGTTCACCAGAAATATATATCTATTTATATATATATATATATATATATGTATATTCATATATATATATATATATATATATATATATGCATATTCATTTATTTCTGGTGACGCGCGGCCGCTGCCGCGGCTCCCCTCCTCGCTGCGCTCGTCGGCGCACGTCACGCGGTGTTCAATGTTACTAGTGTGTTGCCTTAGTGTCAGACTAATGTCCAGGCCAGGCAAGTAATGAAACGACATCGAGCCAAATCATTTTCCTTGCTGTTTGATCAAATGGCTGGATATCATTCAGGAATCTAGTTGAACGGCGCTGTTTAGTAAAGAGGCTAGGCTGTTGATTGAATGGCTTATTAAGCTATCTATCATTTTATTTATTGTATTATATTTTTTCATGCTTTTTTATAAATTTAACTGATTCTAATTAGTCTGTAGAAACATCACAAAAGAGATATAAAAAACAAGGGAATTGAGATTTAATTTCAAATATATATGTAATCAAATATATCAGCTGCCCTATCATTAACCTAAGGATCGGTATTCACGAAAGCGAAGTGTGTAGACAACCAATAGGTTATGAAATCACGCATCGCGAAAATATAATTTGGGTATTTCTAGCGTCCTAGCGTCCTCCAAATTCCATTCCTTCCAAAGCGTAGACGCATTTGTGGAAACCGAGCCCTATCTTACTATCCCACTATCCTATTGATACAAATTATAAATACGAAAGTTTGTAAGGATGGAGGATGTTTGTTACTCCTTCACGCAAAAACTACGGAACAGATTATGATGAAAATCTACAATATTATAGCTTATAAATCAGAATAGCACATAGAAATAAAGATATTGTGTAATTTGGCCGAAATATAACTACATATATATAATAACAAATTTATCAAGTCAACAACAAACAACAAACAAAGTCGACAAAATCCTGGCTTCTGAGAGCTATTACGGCGTGTTCAGTGCTTCCTAACCTTTTCAACTCTGTTATCCCTGTGATCCGTAAATGAGACTGATTTATCCCCCACCCACCAACCCCGTCTTCAAACAATCAGAAATAAATACAGTAAGTACAAATAGGCTTTTTACTAATTAATTATCGGTCAATACTACCTAAACTTCAACATAAGTCATACGTCTTCTTTATTACACCCGCGGGGGTAATTACTCACAGGTTCAGAACCAATGCGTTAGAATTACACGAAAATAACGTATGGTCGATTTGTTTGTCTTCCAAAGGTCTAAAACAAGTCCACGATAGCATGTTATGATAGCATCTTTTATCTGGAAGCCAATATTATCGAAACTGTGGCATAGCAAAATATTTGAATTTATGACTGTATTTACCGTGCATATTTATGGTATAATAAATTAATCATTATGCAAGTACATAAATACTTCTATCGCTTTTGGTATGTAAAGATATATATATATATATATTATATTTGTTATAAAGATACACATTATGTATTTGCAATTTACCAAGTAATTTTAGTAAATAGTTGTATTACTAAGATAGTTTAAAACTAAAACAACCGACTTCCATGCCCCGCGAGTCAATTTCAGTAGTAATTTTGAGATGTTTATAGTCATATCTCTGGAGATACTTACGTCATAACATCATAGCCAGTACAGTAGAATAGGGCATGGCATACTTGTATACGCGGGCAAAGCCGCGGGACGCCTCTAGTTGAATATATTCTAAAGTCCTTTGACACATAAACTCAACTACTAAATAGTGCTATTCTGACACATAAATTATGAAGTTATTATAAAGCCGTATAACGTGGTGTGAACGTGTCCATTATGATAAGCTATATTGTTATGCTAATATTTTCTAAACTAAATCTGAATCGTACTTGATGGTCCGAGCTTGTAATTTCTTACCTTTATTGCACTTATCAATACTGATTTAATATAATTCAGTCAGTTAATTCCACTTAGGGCCAGTTTCATCGCTTCCTGACAATACGTTAGATAGTTATCTGACACATGACACTATATAAAAGCTTTTTCAGATTTCTTCATACTAGCGCTATCAGGAAACTGGCCCTTAGTAAATTAAAATTATCCTCTATAAAGGCGTTACATACACGCGTTAAAATTACTACGATTTTAAAACTTACATGCCTCATAAATATTATTGGGGAAAAGCATTATATGTAGTATCAACATTTAATGCAGTCTACAAAACTAAGCAGGGTATATACTCGTAGATGTCGCCGGCAGATAGCTTAATAAGCCATTCATTCCTACAACAGCCTACCCTCTTTACTCAACAGCGCCGTTTAACTAGATTCCTGAATGATTCGGCTATCTGACTGCGACATATACACCACTAAATTTAAACTACCACAACATTTTGAGGACAGTTACAGGAAGACTACTAATGATAAATGCGTTGTTAGGATTTTTTTCACTTATAATTCACAAAGATATTGAAGTTTTTTCCCAAATATCTGTATACATTTGTGAACACAGTACTAGAAATAGCCCTCCAGCTAGAGGGAGCGATGATATACGCAAGCTGGCTGGCAGCGGCTGGAAACTAAGAGCTGAGAATCGAGCTCAGTGGCGTGCCATAGGCAAGGCCTATGTCTAGCAGTGGTCAGAGATAAGCTGATGATGATGATGATGTACTAGAAATACTACAAAATGTCATTCTCGTACGCAGTCCATTCGTAGACCGTAAGCCCGTGCCCTAGGCACGATGCGCCTCATTTTGATAGTCGTTCTTTCTCGCTCACACACGCCAAAACTATCATTGACCGTCGGTCTCTGGCCAGCCGCCATGTAGGCTTATTCCTAACGTCCACCACTAAAACGTCCCCCAGGGGGACGTTAGGTCAAATTATTAATTTTTGTCCCAACGTCCCCCACTAACACGGGCACCAGTGGGGGAAGTTAGGACAAAGTATAAATTTTTGCGCCAAAAGCCGCCAGTGGTGGTCGTTGGGACATTAAAAATAATATGTATTTTATTTTCAGTGTTTTGTCATTATAATCTTACTATAGCAGATCAACATAAACTTATCGCAGTCGAATCCGGGTGTCAAGTTTTTGTTATTAATTTGAAATTTGTAAATGTGTGACCTAAAAAAGAAACTGATCTGGAATAGATAGTAGATAGACACTACCTACCTACCGATACCTACTACCCGTGTACTGGTGTCTGTGTTAGTGGGGGACGTCGGGACAAAAATTAATAATTAGTCGTAACGTCCCCCACTGGGGGACCTTTTAATGGTGGACGTTGGGAATATACCGCCATACGGGCGGCACATCATTGGCCAATGGGGTTAAAAACTGAAAGCTCTAAGTAGGTGGCGCTACTGTTGAGTGTTCCTAAAAACCGCCATATTGCAAATTTTGTATGGTTTTTTCACAAACTTATTTCCATAAAAAGATATAATCATGCATTCGACTTTGACTTTCAGCCTATTATAAGAAGAAATAAGACAAAGTGTAACATTTTTAATCAATTTTTGTAGATAAAAAAACTATTATAAAAAAATATGTTTTAATGTTATTTTCAATTTCATTCGGGAACACATTAATAACAGTGCGTGATTAATAGCTGGACATAGCGTTATAATAAGCAAATATTACAATGCGAATTTATTTGTTTACAAAATTACTATTGGAAATGACAGATAGCTGTCAGATTTAAGGAACACTCAACAGTAGCGCCACCTGCAGTGAGCAAAAGGCAGTTTTTAACCCCATTGTTATTATTTTGTAGGGATAATCAATTCGTGAGGTTTTCAGTGACTGATAATCCCATATATATTTTTTAGTCATTACAATTTAGTGGTGTATAACATATACATACTTATTGATGGATATTGTAAATGTGAAAGTGTTATTTAACACAGCAAAATGTTGCAACCGATTCTTATTTCATGTAGCGAGATAGATTCTCTATAAGATCGTTGCTAAATTTAGTTTGCATTGAAAGCCTAGGTAAAATAATAAAAACATTTTAGTAACTATACATTTGTCAAATTAAAACCTGTTAAATCAAATTGTATTTAACAATTTACAAAATATTAAGTGTGTGTGTGATTTGGTACTTCAAAGAAACATAATATTTGATTTAAGCAGTGCAACATCTCTCGTCGGATTTGAAAACTGTAATGATTTCTTCCGAATGATTAACTTACGTAATAAGTAGTCATAGATGGCGCCACCAATGCATAATTGGGTTAACAAATGCAATCCACTAATTTCGTCGTAACGATACTTCGCACCGTGGCTTAATTGGCAAAGCACCGGAACATGTTATTCCGGAGGTTGCGGGTTCAAGTCCCATTGGTACGATGAAATTTTGGATTGTGTTTAACAATTTACAAAATTAAAACCTGTTAATTAATTATTTGAAATCTCCAAGCAATTAGTTATAAGTTAAAATCTTATTACGTCATGATAATTAAATGCAATTATTCTGTACGTCCCTATATCGCTTTAGGGCCATTTTCACCGGTACCTGATAAACTTTTAAATAGTTATCTGACATATAACGATACATAAAAGTTGTACTTTATCTGGCAGATAAGTTTCTCAGCTATCAGGAACTCTGTTATCGGAAAACTGGTCCTTAAGGTAATAATAATAATGAACTAAAAACTTAATTTGTGAGTTATTGCTACGCTTCAATGTAGGCAAGTTTACATACATGTACATCATAGTATTATTATTATAACCGACTAAATGCAAAAGGATTCTATATCGATACTGTTTCAGCTTTGTTCCTTCAGACGCTGGGTTTAACTAATTCAAAGTAAACCTAGTTACAAAGGAGTAACGTTCACATTTAAATGTAAGACCCGGTGCTCAGACTTGTAGCGATATCTCAGAGGGTGTGCTCGGTGCTACGTCGGCTCGTCGGATGACATCAACGCTTCGCTTTGTTCGTCCAAATCTGGTAGGTTTCTTATTACCCTGTGGACATGTACAACATTAGAGTCTGTGCAATAGAGAACCGTCGTGGCGTTACGAGGAACTAACTCAAAGGTAAGGAAGGAAGGTACATACCTACCTAGTAGCACACGATAATGATAAGAGTAGGTAGTAATGAGTAACCTACCAAGTATCAAACATTTTTAGTCGTACTAGTAATGACAGCAGTGTTATCAACGCAATAAAACAGTAAATTAGAACGACCGACGACCGACACGACCTCAATTTCTACGACAGTTTTTTTTTGCACAGACTACCGAAAACTTTCCTTAAGAGCCAGTTCCCATTCTTGGCCTAGCATGCTACCATCCTAGACTACATCGTCACTTAACTAATATGTGAGGTAGTAGTTAAACGCTGGCCGATATTGTATTAAAAAAAACAAGCTTAAGTGGTAATGGAATATTAGTAAAAATAGCTTGGACGTGAAACTTGGTCATTCGAGCCGGACAGTATCACACAATTTAAGCAATAAAAAAAAAAAACGGTCGAATTGAGAAACCTCCTCCTTTTTTTGTAGTCGGTTAAAAATAATGGGAGCTTTTTAAGTCGCTTTTAAACTATACTTTTGGTCAGCAACAATTATGTATCAAACACAATCCTAGCACTAAAACAACATAAACTTACATAATTACTCAACTTATAAAAAATATAAATTTTGATGGCAGTCATAGTCAATATGCATGCAGCCGTAAAGAGGATTATAAGACAAAACAAGCGACTCACTACATAATATTTCTTTCAGAACGCAATACGTTTCAACCTGTGTTCCTAACTAATAGATATGTAATCATGCTTACGTGAAACCTTCCGCCGCTCGCATCTTGTTAGAGATGAAGTTGGACCAGTCCATGGGTAGATTTAACACGGCGGCCGCCCACCCAATACCGGCTAGGGCTGCCGCGGCGCCTCGCCACGCGCTCCCGCCGACTCTCCACGCGTCTACGCATGCTGCTAGAGGTGCTGCCAACCCTAGCATGCCAGTGGCCGTTTGTGACGATGTTAACGATCTGCCCCTGAAAGGACATAATTAAGATATAATATCGTAAAAACTATCGTATAAATATCGTAAGAACCGACTTTAATGCCGCGCTATTCATTTTCAGTACCAATTTTGAGATGTTTATCTCAATATCTCTGGAGATACTTATCAATCCTCGATAAAATTACCATGGTACCGCACTTGGGATATCTCCTTTCAAACAAAAAAGAATAATCAAAATCGGTTCATAAACGACGAAGATATCCGCGAACAAACATAAATATATATATATATATACGGTCGAATTGAGAAATATCCTCCTTTTTTTGAAGTCGGTTAAAAATATTTGAGAAGACATTAGTTTTTATAAATAACGCGAATGATTTGCTAAGCAAGGTGGTAGGGTCTCGTTATATACCCGCCTAGGTTCTTAGCTAAGTTACCTCTGTGTGATCTGGTACTTGTCCAAGTGATCTATTTTCCCCACCCAACAAGGCAGGCAACGCACCAGTATCCAGCCCCTGGTACTTCAGCTGTCAATAGGCGGCGGTAATCACTTACCATAGATGGCTGCTTGCTTGTTTTCTGCTCTTCAATCATTAAAAAAACCGCAAAATATGCATTTGGCCATTGCAGAGTTCTCTTTAAATTTGTCAAATATTATAGCGAGAGCGGGAGCTTAGTTTGTTCTACTGAACTAACTCACCAGAGCCACAGTGAATCTAACAGCAGAGGTCCGAGTGCCGCGTCTAGCAGAAGCCAGCTCCAGTGTTTGGGAGGCGGGAGCTCCGCTTGTTCTACTCCCACAGCACTCAATACGCCGCCGATGGCCCATGATACGCAACCGCAGGCGCACCCTACTAAACCTAAAAAATATTTATTATTAATGTGATGATGTTATGAATAAACTAAGCAGAATGAGAGCTCTTATGTATCCAAGAATCCAAGACAGAACCGTGCTTAACTGGAAGTTGATGACAGCAGTGAAACAAAGCAAAAGACAACAGACTAATTACTTACCAACGAGTAAAGGCGAGTTGATCCCATCCCCTTTCCTAAGTTCCTGTCTAAATAGCAGCAGATGTATGGAGTAACATAGCGCCGAGCCGAGCGCCGACAGCACCGCTACCCAGTCGCCTTGATGGCTCTCTGATATACCTAACACCACCTGCCGATGTATATAATATTGTATGAATCGTTGATCACAGAATTAACATTGTATGATCACATAAAACTTTTAGTTTGTATGTTTGTTCCAAAATTACGCGATAACGCCTGAAGAGATTTGGATGACTTTTGTCACACAGATAGTTCTAATGTAGATTAACAACTGTTTATTAATCTACTTTCGAAAATAATATCGTTTAAAAACTAAAAAAGAACCGACTTCAATGCCGCGCTATATTATTATTATTCATTTTCAGTACCAATTTTGAGATGTTTATCTCAATATCTCTGGAGATACTTATTAGACCTCGATAAAATTACCATGGTACCACACTGGGGATATCTCCTTTTGAACAAAAAAGAATAATCAAAATTGGTTCATAAACGACGAAGTTATCCGCGAACAAACATAAAAAAATATATATATATACGGTCGAATTGAGAAACCTCCTTTTTTTGAAGTCGGTTAATTAACTGCTTATCTATCTAAAAGGATGCTTTTTATGGCAAGCGAAGCCTTAAAATATCGACTATGTAGGAACACCAATATTTTTATGTTTCTTTGAAGTGTTATTCAGGAGGTTGCGGGTTCAAGTTCCGTCGGTACGATGAAATTTTGGATTGTGTTTAACATTTACCAATATTTTTTTTATACGTATAGAGAAGCAAACAAGCATGCGGCCCACTTGATGATAAGTAGTTACCGCCGGTTAGTCGTTGGCTCGGTGTGAAGTACAGCTTAGCTCTAGTAAGGACACTGAGCTTTTTAGCTGTGACTAGCTTTGCTAGCCAAATGACTCCCGAACTGGACCTCATTAGAGATGTCGACACATAATATGCTGATTGTCTTCGACAAGTTGAGGGGAATACTCTGGCACTTTGGAGCTACCATTGAATTGAATTGACTCTTTTTTGTGGTAAATGCGATAGCTTGCGTTTTTGTGGGATTACATTTCACAAGATTTTGTGATCCCCAGCTTGATGCTTTACTGTCTAGTAATAGATATGAACAATATATGGTGAAAAAATAACATTTCATTTGTATCTTCTGGTATGACAGATCACAACTGCTATTTGAGGCGAATGTGTTGACATTCGCCTCAAATAGCAGTTGTGAGCGGAAGTCAGTGAAGCGTGAAGATGGATTGTTGGCAAGTTTAGTAATAGACGGCGAAAGGAGTTCTGAATAATGAACGAGTCAGAGTTATTAATCATATATGTACATACATAAATGTTTCTTACCAGACCAGCTGCGGTGAATAATACGGCGATACTCTTCGCCACTGTGAATCGATCGTGCGGCACTTGAGCGAAAATAGCGCCGAGCGAAAGTGCAAACGCTCCTGACGTAGACGTGTATATTGTAGCCGAGCTCGTAGTCGAGTGAAGCAAACTGAGTCGGTACAGGTAGTTTGATATGAACCACTGTAATGAAAGAGCGATTTGAGCTAAATTCACTTGAGCAACAAAAGCGCCGAGCGAAAGCGCAAACGCTCCCGACGTCGACGTCTACATTGTAGCCGAGTTCGTAATGGTGTGATGCAAAATGAGCAGGTATTAGTAGTTTGACATAAATCACCAAAAAAAACAGTAATTATTTCGAGTAATTGATGTATTACGTTTGGGAGATATACTATTTTTAACCGACTTCATAAAAAGGAGGAGGTTTCTCAATTCGACTGTATAAATGGTTTTTTTTTATGTTTGTTCGCGGATAACTTCGTCGTTTATGGACCGATTTTGATTATTATTTTTTATTGGATTAATTTTTTTTGTTGGAAAGGAGATATCCCAAGTGTGGTACCATGGTAATTTTATCTAGGTCTGATAAGTATCTCCAGAGATATGGACATAAACACCCCAAAATTGGTACTGAAAATTAATAGCGCGGCATTGAAGTCGGTTCTTTTTAGTTTTTTAAACGATCTTAGATAGATAGATAGATAAACACTATTTGCACACCAATAATTACAGAAAAATACCAAAGGAAAATACTTATCTTGATCTATATACTCTATATACTTATCTTGATGATCTTATTGAATTTAAAATCAGAAAGAACTTTACAATTTGAGTATTGACAAAACATCCAACACGTAGCTTCCAATAAAAATAACCCCAATGCCGCAATCACAGTCCATAGTCATAGACGTTGTAATTTTGACCAAAATAAATGTTCTCCAGTTTTATATACTTAGAATATATTTCCTAAATAGGTAAAACCAGGTCGCTTCCGCTTGCCTATACGAATATGTAATTGTGTAAGTGTAACAAAAATAATTTCGATGGCGGCGCCTTTATTGTCTTGGCGCCTGTGTGCGCCGCACACTTCGCACACAGGGGCGGTGCGGCCCTGCCTTGTCAACAACCTGCTAGTGCTATATATGTTCTATAATATATGTATAGTATATAATATATACTATATATATGGACGACTTATATATTATATAAGTCGTCCATATAGTAGAAAGGGACAAACTCCGTTCTAGGGCGGTCTCATTAGGTCCGTTTTGCGCAGTCAATTTATATTACGTCTATGTCCATAGCATACAAGCATTAACTTACAGGTAAGAAGAACAAGACAGCAAGCCGTAGATGCCGCCTCGTGGCAGCCGCGGCGGCGCGACGTTGGGCATGCTCCGAAGCTCTCACCGACGCTGCCCATGACAGTCGAGCGAGTAACGCCTCTCCTGCCATCGCCGCTGACATTACTCGCACCTGATAACGAGTTGGATGGCCTTACGCCTGTGTAGGTACAGTTTTGGGATAGGATCAGAGGCAGGTACATCGTCCGATGTAGCTAGATTTAGAGTGAAATTTCCTAAAAGACTCATTATTTTGGCCCACATTTGAGCTGCTTTTAAGGGATTCGTAAAAAGGTACGCAGCAAAATCATTTACACAAAAGCTTTTTTTGATGCAAAACAATCCGGTTTTTTATCACCATCATCATAATCAGCAGGGATCCACTGTTGGAAATAAGCCTCTCCCAAGAAACTCCACTGAGCCCGATTTGATGGATGAAAAGTTTTTGCGATTTTGATTTTTCTAGCACTGAAACCTCAATTGGCCCAATGTTGTTATGATTTGTTAGAAACTAGATCGAACACTATAAAAAAAATGTATTGTGTAATTTGTCCATTTTCTTGCTGACCGTAATCTTATTTCTAATTCTATAAATGCAGCTCAAAGTTTGTTTAAAAAAAACACAAGATTAACCAGACTGCAAAAAACATTTTCAGCAGAAGAATTATTCTTAAACTTTATAATTAGCTTCTTGCTCCCTCAATAAAGATATACCAGTCATAGATTATTCGGTATGGTACATATATATTTGTACAGCAAATGCATTATTTACTTACTTAGAGATAAGACTAACTCAACTAATGGACAATTATATAAAGCTGCTTTGTGCCTACATAAATATATACACTGTTAACATTGTTTACTTGGTAAACAAATTATGTCTCCTCTGCATAATCTTTCGCATCTTTGTTGGAATTATTATAATCATCTCATTGCATATTCAACACGCTGTCCCCGTTAAGTTTATTATTACTGCGCCTAGACTTTATTACTTTTATCGACTCAGCCCCATAGCTTCACCTGTGTTAACATTCCGGTAGTATTCTTCGACCTTTACTAAAGGACTTTTCTTATTAATATTATTGAAGCCGTATGAACATGAAGGATATATGGAGCAATGATATATACGCTGGCTGGCAGCGGTTAGAAACAAATAGCTGAAGATCGAGCTCAGTGGAGTGCCATAGGAGAGGCCTATGTCCAGCAGTGGACGAATACTGGCTGTTAATGATGATGATTATGAACATGACGTGGTATTAGAACCAGAGGTATGGGGAGATTCTGAAATATTGAGTTCATAAAGAAGAATATTGGGAAGAAAAAAATTATATTAAGAAAAACCATAATCTTAATAATCAAGATGAAAATTTTGAGTTTTTCATGTTTAATATGATGAGGTAAGGTAACCGAGAAGGCCAGATACTCACCTGATGGTAGGTGATGATGACATTGCAAACATTGCATCACAAACTATATTGCGAGATAATTGAATTTTGTCACCAAAACTGGTCTTTGCTGAATGCATTAACTTACCTCAGCAACTTTGTTGAATCTTACAGCTCTGGGAGCTGCATCATCACTATCTGTTGTTTCTCCTGCTCTAACAGGCACAAACGTAGAATCACCCTGTCAAATAAGAATATTGAAATATCTAAAGTACAATAACTAATATTAATATACCTTACATAAGGTTTGTTTGTCAAGAACAAATTGTATTGACATGCATTCGATAAGGCTATGTAAATGGTTAATTTTCCAATGTTTTTATTTGTATAATATTTGATTAATTGGACTTTCTACAGTATCTACACCTGTCACAGATCAAGGAAATCGAATAAAGTTTGAATCGGAGTCGGAGTTTAAAGAAACAAGCCGAATTAAAAAACACATTTGAACTTTGATACTCATCTAGCAATATGGGTTGCACATTACTAGTATTCTTGTTGAACCTCCCAACTTAGCTAAATATGCTTGTGTCTGGAGTGGGTTCACGTCAATAGCACAATAGGTGGGAAGCAAATTCACAACCTCTCGATCGCCAGGCCGACTCCTTTGGGCTATTGCCGCTTTTATAATAACAATGATCAATGATAATGACCAGGGCCGTCTCTACCCGGGGGGCAAGGGGTGCGGTGCACCCGGGCGCAGAGCGCCCGGGGGCGCCTGCCGAGCGCTGAATATTTAGATATTTCATTGAACTTAACGGCATTACACAGTTTCATATGCAGGTTACGACAAATATTTATGCGCAAAATTAAATATAACAAAATTTGTTGACTAGGCCCCTTTCATACTGCAGTGTGTCGTCAGTCGCGTGCCACGCTGCACTCTAAAAGAAAACGAGGGCGCAGGCTGAGCCCCGCACCCCGGCGCCGAAAAGACTAAGACGGCACTGATAATGACAATAATCTGTGATGGATTTAGATTGCATAGAAAACCAATTCAAAACTTAAATAGTGATATTAGAGTAGAGTTTCGAGTATGCCCATAAATCGATAAAGGCACCCATATATATCAGGATTGTTTAAACCAATTTGATAGGGTTGGAAAACTGTCTTTAAAATTAAATTTATAAATTTTCTAGATGCAAATAGCTAAAATGCTAGTAGGCTACCTTAGTGCTGCTTTCGGAAGGGCCTTCGCAGCCACCCTGCATAGCAAAATATTACAATATATTATAATGATTTAGTCAGCTTCAAAAGTGACTGAAATGACCCTTTTGAAGGTTTACATTAATTATGAAAGCATATTTGTGACACAAACAACAGGACCAGGAATATTATTATGAGGAGATGATTATATTATATAGGTAGGATTGTATTTATCTAAACAACAAATAGCATAATTTGTTAAACTGCAATATATAATTTGAAAAAAATTGTATATTAACAACAATTAATAGAGTTAGAGTGCTACCACACCAATCTGTCAATTGCAGATGCCATCAATGAATGGTTAAATGAGATCAGTTGATATTGATCAACAGTTCCTAGTCCTACATACTAAACCAATCATTAGGGCATCAATAAATTGTAACACCCGTATCATAGAGCCAATATATATATATATATTTTTTTTTCATATCGAATAGGCTAGCGTTTGACCACTATCTCACCTGTTGGTAAGTGATGATGCGGTCGAAGATGGTAAGCACGCTAGGCCTGGAATGGGAACTGGCTTGCAAGGATAGCTGCCGAAACACATTAGATGTTTGGCGACAGATTTTTCTAACTTGAGGGTGGTAGTTGGCCAGGTGGACACTATATAGTGTCCTACCACCATGCGGGGGTTGTTGGTTTCTTAATGATGTTTTTCCTTCACCGGAGGGCCACTGAAATAAGCGCACATACATTTTTCGATAGAAAAATCCTTTGGTGCACGGCAGTTTGAACTCGGTACCTCTGGCATCAAAGCTAACCGTTCTCCCAATTACGCCACCGGGCCCTCAATATTAACTTAGACTGTGACAATAGTATGATAGAACCAAAGTTAACTCAGTGTCAATATGAGTCCTTGAACATAATTCAAGAAATTTTACCTAAAATTAACAGTTATATGTCATCAATATTCACACATTTAACACTTATCACATCTGGCTTACTTGAAATCAAAGGTATTTAGGGTAAATTTGAGTATGATGCTTATTAAATGATGAGTTTATAAAATAATTAACTACAACATACCAGGCTGTTTGTAGATTCATTGAAATAGTTTTCATCGTCTGTTTCTGCCGTTGGTTCTAATAATTGCTAGAAAAATAAAACAAATGCAATTTTTTTAAAAACTATCTGGCCTTTTGGTACAGGTACCTATACAACACTTTACTGCCATGGTGTGCCTACATAGAATCCCTATTCTACATTATATATTTTATAACTTTGGATTACTAAATTAGCTTCATTATCCAATTTTAAATTCATGTTTATGTTTCTGTATGTGTAATGTGCGCTTTATTAATTTACAGTAGAATCCGTTTATTATGACTTCGCTTATATTGACCAACCACTTATTATGACGTAATTACACTATGAAGTTTGGTTTTTATATAAAATTCATTAAAAAAAGCAAAAAAGCCAGCAAAGTGACATGTCGCTTATTATGACCCATTTTTAATAAATTATGTCCAGTTATAATGACCGACAAGATTCTTTACACCTTCGGTAATGTTTGTTGATTCCCGACGATGTTCGGCACGTGGCTCGTTTTTGTTTTGAATCTCAGTGAGTAATTGACACTTGAGGGTCACACGTTGTTTTTCATTTGTCGTTTGTGTTTGAGAGGAAGTCGAGGAAGAACCATTACCTACCGCAAAAAATTTTTTTTTTTAAATTTAATAAAAAAAGCACTATGTGTGTTTTCAGCAGCAAACGAGTTAAATAAAAAAGGTTTTTTTTCTTCACAAAACGCTTTGTATGATGTCCACTTATAATGATGTGTTTGTCAATTCCTTTCGATATCATAATAAACGGATTCTACTGTATATATAAGTAATACTATGTTCAATAAATAGGATCGTTGTTCATATGAGCAAGACCAATTAGAATGATACCATATAGAGCACAACATTATTGACTAAAACTTACAGTGTAGTCTGCAGGTCGACAAGGATCCTTACTAGGCGGTGTGAAGCACAACACTAGCAAATAGATGAACAGTAGCGAGCTCCTCACATACGTCACTAGGAATGGTCTCTCCAAGTTTTTATCTACATATAACATCTGAAAACAAATATCACTATTGATAAGTACTTAACATTTTTATCTAAGTTCTATGTCTAGCAGTGGACGGATACCGGCTGATAATGATGATGATGACGAAAGTTTTAACTAGTCAGTAAAATTATATTTTTTTATTTTTTCTTTATCAAACATTTTTTGGTGTTTATGGTTTATACTTCTAATTCTTGATTTCATATTGCTATAATTTTCTGGGTAAGCACGCTACATCATCGGCCGCATCATCACTTAACTTTAAAGTTTACTTTACTTAACTTTAACTTAAGCCGGCTTTGATTTTTATGAATTACTTACTTTAGTCACCTCTGAGGATAAAACCCACAGTATAACAACCAGTGTAAGGAGGAATACCCCAAAGGCATATTTCCTCTTATTAAACGGCAATGACCCATCTTTGTTAGTCTTGTTGCCGGGCGAAACTCGAAAGTAGTTATGGCACAAAGGCAACATCAAGCCGAATTTATATCAATAGCACAAAACTTAGTTTGAATGGCTATCGCAGTTTCATAGTTTTGACTGCGTATATCAAAGTACAGCAATCCACGAGCACGGCTACTATAGCAAACACTTCCGTATCGTAAGTTCTTTTGAACAACTATTTAATTTGTGTTTATATTAATGAAAACATTGAAATGTTCAATAAAATCGACAATCAATTGGAAAACCAACCACAAAACCAACTTTTTTACTTTTTGATCACAGATCACTACTCTGCTCTGATTTTGACATGCATTACCTGCATTTGATATTGACATTGACATTGACATTGAGATTACTGGTTACTGTTAATCAAGTATGTGATATGGCCGTGATGGCGTCCATTACACGATAGGTATTGCTGTCAGTTTGCGGGCAGTTACGGCTGTGACTGATGGATAACTGATCGTGTAATGGGGTGACTAGCGGTGACTGACCGATATTAACATACTTTGATTTGCTGCATGAGCAACCATCAGTCATGACTTTTGGTTTTGAACATAGAGAAAGTATATATATAGAGAGAACATTAGCGTATGTGAATGAAATAGCAATAGAGATATAACCCGACTAAGATGATGAATACGTGATACATATGCCAGGTATAAGATAAAATGAATAACGTAATTGGCTCGGATCATACATGACAGCGGGTGAGAGCCTAGTGATTGTATAGTTTTATCCTTCTAATATTATTATTATTTTAAGGACAAGTCTATTTTAATATACCTAGTCAATGGTTTTGATTTGAATGACGAATAACCTACCGTGTAATGGATACCCTTTTAGGGTTCCGTTGCCGAATGGGAAAAAACGGAAACCTTATAGATTCGTCATGTCTGTCTGCTTGGCTGTTTGTCTGACCGTCCGTATGTCAACGCCATTTTATTCCGAAACTGTTAGGACCACAGAATTAAAACTTGGTAGATAGATGTATTCTGTGAACCGCTTTCCGATTTTTATACAAAAATAAAAAATATAAAAGTTTAAGGGGGGGCATCCCATACATGGAACTGAAACAAAAAAAATGTTTTGTTCAAACCTATATGTTTGGGATGTCTATGGATGTTTTTAAAATGACATTGAGGTTCCTGATATCATTTTTTCTCAATGTCAATCATTTAAAAGATAGGCGCGTCTAAAGGGGTAAAATGTGTGCCCCCCCTCCTCTAACTTTTTAAGTATGAGAGTGAAAAATCTAAAAAATATATATGCTGTAGATCTCAATAAAAACTAACAACGAAAGTTGGTTTGAACGAGATACAGTCAGTAGTTTTTGAGATGTAGCGACCGCAAAGATAACTTTGTTTTTGTTTTCATACAAACACTATGAAAAACAAAATTATTGTTTTAGTTGAGAAAAATCACAGTTACAGAATACATTACTGTGTTACGGAACCCTACGAGTGCGAGTGAGAGAGACTTGCACTTGGCCAGTTTATTTATGAAACCATTTTATTGCAAATTTGGTAAAGCGAGAGAGAAACGCAGCTATTATCATTTCATTCTGGTACTATCAATCATACATATTTAATCAAAATTTACCTTCAACCTTCAAAATTATGGCCGCCGGTGGGCCACCCCTCCAAATTGACGTGTCCTTCCATTCTATCGTTATATCGCGTGGTTTTATCATTATCGTATCTGCCAATGTCAAAGTCAAATTTAAAAGTTAGGTTATTAATGTTTGCCCAGCTGGACCTACCGAAAATTCCAAAATTTCCTATTCTTTAGTGTTATAAATTTAGTTTTGTTGAATTAAATTTCACTAATAATTTATATAGTTCGCTTAAGAAATGACTGCTTGTAACGTAGATGCGATAAAAATGGTTGGAAAATATTATAATGTGCCTGTAGGTACAGTTTGTTACAATACCGACAAGGTAAGAAACATAGAGTAACTCATAGAGTACTAATATATACTGGGAGTAACTTATTATACTGGTAAGAAACGTATGTTTATTGATCTTACCGTACATAATCCAAATTTAATCGTATTTTTAACTGACTTCACAAAAATGGAGGTTCACAAATTTGCCCTTATTTTGTTTCCTGAATACTGTCGTGTTGTTAGGTACCAATAAATATTTTTTTTTAATTAATTTTTAATTTTTTTTTCTTCCCGTTTGGTCCAATTGTAATTTTATCGGGATCTGATATGTATCTCCAGAGATATGGAATATGGAGATGACTTGAATAGCCCATTTGAAGTTTCCGTTCGTTTGTAAACAATCATACATGATTTTAAAAGCTACAGAAGCCATAAATTAAGATATTAACTATTATTTTATATAAACGGAGCTTATTGCCATAGATATTTAGAGAATTAATTGATTAGGCTTATTGTTCCAGGTTTTAACAACAGTTCTGGACAAGCAAAATGTGGAAGGATTTGCTACTATAATTCTTAGATTAGTATCCAAAATTGAGCCTAAATTGAGCCAAGAACAGGTTTTGCTAAGCTATCAGTGGCTGGAACACATAGCTATGTATGCCAATCAAGCCACTGGGAATCCATTATTTGCCAAAGATTTTTTAAAGGTATAGATAACATAGAACTTTTGCTTTGGTGATTGTTACCTCAAGAGGTTTCTTAAGTTAATGCCGGGATGGGGAATTCTTTGCTGTCTAATGTATTCTTTTGAGAAATTTCATTAAAATTACAATAGGGTGTTTACTTCTCTACTGTGAAAATGTCTTTTATCCTGTGAAAATGATAACTATAAAATTGTCGAGGATTCCATGATTTTTGTTGAATGCTAAAATGTTGACATACTTGTTTGTACCTACTCATCAAAAATTTATTCTACTGTACAGGATATCAACAAGGCTCTGGAAAAGAATTCATACTTAACTGGACAGAGGTTAACAGTTGCTGATATTGCTGCATATTACGTGCTATATCCTTTACTGGTAAGTTGGTATCACCTATAGCAGGGGTGGCCCACTTGTTAGACCTAAGATCTACTGTTTACTGACGAAACCCTGTGCGATAAAATATACCACTTAAATACTTCTTAAAATTGTAAATGAAACAGTATAGTTCAGTATACAATTACGTTGTACTTTCAACCGACTTCTCAAAAAGGAGGTTCTCTATTTAACGTTTTTCTTTCTTTTGTTTGATTCCTCAGAGCACTGTCAAATCTTAACCGATTTGAAAAAATCTTTTTTTGTTGAAAGATTATATTTAAATTTGAGAGATATATTCATCAGACATGATACTGGCTACTAGCTACTTTGACTATTGCAGCTTGTGAAGTCTGTTTTTTCGTTTTGTACGATCATAAATTATTAATGTATGATGAGGGAAGAAAAAGAAAACTTAATTACTTATATGTTTTTTGCCATGATCAACTGGACTGATAGCCGGATATGGACCGGTTGGCCATACCCTGACCTATAGTATTAGTCTATTGTTTATTGAGAGCCCATTGGCAATGTTCGCGTAAACAATAGATGGCTTGACTTCTAAGCGAGAGGTTGCCGGTTCAAATTCTAGCATGGGTGTTCGTCCACAGGTGCTAGGTCTATTTTATATAGATTTTCTGCCTGACTTGCTACCAAAAAGTTATAGTTTACCACCTTCAAGGAGAAAATCTGCCCCTATAACCTCACGGCTTATTACAATTACTAGCTGTGCCCGCGACTTTGTCCGTGTGGAATAGTGTCTTTGGGTAGCATTTTTAATTATTTAGACTAATTATTTTACAAATAAGACACATGCGTATCCCACCTACACCGCACCGTACCACGCCGTGCTAATCCCCCCTCCCCACTCTCCCTTCCCCTCACCCCTCCCCTCCACTACCCCTCTCTCTTCCCCCCAATTTTACACCCTTGAGGGTAAAACTTTAACAAACTTTTCAGCCTAAAAATAAGTTTCAAGCTTCTAGCTCTAAAAATGACGATACTTCCATACAACATTCATCCCCCCTTTCAACCCCTTACAACCTTTTATTCGCATTAAAGAGTAGCCTATGTCCTTTTTCAGGCTCTAGACTATCTGTGTACCATATTCCAATTTAAACCGGTTCAGTAGAACATTCACATAAACCTTACAAATTTCCATACAAACTTTCATCCCCTATTGTTATTTTACACCCTTGAGGGTAAAAATTTTACAAACTTTGAATGACATATTTATTTATATCGAATCAATAGCCTAAAAAATAAGTTTCAAGCTTCTAGCTCCTAAAACGACGACACTTCCATACAACTTTTCATCCCCCCATTCAACCCCTTACAACCCTTTTTTCACATTAAAAAGTAGCCTATGTCCTTTCTCAGGCTCTAGACGATCTGTGTACCAAATTTCATTTAAATCGGTTCAGTGGTTTTTGTGTGAAGTGAGACAGACAGATAGACAGAGTTACTTTCGCATTTATAATATTAGTTAGGAAGTTAGGATTAGTTAGGATTATAAAAGGTATCCTATATTGATATCCTTACTGTTGTGAACTCTTGGCGATCCATGTGCGAAATTTTTCCCAAATTGTTCGAGCTACATTACCAAAAAGATATCAAAAATAAACAAATTGACTTTAGCATTACAAGATTGGTAATGATTAGGTAGTGTAAACTAGGCTATCCCATACTTATTATTATTTTTTTATTATTATAATATTATTAATACCTATAGTATTAAAACATAATTAAAGCTTTTCTCTTTGTGTTTCAGGAAAAACTCTCAGTCTTAGAAAAGGAAGCTCTGCTTCACGTCTGTCGATGGTCCAAACACATCCAAGCCCAGCCCAAAGTGTGTTCTAATAAACCTCCACTATCATTACACACACTAACACTAAAGACTCTGGCACCAGCTACTCATTAAGTAATATACTTTATGCTTATTTTTTACCATTACAGTGTTCATATTTATCTTTGTTCTCATTTACAATTAGCAAAAAGAAAGTATTATCACTGACAATAATGAAAATGTTTTTTTCTAAATTTGTTATAAATGTATTAATAACAGCTGTCCTTGAGCGCCAGTTCCCATTGTAGGCCTAGCATGCTACCAGAATAAATATATCAGTATCGATTCTTGACTACATTGTCATTTATCAATGGTCGAGAGATAGTGTCAATCACTAGCCTGTATATTAAAAAACAAAGGATCCGTCCAAGGCCATCATCATCATCATCAGCTGATGTCAGTCCACTGGGCCCGATATTCGGCTCTTTTCCAGTCACCACTCTAGTTACGTTTGTCGATTGGTGGTCTCCACTCTAGAACCATTCTTCCGCAACGGTTATCGGTCCTGCGGCAGATATTACCTGCCCACAGCCACTTCTATTCAGTGTGCTAATCGTTGAGCAGCTAAGTCGATTACTTTAGTTCTACGGCGAATTACTTCGTTCCGGATTCGATATGTTCTGACATCGTCATCGTCATCATCAAACGTCGAGACCATAACTCACTCCATAGCTCGTTGAGCGGTTTTAAATTAGTTATGGATAGGACTAGTTAAACTGTTAGTCGAACATCTCGGCACCGTACTTATATCATGTTAATGACAAGATACAGTGCTCTCCGTCCTAGTAAAGGACATTACAATTAATCACCTGGAGGCCTACCACAAGGTGTAGAATATAATGTTATTCTTTTATGTTGGATGCCTATCCAACCTAAAAAGAAAGCGTTTGACCACAATCTTAATTATTTTTAAAAGATTATAAATTATTCCCTGCTCTGGTGATTCACTTAAAATTTACATTTTAAATAATATTATTAAAGCTATGACCATATACTTGTACTATTCATTATTCTGTGCTATGACTTAATCTGTGAGGGCAGTGTGAGATTGCCTTAATGAATTCTTAATATGCGTTATTTAAGTAATTATTTCCTTTATGTTTGCTATAAAAATGTCATAAATTACCTTGCAATAAATTACCACAACGAATAAAACCGATAATGTGATCGTAAAAACATTGCACAGCTATGGTTATCCCAAGAAACGCAAGTGTATTTTTCGTTTTATGTATATTTTTGCTGTTGCTTAAAACTCGTGTAAGTAAATCAAGAAAAATGGCTCTCATACTGTTTCATTTCATACCTCTGTAAAGAGGCGTGTCTCGTTGTCTATGTATACCCACTTATCTATTTGAAGTCGGTGCCAGCCAAGTCTATAGCATAGTAGATAGATACTATGTAGTAGTAGTAAGTAGATACATGTAGGTTAGTTATTAAGTAGATACATGTAGGTAGTATCTATCTACTACCTATTAGATTTGGCTGGCACCGACTTCAAATAGATAAGTGGGTAGCGCTTAGTGGGTAGTGGGTAGTGGTTATGAAGTCGGTTTTTTTTAAATAGCTTATTTTACCCTTTTTTGTGCAAAACAAGTTTTAATTAAATTACCTATATGCATCTATAAAATTTCGTGTCTGGGCCGTTATACACTGACGGATATATACTTTGTGAAAATTTCAAGTAAGTACCTATTACGGTTAAGAAGATACAGGGCTGCGTTCACGTCTTCCGGAGAAGGATTTTTGGTTGTTTTGCAACTCGCTCGAAGGTCCGGAACGACCACGGGTGTTTTTCACTCAAATTGTGACTTTGAAATTTTGCGCAGACACGAATTTCGACGTTCATTTTTTTTGTTCTGTATATTTTCCGTTTCTTTTTACGATTAATGTCTCGTCATGTCACGTATTGGTCTCGAGAATGCGAATTTCTTCCGATCCCCTTAATCTGTAAAAAGTGTCCGTGTGTCTATATGATCGCACTTTACAGATCTGGGCCCCTAGACAAAATCCAATTTCCTGTTTGCCTTCACGCTAACGCAAATTCAAAATGTATGGGAATGACATTTTTGTTACGGAAACATAAATGTCATTCCCATACATTTTGATCTGTAAAGTGCGATCATATAGACACACGGACGGACGGACGGACGGACGGACGAACGGACAACAAAGTCTCAGAAAGTGTTCATTTGGTACCCCTTGGGTTCGGAACCCTAAAAAATTTACTTTATATGCCGCGCTAGTGAAAATATTCACTAGTCATAATGATGTCATCAAGGTATCAAAGGACAATGTCCAAAATGGCCCTGTGCAATAAAAGCATCTGACATTACAATAATTCCAAATACTTTTATAAAACGGACTAGTTGTATTCCAAAATGAATATTAAAAAGTATTATTTGCGATTATTAACATTAATGGCCGCCATATGGCCCAGTACTGAATCACTCTACTACGCACGTTATAAAAGTTGGCACTTCCCTACATTGTTGATATCCGAATTATGAAAGCACTGTGTAGCCAACCTAACAACGGAAAGTATTATAGTTCTATATAAGTTCATAATTCTGAGTTTAATTATGTATGCAGCGGGGCTGATATATGGCCGCCATCTTCGCCAAACGTTATGTCATGTCAAACAATATTAACTAACTTTGCACCCTAACAAGACTTTGCCCGGTAGAACATTCCTGTGAAGACAAATTAATTCTCGCCACCTTTGTTTCTATCTCGCTCACAGTTACCGTAAGAATCAAAAACCTAAATCAACGTGAAGAAAGATGTAAAAACATTATTTAAGGTCATATTTTTTAGTCTTTAAAAGTATATGCAATCTCAACCTCCTTTGTGTATAATCTTCTTGGGGACTCTTCTTCTAAAACCAGTACATTCTCCTATGTTTGAAGTATTTATCTCCATATCTCTGGTGATACTAATCAGATCTCGATAAAATTAAAATGGGACCACCTTGGAAACGTACCCTACTCGTACCTATTAAAAAAAAAAATCATTTGAATCCGTTCATAATTGACGGAGTAATCGCGTAACATACACAAAAAAAAATTGCGATGTTTATGGACCTAGTGCAGTGTCTGTGAGAGTAGCACAAATTTAGTTTAAGCGTTTTCAATCCGGTAATTTTGATGTCAAAGATGCACCTCGCTCTGGTCGCACTATTACGGATAAAATTGATGCCATTTTTGAAAAAGTGGAGCAAGATCGGCATACCAGTAGTTACGACGTAGCTGAAGAACTGGGAATTGACCACAAAACAGTTTTGGCGCATTTGAAAAAAACTGGGTACACAAAAAAGCTCGATATTTGGGTACCTCACAGACTGTGGCGAAACCCGGGTTAACTCGCAACAAGGTGATGCTGTGTGTGTGGTGGGATTGGAAGGGCATTATTCATTATGAGCTGTTTACACCAGGCAGGACCATCGATTCTGAACTCTACTGTGAACAACTGATGAGATTAAAGTAAGAAGTTGTAGTCCAGTCAAAATAGACATTACATTTTGCATTAATTCCCAACAAGCTGGATTTTTGTGCAGGCCTTGAATACGTCATTACAAATGATATGTCAAAAGTCCCCATCGATCCCGCTTGTGCGTTGTTTTTTATTCGAGGTCAACGGTCACAAATTTGCATTTTTTGCGATTTTTAGAAAAACGGTAAGTTTTATCATAAAACTACTTTGATAAAATTGTAGATCATAAAATTATGTATAAAAAATTAATCAATACTTTTTTTTTACGAGCCACCGTTTCTGAGATATAACGATTCAAAAAGTTATAAAAGTTATTATCGTCATAATATGCATGAGTACGCCACGTATATGTGATGTATGATATATGATGTATGATTTTCGCAACTACAAAAATAACTTTGTTTTTCATAGTGTTTGTATGAAAAACCAAGTTATATTTGCGGTCGCTATATCTCAAAAACTGCTGACTGTATCTTGTTCAAACCAATTATCGTTGAAAGTTTTTATTGAGATCTACAGAATATATTATTTCTAGATTTTTCATTCCCTTACTTTAAAAGTTAAAGGGCGGAGGGGGACACACATTATACCACTTTAGACGCGCCTATCTTTTAAATGATTGAATTTGAGAAAAAATAATTATAGGAACCTCAATGTCATTTTTAAAGACCTATCCATAGACACCCCGTATAGGTTTGAACATTTTTTTTGTTTCAGTTCCATGTATGGGATGCCCTTATAAGAGGGAACATCCCATACATGGAACTGAGATATATCTCAGAAACGGTGGCTCGTAGGAAAAAAAGTATTGATACAATTTTTATAGATAATTTTATGGTCTACAATTTTGTCTATGGTACTTTTATGATAAAACTTACCGTTTTTCTGAAAATCGCGAAAAACGCAAATTTGTGACCTTTGACCTCGAATAAAAAACAACGCACAAGCCGGATCGATGGGGACTTTTGACATGTCATTTGTAATGTCGCATCCAAGGCCTGCACAAAAATCCAGCTTGTTGGGAATTAATGCAAACTGGAATCATAATTTAGTATGTTTTGACTGGATTATTGAGAGAAAGCGGCCGTAATTAATCAACAGAAGGGGTGTGGTTTTTCATCATGATTACGCTAGACCTTACACATCTTTAGCCACTCAGCAAAAATTGAGAGAGTTTGGCTGGGAGGTGATAATGCATCCGCCGTCTAGTCCTGGAGGCCTACACCGAAGTGGTAATCCGAAGTATCGGCCGAAATTTTCGTCCGTTTCCTACTACAAATCACATTCGGTTCAGCTTATCATTCAATCTGACCGAAATTCATTTGAAATTTTGTTGCACCGTAAACCCTACTAAATTAAAAAATCCCGACCGATACTATGACAAGAGTTTTTGCGTCATTTTATGTCAAAAATAGGCGAACTTTTTCTAAGTAGGTCATCGGCAAGTTCGGTCGTGTTTCGGTCGGGCCCGAACTTTCGGATATGGCATTTCGGAGTTGGCCTCCTGACATTGCACCTTCAGATTTCCACCTGTTTCGGTCTCTTCAGAATTATTTAGGCAGTGTCAGGTTAACATCACGAGAGGACTGCCAAAACTACTTGTCGCGGTTTTTTGATCAGAAGTCCCAAAATTTCTATAGCAATGGGATCATGTCCCTACCTACAAGATGGCAAAAAGTTATCGAACAAAATGGTACCTACATACTTTAGTTAAATGTAAATAAACTGTATTAAAAAATGTTTTGAATTTTCTTAAAAAATGCGAAGAAACTTTTTCCCCAACCTATTATTATAGGTTCAATATTAGAGTTTTCAATTAAAGTTTCAAATTTCATGTTTCGAGGTCAACGGGAAGTATAATATAGGTTTTGACTCCCTTGTGAAATCGCAAATTATGCGAAAATGTGCGTCATAAACGGTCATATGTTTTCATTGCATTGACCTACAATAGGGAATATGCATGTGTATACATTTACTTGAAATCATTTATTTTGGAATCATTATTGTTCTGGTGTTGTTTGTTAAACATTTTTTTATAGATAAAATACTCTTAAATGTGTTAAAATAGTATATGAAAAATGCAAAAAAAGTGCGAAATTTTAATTTGCAAAACACAGCACCACTTGTCAATTAGAAAGTGACGCCACAGGGCACCACACGGTCTCCACAGATTAAATCTTTTTCATAGAAATACTATGCACTGTTGTACGAATACATACTATTTCTAATAAAAATATTTAATCTGTGGAGACCGTGTCGTGCACTGTGACGTCACAAAGGCGCGCGTAAATTTGGCAGCGTTTTAGATACCTCATATTTTTTCAATGCTAAAACTATTTTTTTTAGCTTAATTTGAACACTTTTAGTATTATTTCATTTTTTTTACTGAGTTAAATGGATGTAATTAATGAATTAAATTTTTTTTTGAAAATCATGCATATTCCCTATTGTACTATTCATTATTCTGTGCTACAAGTTTGATTTTTTCGCAGCTGAAAGATACCGTAGACTCGAGTATTTGATATAAGTTTCAACTTGATATCTCTACGCCTTCTTGAGAGAAGGAAGAAAAGAGAGGGTCTTGATAGACCGACAGACGTGTCCGTCTATCAAGACAAGTCTGTCCGACAGACAGACAGACGGACAACAAAGCGTTCTGATTTTTGTAGTGGTAGGACTTCTGCTAGTCTGCCTGGGGCGGTACCACCACTTATCCAATTAATTTTCGGCCGTGAAATAGGAATGTTTTTCGGCTGAAATGGCAAGGTGTCCAGTGATATTACAGGGCATGTGAGACTCAATATCTTTATGTCTCAAGGTAACAGGCGCAGTGCGGTGACATGCAAAATTCTGGCAGTCCAGAATTTTGTATGCAGCTGTATTTGTAATAGGTAGACGTCATCGCTTACCATCAGGCGAGCGTCGTGCTTGTCCTGTTACCTAATGGGTAAAGCCAAAATTTTATCACTAGTAACAGAATAGTAACGTTAATACTTTTACGTTACTGTAACGTAAAAGTAACGTAAAAGTGTTATAAGACCATACACAATTAATGAGATTACGCAAATGGCAGGCTATTGTTATAAGTTAAAATAAAACTAAGTAGAATGTATCATTCAGAAGTTTAATGAAATTAACTTTTACTATCCCAAATAAACTGGATGTTAAATAAACTGAAGGAAATTAGTTAATTTCTTTAACATTCACCTCATTTGGGAAAGTAACATACCCATTACAATCTGCATCTGCGTAAGGTAAGAACATCACAATATCTTCTTTAGAAATAATGGATATATCGTTTTCTACCAATTTAAACTTTTTTGTCTCCTTTCAATGATTTAAAACCTTCACCACCTAGGAATTCATATGAATATAATATATAATGAATATAATAGGAATTCATCACCTAGGAATCAATGCCGCTGGATACTAAAGCCAACCCATTCACCCTTCACCACCGGTATACACCTACCTTTATAATGCTTTTACGTAACATAAACTTGTAAAAGGGGTAACTTAAGAGTAACAGAAAAGTAACGGAAAAGTAACAGAAAAAGCTTCTGCCTACAGCTTTACCATAATTTATAAGAAAATGGAAAGGAATTGTTAGCTGCGGCTATGTTCGCAATAATCTTACATTCTCAAACGTTAATCTTACATAAACAAGTAGAAAAATAACTTGAACATACCTTGTAAATCACAGACTTACAAGTTCAATAGTTTTTTATCTTACGTAGTATTTATATTCTCTTTGGTTTTTTATCACAAAAACACGCGGCCGATTCACTTGTTCAAAGACAAACAAAACAAAATGGTTGACAGCTAGAATTCTGACAGCGACAGATGCTATAAGTGTTGCTAGTGTAAAAAAATGAATAACTACTACGATTCGTTCAGAAATTTTATAGAAATGTAGTAACGTAAATAGGGTAACGTAAAAGCGCGAGAATCAAAGACAACCGAATAAAACCTTAAAAAATGCTAATTTACTTTGAATCTTATAGTTTATGTAACAAAATCGACATTCCAGTAACCCTACACTAAATTATAAATCAGAAAGTTAAGTATAAATGCTATAGAAATTTTACTAGGGTACTCGACATATTTGGGTAGCAAAAAGGACATTTCTTTTTGTATGAAATTTTTTGTTGTTGTTAATTTGTCTTTAAATTTTTATCAACAAAATAAACGAATACGTTTGAAATTGATACATAACTAGTAAATACATCAATGTAACAATAGGAAACAAAAACTCGTCATATTACTCAATAAGTTTCTTTATTTATTAGTAGACGCAAATAAAAATCTAAAAGTGTAATAAAATTTTGGCTTTACCCTTACATAAAAAAATAAACTTATAAGGTACCTGTTTTCCTTTTAAGGTACGGAACCACAGAATACGTAATAGTATGTACTTCACGGAACCTTAAAATTAGCCAAAATTCAAAAGCCAACTAGTGAGTGTAGTGAAACTATTTTTTTTTATGAAAACAGCTAATTTGTATATTTATTGGTACATTTTCACTGTCCCGAGGTTTTCACTGTTTGAGGACATAATGTGCCTTTGTTCGGTGGGTGGCTTGAACTCGGCGGAGCTTGAGAATATAGAGCCCATAGCGCGCCGCTGAGCTCGATCTTCGGCTGTTCGCAGGCAAAAGGTTGCATTTACCGAGACGCGAGTCGCAATCTCGGGCATAATATTTCATATGATTATTTAAAAAAAAATACTTGTATTTGTACTCGCATGACCAGGCATTGCGGCTATAGTTCTATGTCCCAATAGTAATCAAAGACATCAATTCGTTCCGCGATCTGCGTTTGTTAAAACTACGAGTACAACATCTCTTCGTTTCAGTTTGCAGAATCAGCTAAAATTCGTGAGCTTTTTCCATTGCCAAAGCAATTATTGCCAGAAGACCTCAAGAACACGAGCCTGACCAAACCTTTGGTGTACTTCCCCCAACCATTCTCCTTTCCTGGATATCCAGTTATTGTTTACATGTGAATAAGGTTTTGTTAATAAAACAGCTAAGTTGATAAAATCAGACTTTAATCTGTTGCATAGTCTACGAAAAAAAATTTTTTTGTAGTGCATAGTAGTGCTTATTTTAATATCTACCTACTACATCTAAATCTACAGACAAAACTTTAATGTACTGTGGGCAAGGGCACCTAAATACCCATTGCTACATCTACTACATATTCCTACGAAATAGTATTGCTATCTACAATACCGTAATTATTATTATTTGTGTTCGTCCAATATCAATCGGAGTCCATTTTTCGTAGCCTCCTTACTCAGTTTTACAAATTAGGAGAAATCAGCGATGTACCTACATATGTACTACGTAATTCAAATAAAACAAAATATGACAATATGTATCGAGTTAGGTAGGTATTTACGAGTTAAGGTATCAAATCAACATTATTACAATTTGTGTGTCGTCTGCCAGTCGTATCATTTATTGCCCTAATCTATCGTAGATATGGTTAGGTGGTATTTTATTCAGGCTTTAGTTTTGTTATCTTTAACGGTGGATTGCTCGCCGGCGGCGCCTTGTTTTCGATCAGAGAAACGCAGCATCAAGCATCTTTCTAATTTATTTGAGTAGGAGCAGCCGTTGTCTTCAGCTTCTGCGGATGTGAAACGTTTACAGACGTTTAAGACACTTTATCTAGGCGATAGAATAGAACCACCATTTTGTCTAATATTCAACTTTGAAATAAAAACAGGTGGTAGGAGCGTTATATCGATGTTCCGCCTGACTTGCTACCAAAAAGTACCACCAGCATGAAGAAAATCTGCCCCTCTTTACGGTATTCCGGCAGCATAACCCATTAGAGTCATACCATTCTAGGCCTAGCGTGTTCACCATCGTCAACCACATCATAGCTTACTACCAGGCGAAATAGCAGTCAAACGCTAGCAAGCAAACAATATCAGATGTAAAAAAAAATTATTCGATTTGAAAGACAAAGTCTGCTGTAGGGGACGCGCAATAAAAACACGTTCTAGACAGATGACAATGTACTTACTGTACCCGATGGTAAATAATGCACTTCGTGACGACGCGGATGCTCTTCGACGCCGAATCTAACCGATTATCTCCTAAGCTCGAAGTAGGTAGGTAGGTACATTATTTACCGCCGCGCTGGGTAGGTTATATACTCGTGTCTTACCTCGTGTAACGACGTGTACGAAGAAAATTTTAAAATATTGCAACATTTCTAGCAGAGACTAACTATGAATGAAACAAAAATAACGCAATTTCCTTGAAAACTTTTTGCGGAACATTCATTGGTGAAAGCCATGGGTAGTCCTTGAGCCCCTCCATCGATGGATTTAGTTTGGAACGTATGAAACTCGACACCCTGTTTACATTTTAGGTACAGTATAGTGGCATTTAGGGTTAGTCAATATAGCTGAATAGTGAATAGTTAGCCTGAATAGGAATAGGTAGCATATTCAGGACGGGATTCTGCAATTCTTATTACCTGACTGTAACTCCTGGAAGCAAGCGCTGGTCTGGTCCTTCAAAGCAGCCCTGGACTGCTGTGATGTTACCGAAGACTGTATCTTGTTCCACAGTTCCGCCTCGCGGGGGATACCCCTCGAATCCACCTTGAAGGGATGAGTGGACCAGTGATTAGTATGTTATTTGTCATCTAACCGCATGATCGTTTTAACTGATGTTTATGTTAAGATATATATATGTATATGTTATGTACTTACCACTTGCAAATTGGCGAACACACATTGACTCAGGCACTGTAATTATAAAATTGTGTATGAACATTGTAGGCATTTCATGCTTAGCTAACTATACATATGTACAGATATGTCCTTACTTTTATTTTATTTGTGATCGAAAAACATTTTTTACGCAGGTCAAACAGAAAAGGTAGGTATTTTTATGACTGATATCACGTCATTCTAGAAATTGCAAGTTGTTATCGAAAAACGTTACCATACTTACTTACATATATATCAATATTAAATCCAAATCTTTAAATCCTTTAGGTAGGTAAGTAATAATTAGGATCGTTTAAAGAACTAACTAATGACTTCAAATACCGAGCAAGTCATTTTCAGTAGTAGGTTTGAGGTTTCTTATCGGCATATTTTGACGATACCATCGGATCTTGATAATTTACAATTAGACCAAACAGGAAGTAGTAGGTATATCCTCTCAAACAAAAAAAATATATATTAGGATTTAAATCTCTCTAGATCTACTATTATGTTAGTAAATACCTGATCATTATCCGGTTTATTAAACAAGGGCTCACTGCGTTTCGTTCTATTATTCCCATAGGTATTAACATTAGGGTAATTTCCACCAGCGGTAACCTTAGGCACTGAATTCAATAACTTGTCGCCTGCATTACTGCTGCCGTATCCATCATAGTCTAGATCCGTGGAATTAATGACTAAAATTTGGTCTCCCATATCGCTAGTATTTCTTCTTTCATGGCTGTATTGGTTGGATTCTGGAGTGCTATCGATGCACGGAGTGTTGTCTGCGAATCGCTTTTGACGCACCTGTACTGTCGAAGTATCACTTTCAGCACACGTTTTCAGCGCTGCAGCTACTTCATCTTCCAGCAATCTGATGTTACCTTCACCAGAACAAGTAACCAGCGTCAGGATTGCTAATAGTATCACTGTATTGAGTGCGCTGAACATTGTACTGAATGAGCCTGCTATTCGGATGTTTTGGGTTATTATGCAGTTGCTACAGGATGTAGGATGTTAAGGCTGACAGATGATTGTCAAGAGCAATAGATTTCATGGATTTCCGGCATCGAACAATGGTCTTTCTAACGCTAATTGATTTGATTGCAATGAGAGGGGAAATTAGATATGCTCATGCGAATGGAAAAGTTGAGCGAGGCAAGTTTAAAATAAAACCGGCCAAGTCGAGTTGGACTCGCCCACCGAGGCTTCCGTACCAAGGTTGGTAGGTACCAATTAAGCTAGACCTCTGAATTGTATGAGCGCTCATATAACTCAGGTGCATATCTTAAATAGCGTAAACTATGTATGTATGGGGACACCCTTTAATTTTCAACATTTTAACTTTTTGGAATTTTCTTTATTTGTGCTTTAAGACCTTGCTTCTTGCCAAATATCATGATTCTAGGTCAACTGGAAGTACCCTATAGGTTTTGGGTCAAAACCTATACATCCGGTTGACCTAGAATAGTCAATTTTGGTTAAAAGCAAGGTCTCACAGCACAAGTAAAGAAAAAATTCCGAAAAATAAAAAATAACTAGAAAATTAAGGGATATTTTGGTACTTACAATTTTTCGCGAAAATCTAAATTTGCCCATAACTTTTTATATTGTTGACTCAGGACCTTGATTTTTATACACCTAATAGGGACTATAGATATCAGTATCTGGTATAAATTTCAACTTGTTAGGTCCACCCGTTTCTGAGAAAATCGGTGGTGACACACGGATAGACAGACAGACAGACAGACGGTCAGACAGACAGACATACAGACAGACGGACAAGAAAGTGATCTTATAAGGATTCCTTTTTTTTAACTTTTGAGGTACGGAACCCTAAAAATAATATCTTGGTATCTATACTTTCTGTTAAAGTGATCTTCTTGCTAAGAATTTGAATTATTTATTAGTAACTAGGCGTTATCCGCGACATTGCATTCAAAATACTTGTGTGTTTGTTGATCCAGGTTTAACTATCTGTGTGCCAAATTTCATCCAAATCCATTCAGCCGTTTTTGGGTGATTGAGGAACCAACATTTAGCAACTTTGTAATTTTGTTGCCTCTCGGCTCAAGGCTATAAGATTTAAAAGTTTACGTGGTTTATCTCGAGTTGTACCCAACATCTATGCAAACAGTGATTGTGTTATTTGGGTTAACCCTAGTTATATCAAAATACACAAAATAATGTATAACATTATGAATCGCTATTAAATACAACTATAATTGCATCTTTTTTTCACAAAAAAAATATTGAAAATTCGGTTTTTTCATAAGATATAAGTCGTGTTAAATTATCAGACACAAAAAAATCATGAAAATATGCTCGAGTTGTATCAAACGATCTCCTAAACTGGTACAAGAGATATCGGAACGTGAGTTAGACCAAAAAAATTGTATTTTTTTTTTACATATAGAACTGTATTAAACGCATTTTTGACATAACTCGAGTTGTATCGTTTTGCACAGGAGGCACAGAATTAAAAGCTGAGAAGTGTTAATTTTGCCAATCTGACGATTTGAGCATAACCTAAGGGAGTGGGAGGGTAACAATGTAGTAACAAGGGTATGAGTATGGCAATATTTCACCAAGACGAAAAGGCGGGCGAGACGCAATCTTAATATATTAAATTCGACCGTTTTGAAGGTTTTGCGGTGGTAAATTAGCGAGACATTACTAAATCAGTATTCATGAAGATTTTGACAAACGCACAACGGTAGATTTGCCTTAAATTTGACACAATGTCAATAATTCATTGGGTTAATTTTTGTTCAATAGCCCTATATGCGTTAACGAGCACTGTGAGACCTCATACTTAGTTGTATTTGTGAATAGGTCCGTATGATGAATATTGAATTTTAGGTATATACATACCTCTAGGTAAGTGTTGATTATGCGTAGATAATGTGTTTAGCGTAATGAATACCTATTCAATTAAAATGTACCATTATTATTGTAATATTTATGCATCTTAAACCTACCTATCTAAAGGATAGTGGTATATTGCTAATGGATCGCATCCAATAAAAGTAATAAATGGTCAGTTATATCTAAATGTAAAACAAGTAAAATGATGATGTGACTATGATTAGGTTAGGAACTAACTGCATCTAATGCATCTCGTCAATTATATTATTTATTTGATGCTTGACTGTGCTTCCGACAAGTAAATTATTTTTGCTCCGTAGACAGGCTAGGCTTCGTCATAGTTTGCGATAACACATTAAATCAAAGTCAAATCATTTATTCAGTATACGGGCAAATTAAAAGACTGCACTTACACACGTCTAATAACATTAAATGGATCATAATTATAAATAGGTAATAAATATTCTAAATACCAAAACGCATAAGTCATTGCTATTACTTAATAAAATCTTTAAAAAAAACCGACTTCAGTACCACAAACAGGCACTCAAAAGCGAAAAATAAATTACTTAATATAATTATTATAAGCGCTACCCACTTATCTATTTGAAGTCGGTGCCAGCCAAGTCTAATAGGTAGTAGGTAGCGCTTATAATAATTGTATTAAGTAATTTATTTTTCGCTTTTGAGTGCCTGTTTGTGGTAATGAAGTTGCTTTTATTTTTTTGAAAAAGATTTTATTTTACCCTTTTTAGTGCAAAACAAGTTTTAATTAAATTACATGCATCTATGAAATTTCGTGTCTGGGCCGTTATACACTGACGGATATATACTTTGTGAAAATTTCAAGTAAGTACCTATTACGGTTAAGAAGGTACATCTGTAAAGTGCGCACTTATAGACACACGGACGGATGGATGGACGGACGAACGGACAACAATCTCAGAAAGTGTTCATATGGTACCCTTTGGGTTCGGAACCCTAAAATGCCGCGCTAGTGAAAATATTCACTAGTCATAATGATGTCATTAAAGTATCAAAGGACAATGTCCAAAATGGCCCTGTGCAATAAAAGCATCTGACACACACGATAATTAACTGTCTATTTTATTACAATCATTCCAAATACTTTTATAACACGGACTAGTTATATTCCAAAATGAATATTAAAAAGTATTATTTGCGATTATTAACATTAATTGCCGCCATATGGCCCACACAGTCTGAATCACTCTACTACGTTATAAGAGTTGGCACTTCCTTACATTGTTAATACCCGAATTATGAAAGTACTGTGTAGCCAACCAAACAACGAAAAGTATTATTTACCTAGTAACTATTATATAATTGTGGTATTATGCTTATAATTTTTTTTTTGCAGTGTTGGTTGGTACAAAGTACGTTCATAATTCTGAGCTATTTATGTATGCAGTGTCGCGGACGGGACTGATATGGCCGCCATCTTCGCCAAACGTCATGTCATGTCAAAAAATATTAGGTATGCTCAAAAACTTTGCAAATTAACAAGACTTTGCCTGGTAGAACATTCCTGTGAAGACAAATTAATTCTCCCCACCTTTGTTTCTTAAAAAATTAAAACCACCCCCGACTGATTTGTATATGTAATCCGAGTTTATAATAAAAGCATAATATGTATAACTTTGTACATTGAGACCATTCCAAGGAGATGTTTCAGAATTAGGTCAAGCTTACCATATTTTTGCAATATCATTGAAGTAACAAGATACTGCGACAGCGCCATTTTGATTTTTTGACGTCCGCGGTCAAAGGACTACGAGCTTATGAAAGTTACTATCGTAGTTTTTTAACCAAAAAAGAGCTGATAATATTTAAACGGCTGAACAGATTTTCATGAAATAAAGCTAAGAACACTCTCGACGAAGACATCTATCAAACAAAATAAACTAAATCAAAATCGGTTCATCCGTTTGGGCGCTACGATGCCACGATGACAGACACACAGATACATACATAGATACACACGTCAAACTTATAACACTCCTTCGTTTTGCGTCGAGGGTTAAAAACCAAAATCAACGTGAAGAAAGATGTAAAAACATTATTAAAGGTCATATTTTTTAGTCTTCAAAAGTATATGCAATAGCAACCTCCATTGTGTATAATCTTCTTGGGACTCTTCTTCTAAAACCAGTACATTCTCCTATGTTTGAGATATTTATCTCAATATCTCTGAAGATACTAATCAGATCTCGATAAAATTAAAATGGGACCACCTCGGAAACGTACCCTACCTATTAAAAAAAGACATTTGAATCCGTTCACAATTGACGGAGTAATCGCGTAACATACACAAAAAAAAAAAAAACATACAGACGAATTGAGATCCTCTTTTCTTTTTTTGTGAAGTCGGTTAAAAAGAAAACAAAAGTAATTTCAATCATTCAGCTTTCAACCTAACGTGTAACGTTACATTAAAAAAAATGTTGTAGGGTTGCCAACCGTACCTACTATTACGTGCACCCCCAAAAATACGCCATGTAGTCAAAGATGGTAAACACGCTAGGCCTGGAATGGTCTGACTCTTGACGGTGTGTGTTGAAGGAGCACCAGGTTATGGCAGCAGATATTCTTCTTGATGTTGGTACGCTACTTTTTGGTAGCAAGTCAGGCGGAACATCGATATAATGCTCCTACTATTTGTGGATATTATTTAAGCAGTCGCGGTCATGTAACTTGTATAGATAGGTAGATCTCATCCTTAGCAAGGTAGATATTATCATCGCTAACACATCATTAGTCCACTGCTGAACATAAATGAGGCGCGGAACAATCGACTTATAGTTCGATTTACATAATACAGCTGTCCCAACCTGTCTTCCAAGGTGACCAAAACTTTGACTGATTGGCAACCTATCTTTGTTCAGTGGGTGGTTCGAGCCATGGCCGAAGTCTACCACCTGTGGTTAAACAGTAAGGTGTTTACGAATTACGTGCAGCCAAAATATAATGCATAACGAATGGAATAAAACAATTCACAAAAACATTATGTATAGGTAATGTATTAACTTGAAGAAACATTTTATGAAATGCTATTTAATTTGTAGCTATCCTTTATGATTTTAAACATATATATTGCCTATAAAATGAATCTTATATTACCTACAATGTTAAATATATAATTTATAATAAAAAAAGATAATATAATTCAGTCAGATTTTTAACATAATACCTACGTATTTTAGGTAGGTAGGTCTTACAATAACTACTAACATATTACAAAACAGTCTTTTCAAAAAATAATTTAGAAAAATTCTGATTACCTTCATAACTAGGTAAGTAGTTATACTCGTACAACATGTTACCTGCAAACGTAACAAAAACTAAGTAGTAAATAGTACAGGCACACTATAATACCTCAACAGTGCGCCAAGTGCAATTCTTATTATTGTGCGTATGCGTACAAAAAATTACCCCTTACCATAATGCCCCCACTTTCCATTACCCCACCCGCTCCAAGAAGCTACATTATCACTGCCGTAGACTCTTACAGCACTAGTTCCATAGGTACCATAGCCACTGCCAGCTAAACCTGACCCTCCATAATTCCTATAAATGCTGGCCACCGCTGACTTGCCAAATACATTTGATCCTAGAGACCCTAAACTTGATCCAGCAGTAGAAGTAATACTAGTTCCTAATCCCGATACACTAGTGTATGTGTTTCCTATGACTGAGGGAATAGAGGCTACTTTTCCGTAGGCTCCGGAGATGCTGAAAGTCAGGGGTACGTGGATGCCCAAGGCTGGTTGTGGCGCGCTGAACCGTGGCCAGAACATTCGGCTTTCCATTGCAACAGGCTTTTGGGTTGTCGGTACTGTTGGTAAGAAAGAATAAAATAAGTGTGTTTAAGGGTATCACTTCTTTAATATACAACGGCAAACGAGGCGCGCTCAATATAGACCTTTACTTCTTACTTTGAAGCTCCCGGAGAGTTCGAGTTTTAGTCAGGGTAAAACGTTGTAGGAAAAGCAGTTTTTTTTCAAGTTTTTCTTTATGCGTAAAGGTTAAGGTCTTGGAAATTTTAGGTGTGTGATCGTAAAAGTTCAACGTTTTCTGCACAGAGGACAGCCTAGCGCATTTGTGTGGAAAAAACTGAGGTCAATCGTGTTCTAATTTATTTTTTATTGACTGTTACAATGTAAGCACTCGTATGAGTATAGGTATATATAGTATATATAGTCGCACAACGGGCCATGGAGCGTGCCATGTTAGGCATCACTAGAATTATTATCTTTTCTATGGCATCACGTTAAGCGATAAAGTTCGAAATACGGAGATAAGAAAGAGAACCAAGGTGGTAGACATCGGATCCCGTATAACTAAACTGAAATGGCAGTGGACTGGACACGTTGCAAGATGTGGTGATGGCAGGTGGAGTAAGTCCCTAACAGAATTTTGGCCTCGTGTAAGAAAACGAAGCCGCGGCAGACCAATACAGAGGTGGGTCGACTGTCAATGATGATGATGATGATGATGATGAGTATAGGAGATGGCATAGGTATGTTAGTCATTATTCATTATATTAAAAAATCATACTTCCAAATACTTTAATCTTCTATAGGTACTCACCATTATCGACCTCGGGAACTTGTGTCAGCGCTCTTTCCATTCTTTCTGCCAGTGAGCGTCCCCACATCTCCCCTGGCCGTATGCTGTCACTTGTTGGGACCAGAGGCGGACTCGGAGACAGGTATAAGGCTGGATCCAGTACGGCACATTCGGCTGACCAAAGATTGGCAGCCAGTATCGTTACTCCTAGTGTTATCTGAAACAAAAAGTTAGCAACTATATTTTAATTATTACAAATTACAAACCTATAATTTTTATCTCTACCCGTTGGAAAAATGCAACAACTTTCTATTGAGAACTTTTTCTATCAAAATCAACTATTATGAGTTTTCATCTTTTCTCAATCACAAAACAGGCATTATTTTTTCACTACACTGAAAAATCAAAATAATAAAACTGGCCAAGTGCGAGTCAGCATCGCGTCTCTTATCGCACACTTAGGGAGGGTTCCGTACAATACGAAACATAACAGAGTGTCAACCTCATATATTTGATTAATTGATATTACCAAGAATATTTGGTTTGGTCGCGATCTAGAAAGACGGGGCTCGTTTATTAGCGCCATCTATGTAATTTTGCCGAAACTAATTAGATAGATGGCGTTTAAAAACACGTTTTTTGTATGGGGACCCCCTTTAATTTTTAACTTTATTTTATTTTTAGTATTTGTTGTTCTAGCGGCAACAGAAATACATCATCTGTGAAAATTTCAACTGTCTAACTATCACGGTTAATGAGCTATAGCCTGGTGACAGACGGACAGACAGACAGACAGACAGACGGACAGACAGACAGACAGACAGACGGACAGCGGAGTCTTAGAAATAGGGTCCCGTTTTACCCTTTGGGTACGGAACCCTAAAAATCGGTTCATATGTTTGTGCGCTTCAATGCCACAGATAGACACATACATACACAGATACACACATCAAACTTATAACATCCCTTTTTTGTCGGGAGTACAAATGAACGAGTAATATAGTACTTATTAACCGACTTCAAAAAAAGGAGAAGGTTTTTCAATTCGACCGTATATATATATATATACGTATATATTTTTTTATGTTTGTTCGCGGATAACTTGTCGTTTATAAACCGATTTTGATTATTCTTTTTTTGTTCGAAAGGAGATATCCCAAGTGTAGTACGATAGTAATTTTATCGAGGTCTGATAAGTATCTCCAGAGATATTGAGATAAACATCTCAAAATTGGTACTGAAAATGAATAGCGCGGCATTGAAGTCGGTTCTTTTTTAGTTTTTATAAACGACTAGCAGCCCGCCCCGGCTTCGCACGGGTAGAACATTATGCCTACAAAATTTGCATCAGTTTGTTGCATCGAATATAAAATATTAACATATTTAACAATCATCGTCATATGTCAACCAATTTACACAAAACCTTAACGAATTATGCACCTAAACCTTCCTCATTAACACTCTGGCTATTGGTGAAAACCGCAGGATAATCCGTTCAGAAGCTATTGAGATTATTGCGAACAGACAGACAGACGCAGTGATGGACATTGTTTTATAACACTTACATAGTGATATTGGACGGCCCTTTGGCATAAAGGATAGTAACCCTGATTCTTACCCGAGGGTCGTTAGTTCTAATCCTAGCTATATACCTACCAATGAAAGTTTTATGCGCATTCATGAATCATGGGTTTTCGTGGGATCATTAAATCTACCAATAATTAAGATAGTTTAAAAACTAAAACAACTGACTTCAATGCCCTGCGAGTCAATTTCAGTAGCAAGTTTGAGACGTTTATCGTCATATCTCTGAAGGTACTTATCACATCTCAATGAAATTACAATGGGACCACCTCGAAAACGTACCCTACCGATTACAAAAATAATCATTCGAATCGGTTCACAATTGACGGAGTAATCTGTTACGCGATTAGTTAGTTACACACACACAAAAAAAGAAAAAAATATATATATACGGTCGAATTGAGAAACCTCCTCCTTTTTTTGAAGTCGGTTAAAAAAGAAACATACAGGCGAATTGAGAACTTCCTTCTTTTTGGAAGTTGGTTGAAAAGTAGCTTACCACCAAGGAGAACATCTGCCGCCGTAACCTTACGGCGTTCCCCGACGCAAAAAGTAGGGGTATTATACGCTTAACGTGTATATCTGTGTGTCTGCTACAGATAGCATCTTAACACCCAACCGGATGAACCGATTTTGATTTAAAGTAGGGGTATTATACGTTTAACGTTGTATCTGTGTGTCTGTCTGTAGCATCTTAGCACCCAACCGGATAAACCGATTTTTATTTTATTATTGATAGTTTTTTTTGATAGATGTCATCGAGAGTGTTCTTAGCTTTGATTCATGAAAATTCGTTCAATCGTTATACAACTATGAGCTTTAATCAACTTTCATTGGTCTGATCAATTCGAAAATCTTCTTCTTCAACGATATTGTAAGAACATGGAAGCATTGACCTGATGCTGGGACATCTCCTGGACTCTACAGAATACTCAAATCCTCACCAACTTACAGCTCGGATTTTAAATGTCGTGTTTAGAGTCATTGGAATGCTTTTAATTAAAAGATTATACATAGATCAGTCGGGGTGGTTTAAAATATTATATTATATATATAGATCATTATTATTTTATACAATAGATCATATTATTATACTATATAGACTTCAAATTGATTGCGATCGGTGGGGATCTACAGAAAAGCTAAGCTTAGAATAATATTTTCGAAGTAACTATGACCTATTCTGTGGTTTGACTGCAAATATTTTATTAATTTTGCGATGCGTGTATGTGAAATCCGTGATATCTTCTAGAGTTTTCATTAGAATTATACACTGTAAAGGACAATTTTAATCTATAATGTATAGCCAAGCTAATTAACGTAATTATTTGGATAAGAATTATTACTATATACTTGAAAATAGCCCTGGAAGTTATGTAATATTTTTTAACAAAAAAATAAAGATTAAAATGGTTACTGTGAGTCAACCTTAAGAGATAGATATATGCTGTCGCGGACTTTTTTGTAGGTCTTATGAAGTTGTATAACTCTTCCATAGAAAATATTCTTCTATCTATTTTCAATTGAGCAGCGTTCGTAAGAAACGTGTTTTTTCGACCGTTTTTTTGTCGACTTATGTTGCAAATTAGGTCTCCATGAATGTACCTTTGATTTAAACGGCATGATATATAGCCTATTTTCATTTCGAAAGTCCATTCATATATCAGTGAAAGAATTTTTTAAATCGGTCCAAAATACAAATGTTCTATCTTTATAATATTAGTAGAGATATTATTTTAAATACTGGTCCTATTCGCCCCTTAGCAATCAATGTACATAAAAAAATAAGTTTTCTTATAAAACCCATCAGAATTTAATTTTTATTTTTAGTAAACGAAAAACTTGTGACAAAATGTTATCAATAACAAATAATATTACATTAAAAAAATCACAATTCCTATCGTAATGAAAAATCTGCCTATGGAACATTTGACACCAATTCATCTTATTATTGATGCTTTGAGCAGTATTAGTATTATTTGTTTGAAAACGAGAATTTTATGTGACTTACGCAATGTTGATATAGATACATACGAGTAGCAAAGGTCAGCAGAAGACCAAACCTACGAGCTAGGGTAGACCGAGGCGAAACGGATCAAATACCGAACAATATACTGCGCAAAACTGAACGCAGACCCCACATCACTCCTACACACTATTTAGTATTCTGTGCTCCGAACCCTCCCGCCCCGTAAGTTCAGTTCGCGAAATTAAATTTCCATTCGTACTTATAAACGAACCATACAGCTCTAATTATCTTATGTTATAGAATGTATAAATTAATACAGAATGCTTCATTAAAAATATAACGTAGTAAAACCACAGAATAAATAATAGTGTAAAACGTAGACCCATTAAGAGTTTTATTTATAACTAAAAGTGCCCCACGACTTCGCCCGCGTTAAAAACTTCTATTATTAATCGACTTCAAAAAAAGGAGGTTTCTCAATTCAACCGTTATATTTATTACTTATAACGTTTCTTTTGTAAAAACCTTCCTATCATAAAAGACATTAAAAAAGAATTAGCCAAATCGGTTTACCCGTTTTCAAGTTATTGGGTGACTAAGGAAAGTAGGGATTTATATTTATAAAACCCAAAAAACCATATTGATTTTCAGACTTTGTTACCTACCCCATTATATATATATATATATATATATATATATACGTATTTATTTAGAGAAGTACTCAAATAATGTTTCGAATAAAACAGACTATCTCATCTTGTTTTGCCATACAAACTTTGAATCCACGTCCCGTCTCCTTAAAAGGTGTATTTTGGAAAATCCTCTCTTATTGGATACCTACGTCATAATAACTATCTGTATTCAAGATTTCAGCGCAATCCAAAACAATATTGATTTTCAGACTTTGTTACCCCACTTCACCCTCTTAGGGGTGGCATTTTGAAAAAGCCTAAAACTTGTATTAAATTATTTATTTAATGAAGTACTTGTGTGAAGTTTCGAATAAAAAGATTAACCAAATTTTGAAACCCCGCTTCATGCCCTTAAAGAGTGAATTTTGAAAATTGCTTTCTTATCGAATACCTGCGTCAAAATAACTATCTGTATGCCAAATTTCAACGCTATCTGAAACAATATTCATTTCGGACTGTATTACCCCACTTAACCTTCTTGGGGTGGAATTTTGAAAAAGCCTGAAATACTTATTTACTTGTTTATTTACTGAGGCACTTGTGTGAAGTTTTGAATAGAAAATACTATCTAATCTTGTTTCTCCATACAAACTTTAAAACCCCATTTCATCCCCTTAAGGGGTGAATTTTGGAAAATCATTTCTTAGTACAACTTTACGTACTAAGACCTATATACCCTCCAAATATCAAGTCTCTACGACCAGCGGCTTAGACTGTGCGTTGTCTATAGGTCAGTCATGCATGGTGCATGGTGGTAGGACACTATCTAGTGTCCGCCTGGCCAGCTACACCACCCTCAAGTTAGAAAATCTGTCACCAAACATCTAATGTGTTCCGGCAGCCATCCTTGAGAGCCAGTTCCCATTCTAGGCCTAGCGTGCTTACCATCTTCGACCGCATCATCACTTACCAACAGGTGAGATAGTGGTCAAACGCTAGCCTATAAAGTATTAAAAAAAAAAAGTCAGTCAGTCAGTCAGTCAGTCAGTCAGTCAGTCAGTCAGTCAGTCAGTCAGTCAGTCAGTCAGTCAGTCAGTCAGTCAGTCAGTCAGTCAGTCAGTCAGTCAGTCAGTCAGTCTGTCAGTCAGTCAGTCAGTATATCAGGACAAAGGTTCTTATAGTATTAGATTTATTTTTTGAAGTACTTGTGCGAAGTTTCGAATAGAAAAGACTATCTTATCTTGTTTCTCCATACAAACTTTGAGCCCCCGTTTCATTCCCTTCAGGGGTGAGTTTTGGAAAATCCTTTCTTAACAGATACTAACGTCATAATAACTATCTGCATGCCAAATTTCAGCGCAATCCAAAACAATATTGATTTTCCCACTTGGTTACCCCATTTCACACTCTTAGGGGTGGAATTTCAAAAAAGCCTGAAATATGTATTTACTTATTTTTTTACTGAAGCACTTGTGTGAAATTTCGAATAGAAAATACAATTTAATCATGTTTCTCTATACAAACTTTGAACCTCCATTTCATCCCTTTAAGGGGTGATTTTTTGAAAATAATTTTGCAGAAAGAACTAACATTGTGATAACTATCTGCATGCCAAGTTTCAGCGCAACCCGAAACAATATTGGTTTTCAGGCTTTGTTAGCCCATTTCACCCTTTTAGGGGTGTAAGTTTGAAAAAGCTGGAAAAACACGTTATTACTTGTTTTTTAACCGACATAAAAAAAAAACTGGCCAAGTCTAAGTCGGACTCGCACTCGTAGGGTTCCGTAACACAGTTGAGTATTTTATAACTGTGATTTTTCGCAACTACAAAACTAACTTTGTTTTTCATAGTGTTTGTATGAAAAACAAAGTTATATTTGCGTTCGCTATATCTCAAAAATTGCTGACTGTATCTCGTTCAAATCAATTTTCGTTGAAAGTTTTTATTGAGATCTACAGAATATATTTTTTCTAGATTTTTCACTCCCTTACTTTAAAAGTTAGAGGGGGGGGGGGGGGGGGGGGAGGGACACACTTTTTACCACTTTAGACGCGCCTATCTTTGAAATGAGTGACTTTGAGAAAAAATGATTTTAGGAACCTTAATGTCATTTTTAAAGACCTATACATAGACACGTATAGGTTTGAATTTTTTTTTTTGTTTCAGTTCCATGTATAGGATGGGCCCCCTTAAACTTTAATATTTTTTATTTTTGTTTAAAAATCGGAAAGTGGTTCACAGAATAAGAGTACATCTACCAACCAAGTTTCAATTCTGTAGTCCTAATAGTTTTGGAATAAAATGGCTGTGACATACGGACGGACAGACAAACAGACATGGCGAATCTATAAGGGTTCCGTTTTTTGCCATTCGGCTACAGAACCCTAAAAAGGAGGAGGTTTCTCAATTCGACCGTATATATTTTTTATTTTATATATGATTATTTTATATAATTATATATTTTATATATATATATATATATATTATATATATATATATATATTATATAAATATATATATATATATATATATATTATTTTATTATATATAATTTTTTATTTTATTTTTTAATGTTTAAGGTCTGATAAGTATCTCCAGAGATATTGAGATAAACATCTCAAAATTGGTACTGAAAATGAGCGCGGCATTGAAGTCGGTTCTTTTATAGTTTTTAAACGATATTATTTACTAAAACACTTGTGTGAAGTTTCGAATAGAAAAGACTATCTAATCTTGTTTCTCCATACAAACTTTGAACCCCCATTTCAACCCCTAAAGGGGTGAATTTTGGAAAATTCTTTCCTTAGTACATCCTTACGTGCTAAGACAAATATACCCTCCAAATTTCAAGTCTCTAACGACTAGCGGTTTAGGCTTTGCGTTGTCCATCAGTCAGTCAGTCAGTCAGTCAATCAGTCAGTCAGTCAGTCAGTATGTGAGGATAAAGATTCTTATAGTATTAGAAAAATGGCAAGGTTATGTGGTAAGTAATAAAACTTCTAACAACGTGTTCTTAAGAACTTAATTTAATTCTAACGTAATAAGCATATATTTTGATATAATATTTCGATTATGAATATTATAATACAAGGAAAATAGTTTCATTTTCCCTAAGAAGATAACGAATATTAATAATGTATCTATAGTTAATAAAATATTTTCTTCTACAAGGATTCATATTACGGCAAATTTGTAGTCTCGCGGATCATATACAACAAAAACCATTGACATATCATTCATCAAAATCGGATTAGTACATTGAGTACAATGGCTTTGCGAACGATGTTCGCTGTATATGTATGTATATTGAACGCGAATGTATATACAGCGGTCAAGCTTCATTTCCCTCTATAAGAACCGCCATAACCTTACGGTGAAATGCGGTGTTCCGGCAGCACACAGCCCTTAATAGTCAGAGTATTCTAGGCCTTGCGTGTTCACCCATCTTTTACCGCATCATCGCTTACCATCAGGCAAGATAGTGGTCAAACGTTAGCCTATATGATATTAAAAATAATGATGGCACCAAACATCAAGCTGCAGCTTAGTGAACCGATTTACGAAATGTGTTTGTTCGGAGCTTGTACTATTATTTATTCTGTTCGGATTAAATCGCCATACCTATTCGATATGAAGTTATCATCTACCAGAAAAGTATGATGATTATCATCAGATCATTGGTTTTATTATAATTACCAATAGTAGATTAGCCACCCATTTATAAGATTTCCTGTGCCCACTGGCATAATGGTCCAATCTATTATTTATTTACCGACGAGTTGTTTATAATCCATCAGTGCCTATCACTACCTAAGTATATACTTATTTATTACACACATTTTCCTGTAGTTAGGCATTCATTATAGACATTAGCAATCTCGACATATTATCTATTTTCAATTTCATGCTTGATAGATATAATTAATGTTTGCTTAACTATGCAAGTAGGTATTAGTAATATTTCATTGTTGCTTTATCTTTGAGTATTCAGCCAAATTCAATATTCTGGATAGTCAATTCAGTATTCTCAACTAGCAGTAACTTAACTTCAGTACTCAAATAGCTTTATGGAATATAAGTTATTCCACTTCATATTTCTGTGAGTTATTCATATTAAATAATAGCAAGTCGAATTAGTTTATAAATCTTAATACAATTCACGGGTTAGGTGACCAAATATGTACCCACACAAACTCGTACGAGGGAATATTGTTATGACGAATATATTATTTTCAACTGACTTCTAAAAAGGATACAACAGTAATATAAAAAAAAAAAACAATTATCCCAGCGAATAATAATGTTTATTAAATTACCTTCACCATCTGCAAATCACCAAAAAATATTGTATCCAAAATCTAACTACTTCAACAATACACTGTCTAAACACTCACCATACTATTTAAAGCACAGGACATGTTACTCAAATAACGTAACACTAAATGACCATATCTGGTTAAAGATATCAAGAGAAAGGCTTTCTCCCACCTTTGACGGTCAAGGTTGACAAAAGTGAACGACCAATATGTAGGTGCATTACGAAATACTTGTAACATGTGTGAGTAGAAAGTGGGCTTAAATAAAGCCGAACGTCTACCACGACACACAACTAAGCAGTAGTTAGCACTCTTTAGCTGAGCACATCTACAAATAGTAGCAATCTCCATTAATTATCTATTTTAAATTTCATTATAACCGTGTCTCAAAAGAAAAAAGGAACCCTTCTAGGATCACTTTGTTGTCCGTCTATCTGTCCGTCTGTCTGTCTGTCAGTCCGTCTTTCAAGACCTTTTTTCTCAGAAACGCGTAGTGATATCAAATTGAAACATATATTATGTGGTTTAATAACAAAAAACAGCGAATTTACTATTACAAACTTATTATTTGCGTTTGGTGCACTTATTTCATTGTAGCTTTATGGTATAAAATTATTCATATTAAATAATAAAAAGCTGAATTAGCTTATACATCTTATTAAAATGAACGGGTTAGGTTAGGTTAAAATATATATTTCATGACCCTTTGTATGGTAGCCATTGAGGAGCACCGTCATAAATCTCTGAAGATATCCTTTAACTTTTTTTTGTTTAATTTTTTAATAATGTTTTGTCTTTAGTTTTCTGTTCATGTAAGCATCTTGACAATTTGTAGATACAATGTACGCAGTTTTTTTTACCAAAAATAAAACGTTTATTTACGTAGTTTGTATTGGTTTTAGTATGTTTTTTGTTGTACTCATAGTCGTGTGGTGTGTATGAATAGTAATAAAAAGCTTAACAACCTGACAATTAAAGCCATTTAGCTTTCGTAGCCGCGCCCAGAGGTGTATGCCAGCCTTTAAATCATATAAGCATATTATTATAATATTATTATCCATTCCAGATATTTTATTGTCAGTCGCAGGACGGCGTTTATTAAATTTAGTTACATTAATATTGCTTATACCGCTTGTAGTTATACCGACAAGCGAGACCCCGCGGCTTCGCTCGCGTCGAAAAGTATCCTATGTCCTATTTTTTTATTTTATGATATAAGATAACAGGACATGCACGACGCTCGCCTGATAGTAATCGATGACGTCTGCCTACACCTACCTACCTACAGATACAATGACATGCCAAATTCTTGATAGCAAGAATTTTGCATGTTACTGCACTGCGCCTGTTACCTAGAGACATAAAGATGTTAAGTCTGACATGGCCTGTAATTTCACAAAAATCATTCCTATTTCACCATTAACGGCTGAATTATTATATATATATTGGTATAGTGGTGGTACCGCCCCAGGCGGACTAGCAGAAGGCCTTTACTACTACAACTACTACTATAAGTTCTATCTAACTCTGTGCAAAATTACAGGCAAATCGGTCCAGCGTTTGGTCGTGAAGGTAGCTAACCAACACATATTATACTACTAGTATGTAGTTCTGTAAGAACAGTAGACCTCGCGCGCCCTTATAACCATGGAATAACCCGCAGATATATATATGAATAACCCACACTTTCCCCTTTCTCATGGCTTAGCAAAGTCATTTCAGAGTTTGGGTTTTTGCCAAAAATTAATCGTATTACGATTAACTGCGTTCCTTTGGTCCTAGGAGTTTGAATCTGATGTCTACGGATTTGTTTTGTGAAGGCTTAAGAGGACTGCGTAGTCACACAGTAGTCACAGAATAAGTAATAGTACAAGTAGATAGGTGTAAGGTTAAGGGTAGGTCAACATTTCTGAAAAAAAAAATCAAATATTGGAATCCGTCCATAAATAGCGCTACTTCCTCTACTTCTACTACTTCCTCCCCCACTCCTCCTTTTTTGAATTTTTTTTGCAACACCATGTGGAAAATTAAGTCCTTAGTGTGCCTCTCCAATTTTACTGAAATTGATAAAAAACGCTACGGCAAATTTCTCCTCTACCCCACACCTAATTACCGAACACGATAGACAAACATTCCTTAAATAAATCAAGGAACTCGTGTGCCATATTTCGTCAAAATCGGTTGAAAAATGCGAACTGCGGCGAGAACAGACAAGCATCCGGACAAAAGCATTTTTTGGCCAACTCGAAACTGATACGCTTCGCTCGCTACGCTCGCTCAGTCAACAAATAACATAAGGATTGTGTGCCTAGGGCCCAGCCCTCGTGGGTAAGAGCATAAATCATAATATCCTTGTTCCACCTGACTTGCTACCAAAAAGCTTACCACACCAACCATTTTATGAGAAAAGAGAAGGAGGAAATCTACCGCCATAACAATAAGCGGCAATAGCCCAATGGCTAATGGCTATGGTTTCGGCGATCGAGAGGTCGTGAGTTTTGATCCCCAGACCCATTGCACTATTGACGTGAACCCACTCCAGACACAAGCATATTTAGCTTAGCTGGAAGGGCTAACAAGAATACTAGTAATGTGCAACCCACATTGCTAGTACCTAGTAAGCATTTTTTTTTTAATCCTTACGGTGTTTCAGCAGCACACAGCCCTTGAAAGTCAGACCAGGTTTAGGTCTAGCGTGTTCATTATCCTTGACCACATCATGCTCACCAATAGGCAAGATAGTGGTCAAACGATAGCTTATCAGAAAATAAATATTAAGTACTTATGTCATAAAGTTATTAAAAATGTATCTCTAATTTCATATATCACCTAGATTTCCGTTCTGAAATATCCTTGGCTTGCGTATTTTGTTAAATACTTAGTTAATATTTAATGACTAATATGAATAAATAACCACGATGTTTGAACCACTTTGTATTATTTCAAATCTCGTCATGCACTTGGGTTTTTCTAGAAAATTACCATGTACTTAAGTCACCTACATTTTCTTGAACTGCCTTTTACAATGTCACATAATACTGACGTCCTTTTATGTTTGTACTTTGCGGTTAGTACTGAGAGGTTTTTTAGTTTATGAGTACTTCACCATACGTTGACCTCTAATGTACGTAAAAAAACTAGAAGTAGTAAACACTGATCAAGCAAAAAATAACTTTAGCTGCATCTACATTTTTTAATTTTAGAACTCTCTGTAAGAAAAAGAATGGAATAGATATTATTATTAAAGACTCCGCTGTCCGTCCATCTGTCTGTCCGGCATATATGACCCACCAACATGCGGCATATGATGTCGGTTGTTTTGTATAATAATGGAAAAATTGGACTGCTGTTGCGCCGGAGTGTTACGGACTGACAGCAGATTTTTTCCAAACAAAGTGCGTAGTGCGGTGCGCCGCGAATTTTTTTTCAGGATTTTATATTTATTTTAATGATTGCTCACCATAAAAAATCCATGAACTCAATTCAATATGGATGATAAACGACTTGCAACTCCGCATTCAAAATTAATAATATAAAATCATTTGCAAAATCTAGTTCTGATAAATAGCTAGACATCGAGCAAAAAAAAAACAATTTATCCTTATACACACAACTAAAATACAACATTAATCGAGTTTTTTTACTCGTAAAATATAATGTTAAGATTAAGTGTACGATTACGACAACTTTGTTGTTGAACCTGTTTTGCGGTCTAGTACCGCCTTTTCTTTAATGCACGTGAATAGGACGACATTTTAGGGCTTCTTTAGAATGGCTAATCAATTTATGTGCCTCCGCATTAATCACGATCAAGAATGATGCGATGCGACTATCTATCTCGGCTGTGTTGCGCGGCGTCGCCGTCTCTAAGGGCGAACGCAGGGTGCACAGTTTTCTATACAACGTAATAAGGCGTAGCTACAGCAGACCTTGATTTTTTGTAAAAACAAATTCTGCTCTAGAAGCATATTCCAGGGAAGAAACGGGGGAATACATTTGTATGGAAGAGTACACCCCGCATTCCCTCTTAAGATCTTAAGATCTCTTAGTTCACAACGAGATGCGACGCGAAGCCACGATGCTTGTGGTTTCGCGCCGCCCAACGAGAAATCGCGCGGCGCAGCGGGGCGGATTATGTCGTGTATCTATGTGTAGCGAACACAGTTCTATTTTGTATAGGGTAAAAAGTTTTATCTCATCTACATAAAATACGATATTTAGAACGGTCTGGTTTGACGACCTTTACAAAGTCAAGGTGACTCGGTTTACCATAGTTATATTTTATGTTCCAACGTTCGTCTCGTGGCTGTCGTTAATCATCGCGTATCCAAATACTGAATGAGCAAATAATTATGTACTTAGATCATTATTTTGTAGTGTAAAATGATTAGTCATTATATATATCAAATAGATATCGCTGTCTGAATGGTTTTACTCTAATTTTGGATAAAAGTGCATTTGTATTTCAATTATCAATCATCTTTGAGAGCCCCGTTGACATAAAAGGATAGATGGCTTGAATTCTAAGCAAGAGGTCGCCGGTTGAAATCCTAGCACGGGTGTTCGTCCTCAGGTGGTAGGAGCATTATTAATCAATGTTCCGCATGAATTGCTACCAAAAAGTAGCTAACCACCATCAATTAAAATATTTGCCGCCATAACCTTACGGTGTTCCGGCAGCGCACAGCCCATGAGAGTCAGAGTATTCTAGGCCTAGCGTGTTCACCATGTTCGACCACATCATCGATTACCACCATGCGAGATAGTGGTCAAACATTATCTCGTCTTAATTTAAAAATTTTACAGCCCTCAGATATCCTACTACGATGTTTGCGGTAGATATTCAGCGTACGTAGATACCAGCTAGTAAGTCTGAAACAAAAAGTTTTAGAATTGCCAAATTTTAGCTTCTTAAAACTACTTGTACTATTATTTATTCTGTGGTAAAACTAGAAATTAATTTGAATTGAAAAGATTGTGTACACAGTGGTGCCTAGTAATAATCTCAGCAAGTAGTGCTGTGGCTCCAGGAGAAGCACGCTGATGCTGACTGCCCACGATCTTTTCGGTAATGTTTGCATTTTAGCAATGAAAATATAGTAACGAACAATAACAGCTACATATAATAGCTATATTCACATTTCGTTTATTTTTCTTACATTTTAAAGTACTTTACTATTAGTTTATTGGAGGCAGATGCAGTGGAGGTACACACTCAATCTCGATCGCGATCTGTGATCAAAATCAATGATCACGATCCAGATTGATAATGTACGAAGTGGATTGATGCATCTGATCACAAAATATCTAGATATTTTGTGCGCTGTGCGCTTATACGATATGGGTTTAATATAAGAAGACAATAGGCGTTGTCGCGGCGGTTACGATACACGGACTGAAGAAATCAAGATTGAATGTGATATGTTGTGGCGTGATCCCGTGATCCGTGATCACGATCAGAACTCTGTGATTGCAATCGAGATTGAGTGTGTACGGGCTGCCATAAAGATTTGAGTAACATGACACTGAAACTCGCTGCCGGACGCTATCGTCTCGGCGAATGCACCTCGAATGTACCTCGTCTCTCTGTAATATGTGCCGGCAGCTGTCTCTGAGAGCCAGTCCCCATTACAGGCCTATCGAACCTGTTGGTAAGTGACTACATCGTCACTTCTTCTTCACACACAACAGGTGAGATTGATGCCAACGTATATGCTATAAAAAAAGTTTCAGATTTCGAGTAATTATGTTAATGAGAGGTATACCATATAGACATAAGAAAAATTCCTTCCAGGTTAAAGGATATTATAAAAGGGATGCATGTAGGGGTCAAACGTGGAAGAAACTTAATACAGGTAAAACCGCAGCGCACAGCTTGTACTGAAATATGATGTCATATTGTTGAATGAAAAACGTATGATCATTGCGAGGAAATACTTATATGTTTATAAACAAATATTTTTTGTGATCCTTAAAGTTCATTCGCCTACATTTTCGCAGCAGACAGGGGATTAACGAAGTGATAATACCTAATGTTTTGGTGAATAATTTGATTAATATCATAACTAATACATTATACATATTTTATATTAAGTTGTAAATCTTCGTCGAGTCACCTCGTTGCCTTAGGCCTCGCGCGCACTGCGGTTGCGGTGTGTTTATTCTATCACACGCATATTTTGTGAAGTATGGAGTGTCATAGTAGTGCGCGCACTTGCGGCGAAACTAACGCAACTTTTTCGTATAAAATTTATTTCGAATAAAAATATAATTATTTAATTTTTAACTTTACTCAGGTATTCTCATTATTTGTTTTTACAACGGCCAAGTAATTTATGCACACTGTGATTTTTTAATGAGTTTATTTATTATTTTTTACAAGCTTTTATTTAACTTGCAATGTATAACATATGAAGTGCTCCTATGAGAGACTGACGGACGGACGTACGGAAGGACGGACGAACATAAGAGTGTTTGATTAATTGGTAGTATAAGTAATACTTATTATTTTAAGCTGTCCTCAAACACTACTGCGCCATAAATATCTCCATTTACATCTATCTATCTATCTTTCTAATACTATAAGAATCTTTGTCCTGACGTACTGACTGACTGACTGACTGACTGACTGACAACGCACAGCCTAAACCGCTGGTCGTAGAGACTTGAAATTTGGAGGGTATATTTGTCTTAGTACGTAGGGGTGTAACTAAGAAAAGATTTTCCAAAATTCACCCCTTAAGGAGATGAAATGGGGGTTCAAAGTTTGTATGGAGAAACAAGATTAGATAGTCTTTTCTATCCAAAACTTCACACAAGTGCTTCAGTAACAAAATAAGTAAATATGTGTTTCTGTTTTTTTTGAAAATTCACCCCTAAGAGGGTGAAATGGGGGTAACAAAGTGTGAAATTCAATATTGTTTCGGGTTGCGCTGAAATTTGGCATGCAGATAGTTATTACAACGTTAGTTACCTCTGAAAAAGGATTTTTCAAAATTCTCCCCTGAAGGGGATGAAACGGGGGTTCAAAGTTTGTATGGAGAGAAAAGATTAGATAGTATTTTCTATTCGAAACTTCATACAAGTGCTCTAGTAAAAAAATAAGTTAATACGTGTTTCAGGTTTTTTTTTAATTACACCCCTAAGAGTCACTGAAATGGGGTAACAAAAGTGTGAAAATCAATATTGTTTTGGATTGTGCTGAAATTTGGCATGCATATAGTTATTACGACGTTAGTTCCCTTATAATGACGTAAGTATCCTCTCAGAAAGGATTTTCTAAAAATTCCTCCCGGATACGGAACGGGTATTCAAAGTTTGTATGGCGAAATAAGATGAGATAAAGTACGTGTTGTAGGATTTTTTGAAATGGGGTAGGTAACAAAGTCTGAAAATTTGGGTTTTCGGTTTTTATAAATATGAATCCCGAATTGCCTTAGTCACGCGATAACATGAAAACGGGTGAACCGATTTGGCTAATTCTTATTTGATGTATTTAATGATAGAATCTATTTTACAAAAGAAAAGTTTTAAGTAAACAAAAGAAGTTTTTAACGCGGGCGAAGCCGCGGGGCACTTCTAGTATTATATAAGACTCAAGGAAAATTAAAATAATAGGTCTAATCGTCTACTTCAAAATAAATCTAGACTAATATTTATCAAAATTTTTCCTCGTTTATATTATCTATTAAATTGCTGGTTGTTATAGATTTTTGAATAATACTTAGATATGAGTTTATCTGTACTACACTAAGATATTTTTAGGGTTCCGAACCTAAAGGGTACCAACGAAACCCTATTACTGAAACTTCGCTGTTCGTTCGTCCGCCTGTCTGTCCGCCTTTCACATGGCTGTTTCTCCTAAATTAAATTAGGTAGATACTTGAAATTATCACAAAATATGTAATACTATGCGCACTATAACAACAAATACTAAAAGTGTAATAAAATTAAAAATTAAAGGGAGTCCTCCCCATACAAGAAACGTGATTTTTTCGCGGCAAAGTATGTAACAGGTACTATTTTTTATTCTGTGGTAGGTAATAGATAGATACTTGAAATATTCACAAAATATGTATCTAATACTAATAGTGGCATCTAAATCGGATAATCTGTTTCTAAGATTAGCGGGAACAAACGCACAGACAAACAGACAAACAGACAAAAATTCTAACAATCGTTTTTTATAATATAATATATCTTTCATGTTCAGACAGCTGTCTGCTACATTTTTATATTTTATTGTATGTATATAGTTTAGTTTAGATAAAAACATGTAGATGGCGCTAGTAGGCGGCGGGATAGCTCTCCTTGTATACATTGCTTAAATGTATGAAATCCTGCATCGCGCAAACGATATTTTCCGCGATGTTGGAACCTGATGCACTTACTTTGTTGACTAATATCTTAAAATTTGAAATCGTTGTATAATGTTTCGTCTTTATTATATGTACATAGACATAGAAGGCATAGAAGATAGAAGATAGACATGAAGATCAATACGATAGAAGATAGACATAGAAGATAGAAGATTATTACATGTACATAGATACATAGATAGAGATGTACATAGAAGATAGAAGATAAATAGATATAAACAGAAGAAGATAGATAGCTACTACTACTACGAATATATTATTATATAATTCATTTTTAGGGTTCGGTACCCAAAGGGTAAAACGGGACCCTATTACTAAGACCGCTGGATAGCTACTACTACTACGAATATTATTACATAATTCATTTTTAGGGTTCCGTACCCAAAGGGTAAAACGGGACCCTATTACTAAGACCGCTGTCCGTCTGTCTGTCTGTCTGTCTGTCTGTCTGTCTGTCTGTCTGTCCGTGTGTCACCAGGCTATAGCTCATTAAACGTGATAGTTAGACAGTTGAAATTTTCACAGATGGTGTATTTCTGTTCCCGCTAGAACAAAAAATACTAAAAATAAAATAAAGATAAAAATTAAAGGGGGTCCCCATACAAAAAACGTGTTTTAAACGCCATCTATCTAATTAGTTTCGGCAAAATGACATAGATGGCGCTAGTAAACGAGCCCCGTCTTTCTAGATCGCGACCAAACCAAATATTCTTGGTAATATCAATTAATCAAATATATGAGGTTGAAACTCTGTTATGTTTCGTATTGTACGGAACCCTCCCTAAGTGTGCGATAAGAGACGCAATGATGACTCGCACTTGGCCAGTTTTATTTCGTTGTGTGGCTTTTATACTTCATAGACATACAAATGTACTAAGATTAAATTAGATATTAGTCTTTTCAGGATAATGTAATTTATCAAATATTATGTCTCTTTGAAGTGTCTCACACTTTATATTTTTGTAAATTGCTAAACACAATCCAAAATTTCATCGTACCGACGGGACTTGAACCCGCAACCTCCGGAATAACATGTTCCGGTGCTTTGCCAATTAAGCGGCTTACGTTACGGCTTAATTGGCAAAGCACCGGAACATGTTATTCCGGAGGTTGCGGGTTCAAGTCCCGTCGGTACGATGAAATTTTGAATTGTGTTTAGCAATGTAATTTATGTTGCCTAATGCCTTGTTGAACCAACCAACACTTTTTGGTTTGAAATAAATGTTGTATTTTCATGCGATTTTTTTGGATCGATCTTTTGAAAATCGGATTAAATGCATGCTTTTCGATCCACGGATCGGATCGAAACGTTGCGATCCATTTTGATACATAATATCGGATCGAGCTTAAAAATATCGCATCCCTAAAAAAATTTCTCCTTGCAAAAAAAATAAAAATATAATATTTCAGTAAGATTGGATCGTTCGTTTAGGCGTGATTAGGTAAAGCCGGCTCTACAGTCACGGCGCGAATGGCTGCGAAAGCCCGCGACAACTGCGAATCACGAGTGTAGATGTTATTCACGCCTTCGCGTTCGCGCTTCGCGCCTTTCCCCGATCAGTGTGGGTTTTTGGTCCACGACAAAGGGTTTGCAGCGAATAGTCACAAACAAGACTGAAGATTTGCGAGTGTGGTGGACACAGTTCACGCGTGGATTGCGGCATATATTGACGGCGTGAAATAACGGCGTGACTTCACGTGCGAGTGTAGAGCCGGCTTGACAAACAGACAGAGTTACACACGTTTTTAGGGTTCCGTACCCAAAGGGTAAAACGGGACCCTATTACTAAGACTCCGCTGTCCGTCTGTCTATCCGTATGTCTAGGCTGTATCTCATTAACCGTGATAGTTGAATAGTTGACATTTTTACAGATGGTGTATTTCTGTAGAAGTGCCGCTAGAACAACAAATACTAAAAACAAAATAAAGTTAAACATTAAAGGGGGTCCCCATACAAAAACGTGTTTTTTAGTATAACGCCATCTATGTTTGTTAAGCTAACAAACTGTCTAATTAGTTTCGGCAAAATGACATAGATGGCGCTAGTAAACGAGCCCAGTCTTTCTAGATCGCGGTGTCGAAATTCTCCGTAAACTCGTATCACAGAATGCTCCCAATGCTCGTCACTGAGCCCGATCTTCGGCTCTTCGCATCCAATGACTGCCAGCTACCCTGCGCAGATCGTCACTCGCTAGAGGGCGTCCTACACTACGTTTTCCCAAACCTGGTCTCCACTCCAGAACTCGTTTACCCCATCTGTTATTGGTTTTGCGACTAATGTGGCCGGCCCACTGCCCACTTCAGTGTGCTTATCCTGCTAGCTATGTCGGTTGCTTTTGTTTTCTGCCGGATCACCTCATTACGAATGTGATCCCTTAGAGAAATCCCGAGCATAGCATGCTCCATAGCCCGCTGAGCGACTTTCAGCTTGTGGACCAGTCTCACTGTCAGTGTCCACGTTTCGGCTCCGTTCGTCATTACGGGTAGGACGCACTGGTCAAAAACTTACGTTTTCAAACATTTTTTTTTGGTACAGATTTACATTGAGGGATGGGTGACGAGAAGACTTGATGAAGTTTATGAAATGCTGCCCAACCCAGCTGAATCCTCCTATCGGCTTCTGTCTTAAAGTTGTTTTTACTGAGTATGATAGTCTGCCCAAGGTAGATATACTTTTGTACAACTTCGAGAGGTATGCCATTAATGACTATTGGTTCCGGTTTAATGTAAGCACTTAGCATTACTTCGGTTTTATCGATGTTCATGATGAGACCAATATGTCGTAAGGCGTCAGCTAGATCGGTCAGCATCTGTTGTATTTCTTGCAGAGATTCCGTCATTAGGACGATGTCATCGGCGAACCTCAAGTGTGAGATGTACTCGCCATTAATGTTGATGCCCGTACTTTTCCATTTCAGCGTCTTAAACATATGCTCTGTAGTGTTCGTAAACAGTTTCGGGGATATAACATCCCCCTGTCTCACACCTCTGAGCAAAGGGATAGGTTTCGTGCGCTGATCTTTGATTTGGACGGACATTGTGGCGTTGGTATATAGACATGTCAGCACTTGGATGTAGCGCCAGTCCACTTGTCATCGCTGCAAGAAGTCCAGAACGGTCCAGGTTTCGATGGAGTCGAAGGCTTTCTCGTAGTCCACAAATGCCAGACATAGTGGCCGATTGTACTGTTCTGACTTTTGTATTGTCTGGCGCACCGTGTGTATGTGGTCTACGGTGCCAAATCCTCCTCGAAACCCAGTCTGTTCCGGCGGTTGAAATTCATCAAGCCTCCGCGCGAGACGGTTTGTGATGATTCTTGAGAACAGTTTATAGACGTGGCTCAAGAGTGAGATAGGTCGAAAGTTCTTAAGAAGAGATTTATCACCCTTCTTAAAGAACAGCACTACCAAACTCTTGTTCCACGCCTCAGGAGTTCTCCCGCAGTGAATTAAGGAATTTATGGAATTGAAAATAGTCCGAAGCTCTCTCAGAACCGGTTTACCACCCGCCTTATGAGATCTGAAGTAATTCCATCTTCACCAGGGGATGGATGTACAAAAATATAAAGTAAAAAATATTAAGTATATACATAACGTTAAAAAAGAAACACTTAAAAATATAGGTAGGTCCTGTTCTTTTTTACGTTATCCTAAACATTATGATTTAACACGTTCCCTGCCAAGGGAAAAAATGCATTTTCTCGTTCAGGCCGCGTCAGTCAGTGCTGACCGCATTTTACGAGGGTTTTCGTTTCGTTGTTACAGGCCGTCGGGCAGTGCTATCAAAGTAAATCCCATATGCATTGACCCGCATGGCCCTCTAGTTACTCTAAATAAAGTTGGTTTTTTGAAGCAGAACTGTGATTTTTTTCTAGGCCTAAGGGGAAAGTTCGCTGTCGGTCAGCACTGACCGCGTCGGCAGAGAACGGTTGGTTTTTTGAAGCAGAACTGTGATTTTTTCTAGGCCTAAGGGGAAAGTTCGCTGTCGGTCAGCACTGACCGCGTCGGCAGAGAACGTGTTAAGAATAGAGGCCATCAAGAAACGAGGGGAAATTAACGATTTCTGTGTACCTCGATATCTCGAAGGCCTTCGATAGAGTTTGGTACGACTTCACACCGGCGCAAATGCTCCATGAGTTTCAAGCACAATTTCGATCATGAATGGAGTATTCCCACCTCTGGGATTACCGACTCCGCGAAATACTGACTGGAGGAGTTGGAGGCAATCGAACAAAGAACTAAGAAACTCATCAATGATCAGAGAGGCTCCAAAGCCTAATTTCACTTGGCTGTCGGTATACTTTAAATTATGCTTGTGATCCATTCAAGATAATTTACAGACAGCATGGGCGTATGGATTATGGAAAGATGAAATAGAAAATGGAGACAAAATATTGGTAGTGTATAATACTTTATTAGTAATCCTTAGCCTATTAGTAAGTCGAGTATCCATTTATTCATTTGCCCCAGCCACGGCCATAGCCATAGCCTCCTCCGTAGTGACCACCTCCGTGGTGACCACCTCCGTGGTGCCCACCTCCGTGGTGACCACCTCCGTGGTGACCACCTCCGTAGTGGCCGCCTCCGCCATAGTACCGAGACTCTTCACCTGGAAAATATATATTTGTATATACTAGCATAATTCTTATGTGTTATATTATATAGTCAGAGTCATTCAAACCAAATAATTATTGACAATAATTGAATTAAGTTAAACATTTAATATTGACAATAATTGATTGAAGTTAAACACTATGAATACGGGTGTGTAGGTATTATTTAAAGTTACATTGCGACATGAGAAAATAAACCGGCTAAGTCGAGTTGGATTCGCCCACCGAGGCTTCCGCACCAACGTTGGTAGGTACTAATTAAGCTAGACCTCTGAATTGTATGAGCGCTCATATAACTCAGAGGCCTATCTTAATTGGCTAAACTATGTATGTATGGGGACTTATTTGTGCTGTAAGGCCTTGCTTCTTGCCAAATTTCATGATTCTAGATCAACGGGAAGTACCCTATAGGTTTTCGACCCAAAACCCATAGGGTAGTTTCCGGTAGACCTAGAATTGTCAATTTTGGTCAAATGCAAGGTCTTACAGCACAAGTAAAGGAAAAGTTCCGAAAAATAAAAAAAGTGGAAAATTAAGGTATATTTTGGTACTTACAAGTTTTCGCGAAAATTTAAATTTCCCCATATCTTTTTAATTCAGGACCTTGATATTTATACACCCAATAGGGACTATAGACTTCAGTATCTGGTAAAAATGTCAACTTGCTAGGTCCACACGTTCCTGAGAAAATCGGTGGTGACACACGGACAGACAGACAGACAGACGGACAAGAAAGTGATCTTATAAGGGTTCCTTTTTTACCTTTTGTGGTACGGAACCCTAAAAAGCAAAATAACAACATGATGTTTGAAAGTTTTAGGCAAAGAATGTGAAAACTTTCGGTGGGAGTGCAGCCAAATGAAACAAAAAATAAAAGTTTTCAAGACCGACTGAGTGGCGTACCTGAGCTTATTGCTGAGTAAAACGGCTTGCCTTAAAACTTTTTACACTTCTTCTTTCTTTCTTTTATTTCGACGGTATTTTAGATGTGGTTTCTTCGTAATCATACCTTGTAACAACTCTTCAGCAGGACCTGCCTCGGCCGATACTGGCGCGGAGAGTTCCTCTGCAGGTGGAATGGCAGAGGCATACGCCGCTGTGGCGCAAATAACCAGCACTGCGATCGTTAGCTGGAGACCGGAGGATCAATTACTATGAGAACTTTTTTTTTACATCGAACTGGGTAGCACTTGACCACTATCTCACCTGATGTTAAGTGAAGATGCGGTCGATGATGAAGCGCGCTTACCCAGAAGATACCAATTCACTAACTTATATCAACACTAGCTGATACCCGTGACCTCTTTCACGTACACTAAGAATATACATAGGAATAATAGGCTACTATTATTCCTATGTACTTCTATGTACTATGTTAAGGTACCTTAGCCCTCATGCTTTAAGATACTCGTATCTCCTTTTTAAATTTCAGTAAGATCGGATCGTCCATTTAGGCGTGATTAGGTAGCAAGCAGACAGAGTAACAGAGTTACAAACGTTTTTATAATATTAGTATGGATATAGATTATTAGGTCTTTTGTATTTACTATGTGATACGGTTTCATCGGCGTCTTGTGGTTATTTTAATTTAACTCACTGAAATCGGACAATGTAATGCTTAGGCGCGAAGGCTTGCCCAGCACCTAATATAGATAGGTACATGTGCTCTTAAAGCTTGTGCTATCTATGTATAAATATTTAAATAGCCTATAGAGAAAGGGAGTAGGTAATGCATTTTTGGAGTTTGGGTCTCGGAGGTGGAAAATGCAAAATATCCCTGAACAGAACATGAATGCAAGTATTGTCGTCCATTACGTAAATAGCAGATATTGATATTAAGTATATAACTGATTTGAGTATTACAATATTTTCTGCATAATATGTTATCTCCTTATTTGGTGATAGGTATTCAAATAATTATTGAGTTTATTTTATTTAAATATTATGATTTGTTAATTTGAAGATATTTCTTATTTATTATTCCGGTAGGTAATCTATGTAATTCATTTGAATTTTTGCATAATCAAATTGTTTTTTTTTGTATATTATTTAAATAAACTTCGTCTTGCGCTGCAGGATTTGAATAGTTTTTTTTTTAATTTTTATACTGTGTTTTTAGTTAGTACCAAGTTTGAGGTGTTGATCTCCATATCTCTGGAGATTAGATATCGATAAAATAACATTGGGATCAAACGGTAAGTATACTCTCTCAAACAAAAAAAAATCCTAATCAAAAATTGTAAAAATGTAAATTGGATTAATTATTTTTTATTTTCAAAAATAAATGAAGTCGTACGTGCGATTTTCTTGATTATTCTTAGGAAAATTCTTGAATGCTAAGGAACCGGATTTTTACTTTGTTTTTTTAATATTCGTCTAATTCATATGTAAAAACAAATATATGTCATATGTAAAAATTAATATGTTTTTTTTTAACGTTAATAATATGAATTAGACGAATATTATACCTTTGATGATTTATCTAATCTAACTTCAGAGGCAGCCCACGCTATTTAAATGTGAGTTGATTTATGTAACATCAACTCTAATTAATGTGTATAAAGTTTTTTGTAATATAATGTAATTTTTTTACTTTATTTTTTAGACTCTTCTTTTAGCATACTGTGGGACCAATGAGGCTGACACCAAATTATTGTAAAAACCCAAAAAAAAAAAATTATAAAATTAAATTAAAATAGTATTACTAAATTAATTAATTAATTAATTAATGGTATTACTATAACATTGCATGTCTTTAGCCCAAAGACTGAGCATCGCTATTCAACGGGGGAATAGAACCAGCATTTTGGAAACTTTAGCTACTTTTGGCAATGGTTTTTTTATTGTTTTGATTGGGTTTTATATCCATCAAGTTTAATTATAATTGTTTAAATGTAGTTTTAATTGTATCATTATAATATTGTATTAATTTCAAGTAAGCAGCATACAGCATAGGATGATATTGTTATTGTACACTTTAAAATTGATTCTTATTAAATTATCTATATTTCGAAATTAATGAAATGAAGGTACGTATTAACAATTAAAATAACAATTCATATATTTTTTGGATTCGTCGTAAAATTCTTCTCAAATCAAATTACCATGTACTTTAGAGAAAAAAAAAACAAAATGATATACCTAATAAAACTCATTGCAGGTGAGGGCGGAAAAGTTGGGCTGTTTTTAAAATCGCGGCAAATCATGCATTGACTATTTTTACTTCTATCAGTAAATAACAGAGTATTTTTGGATTATTACTTATATATTATTATAAGATAAATCCTTTATTTACCGTTGATTTTTACAAGAATATAAAAATAAAAATACTTTTTGATTTTTAATTCTGGCAAACAATATGTCGCACGATAATTTGAATTTATTAAATTAATAATATTAATTGTTATAATATTGTACGACTTACAGTGTTCATTGTAGCAATTCTTGCAGGAATATGTTTTGATCGGTCGAGGAGACCAATTTATATATGAACATGTGGAGAAACACCTCTACATCGAAAACGACATATCTGCAAACCAACTGTGATGATTCCAGTCTCTATCAACTTATTAAATCACTATTCACACGTTATTTTCTATTAAATACTATAAGTTTAAATCAGGAAAATAATGCGCAAATGATTTTTGGTTTCTTGCAAACAAAACGGGTTCAACCACCTTTTTTGTTTATTAATATTTCTTTTGCTGGAAAATAACCTCTACAATTTTATATTTTTCAAAATACATATTAACATTGTATATATGTTTAGTTGCAGATTCTCCTCAAATGTATTTTAAAGCCACCCCGACTGATCTATGCATAATCTGTTCATTGAGACCATTCGAATGAGTCCAAACACGATATCTCTGCTGTAAGTTAGTGAGGAGTAGGGTATTCTGACGATTCCAGGAGATGTCTCAGCTGATGCACCATATTCTTACAATATAAATGAATAAGGAACGATTCGAAATGTTCAGACCTTCGAAAGTTCTAGAAAAGAGCTCATATTCTTAAAACGGCTGAACTGATTTAGGAACTCATTCGATTAAGTCACCTATTTAAGCAAAAGAAAAACTAAACCAAAATTGATTTATCCGTTCGGGCACTACGATACTACGGATAGGCATACGTCAAACTTATAACACCCTTCTTTTTGTGTCGGGGGTTAACTAGTAAACAATAAAATCGGATAATGTGTGCCACAGGTTAAGACCATCTTCACTTTGCCGTCCCTACATTTTTCATAACAGTCCAGTGGTTGTATGTCAGTCAAAAGAAAAAAAATGTGAGAAGTTGGATATTCTGCATATTCCTCAAGATGTCCCAGCGTCAGGTTAAGGTTCTTATGGTCTTGCAATATCATTTAAATAGCAGTAATACTATTCCAGCAGTATACCAAATTTCAAACTGATCACATCTGCGGAAGTTGCTCTCACACTCTCACCAACCTGTTGTTGTCAAATTGTCCCTATGAAGTCATTAAAAAAAACGAATTCAAATCAGTTCATCCGTTTGGGAACTACGATGTCTCAGACTGTTACACTGGAAACTCGTAAAACTTACTTGTATAACACCTTGACACAGCAAAAATCAGTAGTAGGTACCTACATTTATTTTAAGTCTCTTTCTCAGAGATGCTCTATAGCAACCTCTAAATTCAGTTTTGTGTACTGTTTATGATAATGAAGTACAAATATTTTTAACCAAATTTCAAAAGGGTGGTTCTCAACTCGTCAGTACTTTTATTATTTTTATGATTGTTCTCCTATGACTCAAAGACACATTGACCGATTTGGATAATCCTACCAGATCCAGGCCCCATTTAAATATCATCGAGTAAATTCAGTATCTCCAGAGATGTGGAGATAAACACCTCAAACTTGGTAGGTACTGAATTGACTGATGACTGGCGCGGCATTTAAAGTCGGTTGTTTTAGTTTTTTAAACGAACTTATGTACCTACTTTACATTAAATTATGTACATTTTCTAATTTATTAATTAAGGTACCGAAAGCTACATTATTGGCGAGTATTATGGCTCATATTTTGCGAGCAAAGCCATGAAGGTTTATTTATATCTGCCTCTCAAGTATTCAAAATATCTGAATATTAGTTTATAATAAATAAAATGTTTTCCTTATAACGTTTACTATTAAGGAAAATATGCTTAAATCATGGGTATCATTAACCTCCAAGAATCGAGTAAAGAGGTAAATCTTACTATTATGTTTATCATCTATGTAACGATGGCCATATAATATGTTATAATATTTTAACCGACTTCAAAAAACCAAGGTTGTCTCATACGAGTAGGTATATAATTTTTTTAGAATGTCTGTTAATTAACGTAAGTCTAAGTTATCACTCCTCAGAAAAATGACTAAAGCAATCACTCAAAGACAGCTAAACCGATTTAGACCCCGCATGGCGGTAGGACACTATCCAGTGTCCGCCTGGCCAGCTACCACCCTCGAGTTATAAAATCTGTCCCCAAAACATCTAATGTGTTCCGGCAGCTGTTATTGAGAACCAGTTCCCATTCTAGGCCTAGCGTGCTACCATCCTCGACCGCATCATCACTTACCAACAAGGTGAGATAGTGGTCAAAATTCAAATGCTAGAAATAAAAAGATGATTCGTTATTGCATTAGGTTTGGCCTAGAGTAGGTTTAATTTTTTGACAATTTTCGCATATGGTTTGGTTCATTCATATGGTCATTGACCAACTCGAACGAGTTAATTAATATTTTTCTCCCATCTTCTATCGTATAGGCTAAATTATATATTTTATAATCGTTTGACCACTATATCGCCTGGTGTTAAGCGATGATGTGGTCGAAGATAGTGAATACGCTAGTCCTAGGTTACTCTGACTCTCAAGGATGGTAATACTCTAGTTTAGCCTTTTAAGCAAAAAGAAAAGTTCCATATCTTTTTTATCAAGATATCTTCAGAGATATGATGCGGAGCTCAAGAGAATAACTCGCGAGCAAGTGAAATCGGTGTCTTGTTTGTTATGCGCCTGAGGCAGTATTACCTTTTAGCCATATTTGAAACTTGATTTTTTCCGCTAGATGAATAAGGCCAGTGAAATACGGGGCAGCCTCAGGATCTAAATGTGTCAGGATACGGGAAAAGTGCAATAATGCACCGATATCTTTTAGACACAACTCATTACTTACCATCATACAAGCCTCCTGATTGTGTCCTTACGTAATGTAAAAAAAACGCTATGGTATATGACATAGACGGCTCGGCCCTGTAAGCATTTTACTTGATAATTAAGCATTATTTATGTGCTACGAATGCTACGCGTAGCAAGCTACGAATAAATCAGGCAATTAAAATAAAAAACTGAATTGTATTTTACATAGTTAGCGATATTTTAAATTGCTAAAATATCGCAATCGAGACAACAGCAGTACAATCTCAGCCCTTTTCAAAGTGTTTTGATGCATCTAAGAAGGTCTAGAGGGCAGGCTTAGGACTTAGCTGGCTGGCTGCTCAGACGTCCAGAAATCTTACCACAGTCTTGGACATTCTTAGTCTAAACTTCTTGCACAGCGGGTGCGAATGAGATTTTACATTCGTATTACACGAGTTATTTTTTTAGGGTTGCGTACCCAAAGGGTAAAACAGGACCCTATAACTAAGACTTCGCAGTCCGTCTGTCTGTCTGTATGTCTGTCTGTCTGTCTGTCCGTCTGTCACCTGTGGCTGTATGATAGTTAGACAGTTGAAATTTTCACAGATGATGTATTTCTGTTGCCGCTATAACAAAAAATACTAAAAACAGAATAAAATTAATAATAATAGGGGGTCCCCATAGAAGAAACGTGTTTTTTCGGCATTTCAATATAACGCCATCTATAAACGCTTAGGTAAACGTCCATAGATGGCTTTATATTGAAATGCCGATCCCTATCACCTTTGTTAGACGTTAGATGGCGTTATAAAAATAAAATGTTTATAAGTTATTAGTTTTTGCTGGCGAAAAATGATATTAGTATTTTTTGCTCGATCTTATAAAATACTGTAGTTTGGTACGGAACCCTACGAGTGCGAGTCTGACTTGCACTTGGCCAGTTTATTTTTATTATTCTAAAAGTCTTCATAAAATACATTATCATGGTGTTGATCGCTGTACATCATTTGTGTAGGTATTATGGCAGGTGAATGGCAAAAAAGAGGTCGCTGCGGTCATGCGCACACACCTTCAAATAAACCTTTTTCACTTATTTTGTAAGTTATACTTATACATACTCAAATACCTTTAATTACTTACGAGTACCTTTACGTGGTAATTAGCAGGTATTGTCTGTAAGCTTCTGCAACATTTGTTTACCTGGTGGCTGGCATATAATGGGTGAATTTTTAATATTTTTTAATATTTTACGTGCCGGCTATTTTAGAGCCGAACGGTATCGCACGTGATGATGGTAAGAGGCCTGACGGTATCACGTTGGTTCCTTGGTGTCGTGGGAAGCCGCTAGTGTGAGATGCGACGTGCGTCGACACATTGGCAGTTTTCCATCTCCATAATACCTCACGGGTGGCAGGAGCAGCTGCAGACGCAGCAGAGGCTCTCAAACGGAGGAAATATATAAGCATCGGTGACAACTATGCTTTTCTTCCGTTTGGGGTCGAAACCATGGGCCCGTGGGGTCAACAAGCACGCGGTTTTGTTAGTCTAATCGATGTCTCCCACGACCAAAGAGCTGGCGCTTACCTCGGGCAACGCATTAGTTTCGCGATTCAAAGAGGTAATGTCGCCAGCTTTTTGGGTACTCTACCAGTAGACAGCGACCTAAATTCCATTTATTATTTGTAGTTTTTATTTGAATTATTATTTTATATATATATATTTTAGTTTAATAAGTTTTTTAAATTGTGTTGAGTTTATTTTTTTTATATAATGTAGTTTATTGTAATATAGAGCACTCTCTTTTTTTTCCCTATGACATTTTATTTTCATGGAACTAGGTTACGCAAGATAAAAGTAAAATTAACTAAACCCTATTTACAAAACCGCATAATTTTTTTTTCTATTTTCTTTGTAATTTTTTGCAAAGAACCATTTAAGATTCAGTTTCTAGATTTAAAACATTACTGTTTTTTTATCTAGAAGAAGCTTAAAATTTTTAGACTTAAAATAATCTTACTACGTAATAATTACTATAGTATCCAATTTTCGAGAGCAGTTTTGCGTTAAACTCTCGGACTGTTGTCATTCCTAGTAGAGGCTTCGCTATTGCATTTAGTGTCATTAAATTTTGTGAAATTAATAAATATTTACTTAAATAGACCCTATCAAAAATTTCTACCTAAGAGATATTCTGTTGAAACAACTCCGATTTACTTTTAAAATTAGTAACATATTGAGTTGACAAGTACACATTTTATTGAAGTTCAGTCAATAGTTAATCAATACGTTAGAAAATACATAAATATTTATATTTTAAATCTCATCATAATGTAAAACCTAAAAGACTATATAATTTAGTTACGTTCGTCATTTGAGCTCAGTACCGCTTCAATGCTCTGCTACTTCTGCGAGTAGGAAAAGGTTTATAAAATATTCGACTGGTTTTGCTTCGCTTAAATTGCGTCTATGTGAACTAAAGCTTATAATGCCATAAGACTATTAAGTCAATCATTAAGACATCCGATCAAGATGCAAAAACATTTTGCACTATTGTGGCGGTGTGTTACCTTTTTTTTACACCGAACTGGGTAGCACTTGACCACTATCTCACCTGATGTTAAGTGATGATGCGATCGATGATAGAGCGTGCTTACCCTGAAGATACCTATTCACTCGCGATTTGAAGACCCCATATTGTACTTAACCGGAAACACAAACTCAAGCAAGGTATTCCATACCTTGGCGGTTCGTACGATGAACGAAGTATAACTTATCTGGGACATGCAACTATGACAGATTGCCACTTAATTTAAGACTAAACGATTCCACAGATTCATCTTGATTCCTGGGTGGTTCTATGCAGGTGACCGCTAGTGGCACGCATGGACAAATAATTGTCACCAATCAGTTCGCCAAGTTCTGGCATGATGTTAGATGCTCATCGATCGTAATTAGTGTAATAGGTGCGTTATATTTTTATAAGATGATTAATATACCGAAAACAGTAAGAACATTTTTATTTTGTGATCAGTCTTGATGTCTCCAATCTGTAGGTAAAGAGCTATCCATTAATTACGCCTGTATATCTTTATCAAGCTATACGTACTTCACTTCAACTCCGCTAGTCATTGGGATATTAAATGTACATATACTTGGTGCTGATACCCGCGACTTCGTTCACGTACACCAAGAATTTTATTACTAAAGCTTTGTCAATCAACATTTGTGTGATCTGAGTTACTTAAGTTATGTGTAAAAATCATGATTGAATTTCACAAAAATATGAATATGTTCATCCTCATGCTATGAAGTATCTCCTTGTTAAATTTCAGTACGATCGGATCGTCAGTTTAGGCGTGATTAGGTAACAAACAGACAGAGTGATAGAGTTACAAAAGTTTTTTGGATCTACCTGTTAGTTACTAACTGCCCTGCCCTGTTTACGTTAGTTACCAATTCGCAGTCTCTATATTCAGTCTACCGCAACGGTTAGGTATCGTTACAATCACTATCGGCCCTTCGATAGAAATGACTATTACAGCCCAATGCCAAAGCAGCTTGCTAGTAAATCGATTCATCACAGAATAGAATATTCTGTGATGAAGAATCTGCGGTGATATACCTAATGACAACACTAATAAAAATATAGTTAAATTAATTACATCATTGTGGTTTTTATGAAATTACACTGAAATGAAATATGTTAAAAACTCTCGACTAACATTTTTATATACCTACCTATCTCTTTTGTGTGTTTATGAAGAGTTGTGTTTATGATGATGATTTATGATGTTTATGTGATAGTTCAAATAAGCCAGTTGGTAAGGATATGTATGCTGCCGACTTTAGGAGATGAGCAGCATCGATTCAAGGTTAGTGTGTTCGTGCAATTTCATTCAAGTAATAGGATACTAGTATTCTAGAGTGCAGACTACGGCTCGGCAAAGATAGGGTAGGATGGCGTAGACAGCTAGGTGGATACCTATACCACAGAATAATGTATAGTACAACTATACGCAAGCTGGCTGGCAGTGGTTAAAAAATCGAGCTCAGTAGAGGGCCATATAAAATGCGTACGCCAACAGAGGACGAATGCTGTGATGAGTTAAGCGTGTGTGCAGTAAAGCAGTCTGAGATAGTATATAAGCGCTAGATAGCGTTCTGTTCTCACACGTTTATATGTTAAAAAACTGATATTTTGCTAATTTGCAAACGAGTCAGTTCAATGACCTTGCCTTTCATTAACTATTGTATCTACAAAATGTTTGCGCACTTATAAAATTTCGCTAATTACTTCGTTGAATGAACTCACAGCAGTAAATTTAAAAAAATAATTAGCATCGCTACGGTACTTCAACTTAATAATTCAAACGAAAACTGAATGACTTAACTGGATTTGAGGTGACGATGAGCTAAGCCTGTTGTATGACTTCACCAGGTATTTTTTATATTAACAATGGAAAACCACATTTTCTATACGTAATGAAAAGTTTATTACCGTACTCGTACCATTAGAGTGTTGTATTAATAATCACTAATTAAAAATTAAATCACGGATTTTGGCATAGACTTAACACAAGAGCCCTGGTCTCTAGGCAAAGCTAAATGGATGACAAAATGGAAGGTTTCAACCGTGGGTGGGAACAACATACCGAACAAAGACATATATCCAATCTGTTCGCCAAGTTTCGACATAATGTTCGATGCTAGCCATTTGTCTAAGATCGCATCGTCTAAACTAATATTATAAAGTGGAAAGTTTTGTTTGTTTGTTACAATTTAACTCAAAAACTACTGGACCGATTACAAAACTTCTTCCACTAATCGAAAGCTACTTTATCAGCGAGTAACATAGGCTATATTTGATACACATATTTTCACGGGAACGGGAACTACGCGGGTAAAACCGCGAGGCGCTGCTAGTCACTTATAATCACGTGATAGAGGTCTAGTGCTTGTCAGTCTGGTTGTCTAACGTTTGACCACTATCTCGCCTGGTGGTAAGCGATGATGTGGTCGAAGATGGTGAACACGCTAGACCTAGAATACCTTCTCTGACTCTTAAGGGCTGTGTGCTACCGGAACACCGTAAGGTTATATGGTGGCAGATTTTCTCCGTGAACACCGTGAACGGTTATTTCCGCAAGACAGTTTTTGCTGACATCAATTAAGAAAGCACAACATATTATATGTAGTTTCATTAAGTTTATGTATATTATTTATTTGTTTTTATGTTATTTATTATAGTAATTACCTACTCATATATATTATAGTTAGTCCGGTAGTATTGTTATTGTTTTAGTATATAAAACCACCTCTTTGTACTACTTGTATAAGCACTACTCAAAATGTTCCCCACCGCTGCTGGATGACTGATAGAAAATGCTTTTAGCATTAAGTCCTCCTTTGTGAATTTATTTTGGTGCAATAATGTATTAACGTTTGGAACATCGATATAATAGGCTCTGTAGTGGTATCATTATTGATATGGCAACCCGAATGAATGATCTGTGGATTAAAGTCAGTCTGTACCTGTAAGCAAGGCGTTTCATTTCTTTCCAATAATAAAGATACCGATACGATCTTATATGATCATAAGTAATCACCACAGGCTCATACTACCAAACAAAAGGGAACAATGAATCGAGCGAATCTCTTTATTTGAAGTTCTTTAAAATATAATGTCAATGGTGGTTAACAGCATTTAAAAGAAAAGAAAACAATTAAAAATAGACTACTTAGGCAGTCCTTGCGCCGGACCTTACGATGTGCCTGTCTATAGACGCACTGCCGCATTTTATCGAGAAGACATTAGCAAAATGCCCTTTTATATTAATCAGGCGTTTAGTAAATATATTTCGTGAACTTATTACAGAGAGCAAAATAGGTAGAAAAGTAAAGCTTTATAGTACGCGCGCTCAAGCAAAAGCTTACGGATACGAAATGCCGGAACATATCGGAACAATGCGATTGCGAGCTCCTAACGTAGGTATAAAATGATATTTCAATTAAAAATTTAAAACCATCCCGACTGTTCTATGTATAATCTGTTCATTGAGACCATTCCAATGAGCCCAAACTCGACATCTCTGCTGAAAGTTGGTGAGGAGTTGAGTATTCTGCAGATTCCAGGAAATGTGCCTAAGCTAAAAAGCTTATAGTTTTAATACGGCTGAACAGATTTTCATGACTCAAAGCTTAGAACACTCTCGATGAAGACACCGATAAAACAAAAAAAAAACTAAATCAATATCGGTTCCTCTGTTTAGACGCTACGATGCCATAAACAGACACATACATACACAAATACACACGTCAATAACACCCAATCTTTTTGCGTCGGCAGTTAAAAACGAAGTACATACAAGAGCTTCCTTTCTGTACTCTCTGTATATTGCTGTAATGTGTGGGCTTTAAACAGCGCTCCAAATTAGATTTATTTATTTACGTATGCATTTTAATTAATGCGACTCAGTCTAACCGGCCGTATGTATCTTTTAAATGTTTAATGGACTTTTGGTATAGACATATGATATTCAGCGTTGATTAATACTTTAAAAGTATATAATCAAAGAACTAAAGTCACAATGAGCATCCAGGTGGCGCAGTAGGCACACCCGACCTTCAAATCAGTCTACTGTATTTATTATTTTATTAACATAAATATTGCCTTAAATGATCTGAATTAGGCATACATGAGTGAAAAATACAGCCTATGTTATTCTGTCCAGTGTTATCTCAAGATATGATATGAAAAATGAAGTTAATTATGAGCTCAAGTGCGTGTATCAAAACCAGTTACTAATAAGAATATGGAAGCTACAATCAAACAGTGAATACCAAAATACAACTAACTTGATGCATAGCCTTACCATCTGAGTGAGTACTTATATTACATTATCAACAAATTAAGATCAATTTATTAAGTAGAATCTCACAATTACAAAGAAACTTATTCTAAAATGTGGGTTTAACTCCTACCCTTATAAATATATAAACATAATGAGAGAACTCGTTAACTGATACCTTATTTCGACATTGCCTTCAACGTACAGTTTGGCCCAGTGGTTATAGCGCTTGGTTAGATGACAGAACCATACGAGAACCGAGTTCAATCCTGAATAATCGCACTATTGTTTTGCACTTGATATTTCATTCTTTATAAAGGAATTGAACTTCAAACTTAAAAATAAGGAAATAACTATACAAATATTATGTTTCTTTGAAGTGTTACACACTTTATATTTTTGTAAATTGTTAAGCACAATCCAAAATTTCATCGTACCGACGGGACTTGAACTCGCAACCTCCGGAATAACATGTTTCGGTGCTTTGCCAATTAAGCCACGGTGCGAAGTATCGTTACGACGAAATTAGTGGATTGCATAATTGTGTTAACAAATGCAATCCACTAATTTCGTCGTAACGATACTTCGCACCGTGGCTTAATTGGCAAAGCACCGGAACATGTTATTCCTTATGATTAATGAATTACTTATGCAACTAAGTCAACCAAAACCGAGTTCGAGCTGCAAATATGTTCAAACCGAAAAAATAAGCATAGACAGTAACAATGAAACGAAGTCAGTACAAATTGAAAGTATCGCCTCTTGTATTACGACCCCGTCAATGCTACAACATAGTGAAAAAGTAAACACTGTACAATGGGTGTAGATGCCATTAAACAACGGACAAGTACTATTTATACGAAAAACTCCAAGTCCAAAGTATTTTTCTGTGGTGATCAAAATGCTAATGTATACGAAAAATATGGAAAAAAAGATTATGACACATTATGTATAAGTAAGCCCAATGCCCCTATCAATGAAATCTCGAAAAGTATTACGTCACTAAAATTAAATAAGGGCGATATTGTTGTGTTCATGGCCTGCGGCCTCCACAGCAATGTGAATAACACCTATTTAAATAAACTTCAAACTATAAGTGACTTCGTGGTAAAAAGCAAATGTAAATTAATAATTACATCAATAATTTATAAATCACGTTCAAACAACAGCAACATGATGGCATATAGAATAAACAGCATACACCAAATAGTTACATATACAAGTGGAGTCTATCAACTGGACGTAAACAAATATTGAAACTGGTGTATAACTATGAACGGTAACCCGTCCCTGGCGGGAAAAATCCAAGTCATCACTGACATCTAAAACCTGAATTTTAATATTGCCACATCGAGCCTCAAAAACATACAACTAGACACATCCATGGGTTGCATCTCCACAAGCAACGTGTCGCAGCACCACTCTAGCGAATCTTTTTTAGCATAAAAGCTAAGACGTGCGCTTCATTTACAATTGAAGAATGCCAGATATAACATCAAAACATTGCAAGTTTAAACTCGAAAACACATTAATTAGAAGCAGTGATCCAGTGTGTAAACTAATTACAAGTTGTGTGCCTAACAGAACATTGGTCGAAGCGAAAAGAAGTTGAAGGAATAAATATAATGAACTTCAAATTGATTTCAGCATATTGCAGAGATAAAAGGATCCATGGAGGATCCTGCATTTATGTTAACAACGACCTACAAGCTGAAGAACTAGAAAACATTAGATCACGCTCCGTGGAAATGCATGTAAAAATTTCGTCAATCCATGTAAAAAAATATGATCTTACTATCCTTTGTATCTACCGTCCACCGTCGGGATGTTTCACTACTTTTATTAATGTACTTTGTATGATTATTGATATTTGTAAGCTAAGTCCGAGAATGCTAGTTGTCGGTTATCTTAATATCGACTTGTTAAAAGAAACTTCACGTAAAAAGCAATTGATTGATTTGCTGCTTAGCTGCAAATGCTTTTTGCTGCTGATTTGTAACTTGATTTGTCTCACAGACTTTGCTACTCGAATAAACAACTCATCAGCGTCTTGTTTGGACCATGTCTACTGTAATGTTGACGAGGACATGGTCGCTGCAACACCAGTATCAACTTGTCTCTCGGACCACGACGGTCAACTGGTAACGATTAAAATCGAACTACAAACAAAACCCGCAAATCACACGAAAACCAAAAGACTAATAACACCCCTAAAACTAAATAATTTTCTTACGTCATTGACTAATTACAACTGGGCCGGAATACTGAACTCCGATGACTCATCAGAAAACTTATTTAGTACTTTCAATATTTTGTAACCTTTTTTATGAAAACATGCATTGTTATGCCTTGTCATGCCTTGTCCTAAATATTCAGTTCGTAAGTCTAATAAAAAATGGGTAACAGATGAGATACTGAACTGGAAATCACTCCTTATTGAACTAACGTCACTCAGTAATAAACTTTATTACAACGAAGATCTTGCAGATCAATTAATAAAGTTTCAGAATGTTTACTCTCGACTGCTCTTAGAAAAGAAACAAAACTACTATAACAACGTAATAAATAACTCGCAAAACACTATTAAAACAATGTGGAATATTGTAAAAGACGAAACATGCAAAACTAATAAAGATAAATTAACTCAACTCAATCAAAACCCCGTTAGTCTAGGGATGATTATTTCATAAAGACAGCACGCAGCGGTATTACTTGCATAGATGAGACGGAGGCGGCTAAATATCTAAATACATGTGTACAGTCTCCAACTACCCTTACTTCGTTTTTACCATTCTACGTCGATGAGATAATTAAATTAATCCGCAGAATAAAAAATAAGAACACTAAAGATCATAATGACGTATGTCATATGAACAAGTATATTAAAAAAACTACCGCCTAACCTTTACATAAAAAACATAGTACTCCTATAAAAGTTTATAGGAGTACTATGTTTTTTATGTAACAAGAGCGGCGAAAATGGTATATTCCCACAATGTTTAAAGAATATAAAAGTAGTAGCCATTTATAAAGGTAAAACAAAAGTCAAACAAAAAGTCGGAACTTAAAAATTTTCGCCCAATTTCTATAATTCCAGTGTTTTCTAAAATCCTAGAATTAGGAATTGCAGACAGACTAATGAATTATTTTAATACAAACAAATTGTTGTCGCAGCAAAAATTTGCTTACCAGCAGGGCAAGTCAACGACGATTGCAACTCGTCAGCTCTTGAAATCTATCCTAGACAAAAAGGATAAAGGCGAGCATGTCGCCCTTATACTGTGCGATCTATCACGCGCTTTCGGCCTAGTAGACCACAGCCTCTTAATTAAAAAAATACAGCACTACGGTGTCTGTATTCAGTTACTGACGTCTTTTTAGGGTTCCGAACTCAAAGGGTACCAACGGAACCCTATTACTGAGACTCCGCTGTCAGTCTATCTGTCTGTCTGTCTGTCCGTCTGTCACCAGGCTGTATCTCATGAACCGTGATAGTTAGACGGTTGAAATTTTCACAGATGATGTATTTCTGTTGCCGCTATAACAACAAATACTAAGAACAGACAAAGTTAAAAATTAAAGAAAAGTTTAAAAAAAGTTTTTTACGATAGCGCAGCGCCATCTACCTAGCATCAAGGATGGCGCCGTATAGATATCGTCGTTACCTTAATCTGAATCTCGGAAGCGGCTCCAACGTTTAAATAAAATTTAATACACCTACAGGGGGTTTTGGGGGCGATAAATCGATCTAGCTAGGAGTCATTTTCAGACAATTTTGTTTTATTCGTGTTTTCAATAATCAACTATATAGATAATCAACTTAAAATATGACTCTTACCGACATCTATTGGCGAGTAGAAGTACTGTGTCAGTAAAGCAATTAAGGCCCATTTAGACGGGGAGAGTTTCTCGTACGTTTCCTTACGAGAAACCATACGCTACTATCACAAGCACTAATCGCTATAACACAATCGTATCAAAATGTTTACATACAGGCAAGAACTAAAATCTCGCCTACGATTATGTCATACGAGATTCGCATATGACTTATCGCTAGGCGATAATTGCCTAAGTTTGTTTACAAAACAAAACTATAGTAAGCATATTCTTGCTTATGAGAGTCTCGACTTGTATAAACACGATCTCGTATGACAATTCAAGTTATAGTATATGTTTTTCAAGTTCATACGAGTATCGTACAAATCGGATTGAACGGTTTTGAGTGCGAGAATCGAAATACGAGAAAATTCTGTTTAGACCGACACTATCAATATTCTATTGCGAGTCAATTGTCGCCAGAGTGGAAGAGCGAGAGGTGTGAATGTTTAGACATATAATCTTCTTTATATTCCTTCGATAATCGTATCTTCGAGACGAGAAGAGTTATTCTACTTTGGTGAAATCAGGTCTTAGTTGGCGTTAGTGTTCGTAAGATGGCGTTGTACTGAATAAGGACGCGGCTCCTGTTTTAATAATTGTTTGGATTTTTCACGGTAATATAATATAATAATATCTGGATGGCCGAGCTTTGCTAGCAATTTTTTTTTTGTAAATCGTGTTTTATGTAATTTTTTGGCTCCCAATAATAGTCTTCTTACAAAAGAACAAACTTGGAAAAAATAATCATCACGTCTGGACTCAAACCGGGATCCTTTTGATCGCCATCCGAACGATCTCCCACCGAGCTATCGTAACAATGTAGCAATGGCGAAATTTACCTTCATATTCTAATTATATTGTAGGAGTCTTTCATTACCTGAAAACTGGGATAAATCAACTTTTTCTGAAAATGAAAACCTAGCTAGATCGATTTGTCAATTTATTACAAGAAACGTGATTTCTTTCAGCATTTTTTGCTCGATTTTATAAAATATTGTAGTGTGGTACGGAATCGGAACCCTACGAGTGCAAGTCCGACTTGCACTTGGCCAGTTTATTTATCTGATAGACGACAGTTAACCGAGGTAAAATCCTATAGTTGTGTGGATAGGTCTGATTTCGCTCAGCTGGGAGATCTTTCAGTCCCTCAGGGATCAGTGTTAGGTAACTATCTATTCCTGATACTAATGAATGACCTCAGTGTCGCCACTAATACTGCAGAACTGATCGCGTTTGCTGACGACAGCGCGTTTTTGGTGTCGGCGGACAACATTCAGCAGTTGGACAGTAAATTAGAAAAATCTATCACTGACATCAAAACATGGTTCAGGGTGAATGGTATGATTCTGAATTTCGACAAAACTCACATCATACACTTTAACCTGAGAGGACAATCAAGCCAATTGACTGTTAAATGTGATGGAACGCAGCTACCTCAAACAAGTCATGCCAAATAGCTAGGTTTCATTTTGGACTCGGGGTTAAAGTGGGACAAGCACATCGACTATCTCTGTGACAAACTTGGAAGAGCATGCTTTGCCTTGTCAAGACTAGTCGGTGTGCTCGACTCCTCAGCAGTAAGAACCACTTACTTTGCATACTTCCAATCGCTACTGTCGCATGGCATTGACTTGTGGGGTCAAGCTGCGGACCGACAGCGAGTGTTCATCATACAGAAGCGTGCAATTAGAATAATGTGTCGAGTGCCCTGGGACACACCCGCACGCTAACTTTTCATTGACAATGGCATCCTGACAATGCCATCTCTTTTAATTTTAGAAATTAGCAAATTTGTTAAACTAAATATTAATATGTTTAAGACTTACGGTAAAACTCATAACCATAATACGCGAAATAAAAACAAACTATCTCACCCAGCAATTAAGCTACAAAAATCAATGCAGTCAGTATGGAATATAGGACCAAAAATTTACAATAAAATATTAAAACCAATCCGAGATATAGAGTCGAATACATTATTCATCAATACATTTAAAAAAATCTTATTGTCAAAAGCATATTACTCAGTTGACGAATTCTTGAACGAAACCTGCGTCATTCTGAATGAACAGTGTGAGTCTGGTGCTGCTAAGCGATCATCGTCAACATGAACATAATGTACCATAATGGGGTACCATAATACCTTTTACTTCTATTATTATTATTATATAACTTTTAATTTTTAATTTATTGAATGACGAATTTTATTTTATAGTGCATTTATTTATTTATTTATTTTATAATATACTTTAAGCACTAAAGTATTTAATAATAGCATCATTGTACTAATGACTTATAACTCTGTTATAAATAAATATATAATATGATATGATATGATATGATTTTTTTCCCAAAAATCCGGATACCGCAGTAAACTAGTTCTTGAGTGGATATCGTATAGTCTAGCTTAAATACAGGTAAACACTTAGAAACACTCCCAGGCTAGTACGTGATCCAAGCAACAACAGGATACATCGTCATCAACAGCGCTTATCTATTCACCGCCTTCCTGAACCAGACTTCTCCACGTCTGACCTTGGATGCGGACTATGTCGTCATTTAATTTGGCTAATGGTCTACCTACAGCGTAATATAATTTCTAGTTCAGTAAGCTGGTAGAAGGTGTTGGGCAAATTGTCGTGTGTTTGCCTGGCTTAGTACCTTTACTAGGTACCCTTGGATTAGGATAAAGACGCCAAACACAAGTGTGTTCCAAAAGCTGTCATTTAGAGCTAGTTCCCATTCTAGACCTAGAGTACTACCATTCTCGATCACATCGTCACTTGCTAATAGGTGGGATATAGTGGTCGAATACTTACCCACATACTATTTTTAAATTAAACGCCAATGAACTAATGCAATTATTCACAATTGACTGAGCAATGAGCATATTTTGTTGTACAATCGGAACTAGAGTAGACTGTAATGTATTATTTATCAAGTATCAACTTTGTGCCAGTTCTGTGTGTCTTTGTTTCTGTTTAGAAATTCTATGCAATACATTAATTTAGATTTTTTATTATTCAAAGCTTCCTTGTTCCAAGTTCTTGCAATATTGTTGAAGTAGAGAATACCGAATTTCGATTTGATCAGAATTACAAAAGTTTATTTCCTAGCGTCATCATCTAGAAAAATGCTCATAATCTTTAAACGACTGAACTGATTTTAATGAATCAAAGCCAAGAACACTCTCGAGCAAGAGTCAAGACACCTATCAAACAAAAAACTAAATCAAAATCGAGCCGTTTGGGCCCTACGATGCCACAGACAGACACAGAGATGCACACGTCAAATTATAATACCCCTTGTTTTTACGTCAGGTTTAATAAAAAAAGATTACATGATAAATTCCACTAATAAATGCGACTGTGTGTATGTTTGTATGTATGTTCAGTAGACGTCAAAACGGCTGAACCGATATTGATGAATTTTGGCATAGAAATAGATTAGACCTTAGAGATATACTTAGGATACCTTTCGTCCTCGCGGTTTGAGTCGCAGCTACCAGTTAATAACCTATAAGTAAAAGAAGTCGAAGGGCAACTGGTACTTAAATATAATTTACAACAAACAAATAAATCATTAAATGCAACATATTTTTTCGTAGTAGGTACTGTTGTTTATATTATATTATATGCTCATTATATCTAGCTAATGGTGAGATTAGGTAATAAAAAAAATACAATGAAACAACAGACAGTACAATTTACTTAACTTTTTATTTGCATACAAACTAAAATCGTTCCCATCACAGATCGTAATACCGGTATATAAATGTTTTTTTTTCAACTTATACGTCAGGTTCATAAGCTGCATTGATATAAAAGGCTCGAGTCATGAACAGATCTTGAGTGCATCATGATAATATAACTGTTCTAAAATTAAAGAGATTTACAGCATAGAAGGTCCGTATATAAAAATATAAATATGTAGTTACTCGCTAGATCTCGCTAAACTAGGTTACAACGAAAAAACACAAATGACAATAATCTCTTTTCATCCTTCTCCCAATCGTGGCCGCAAAACGCGATGAAACAGTATTTGATAGATATAATCTACCGTCCCCATCCGTGTCCGTATCCGCGTCCCCATCCCCCACCATAGCCTCTTCCCCAACCCCCACCGTAGCCGCCGTAGCCTCCCCAACCTCCGTAGCCGCGACCTCCGTAGCCGTGGCCGTAACCTGTAAATACGAAATGGTCAGTGGATGTCGCAAAATACACAATAATATGTTATATGTATTGTAGACACACCCATAGTGATGTCCGAAATATTTTACCTACTCCATTTGATACATAGATTTAAAATCAGACAGTAAGATATAGAAAAAAATAATTCTGTTAAGGATGTCTCACCTCTTAGGCATAGACATATCTAAGCTAATTCATCGTCAAAGAAATATATAAGGTCGAATTTAGTAACCTCCTTTTTCGGAAGTCAGTTAAAAAGCAACTTAAAGATTGGTTAATATCCAAAGTATTATACCTATAATCTATATGAATATTTAGATATAAACACACCCAAGTTGTAGAGAGAAATGTTCCTATTCATGTGTTGTTTTTTTATAGAGATTTATATAGTGTTAAATTGATAATAAGTAGTATGTATATTAGATACATATACTGCAAAATATTGTACGTCCGAGGGAATACTGTTATCACTAAAGTTTACATACAACCACCATGTACTTACATACTTTTTACAATATAAATATATTCTATTGTATTCTATCGTGACAGACAGAATATTTTCAATATTATTTATTTAATTTCAGGGCTCTTCATTCACTAAAGGCCATAGATTCATGCAATGTGTTATAAAGCGTTACATAAAACAAAAATATAATACAATAATAATATAATTATATGTATATATATATAAAATAATATAATAATAATATGCGTTATAAGGATTGAAAAAAATGTTGTCCAGCTATTCGCCTTACTGCCTTCCACTTTCAGCACCATGCTACCATCTTATACCACATCGTCATGGTGACATTGGTAAAACAGTGTTCATGTGTTTGCGGTATGCAAAAAGTGTATTAGACACTACTACTGTGAAACTATACTTCAATTTCACAAACGATGTTACGATGTTCCGCCTGACTTGCTACCAATAAGTAGCTTACAACCATCAAGGAAAAAATCTGCCTCCATAACCTCACGGTGTTCCGGCAGCATACAGCCCTCCAGAGTCAGACCATTCTAAGCCTAGTACTCACCATCTTAGACCATATCATCTTTAGCCAATCTGATATAAAAATATATTTCAAACAATTACGGTCTGGTCATACAACATTTTCAGTTACGTACTTGTTGTGGGTTTTTCACACAAAAGTCAAACAGGTTAAACCCATTAGTGATTAAACATCACAAAGTTGAGAAAATTACTTGTTTTTATATCAAAATATATAATAGGACCCCGTGTATAATAATGACATATCTCAAATATTTCTCGAAGAGTTTTGTTATGAAAATTGTAATTATGTCACGTCAAAGAGTTATCAAGGGTAATTTACTAGCTTACTCTTAGCGAATAGCCACAAGAACTTTTCACATTGGATGAGGCTACGAATAAATAAGGATGAGATAAAGAGAAAGTAGATGATATTAGAAAGAAATACATTACACCACAAAATCCGTGACCATATATGATCAACTTAATTTTATTTTTATTAGTATTTATAATGACTCTCGAAAAAATAAGGTTTAAGTATGGGCGTATTTTTTCACTTGAACCTTAAATTAGGATAGAATTAGAAATTATAAAGAAATGTACATACATTTTTGCGCGATTATTTTTGATATGAGTATTCTAAATATGTGCTTGAGTTAGTACCTTAAATGGAATTGATCCTAAACTCGAAAATACGACGGGCAAAAGTTTTATATTAACACTAGCAAATCAGTTACAAATGTATAAGTCATTTTAATATGATCTACAATGGTTGTACTCCAACAACTGATACTTAGGGCCGTATTCATGGAGATTTTGTCGAACGCATAGACGCATAGCGGTAGTTTTCATCGCCCATATCACAAAGCCTGAAGACGAAAGTCTTCAACGAGTGCGTCCTACCTGTTATTAATTAGGAAGCCGAGACGTGGACACTGACGGTGCGACTAGTTCACCAATTCAGAGTCGCTCAACGAGCTATGGAGAGGACTATGCTCAGAGTTTCTCTGAAGGATCGAATTCGAAACGAAGTCATCCGTCAGAGAACCAAAGTTATCGACATAGCTCAAAGGATAAGCCAGCTAAAATGGCAGTGGATTGGTCACATCCGTCGTAGAACTAGGTGGAACGATGATATACGCAAGCTGCCTGGCAGCGGTCGGAAATAATAGCTGAAGATCGAGCTCAGTGACGTGCCATGGGAGAGGACAGAAATTGGCTGATAATAATAGCGGTGTATTTAACACATGTGATGTCAATATTGTATTGCTTTGAAAATACTATGCGTTCGCGAACACAGTGGCACCTCATAGTGTTGTTTGTGAATACGGGGGTTACAATCTAACAGGTCATCGGAACCACTCCTCAAGGTACGGACACACCGAAGCTTCCTGCCTGCGCGATCTAGGCGGCGATCAGATAGCGTAGTAGTATTTGAACCAACTTGTTCACACCAAACGCGATCAGAAAACAATTGAAAATTGCTGAGATCGCGCCCGCAGATAATAGGACGCCACGGTGTGGCCGTACCTTTAGTAAGAAGATGTAACTAACCTCTATGTCCCCATCCGCCATATCCTCCCCAGTGCGACTCTTCTGGCTGTAGGCTCTCCTGCTCCTCAGGCTGGGCCGGCTGAACTTCCAGCTGGACAGCTTCCGCCGGCAGGGCGGAGGCATACGCCATACAGACACATGCTAGGAAAGTGACGCACAAAACCTGCAAATAAACGGAATAAAAGTTAACATTCATCCACCATTTTCGTACTCGAATAGGTACTCGTCTGAGCGAAAGATAGTTTGTGATGATGGAAAAAAATGTACTCTGGATTATCTAATGTTACGTTTATGTCCCGAAAATGGTTCTGTTATATTTCTATCGCATTAACATATTTTTATGTAATTACTCATGTACTAGAAATTGTCTAATTTTTAACCACAACCAATTGTAACCAGGACATCTATACTATTCAAATTAAATGGATCGTCGTAAGGAACATTTCATGAACTAATTGTTAATACAAAGAAAATAAAGTTATAAGAAACAATAAAAATAATGACTTGTGTCTCAAAATTATTACAATGATAGTGTAAAGTAAACTATCGTCCACTCTCTAACAAAATTGGAACTTCCTGTTGTGACTCCTCAGTAGTCGTCGGATATAATTAACAAAGCCCCTTTAATTACAATTAGCCGCTGTGTAAGCTTATCTTATTGTTCAGATAAAACAATGAAAGGTTTTTCATTATGTTTAGTTAATTTATATAGGTACTTCTAAATATTTTATTAAATTTATGCCAGGAGGACACCTAAGCTGAACTAAGCACTGTAAACATAATGTAAGAAAAATACTACACTACACTGGCCTTAGCTATAAATAAGGCACTAATCATTACACACTTTAGGAAAACATCTAGATTTTCAAATTACGAATAGAAAACCACATAAGTCTAATGAAATAAAAAAAATGGCAAACATATTTATCCGATTGATTTATACTTTAAGGAGAATTGCTCCGTTTCTAAAATTTAACTCACACACATGGGTGACCAAGAGTTGCTAGTTTTTTGTGATTGCATTTTTACAAAAATGTCAACTACGTATTTAAAAACTTAAAATGCAAATACTATAATAATATAAAATGTCATCCAAATCCTTAGAGCCGTTATCAAGATACCCCATTTATATACATAGGTGCGTACAGGAATAGCTAGATGAAATATATAAAATGTTGTTACATCCAAGAGTTTTAAGTTAAAACAACACATTTAAATTCACTTTAATTGAACGTAATTTACTTACAGTGTTCATTGTGACAGTTTGTTGGTCAATGGTGCTGATGGTCGGTGGTGAGACGTATTTATACGGAGGAGAGTCTTTCTGAGTCAGCGGGTAAACAACCTAAGAGTACAAACACAAGCTCGGCAGGGACGGATCAGAGTTATCGGGAAAGGTTGCGAATATATGGACTTTTTTTACCAGAATATCTAGTACTGTTATTTATTCTGTGACCAGAATGGTGCTCGGTCAAGGTTAAACGTGAAAGATGCACGATTCAAACCCTTATGGGGTCATTGGTGTTATTAATAATTAGGGTATTGTATATATGTAATATAAATTAGGGTGTTTGGGTTATTTATTATGTAGGAAGGTAATGTAATGACGCACAAAGCAAACTACGTGATAAAACCTTTTTAACATCTTGCAGAAAGCTAAAAATATAATGAGAAGGTAAATGTTTTATTTTGTATACTTATTACTCATTAACGGATGTTATAGATAACATACACGTTTACCACAAATGGTTAAATATTTATTTTAAGCCTAGGGAACAAAATTAGCTACGAAAGAGCTTAACTTGTTTACTTCTTGTCATAAAAGTTATTATAATTACAATCAAATTACATTTTTAAATATAGTAAATCCAGAGCTACGTGTATGTTACTGCTTACATAATATGTCAATAACCTTAATTTATCCCCATCAAATGTTTGCGGATAGACCCAAAATGGAAGAGAAAGACATGTTGCACCGACCCCACTTAAGTGGGATAAGGGTAGGACGATCATGATGAATATTCAAATGTTTAATTTAGTTTTCACTCGTCCAGCCAAAATAAAATACCTACAATTATTTTCAACCTGTGATTTTAATAGCAATCTTGGTTTTAGATAGTGAAATTGCAAGAGTGTTTAATCAAATTACTGAGCTGCCTCGTTCATCTTTAGAAGAACAGTTTCGCCTACTGAACCAGAAAATATCTATTATATCAGATATTTCAGATAGTTTGAAAGACTTGTTGGCGTAAAGAATAGATATCCTTATAGCTCCCAAACTGCAGTTGTCTCAAAAAGGCTTGACTTCTAAGCGAGAGGTCACTGGTTCAAATCCTAGCACGGCTGTTTGTCCACGGGTGGTAGGGGCATTTTATATCTATGTTCCGCTTGATTTGCCACCAAAAAGTAGCTTACCACCATCAAGGAGAAAATCTGCCGCCATAACCTTACGGCATTCCGGTAGCAGACATCCCTTGAGAGTCAGAGAATTTTAGGCCTAGCGTGATCACCATCTTGGACTATATCATCACTTGCCACCAGGCGAAATATAGTGGTCAAACGCTAAGAATAATAAGATATAAAAAATATATATTATATACAGAGTATGCGATTGCTCTCAATTTATGTCATATCTAATTGCATGTCATGAGAGTCCACTACGCCCAGCTGTGGACGAATTATTATTCGTGCTGATAATGTGGAAATGTATAATACCGTGGATGTGGATCCACGCTATCAACACCTTATTCAAGGCCAGTTTCACGAACTCCTGATAAAGTTTCAGATCGTTAGTTATGTAATGCTACACTACATTTGAAGATTATCTGGCAGATACGTTTATATTCATCTTTCAAGGAGTCTATCAGGAATCAGTGAAACTGGACCTTAATATTATCACAACCTTACGGTGTGCCAGCAGCACACAGCCGTTGAGAGTCAGAGTATTCTAGGCTAAAGGTACAGACACACCGCAGCGTCCTGCGTGCGCGATCTAGGCGGCAATCAGATAGCGCAGTGTATTTGTACCGACTCGTCCACACCAAACGCGATCAGAAAACAATTGAAAAGTACTGAGATCGCGCCCGCATATCGCAGGACGCCAAGCGCGTGGCCGTACCTTTAGTGTGTTTACCATCTTCGACAACAGCATCGCTTACCACCAGGCGAGATAGTGGTCAAACGCTAGCCTATAAGAAATATAAATAAAAATTAAAAAGAAAATCACTCTCTCTCTCTCTTTTTCTTTATCAGCTTGGTACGTTTTCACGAGTAAACATCTGAATTTATCAATCTAACATTTTTCTCATTGGTATCCTAGTACCAGTACAGAATATAGGATACCTGTTAGCTAAGCCAGAGATCTAGGGCGCGAGTAGTTTTTGATAAGTAGTTCAAAATAGTACATGTAAGTATGTCATGTTCACGCATGTAGTCTGTACTTGCTTAGTATTTTAAACGTGACGACTTCTAATTGCATTTCTGACTTGTATCACTAATGGAGTACTTACTTTGTTTCTTAACAGTAGGAGTGACTGTAGTTCACAATGTCGTCGGTTAAACTTCTAAAATTAGGTAAATCTATTCGAACTTGACCTGATTTAATGGATACACTTAGACATCGTAACTTAAAGAAGAAGGGTATCTATATGTCTGTTTTATTTTGTACGTGGCTTGTTTGTTACTCGGCGATGGGTGAAAGATGACGGATGAATTGTTTGTTTTTATGAATATAATATAACCTAGCCACCTTATATTACCGGCGTACCTGCGTTGAAAGCTTAGGTGTTTTTTACCTACCACCCTGCTGTTGATAGTTGAAGTGTGAATTTAAATTTAATCAAAGGAAATTCTCAGTGATATTATATGAGCAATAAACCTTAATGGGTATTAAACATTTGGCGGTACATTTAGTGTCTGCCTTTTTTATCTAAATTTACGCCTAACGCCAACCCTGTCCTAATTAGTATTTAAATTCGTGCTAAAACTCGTATACACGCTTAATTATACCTAAATCTGGGTTTGCGTGATTGGTGCAGGATGTTTGATCTGATTTAATTTGGACTATCCTTGAAGAACAATTACATTGATGTAACTTGCAAGCAGCAAATGTAAGCAGCAAAAAAAATGACTTAGTAATATAAGCGTACCCCTATCCCGTGAGGGCTAAATGAGACCCTCTGACCACCGGCTTGCCTTGACCGGCCGGCCGGTGGTGGGAATCGCTAGAGCTAAGACCTAAGCTCCAGGGTGGAAGTGCTAAAGGCATAAAGCCGCTAGTAGCGTTTACTGAAAGTGCAGCACGCCTCTCAACACCCTTAGCTATCCACGCCAATGTTGCCCCTCGGCGCCAACATACCGGTCCGCCTTTATGGGGGGCCCATTCAGTGGATAACAAGTCAAGACCCGCCTTAATAATTTGTAATGAGGCATGATTGGCGGGTGCCGTACCTCATCCCATAGACCAGAATCAGACATCAAGCAGCACACATTCATAGCCATGATAAAATGTACCATATTTTTATAGTTTCGCATCTTTTCATCCACAAACAATAGAGGGGCTAAAATTGTAAAGGGCCTCTTGATGTTGGCTTCGGCTCCGTCAATATCTTGGACCGGGCGTTAATGACCCGAGAATGTAATTAAATAAAAGATAATAATAATAATAAATATTCATAATAATAAACATTTATAATAATACACATTTATAATAATAAACATTTATTGAATAAACATTTAATACATCAATGGGGTCAAAATCTTCAACGGATTGTGGCCTTGATCTTCATGCAGCAGGTGAACCCGGTTTTGTATACCTGTTGAGGAAGTTTTTGACCGCTATCTCACATGATGTTACGTGAGCGACGATGTGATTGAAAAAGTAATTCGCCAGAAAACAAGAACGTAAAGAAGTACAAGAAAATAAATATAGAAGTGGTAGTGGGCTGGTAATTTCTGCCGCTGGACTAATAACCGTTGGGGTAGACTTGTCCTAGAGTGGACACATCGGCAAACGTAGCGTAGGACGTCCTGTGACCAAGTAGAGCGATGTAGCACGGTTGGTGCAAAATGGATGACCACCATTGGTAAGATTCAGTTATGGCTTCATGGCTTTTCACGAACAATAACGCAGCAAAATTTTAATGGGCCCATAGGCGCAGTGGGAGAATGGTCGGTTTCGACGCCAGAGGTAACGAGTTCGATCCCCGCCATGCACCAATGGATTTTTCTATAGAAAAAATTATGTGCGCATATCTCAGTGGCCCTCCGGTGAGGGAAAACATCGTTGAGAACCTCTAACCCCCGCATAGTACCCCGCCCCCACCCCCGAATCAACCCCTGCATCGTAGGACACTATCTAGTATCCGCCTGGCCAGCTACCATCCCTCAACTTGAAGAATCTGTGGCCAAACAATCTAATGTGTTCTGTTCTGGCAGTTGTAGTTGAGAGCCAGTTCCCATTCTTGGTCTATCATGCTACCATCGTCGACTTACGAACAGGTAAGATAGTGGTCAAACGCTATTCTATGCGAAATATAAAAAAAAAGAAATAACGACATGATGTTTGATTCTCCTCTCGCTTATGATCAGGTGAGTTACTGGTTAAGTGCTGGTGGTTACTATAAAATAAAAATTAAATAATATGAAAGAATGTTACAAATTATTTAAGAAATCTAGCTATGACGCAAACTTTAGTGTTTCTTATAACTTTATGATTAAGGGCCAGTTTCACCGGTTCCTGATAAAGTCTCAGGTAGTTATCTGACAGATGTCACCATAAAATCTGTCAAAAATCTGTAAGATAAGTTGCCAATAGGGTTATCAGGAACCGGTGAAATTAGCCCTTAGTATCTTATTTTACTCAATCGAAGCGTGATAATCTTGCAGGCAGATATAAAAGGCCAACTATCTACATCACAGAAAAGTAGAAGTAGCAGTTATCCTATTTTTAAATATCGGATAGGCTAGTGTTTGACCACTATCTCGCCTGGTGGTAAGCGCTGATGTGGTCGAAGATGGTGAACATGTTAGGCCTAGAATGGTCCGACTCTTAAGGGCTTTGTGCTGCCGTAAGATTATGGCAGTAGTGTGTCACGTGTGTGTGTGTTTGTGTGTAAGAAACGATGCTCGCTGATGATAAACGATGATGCCTGCCTATAGCTGACTATAAGGCGTTATCGTTTGTCATCAGCGAGCATCGTTTTTTTTTAAATTATTTATTTATAGGGTAGCTTTTGACTACTGTCTCACCTATTGGTAAGTGACGATGTGGTCGAGGGTGGTAGTACGCTTGGCATAGAACGGCAACTGGCTGTCAGAACATACTTGTGCTTGGCGACAAATTTCCCAACATAAATATGGTAGCTAGCCCAGCGGACACTAGGTAGTTCTTATTGCTAAGTGCTTCTATGCCATAAAGGACTTTTTAACCGACTTCACAAAAAAGGAGGTTCTAAATTCGTCGGAAACTAGATAAGTAAATGCGTCGTAATACAAATGTTGATATATTAAAAGCGGCTCGGCTGATTTCGTTAAAATTTAAATGAGACCACCTGAGAAGGGTACCTTTTAAAACAAAAAAAGAATTTTCCAAATCGGTTCAGAAATATTCGAGTAATCGGTGAACATACATAAAAAAAAGGTTCCTACTAATTGAGAACCTTCTCCTTTTTTGTGAAGTCAGTTAATAAAAGAACCGGCTTCAAACGTCGCGCTAATCAAAGTAGCCAGTAGACGTAGTAACTATTATATAATCTGTGCCAATAGTTATTATAGTAGTATGTCGTGGAGATAATAAGTAAATGCATCGTAATACAAATGTTGATATTTTTTAAAAACGGCTCGGCCGATTTCGTTAAAATATAAATGGGACCACCTGGGTACCCTTTGAAACAAAAAAGATTTTTCAAATCGGTTTAGCCATCTTCGAGTAATCGGTAAACATACATTTAAAAAAAAAGTTTACGACGAATTGAGAACCTCCTCCATTTCTGTGAAGTCGGTTAAAAAATACAACACTAAGAAATAATCATAGGTACTCGTACGCATTTGTCTCGTGTATAGTAATCGTAGATAATGAAGATATATTGAATGGAGTTCTAATAGAGTTCACCATCATTTCCTCATTAGGTATCTAAGGTGATTCATATGTGAAATAACATTACATTAATTATTTTACTAAGAAACTGTGATGTTGCATTCATCATCACGGTTTCTTGCGTGTCATGGCGTGTCATCTAATCATTATAGATGACACGCCTCGTGCTTATCCTACCGAAGAACTATTAATTTTACTATTTCATTTATTGTGAATCCCCTACCTAGCAAGTAAGTACAACTATTTTTTAACCGTTTTCACAAAAAAGAATTCTTAATTCGTCGGAATCTTTTTATGTATGTTCACCGATTACTCGCAGATGCCTGAACCGATTTGGAAAATTATTTTTTGTTTCAAAGTGTACCCCTTCCAGGATGCAAAATCACTCGAGCGCTTTATAATATATGAACATTTGTATAACGATGCATGTATATACCTCGATGATATGCTACTTACTACTGGCTACTTTGACTAGGGCGACGTCTGAAGTCAGTTCTTTTAGTTTTTTAAACGATTTTATAATTATACAGGGTATCCCAAAAGTCGACGTCAAGCCGAAGTCGCATGATAGGTAAGGTCATAACAGTTATCAGAAAAATATAAAAAAAAAAAAATGTCTTTTATTTTTAAAATTATTGCAAGTCCCGTTTCAATGGTAACATTTATTTACAAAAGATGTTACACACTTTATGGAATGTCTCACTCCGTCTCGTTCAAAACACGCAATGGTTTTAAGGAATGCTTTGAGTTCACTAGAATCACTTTTAGTAAAGACAAAGAAATTATTCAAAACCGACTTTCATTGAAAAAATATGTTTTGTACCCGATCTAAGAAATAATGTAATAAGTGTTATACCACTTTAGAATCCTTATTAAATGCGCTAACTTTTAAAGTTACTTGCCAGACTTGCGTGGTATAATTTTTTTTCAGGACCGTCAGTTAAAGTAGGGCGAAGAACTGATTTTCAAAACGTGGTTCTGCAAAACATGACATCTTCTTTCAAGCTGGAGCAGTTAGCTCAGATTTTAAGGTTACAAATTACAGAAGAAATATTCAGGATGAAATAAGTAAAACAAAAATGGCAAAAAGAAAAGATTTGTAGCAACAGGAAAGTAAAAACTGTTACAGGGTGGTACATTTTCCCGAATAATTTTTTTTGCATTAATTTTAAAAATAAAAGACATAATTTTTTTTTATATTTTTCTGATAACTGTTTTGACCTTACCTATCATGCGACTTCGGCTTGACGTCGACTTTTGGGATACCCTGTATACAAAGCTTACTAGTAATGTGGGTTGCATATTACTGGTAGTCTTGTTAACCTTAATTAGAGGTAGCTCAAGCTTAATCGGAGGGATCAAACTCACGACCTCTCGATCGCCATACCGACGCCTTAGCCATTGGGCTATTGCCACTGTACTATCTTCATAAATTGTCATATAGTTAAGCGTTTAACCTCCATGTTACCTAATGTTAAGTGACCATACGGTCCAGTCTACGATGTAGCACGCTTGCCTAGAAGATAACAATTGACTCGCGACTTGAAGACCCTTGGATTGTACTTACTATGGCCAGTTGCCTGCTCTTTTGAAATAGGAATCTTTTCACTCTCCTTTTGAAGAAACTCAGATCAATCTTCTGTGGGAAAACATGGGGAGGATGATCATTCCACATCTAGCATGCACGCGGAAAGAACAAACGCTTAAAATACGTTGCGTGGGAGGACCACGTTTCTATAATATGAGGGTGAGCCTCTCACGAATACGCGAGTTCCTGTGGTAACATCGAGAGGGTGGGATTACTTCAAAAAACTCATCAGAGATGATGACAATATCTTTAATGAAATGGGCTAAGAGAACCAATATCGCGACGAATACTCAGAACTTTTTACGACAATTCCGTGTTATTTGCATGCCAGAGTGGAATACTAATTGCTACACAGACGCACTCATTGTTTATCTTGCTTAGTCAGTTCAAAATAGCTAATATAATATAAGTTTGTAGCAACATAATTATTGCGTAATAATTAAATATTATGGAACATTCACTCAAGAGCTTTTCAGTGAGCAGAGAGTTTCGTGTAAGTAAATGATTCTTTAGGCAAGACCACAGAAATAGGAATAATAAGGTTCCTATTTCTGTGGGCAAGACGCAGTAGTTTCTTCTTGTTCGTAAGTAATTGTACCATTTACTGTACTAATATTTATTCTTTACCAGGTACTTTACTAGGTACAGTACAATTACTTACGTCGATTACCTAGTCTGCATGGGGTAGGTCACCAACATGTCATCAGTTTGCGTAATTTAGCAATGTTTTTTGTTTTAAGAAAATGACTCGCGCGGCGGCCTGTGAATTCGCTCCCTTTCAAAGTTTTTAACAATATGGATAACAACAGTTTTTGTAAAGCGGTGGGGACTGCGTCTGGGCATTCCCATAACAGAACCGCATCTCTGTCGCTGCGGTGATCAGGTGGATAGACTGGGTCACCACGGTCTTTCATATCGTCGCAGTGCAGGACGGCTTTCTCGACACGCCTCACTGAACGACGTCATCCGTCGGGCTCTTGCCACCGTCAACGTGCCGGCTATTTTAGAGCCGAACGGTATCACACGTGACCATGGTAAGAGGCCTGACGGCATGACGTTGGTTCCTTGGTGTCGTGGGAAGCCACTAGTGTGGGATGCGACGTGCGTCGACACATTGGCAGTTTCCCATCTCCATAATACCTCACGGGCGGCAGGAGCAGCTGCAGACGCAGCAGAGGCTCTCAAACGGAGGAAATATATAAGCATCGGTGACAACCATGCTTTTCTTCCGTTGGGGGTCGAAACCATGGGCCCGTGGGGTCAACAAGCACGCGGTTTTGTAAGGGAGCTGTCTAGACGCCTAATACCAGCAGACAACGACCTAAATTCCATTTATTATCTGTAGTTTTTATTAAAATTATTAGTAATAGTTAATATTTTAGTTTAATTAGTTTTTTAAATTGTTTTGACTATTGCGTTATGTTAATAAATTTTTAATATAAGCTTCACTTCCATATTCAGATTTACCGGATACATTTTACTACCCAGTATCTAGGTCAGATTTTTGATTACTAATTAGTTCATTAATATTCAAATAATTCTTAAATGGATAAGCAATCCGACTATAAAGTGGAGCTTGGTTTTTTGGTGCTCCGTGTGCGGGACAAAAGTCTGACTCGCACTTGGCCAGTTTTATTTATAGACTATTCCGCATTGAAAAAGTTTTTGAGTGGTGAAAGCCTACATTTCTAGGCAGTCTAGATTTTTTTGCGTGAATTTATCAATTATATTATTTTTTACCTTTTATATGTAGTTCTTTATTATCAGTTCTGTGCCTTTAATATTTACCTTCAAAAGAAATTCTTATGAAATCAATTTCTTATTTTGAAGGTCATAGTGAGTGTGTCACACGCAAAACAAAACATTATGCGCAGTTGTTCAATTAATTACTTCCTGAAGATATATGTTATAGTAGTTTATTTCAATAACCAGATTCATGTCCTTGTCATTTTTACAAACAAGTTTTAGGGTATATAGGTAACAAAATAAAGTAGGTCAAGAGAATATCACTACAGGTTTTGCAGTGATTGTTGATTTATAAATGCTTCCTAAAGTGATCAAGTTTTCTATAATGAGGTCATTAATTATGGTTTTGGTAAAACCCTGTTACATTGATTTATTGTTGATACGTTGATTACATACTTCTTGTTCGTTAAATTGGTTCAATTTGTTAACATGTTTATGGTTCTGTACGTTACGTACCCTAAGGACATTGCGCTCCCAAAAGGCACGGTAACGTTATTCAAAACACTACCGTGCTAAAGAGAACCCAGAACTGTATTACAAAGCCCCCGCTATCGGCTAGTCTATCCGTAGTTCAGGATATATTTATAAACGTGATATGTAGACTTAATATTTTTTTCAGCATATTGTTACCATGCCTGCTATAACAACAAATAAAAAAAAAACTTCATACAATATATTTTTAGTAGCAACAATTCAATTAGGATTCAGGACCTAAATATTGTGTATTAAGTTTCCATTATTTTGAAAATTAACTTCCTAATAAGACCAAAAGTCTTATTGTAATTTTATCGAGATCTGATAAATACCTCCAGAGATATCGAGATAAACACCTAAAACGTAGAACTGTAAAAGTCTACTGAGGTATTGGAAGTCGGTTTTTCGATTTGTAAACGATTTTAAATTCAATTCATTACCCGGCGGGCACCCATGGACTTTTATGTGCACTTTTCACAGTGGTCTTCAGTGAAGAAATAACATCGTTAAGATGCCCCCAACCCCCGCATGGTGATAGGACACTATCTAATTACTCTAAGTAGTGTCCGCCTGGCCAGCTACCACCCTCAAATTTAAAAATCTGTCGCGAAACATCTTATGTGTTCCGGCAGCTATCCTTGAGAACCAGTTCCCATTCTAGGTCTAGCGTGCTACCATTCTCGACCGCATCATCACTTACCAACAAGGTGGGATAGTAGTCAAACGCTTGCGTATAAAAGAGCAATAAAAAATATATACCGTTTATATCATATGAACCGGAATTTGACAAATAAAGATATTTTTTTACTTATACAGTTTAGCATATTTGTCAAAGATACATGATGCAATTCTTATAATGACAAAACATGATATGTAAAAGTTGTGGTATTTCCCAGTAATTGAAAGTCTTACCACAACATCTAAACAACAAGACAGACCTGAGGGCGCACCCACGCACACCACTACAATCATGATTTATGTTCAGACGTTGAATTAGCTTAAGGTAACAAATTAACTGGCCAAGTGCGAGTCAGACTTACACTCGTAGGGTTACGTACCACAGTATACATTTATTAATGTCCTTATAGCGGCCGTACTAATACATATTTTATAAAAGTTTCAAGTTTCTATCTACCTATAACGGTTCATAAGATCGAGCAAAAAACACATTTCTGTATGGGACCGCCCTTTAATTTTTAACTATATTCTGTTTTTAGTATTTTGTAATAGCGGCCATGATAATAAATACATAGTTTGCGAAAATTTCAAGTGTTTACGTATCACGGTTTAAGAGATACAGCCCTCTGACAGACAGACAGACGGACGGACGAACGGCCTGACAGACGGACAGACGGACGGACGAACGGCCTGACAGACGGACTGACGGACGGACGAACGGACGGACGGATAGATGGACAGCGAAGTCTCAGTGATAGGGTTCCGTTGGTACCCTTTGTGTACGGAACCCTTAAAAGTTTACAGATAAACTTGTCGCGATATCAAAGCTGTGGTACTTCCCCGGACATTGAAAATCTTATCACGGAATATAAACAACATGACAAAATAGGTAAGTACTTAGTTTCAGACATACCTAAATACCATAAAAGACCATAAACGTGGTCCATCAACAAACGTAAGATGAACAACAAGTTGACGCCGTTGAAAAACCCGTTATCTTTACCAGGATACACGACCGGTTCATATATACATAGTAAATGTCCCAAGCACCAACGCACTCTACTTGAACTTGGCGAATTCCAGTATGACAAATTACGAGGGCTCGATGTCCTTGACTTTGCGTTGATAAATAAATATCTTAGCCGCATCACACTGGGCGAGGTCGGCGAATGTTAAGGCAAAATAAGCTGACTTGGAGCTTGTACGTTATTTAGTCCAAGTCCAAAAGTGGAAGAAGCGAAAGAGGAATGTCAGGATCGTAGCATGTGGAAAAAAGTAGTATCTGCTTATTTCAACCGGAATAATACTTAAATACATAATTTCAATCCTCTCCGACCGATCTATTCATAATCTGTTAATTGAAACCATTCCGATGAGCCCAAACTCGACATCTCTGCTGTAAGTTAGCAAGGAGTTGACGAACTACGGTTCGTCCGTGGTGTTTGACAGATTATTGACGGTTGTTATAGTTACAGTAAGATGGTGCAACTCAGCTTAAGTATTACTTTAGTAACTAGTAATAATAACATCACTATTGAGAGTTTTGGCGGGAACGTGGAAAAGTGTGAGTGTGATCTTATTGTATTTTTTCCTAAAACTTGTGTTCTTCCGCGTGTTAATCTATATATATATAAAAGAAAGTCGTGTTAGTTACTACACTTATAACTCAAGAACGGCTGGACCAATATTTATGATTTTTGTATTTTTGGAATTGTCTTTGTCAGGAATAGGATAATAAGTATTAAAAACAATGAATAATTGACCTAAAAAAAAACTATAAGACAAATTATTTTGTCAAAATGTTCTTGGGTTAAAAAACTGCCAATCATTTGATGTGCAATTGTTTATCCCGTCGATACGGTAAACCGCAAATTAATAAGGGTCATCATCGCTCCACACGATTAGTGTATTTAGCCAGTGTCAAGTGTAAGAATTCTTCCCATGTGTGGATAGCATTACAATATTCGTATTATCGCGTTATTTTTTTTTGTATAACTATGGCTGCATACGATAAGTGTATTAAGCCAGTGTCAAGTATAAACATTCTTCAAGTTTTTGTGAATTCAAGTCATGTAGATTTTAAAAATATTAATACTGTCAGTGGAGTTTTGGCGGGAACGTGGAAAAGTATGTGTGATATCATTGTATTTTTTCCTAAAACTTGTGTTCTTCCGCGTGTTAATGTGTAATAAATGTGGAATATTAACCATTAAGTGCCGGTGATTGTGTGCGAGTGTAGGGAAACTGCACAATGTTGTAAAACATGCTATTTGCGTTCTCACCAAAATTCCACTGAAAATCTTCAGTAAACACCACATCTTTACTGAAGGTATGACTTAGACTAGACTTTTACTTGAAAACTGACCTGAAATGTGACTTTGACCCATCTCTATGACTAAAATTAATAAAAACCTGAAGAATTTCAATACTTGACACTGGCTAAATACACTAATCGTGTGGAGCCATAATAAAACTAAAAAAAAAAAAAAAAAAAAAAAAAAAATACTGTCAGTAATGACAATTGTTTGACATATTTATAGACTGTCAAATATGAGTGCGTTCAAAAATGTGTGCTTACAAGCAACTTAAAAACGTTTATATCTCCAAAAACAATTTCTAAGATCTATCACGGAGGTTAAAAGATGCAGTTTTTTTTGTGCGAGTGTTATTATTAACTAGCTGAGCTTCGCAGCTTCGCTCGCGTAGAAGTTGATGCGTAGATAGTTGAGAACAATATCAGATTCACACACGCTTACTTTTGCATTTCGACATACATTTCCAATTTAATTGAAATCGATTTTGAAGTCACGGAAATACGCGGAAAAAAAATCTATGATTGTTTCAAGCTAAATTAATTTAACACACCCCCTAGGTATAGTTTTTTTAAATTAAATATATATGTCCATTAATTGTTTTAAAGTTTATTTTTACCGAGTTTTGAGTGAATCAGACCAAGAAATATGTTCCAGAAACCTAATCATCCTATTCAACCCCTTCAAGGGATAATTTTTGAAAATAAGCTTTTGCATATGTCTTACACTAGAGCCTACACTATCTACGTTTAAAATTTCATTAAAATTGGTTAAATGGATATGGAGATACGCGGTAACAAACATTCACACACAAAAACACACACACATATTTACTTTACTATATCTATATATATATAAAAGAAAGTCGTGTTAGTTACTTTGTTTACGTATAACTCAAGAACGGCTGGACCAATTTTTATGATTTTTATGTTTTTGGAATTGTCTTTGTCAGGAATAGGATAATAAGTATTAAAATATGGTATTCATCAATAAAAATATATCAATAAAAAAACATCAGTCTTAGCCATTCATTTGATCTTCCCCGGCCGATTTCGGCAATGGTGACTGTATATAAACTTCTTTTCATTTGTTTGATTTTAAACTCCTTTTACAAAACGCAAATGATAGTTTACCTTGAAAAACATGAAAACAAAAAAAATAATGTAAACAAAATTGGCGGGATTTCTAGTTTTATTTAATTATATATCTTAGGACTTAAACTTAACTTAAACTTAGGACTACTTATCAACAAACACTTATCATGGGTACCTCAAATAGCTGAGGTAAGTCGCAAGATATTTGCCTCTGCCTCTTCGCTGCGAAGATTGCGGAACAGTCTACCCACTACCACTAAAATTGCGCTTGCACAAACTCGTCTCCTTCCAATACTAGACTATGCTGATGCCTCATATCTAGACCTAACCGAAGAACAGCTTAATAAGCTTGAACGCTTACAAAATGTATGCATACGGTTCATATTTGGTTTGAGGAAATATGACCATGTTTCTAAATTCAGACAAAAGCTAAAATGGTTACCCATCTGACTCCGCCGGAATGCTCATATACTTACTCTCTTATACACTATCCTTATTCCTTCCACGCCTTTATACCTCAAAGAGCGATTTACCTTCCAGTATCTTACACATTCCCTTTCTTTGCGCTCATCTGAAACTCTTGAACATCAAATACCTATTCACTCCACCCAGTATTTTGACAATTCTTTCACTGTTCAAGCTATCCGTTTATGGAACGCTCTGCCACTGGAAATCAGACGTGCTAAATCTTTGCCAATATTTAAAAATATGGTAAAGAATCATCACTATACATTAAACGCTATCAAGATTTTTATTAACTTTATTTTATTATTTGAATATTTATTACTTATATATATTAGTATATTTTATAAATATTTTTATATATGTATTAGAATTGGTATATATTTGGTACCTTGATATTATTTATTTTTATTGAGCACCACCGTCCATTCTTTGTAATACTCCTGTCCATCCTAAGGTTGTCTGGTAGAGATCTCTTTAAGCGATAAGACCGCCGATTGTATTACCTAAATATTTTTAAATTAAGAATTTAAAGTGTTGTATATTCATGGTAATCAATAAAGAGTTATTGTATTGTATTGTATAGCTTCTATGGTATACCACAATTTAGCCAGCGAGTAGGCACTTTCAGCAAAATTTATTTTATTTTTGTAAATAATTCGTATTTCGTGAATGTTCCAAATTCAAAATGTTTTTATTGCTATCTGCTTTCGATGAATTAAGTGCTCTTTTTCGAGTGGCAATGGTAAAATAGTTTTTTATATACATTGATGAGTTTCTACGAGTATTTATAATAAATCTTTGTGCCGATATTATTATCAACAATGCCGCAACCAAGAAGATCTAACCTTTTCGTGTTTCTACGAGTATTATTTGAAGCACGTATTGAATCGACAACATAATGTGTCCATTTTACTCAGAATATCGCGTAGGTATTTAAATATTAATATTTTGAATTTTGGTGGTTGTCCCAGATTGTCATTGTGGGTTCGTTCAGACAGTTTTGTCATTGTATTGACATATTTTGATGGTTGCCATTATGGCGCTTCCATACATGGGTATTCGCTATTTGTGTATAAAAACCAATAAAAACAAAATAAGTTTAAATAATAAAGGGGGTCCCCATACAAGAAACGTATTTTTGAGGCTTTTTATGCTCGATCTTACAAACCTTAATAGATAAAGACTTGAAATTTACTCATGGTGTGAATTGCAATGGCTGATATAAGATCAAATAATAATAAAAGTGGCCAAGTGCGAGTCAGACTTTTGTCCCGCACACGGAGGGTTCCGAACGCCATCTATCGAATTTCTAACGAACTTCTAACACCAACTAAGTAAACGTTAACACAAAGGTAGAATAGTATTATATAGTAGTATTAAAGATAAGATAAAGATATTTTATTTGCGTAAAACATGCGTATAACAAAAAGTTGTGACAAAATATTCAAACGATCGTCATGTTTTGCCTTAACAGGCGTGCAAACTTTGCAGATGGCGCTGCTTTACTCACTACATATAATCCAAATTTAAATACATATTACACTGGTCATTCTTATAAACTAAATTGAATTATAAAATTAAAAGGATACAGCACAATGTCATGAAAATAATAATAATGATTATAATTTGTCACTTAAAAATTCGTCAATACCATAATAACATTTCTGAATTAAAAATTGTTTTAGCCTATTTTTAAAAATAATATTGTCCATGTCCTTTAAAGATTTAGGAATTTTATTGAAGACTGTTGGCGCCATACCAATTACACTTTTTAATAGTAATTGTAGTAATTAATATTATTAAATATCTGGTTGACCGAGTTTTGCTCGGTATTAATTGCCACTTAAACTGACAAATATGACTCTTCCCGACATCTATTGATGAATAATAATACTAATATTGTTAATTGAGAGCAACTAACTGCTTTACTGAAACAGTACTTCTACTCGCCAATAGATGTCGGGAAGAGTCATATTTTAAATTGATTATCAATAAAGTTGATTATTGAATACAAGAATAAAACAACATTTTCTGAAAATGACTCCTAGCTAGATCGATTTATCGCCCCCGAAATCCGCTGTAGGTATACTAAATTTTATTTAATCGTTGGAGCCGCTTCCGAGATTCAGATTAAGGTAAAGACGATAGCGCCATCTTTGATGCTAGATAGGTGGCGCTGCGCTATCGTAAAAAACTTTTTTTTAAACTTTTCTTTAATTTTTAACTTTGTTCTATTCTTAGTACTTGTTGTTATAGCGGCAACAGAAATACATCATCTGTGAAAATTTCAACCGTCTAACTATCACGGTTCATGAGACACAGCCTGGTGACAGACGGACAGACAGACAGATAGACAGACAGACAGACAGACAGACAGACAGACGGACAGCGGAGTCTCGGTAATAGGGTTCCGTTGGTACCCTTTGGGTTCGGAACCCTTAAAACTAAATTAAATTAAAAATTAAAGGAGGTCCCGATACAAGTAACGTCATTTCCCGGCAAATATTGTTCAATCGGAAACCTGCGTGTACGGGTCCGACTCGCACTTGGACAGTTTATTTATATTCGCGGTACGAAGTTCGCCGGGTCAGCTATTGTGTAATAAATGTGGATTATTAACCATTAAGTGCCGGTGAATGTGTGCGAGTGTAGGGAAACAGCACAATGCTAAAAAACATGCTATTTGCGTTCTCACCCAAATTCCACTTAAAATCTTCAGTAAACACCACATCTTTACTGAAGTTATGACTTAGACTAGACTTTTACTTGACAACTGACCTGAAATGTGACTTTGACCCATCTCTATGACTAAAATTCATAAAAACTTGAAAATTTCAATACTTGACACTGGCTAAATACACTAATCGTGTGGAGCCATAAAGAAATTTAAAAAAAAAACAAAGATCACTATTTTCGCTAAGCTTTATCTAAGCCTGAATTTTGACTATCGATTTGGACGTTAGATACATACACGTACAGGGCGCGGTCGGTGAATTATTATTTACTTGCGGACGGACTTATTCAAACGTGTTTCCCTATTTGTATGGCAATAGTTTTTTTAATAATGAAGGTAGTTTAATAACTAAAAATGCCGACTTCTTGATAAAATTTACTAAAAGACCACACCTAAGAATAATTAAACGTCTAGCAAACCTTTCCTGATCGTTCCCGTTCGTACAAAAGTGCCCATAACGCTAGCAGCGTTTCCGCGCTGGATAGCAACGTCTTACTTTTGCACCAAGAAAGAGCAGGAACGGGATATTTTAAATATTAAATGTCATTGATATAATATCAAATATCAATATATCATATCAACATATATATCAATATCAAATATTTATGTCTGGTACTTCATGACATACGACGCGATCTTCTTTTTCGTAACATACTTTTTTAGTCTTTTTCGGCGATGACTCTTGTGAGTCTCGAGAATTTCGCTTTGATTGACTGTTATGGCTCATTTGATTTACCGTTTTTGTGGTATTTTCGCTTGTTTTATATGATTCCGTAGGTTCGCTAACGCTTCTTTTTGTTACAAGATTTTGCGTGGATAGCTCCATTTTTAAACCCATTTTCTTAATATTACTATCATCACGTGCTACTTTACCATTAGTTGTGGTTGGTACAAACATTCGATTACTCAATTTTAGTTTATCATTTTGGCCGTCCGCATTATTACGATTTGCATTTCCCGTTTCGTATCCACATTCCATTCTATCACCGCGTATTCTACATCCATTGCCTAAATCGTGAAATTCTTCTGTGTCTTCCATATCACCTGTGTTCTTATTGTATCCACATAGATATCTGTTACCGAAGAACTTACATATAGTATTATCATAATCATACCCACATGCTTTATTTGGGTTAGATTCTTGAGGTTTTTCGTCATTTCCTTCTCTTAGTAGTTTCGTAAATATTTCTTGAGGTGTTATAACCCCTCGTCTTTTCTGTTTTCTTTTTATATGAGATATAGATACTGATTGTCTTGTTACTTTTTTTGTGGTGCTTTGTTTATTTTCTGAAACCGTACTTTGTTTGAGAATTATTGGAATCGTACTTAATTTTTTCAAAGTGTCGTTTTTATTTTCACACGAATTACACTTTGGCTTTGTATTGTCTGTAGTTGACATTGTTGTAATTTCAGGTTCAAGTTCTAACCATTCCGAAGAAGAACTCATGTCGAAATCTTGTGATTGCAACGTAATATTATTTCTATAAGTGCTAATAGTAACATTTTCATTATTTAGTTTTGTTTTATTGCTTAGCGTATTGTTAGTAAATATTTTTTCAATTGTTTTGTTGTTTGTAGTATAATTTTGGTTAGGTATCTGGCTGCTTATATCAGTAAAATTTAACGATAGTGGTTTATTCTTCATTCTGTCTTCATCGAACAAAAAAATGCTTTGTTTAGGATATCTTTCTGATCTAATCGCTTCAAAACTTAGAGGGTCAAATAAAATGTGTCCTAGTTTAGGTGCGCATTTTACGTTAATAATACTGATTAACGTCAGATAATTCTGTAAACAGTAAACATTTTAAAACTCTTGTTAGATTACATTACACATTAAATATGGATTATTTTTCTTGAGTCAAATTCTTTGCTGACTATACTGATCCATTTTTTCCTATTTTTAATTCCAAAGTGAGTGAAGTCAAGTTTGTATCAATATTCTACAACACCTATTATGGCAGGGCACTGACTATTGTCAGTTTTACTAACTACCACCTTTTAATTGGAAAATATAAATGAAATAATGGCCAAAAATAACGGTTTCTTGACTGTCAGATACTCTTATTTTTATTAAATTATATATATAGCTAGCGTTTGACCACTCTCACCCATTGGTTCGAGATGCGATATGGCCGAGGTTGGCCTAAAATAATCTGGCTTTCAAGGACAGTTCCGTAACACACAAGTGTTTAACGACAGATTTTCTAACTTGAGTGTACTCATATATCACTTCGGTGTTTATAAAAAGATGGGGTTTTTTCTAGCAAAGGCTAACATATTTGTTGGGAACAATAGATTTATTAGGAGAAATGGAAAGAAATGTAAGTAGCTTACCTACCAGCAGTGGCATTAACATTTCTCTGTACACGTGAAAACTTTAACGACTAAGCTAGTTATTAACTGGGAAATATATTAAGTCAGTAAATAATTAGATTTTGTACAGACAACAGCCGAAGCACATTTTTGTTTTGGTTTTATTAGTTCATTTTACCACTCGACCAATCAGCCATTTTTTTATTCAAACTTTTGTAAAAATTGCATAACATGAAGTATTTTTGCTAATGAACATCAAAATTAATTAAATTGTCAAGATCACAGTCATAATTAGTATCCATCAATTTCAAGATGTCATAATAAACGAAAAATATTCGCAAAAGCCAAAAACAAAGAAAATAATAAACGAAAAACACCCTAATGTACAAAACATTGTACAGAATAATAAAATATTGAAACATAAAGAATAGTCGAAGATTTGTTACAAAATGCAACATATAATAGAGATTTAAGATAAAATATATACAATGAAAAATTCACTAAACGAATTGGTGGATAACATATAATTTGTGGCTAAATCTAAACAAATATAAACATATCATCTTTGCTAATATACATGTATTTATAATCAAAAAATTACTCATAGTTCTTAATGTTTTCATTAACTATGCATACTAAAAAGAAATGTGAATTCTTGGAAACAGACGTAAGTACACAATCATGTATGGAACATTTTATGTAGGTATTTAAAAGTTTTTCTAATACCTTTTAGCACCTTTTAAGGGTTCCAAACCTAAAAAAAAAGTTGATAAAATGAATCTATATAGGATCACTTTGTTGTCCGTCTATCTGTCTGTATGTCCGTATGTCAAGACTCTTTTTCTCAGGAACTAAAACTTATGTCTAAAACTAAAACTTATATCATCTACGGTATCTTTCAGCTGTAAAAAAATGAAACTTGTAAGTCAACGCGATCAAAAGATATGACCGTTTAAATTTTTCCGCATTTTTCCGCATATTTTGCGTTTTCACAAGGGAATCAGAACCAGAAATAGGGTTCTTTCCGTTGTCCTAGAATCATGAAATTTGGCAAAATCTTACAGCACTTATAGAGGGAAAAATCTGAAAACCGTAAATATGTAGTTTAATGACAAAAAAAACGAATTAACGATTACAAACTTATTATTTGCGGTTTGTGCATTAACCGTGTGTAGCCATCAATCTACGACTCGAACTGCAAGATAAGTTTATCCTTTAGGTTTAAGGACTAGTATCTCTTCTGTGCTTTAAACTAGTTTGAGAAATTGATACGGACACCTCGGTGGGCGGTTTGGCTTGAGTTGAGTGGCGTACAAGCTGGTAGTAAGTGGTTACCGCCGCCTATCAACATCTGTAATATTTGAGGCTTAGGCCGAGTGTAGGTGACACTCGGCCTCTCATGACTCTCATTACTTTTTGTTTGAAGGAACTGAGAATTTAATTCGGTGAAAAAGGTTTTAGGTTTTTATAATGATATAGTAAGGTAACAGGACAAGCACAACGGTCGCCTGATTGTAAGCAATGGCGTCTACCTATTATAGATACAGCAGCATGCTAAATTCTAGAAAGCCACTGGCACATATAATGTCACTGGCACTGCGCCTGCTCGTCACCTCAATTTTTATGGTAAAAGGTAACAGCACAAGCACGACGCTCGCCTGATGGTAAGCGATGACGTGTACCTATTGCAGATACAACGGCATGCAAAATTCTGAAATACCAGAATTTTGCATGTCACTGCACTGCGCCTGTTACCTTGAGACATAAAGATGTTGAGTCTCACATGCCCTGTAATTTCACTGGACACCTTGCCATTTCAACCGTAAAACATTCCTATTTCACGGCTGAAAATTAATTGGCAAAGTGGTGGTGCCGCCCCAGGCGGACTAGCAGAAATCCTACCACTACAGATACATACTAGACTAGACTAGACTAAACTACAGAGAATATTAGACGTTAAGTCTCCCATACCCTGCAATTTTACGGGGCACATTGCCATTCACACCGAAAATCTCCCGAAGTCCTATTTCACGGCTGAATGAATTGGCAAAGTGGTGGTATCGCCCCAGACGGACTAGTTGAAATCCTACCACTACAACACTAATAGGTACAGCTCATTCCACAACATACACAGGTATGTGAAAAAAAATCAACAGAACTCAAATTACTTGCATATTATTAGTAACAATGGTACTATTAACCTGATCTCATGATGAGCCGGGCTGTAGGGATTGAAACTCGGTATTAGAACATCGTAGGATAGTTGAATTTGGGCTATTACGTATTGTTATCATAAGTACTTTTCGTTGCACACAATAACGTCTTTACAAAAAGTTTGTGTTTATATAAAGTTTTAACTATTCATTAATTATGTTTCTTTTTGTAACAGGAAACTGTACGGATGACTAAATTATTACACAAAGATAGTTTAGCCCAACATGTGTCGATGTTGTCAATGGTGTTTTCACAAATGTCGTCGTGCTCTATTTAGAAAATTACGAAAATGTTTCAAAAATATTATGTTAGACACACCAGATTTCAAAAAGGGAATGTTAGACAAACCAAAAATCAAAAAAGGAAAGTTAGACACACCAGATTTCAATGTACCCAAATACAAATTAGAAGATCTTTTGAACTTCGACGGCAAGTCTCTGATGACATTGTTCCGAAACAAATTTGGAATGAAGGAGTCGAAAGCGGACATGGCCATTAAAAACCTAGATTTGATTGAAAGTATGAGTGACACAGAATTGAGGAAACAATATTCAATAAAAAAGTCCCAAAGGAAACTCCTGCAAAGTATGGTTAAAGATTATAAAAATAAGAAGCTGTCTTTGTCTAATTTACAAACTTCTAACCAAGGTATAATTGATAAAGAACAGCTACAGAAAATGCTAGAAAATTATAAATTGGCTAAGAAATACAAGTATTCCGATATGAACGTTGATGATTTATCGAAGAAGTTTTCTCTAGAAGGATCCGACGTGAAGGTTTTTAAAAATATGGTCGATGACTATAAAACAGGACGGTTATATGCTACTGCATTCTCTATGAAAAACGGTTTTAATCCAAAAAATCTCAGCCAAGAAAATTTGAACGAGATACTAAGGCAATATGATATGGTAAAAAAATCGAAAAGAAATGGAATTGATAATTTTAAGTATTATATGAAGAACATATCGATGATAAGCCACAAAAATAAATTCAGCAATCATTAATTATTCTTCGTATAGTTATTTTGATGGTGTTTTTTATATTTTGATATTCTTGTTGGTTTTAGGGCTACGTTTATTAATAAGATCAAAACATTAGACTCTTTATGGGAAGCTCAGCAAAATCTTCTTATTGTTGTCTGTTTTTATGTATGTAAGAAACTAGACAAAGTAAAAATATATGTACAGTTCATATCCAAATGTTGATTAAAATACTACTTGTTTGAAATATAATTTTCTCAGAAAAAATCCACCAATCTGCCCAAAAATTGACACCAGTTTCAAGCAAAACAAACACATTAGATGACACTTTTGTTGTTATACTAGCTGCTTCCCGCCGCTGCGCTAGCGTTAAAAAAACTATACAATAATACAATATACAATAATAAAAAAGAAACATACATATGTTTCTTTTTTATTTTTCGAGGTTTTTGTTTTTGATAAGACTTCTGCTAGTTCGCCAGAGGCGGTACCACCACTTTGCCAATTAATTTTTAGCCGTAAAATATGAAAATTTTTCGTTTAAAATGGCAAGGTGCCCAGTGAAATTACAGGGCATGTGAGGTCGGTATGTTTATTGAGTGTTCTTAGCTTTGGTCAATGAAAATCCGTTCAGCAGTTTAACGACTTCAAGTTTTGATGACGCTGTGATATCAACTTTTGTTGCTCCTTTCGATACATACGAGTAATTTAACATCGTTTACAAAACGAAAAAAACGACTTCACATGCAAAATATCTACAAATCATAATAATGTCTTCAAAGTATCAAATTTGTTTATATTGTTTATCTCCATATCTCCGGAGATAATTGTCAAATCTTGATAAAATTTTAATGGGACCAAACAGGAAAGATAATCTCTCAAACAAGAAAAGATTTTTCAAATCGATTAAGATTTGACGGAGTTCTACGGTAACAAACATAAAAAAATAAAACTGGCCAAGTGCGAGTGAAACTTTTGTCCCGCACACGGAGGGTTCCGAACTTCCGAACGCCATTTAACGAACTTCTAACACCAAACCAACTAAGTAACCGTTACCTCAAAGGTAATTAATATTATTAAATATCTGGAAGGCCGAGTATTATTATTCGCCGAGTATTATTATAGTAAAAATAGTATTATTATTCGCCAATAGAAGTCGGAAGGAATCATATTTTAAGTTGATTATCGATAAAGTTGATTATTGAAAACACGAATAAAACAACATTTCTGAAAATGAATCCTAGCTAGATCGATTTACCGCCCCCGAAATCCCCTGTTTACTAAATTTTATTTAATCGTTGGAGCTGTTTCCGAGGTTCAGATTCAGATTCCGAGATTAAGGTAAACACGTTTTTTGTTTGAAACTCTTTAATATTTTACTTTGTTCTGTTCTTAGTATTTGTTGTTATAGCGGCAACAGAAATACATCATCTGTGAAAATTTCAACCGTCTAACTATCACGGTTCATGAGATACAGCCTGGTGACAGACGGACAGACCGACAGACAGACGGACAGCGGAGTCTCAGTAATAGGGTTCCGTTGGTACCCTTTGGGTTCGGAACCCTAAAAATTACAGTCGAATTAAAAAAAGGAGGAGGTTCTCGGTTCCTTTTTGTGAAGTCAGTTAAAAATTCGGTGTACTCTTACTTCACGGATATTGTAAGAACTTTGTAGTGTTGTTCTGGGACATTAAAGGTCATTCACATAAGCCCAAACTTGAGATCTCTGCTGTAATTTGCCGAGGAGTTGAGTATTCTGCATATTCTAGGAGATGTCTTAGCATGAGGTTAGTCCTACCATGTTCTTCCAATATCGTTGAAGTAAGACGATACAGAATTTCGAATTGATCAGACCTATGACAGTTGATTTCATAGCGTCATTAACTAGAAAAAACTTCAAACGGCTGAGCGGATTTCATTTGATTTCAGCGGATCACCACAGACAGACATACACATACTCGTAGGAGATACACACCTCAAACTAATAACACCCTTTCTTTTTACGTCGGGGGTTAAAATAAATATTTACCATTTTCGATTAAAATGTTTTGGTAAAATCATAAAATAGTAATCAAATGCTTCTGCGCAATTATCTATTCAAACTATTACCATAATGTATACGAGATTCACAACAACTTATATCAAATTCCGGTTAGACAAGGTATATGGGTGAATATAAAGCATGGAATGCATACTAAATGGCAACCATGATAATTTCGAGAAAGAAATTGCAGAATTTGCATTTTAAATTATACTCAAAGTGGTGAAATGTGTGTCTTTCTCCCCCCCCTCTAACTTTTAAAGTAAGAGAGTGAAAAATCTAGAAAAAACATATTCTGTAGATCTCAATAAAAACCTTCAACGAAAATTGGTTTGAACGAGATAAAGCCCGCAGTTTTTGAGATATAGCGACCGCAAATATAACTTTGTTTTTCATCCAAACACTATGAAAAACGAAGTTAATTTTTTGGTTGCGAAAAATCATAGTTATAAAATAGTCTACTGTGTTACGGAACCCTACGTGTGCGAGTCCGACTCCTACTGGCCAGTTTATTCTTCTTTGGTGTCGATTTTCTTGTCTTCTTTAGCCAACAGCAGTATTTTTGTATTGTTTAGTATGCAATGTCTTCATGGATCGATTCAATGTTGGGTAGTGAAAACCTACAAAATGACGCTACGCTTCTAAATATATCGTAATAGTAATTTTCTATATTCATCCACAATTTTTATGCAATCTTTACCTTCATGTAGATTCACATTAAGTTAATTAAAATGCATGTCGCTGTGTGATAAGGCGATGCTGAGATTGTACTTCGTTGTAACTTTGGTAAGCCAAGTTTTATTAATAAAAGATAAGCTTGATTCAATGAAGCAATATGTAGACGTATTATTTTGCCATTATTACGAGTAGAAATGTCTAAATACTTATTTTAAAGCCAAAGTAAACGAGCGAGCAAAAACCAACAATTTCATTAAGGAGAAAATCCGTCGCCGTACTGTGTTATGGTAGCATACAGCCCTTGAAAGTCAGACCATTCTAGGACTAGCGTTGCACCATCCTCGACCATATCATACATCATCAGCTTACTACCAGGTGATAGTGATCAAAAGCTAGCCTATTTGATATAATAAAGCGCGATGCAAATGCGCTGTTGTGATTAGCTACGAACGCTGTCAACGAGAGAGATGCGAGTTTGCGGTTTAAATATAAATAAGCTAGTGTTCGTGCTCGTGTAACAGACATTGTATTTTAAATCTACAATCTATGGCTGCTCACAGAATTGGGACCAGTTTAGAGTTATACATTTATGAATGACTGAGTTTTATTTTGTCTATTGTTTTTTTATTTATCTTTGCAGTTTATTTCGTATATAGCATGCCTACCTTTGGACACGCGCAGATCATGTCCACCCTGCAGTCAAACAGATACTATCGGTTTTGTTACCGGTAGTACATTGCCCAGTGACACTACGGCTCGACGTCGAAAAAAATGTTGCCCATATAACTTTAACAGCAAACTTTGTCAAGTGGTGTCTGATAGGTTGTTGTGTGGATATGACAATAATGTGGGGAAACCATCCACCGAGGACGATATTAATCAACTTGGCAATGGGTGCTGGATCCGCAAAGGTAGATTAGAATGTGGATACAACGAACCCTATATAAACCTAAGAAGACCACCGCCATGGAAAACTCAACAAGAAACTGATAATAATAATAATGACAATGTTTCTGATTTCGATAACAATCAATTTGACAACGCACCTGACGGAATGGTAGCAAAATCATTGGAAAAAGATAAGTTAAAACAAAATGTAGACCAAATCAAATCGAAAACGATAAAACCTCAAGTAATGAAGAAAAAAAAACTAAAAGGACCTGCGACGCAGTGTGTTGAAATCAATGAGCGTATTGTCTGTGAATCTTGATCACAGAATAATTAATAGTACTACGTATCGTGACCTACAGCCTTTTTTAGGGTTCCGTACGTCAAAAGGTAAAAAAAGGAACCCTCTTATAGGATCACTTTCTTGTCCGTCTGTCCGTCTGTCCGTTGTCTGTCTTATCTGTCTGTCCGTGTGTCACCACAGATTTTCTCAGGAACGGGTGGACCTAGCAAGTTAAAATTTATACCAAATACTCAAGTCTATAGTCGCTATTAGGTGTATAAAAATCAAGTTCCTGAGTCAACACGATAAAAAGTTATGGGCAAATTAAGATTTACGCGAAAACTTGTAAGTACCAAAAATTTACCTTAATTTTCAACTTTTTTTATTTTCCGGAATTTTTCCTTTACTTGTGCTGTGCTCCTTTACCTTGCTTTCTACCAAAATTGACAATTCTAGGTCAACCGGAAGTACTCGTACCCTATAGGTTTTGGGTCGAAAACCTATAGGGTACTTCCCGTTGACCTAGAATCATGACATTTGGCAAGAAGCAAGGTCTTACAGCACAAATAAAAGAAAAATTCCAAAACTTTAAAAAAGTTAAAAATTAAAGGGTGTCCTCATGGATACGTAGTTAACGCCAATAGGGAATATGCATGAAGCTCAGATTTATTGGAAATAATTTTTTTTCGATTCTTTGTTGTCCTGGAGTTATATGTAAAACCTTTTTTTTATTTAATTCCATTTTATTTGCTTATAATAATAAATTAAATATGCAATTTAAGCGAGGGAAATTTAAGTTTGTAAAACAGATCACCATTGGTCGAATCGAAAGTTGACGTCATTATGCACAACTCCACGTGATCGAAACATTAAACGCGGGAACATAAAAATAAATGTATGGTGTGGTCTTATTGTATTTATTTCCAAATATTGTGTTTGCCGCGAATTATTGTGCAGAAACGTATATTACTAACCATTTAATATAGATAAAAATGAGTACGAGATTAGAGAAACTGTATAATTTAATAAAACATGCCATTAGCTAAATACAATAATCGCGCGGAGTCTTAGTTAAAAAAAAAATCTAGTTTGCTTCAAGCGGCGTGTGTCTGACGTAAGTGCGTGACGTCACAATGTATTACCAAAGAGCCCGGGAAATGATGGCGTTTAAACTGCTCGAATTTTTTTGTATATTTAAATGTTTATTAAAAAAATAATTAGACTAATTCCAGCAGTATTTTATTTTTTTATTATGTTATATGGATGTAATGAGTGAAATAAAAATATTAAAAAATAACATGCATATTCCCTATTAAGATAGGCCTCTGAGTTATATGAGCACTCATACAATTTAGAGGTCTAGCTTAATTTTTACCAATCAACGTTGGTACGGAAGCCTCGGTGGGCGAGTCCAACTCGACTTGGCTGGTTTATTATTAGTATGTAATAAGATTTTTCAATGCCTAGCTTTGTTAACTGACTTTCTAAATCTGTTTATTCTCAATCATTTGAAAGAAAATTCTGATTCGGGTACTGCATTTACTTCGACTTGGATCTTTGCAATTCACAGTGCTCCGATCGGTTACTTTTGATATTTCAATTCGAAAAAAAATAGTGATTCTTATTGGAAAGGTTTCCGCGACAAAATAGCTCACAGATTTATCAATAAATCTACATTAAAAATGAATTTTCCGAATCCGAATAGGTTTTCGAATTATTGAGAATCAGAGAACAAGAGGCATTTACCAAGTTCTGATTATTATCTTCAGAGTTTTGAAGATAAATATGTTAAACTTGATACTAAAAATGATATTATAAATATTATCGTTTAAATATTGTGATTGCATCAATGTAAAAGATAACGCTCTAACTACTTATAAATAAATGGCTAACTATGAAGCCAGCTTTAAACATTGCTCATTGTTTACCGACAGGCGTTATATTTTATGAATAAACTGCATACGTACTTACTTTAAAGTTTTTGTTGTATTTTGTTATAAAAAATGGCAAGAAGCCGTAACACCGATGAAAAGTATCTATTAACCTACGAACAAAATGACCCAACACACTGTGTGCCTTGGTAGGCGGTGCTTAACAATTGTACCTCGTATGAGTTTAGTGCGTCCGTAGCCTGCAGTGGCGGCAGCTGTAAATAATTAGAATTTTAAATACTGAAAAATGCCTTCCTGCGTCGTAAAATGGTGCATTAACAGATCACATCTACATAACAAGAATACTGGAATAAGTTTTCATATGTAAGTACATCTGTAAGTAGTTTTTTTTATTATTTTATTAAAAGTGAATCATGTTTTGATTTCTATGGGGATGGTGCTATGCCATATAATCCCAACCGAATTATATTTTCTACCAATTTTTTTTAATTCAATTTTGTAATAGACACGTACGTACGTATAGACATGATATTTATTTTTAGTTTTATTGTGGCTTCACACGATTTGTGTATTTAGCCAATGTCAAGTATTAAAATTCTTCAAGCTTTGAGAATTCAAATCATAAAGATGGGTAAAAGTCACATTTCAAATCAAGTTGAAGTCAATGTCTAGTCTAGTGGACTTTACTGAAGATTTTCAGTGAAATTTTGGTGAGAACCGCAAATAGCATTTATTTCAACATGGTGCTGTTTCCCTACACTCGCACACATTCACCGGCACTTACCCGAGTATTTGATATAAGTTTCAACTTGATAACTTTACGTGTTCCCGAGATAAAGTCTTGACAAACGGGCAGACAGACAGACATACAGACAGACGGACAATAAAGTGATCCTTTAAGCGTTTCTCTTTTTCTTTTGAGGTACCAATGCATTTTAGGGTAATGCAAAAGATTTCAAGTTAATCCATAGACACAATAAAACATTTCATAAGTTTTCAGCCCTTCTCTCCCTTTTTAACTACAATTAAGTAATTACTACTTAAGGAATATAAAGTGTCATATACGTTAAACCCCCTAAGCTGTTTCACATCTCTACAGGATTAATTGCTAAGAATCCCGTTTCAGTACCTAGCAAATCTTTGGATTTATTATAAGACTAGCAGCCCGCCCCGGCTTCGCACGGGTAGAACAAATATGCCTATAACATTTGCATCAGTTTGTTGCATCGAATATAAAATATGAAAATATTTAACAATCATCGTCATATTTCAACCAATTTACACAAAACCTTAACGAATTATGCACCTAAACCTTCCTCATAAACACTGTGGCTATAGGTGAAAACCGCATGATAATCCGTTCAGTAACTATTGAGATTATTGCGAACAGACATACAGACGCAGTGATGGACTTTGTTTTATAATACTTACGTATTGATATTGGACGGCCCTTTGGCGTAAAGGATAGTTACCCTGATTCTGACCCGACGGTCGTTGGTTCTAATCCTAGCTATATACCTACCAATGAAAGTTTTATGTGCATTCATGAATCATGAGTTTTCGTACAGTAGTAGTGGGATCATTAAATCTACCAAAAAGTAGCTTACTACCAAGGAGAAAATCTGCAGCCGTAACCTTACGCGTTCCCCGACGCAAAATGTAGGGGTAATGTACGTTTAACGTGTGTATCTGTGTGTCTGTCTGTAGTATCTTAGCACCTAACCGGATGAACCGATTTTGTTTTTATTATTTAGTTTTTTTTTGTTTTATGAATCATTCATGAATTATCTCGATGAAGACATCTGTCTTCATCGAGAGTTTTCTTAGCTTCGATTCATGAAAATTCGTTCAATCGTTATAAAACTATGTGCTTTTTTCTAGTTAATTGCGCTATGAAATCAACTTTCATAGGTCTGATCAATTCGAAAATCTTCTTTAACGATATTGTAAGAACATGGAAGCATTGACCTGATGCTGGGACATCTCCTGGACTCTACAGAATACTCAAATCCTCACCAACTTACAGCTCAGATTTTAAATGTCGTGTTTAGAGTCATTGGAATGCTTTTAATCGAAAGATTATACATAGATCAGTCGGATGGTTTAAAATATTATATTATTATATATATAGATAAATGTTATTTTATACAATAGATCATATTATTATACTATATTGACTTCAAATTGATTGTGATCGGTGGGGATCTACAGCATAGCTAAGCTTATAATAATATTTTCGAAGTAACTATGACCTAATCTGTGGTTGCACTGCAAATATTTTATTAATTTTGCGATGCGTGTATGTGAAATTCGTGATATCTTCTAGAGTTTTCATTTGAATTATATACTGTAAGGGACAATTTTAATCTATTATATGTGGCCAAGCTAATTAGCGTAATTATTTGGATAAGGATTAATACTATATACTTGAAAATAGCCTTGGAAGTTATGTGATATTTTTTAACAAAAATTTTAAGTTTAAAATGGTTACTGCGAGTCAACCTTAAGAGATAGACATATTCTGTCCGAGACTTTTTTGTAGGTCTTATTAAGTTGTATAACTCTTCCATAGAGAATATTCTTCTATCTATTTTCAATTGAGCAGCGTTCGTAAGAAACGTGTTTTTTCGACCGTTTTTTTGCCGACTTAGGTTGCAAATTAGGTCTCCACGAATGTACCTTTGATTTAAACGGGATAATATATAGCTTATTTTCATTCCAAAGGTCCATTCTATGTATTAGTGAACGAATTTTTTAAATCGGTTCAGTAGTTTTTGAGCCAAATCATTACAAACATACAAAAATACAAATGTTCTCTCTTTATTATATTACTAGCAGCCCGCCCCGGCTTCGCACGGGTAGAACATATATGCCTACACAATTTGCATCAGTTTGTTGCATCGAATATATAATATGAACATATTTAGCAATCATCGTCATATTTCATCCAATTTACACAAAACCTTAACGAATTATGGACCTAAACCTTCCTCATAAACACTCTGGCTATTGGTGAAAACCGCATGATAATCCGTTCAGTAGCTATTGAGATTATTGCGAACAGACATACAGACGCAGTGATGAACTTTGTTTTATAATACTTACGTAGTGATATTGGACGGCCCGTTGGCGTAAAGGATAGTTACCCTGATTCTGACCCGACGGTCGTTGGTTCTAATCCTAGCTATATACCTACCAATGAAAGTTTTATGTGCATTCATGAATCATGAGTTTTCGTACAGTGGTTGTGGGATCATTAAATCTACCAAAAAGTAGCTTACCATCAAGGAGGACATCTGCCGCCGTAACCTTACACCGTTCCCCGACGCAAAATGTAGGGGTAATATACGTTTAACGTGTGTATCTGTGTGTCTGTCTGTAGCATCTTAGCACCTAACCGGATGAACCGATTTTGTTTTTATTATTGATAGTTTTTTTTTGTTTGATGTCTTCATCGAGAGTTTTCTTAGCTTTGATTCATGAAAATTCGTTCAATCGTTATAAAACTATGAGCTTTTTTCTAGTTAATTTCGCTATGAAATCAACTTTCATAGATCTGATCAATTCGAAAATCTTCTTCTTCAACGATATTGTAAGAACATGGAAGCATTGACCTGATGCTGGGACATCTCCTGGACTCTACAGAATACTCAAATCCTCACTAACTTACAGCTCAGATTTTAAATGTCGTGTTTAGAGTCATTGGAATGATTTTAATGAAAAGATTATATATAGATCAGTCGGGGTGGCTTAAATTACTATATTATTATATATATAGATGAATTTTATTTTATAAAATAGATCATATTATTATACTATATTGACTTCAAATTGATTGTGATCGGTGAGGATCTACAGCATAGCTAAGCTTATAATAATATTTTCGAAGTAACTATGACCTAATCTGTGGTTTTACTGCAAATATTTTATTAATTTTGCGATGCGTGTTTGTGAAATTCGTGATATCTTCTAGAGTTTTCATTTGAATTATATACTGTAAAGGACAATTTTAATCTATAATATGTGGCGTATTAACGTAATTATTTGGATAAGGATTAATATTATATACTTGAAAATAGCCTTGGAAGTTATGTCATATTTTTTAACAAAAAATTTAAGATTAAAATGGTTACTGTGAGTCAACCTTAAGAGATAGACATATGCTGTCGCGGACTTTTTTGTAGGTCTTATTAAGTTGTACAACTCTTGCATAGAAAATATTCTTCTATCTATTTTCAATTAAGCAGCGTTCGTAAGAAACGTGTTTTTTCGACCGTTTTTTTGCCGACTTAGGTTGCAAATTAGGTCTCCACGAATGTACCTTTGATTTAAACGGGTCCGAAAGTCCATTCTATGTATTAGTGAAAGAATTTTTTAAATCGGTTCAGTAGTTTTTGAGCTAAATCATTACAAACATACAAAAATACAAAAATACAAAAATACAAATGTTCTCTCTTTATAATATTAGTATATATATAGATTAGTATTAGTATATTAGTATTAGTATATAAGTATAGATTATTTCAAGCTGCAAGACCCAGCGGTATTGGCTCTGCGTTTACATTTCATTGAAATCAATGGAATCCAGGGAACCAGTTCCACATTCGCTCAGAATAGTGCACTCTATAGACAGAGAAAGTTTTTGGAGATTTTATCTGCAGACGTGTACCATTGCACAATTTTGGTGCATTAAGGTTTCGTAATAAAATAACAGGACACCTTTCTTTTTTGGTTTTAAAAGTTTTTATGTGGGCGCATTCTAGTAGGCTGCTAGCAATCGATACATTTTTACCAGCCTCCACCTGGTCCAGCACGGTGCCTACAGAGAAGTATGTTTGCGTCTGTGTATCTATCTTCGAGATAACGTCGTTCAGTTTTTTACCCACTTTATCATTAGTAGGTGACAATGTAGCTCTATCTTGGACCCAAATTGTAATCAACTTATATTATTCATTTCTGCATAAACGTGCAAATGACGCAAAGGATATGATTGTCTAGGTTAATTCTCCTATTGTTTTGTGATAGCTGTTTATTTCCTATATCGAGCAATAACTTTGCAAAAGCTCGGGTTTCTTGTGCTGAAAACGATTTTGAGTTTTTTGAGTTTTACAGATGAAATCAATGCGGCCTGTAACGGCCGAGCGACTCCGGTCCACGAATATTTTTTTCGGTTGCTTTAACCTTTGATATACATATTTTAAAGTAACGCAATGTTTAATTGAACCTTTAATGGAAGAAATGGTTACTGTATCAGATAGAGTAACAGATAGAGCTATGCCATCGCGGATTTTTCTGTTGAATTTTAAATTAACTACAATTAACTACCACATACCCTTTATGTGATTAAGACAACGTAAGCTAATTTCAATTTATTTCTCGATGTCTTGTTTTTTTTTTTACTTAAACAGAAACAGAATTTGGTTTTATTATTTTATAAAACTTCCTTGCAATATTATCTCACTGATGGTGCAAACCGCATCATAATCCTTTGCATGGCTTAGGAGGAATTAGCGGATACACAAATAGAAATAGAAGATGCGATAAGCGATACTTTGTAAATAATTAAGAATAAAACAACCGACTTCATCGTGAGCGAGTCAATTTCAGTAGCAAGTTTGAGACGTTTATTGTCATATCTCTGGAGATACTATTCAGGTCTCGATGAAATTACAATAGGACCACTTCGGAAACGTACCCTACCGATTACAAAAAGAATAATTCGAATCGGTTGAGAATTGTCGGAGTAATCGCGTAACATACACAAAAAAAAAACATACTGACGAATTGAGAACCTCCTCCTTTTTTGTGAAGTCGGTTAAAAATAAAGTAGATAATGTACCTATAATTAATTTTATACTATAGAAGATAATGGACCTAAGTAATATAACTGATGCCTATCCTATTGGATTTATTTAAGTCTAGTCCTGTCTTAGTTCGCTGTTACTGCATATTTCTGACTAGATGTATAGAAAGTAACCACACGCAATAACTTACTATTTAATAATAATCTGACGAAAGCATGTCACTAATCGATTTGCTGAGTTCTGTGCTTGGTGGAGATATTTTTAATTAGGGACTCCTTAAACTGCCTTACTCTTATTTCACATCTGACCTCTCTGATTAAGTAATTGGGGACCCCGATTCAGCATGGTGTAATACCCCTTTTATGAATACGTTAATATGTAATCCTGGGGACATTAAGGGGACAGACAGGAACATACCGTTTGACATTTCTGCTATGTAGATTAGACAACAGTCAGTTGTCCTGCGCATTGTTTCATTGCCGTTTTTCATTTTCAATCAAGCATCCTTTCCATCTTAGACCGCATCGTCAGTTAACATTAAGTGAGTAATTGTCAGTCCGAAATAAATAAATTATATATTATATATATTTTTTTTATGTTATGGTTGGCAAACAAGCAGACAGCCCGCCTGATCGTAAGCGGTTACCGTCGCCTATGGACAACTGCAAGTACTGCAACACCATGAGTGCTGTTGATGCGTTGCCGACCTTTGAGGAATTTGTGGATACCCTTTTTAAAAGATTCCATCCTATAGCTAGATGGAAATATCGCGGTGGGTATATCATTCCACATCTTACAGGTACGCGGTAAAAATCCTCGGTTAAAACGGGTAGTTCGAGATGTCCAGGTCTGTAAGATGTGAGGGTGAGCTTTTTGACGGTGCCGAGCAGTACGATAAAAGAATGGCGATGGTGGAATCAGGTCAAAAAGCTCTTTAGAGCATTCCCCATTATAGAGACGGTAAAAGATGGATAGCGCTCCGACGTCTCTACGGAGGCTGAGTGGCTCTAGTTTTTCACAGAGCTTGCTTTGTAAAGCACAAGCCGTTGACGTGGTGTAAAATATCGCTTACACCTAGCTTCGTGGATACAAGTTTTGCTTTGGCTTCCAGGTGACTCTTAAATTGGACCTCACTAGAAATTTCGATGTCTAAGATCTCAAGACTGTTGGATATTGTATATAATATATAATAGATTTTTAGTAAAATTATATATAATAGTTTTTTTATTCATATCTTATAGGCTAGCATTTGATCACTATCTCGCCTGGTGGTAAGTGATGATCTGGTCAAAGATGGTGAAAACGCTAGGTCTAGAATACTCTGGACTCACAAGAGAGAAGATAACCTTGTTCATATAAATGCTGTACCTAAGTAGTTCAAAATGTTTTCCCATTCCTTAGATGAATACTTGACGATGTACTTTTGTCTAGAAGATACATGTTCCCTCGCGATTGAAAAAAAAAAACTTCCACAATGTATTGTCTTATTATGAGGCAACAAAAATTCTAGCATGAAATTCCATTCGTTGGCTATATGTTTGATGAATTTAGAAGCAAAATGTGCTAAATCGTGGAATACCTTCCATGAGACGATGACTCTCGAAATATATCTGGTAAAAGACCGATAAACTCGCGACTTTGCGATGCTCAAGGCTCAAGCCTTTTTCTTGCCTACGAGCTCGTTATCGTGGATGAGTTTCTTTGTTCTTCTGTCCCAATGACTTCCAACGCCTCTGTCTGTACCTCGTTCTATTTAACTATCACCGGTTGTAAAGCCATCCATAAACATATAAATATCAACCCTAAATAAACATATTGATTCGATATGCTTACTTCTACAAGATTTACATAATAATGAGGACTTCGTTATGTAGGAAGTGTTTTATAATTGAAGATTAACGTTCGCTGCTGAAAACACACACCGTGCGTTTTTTCAATTTTTGGTATCGGAAGTAAAATAAAAAAAATATATAATAAATTTTTATTTTAAATTAATTTTTTCACAAGGGTTTCGTCTGACCTTCTTCTGTTGGATTTTAGTTTTTATTTGATGCCACACCTACGAAAAAATAAATTAAAAAAATAATTAAAAAAATTAAAAAATATGCAAGTCGTCACAGTCAAAGTGTTAAGTAGCATTAACACTTAATTTTCTAAACATTTATCCGAACAGAGGCTTCTATAATATATACAATTATTATAAGATCAATTTTAAGAACAATGTATTTATGAGTCTTAAACCAGGGATTAATGTATGCGTTACCTGTCACTATAATATAGGTATAATAGGTATTTTGTTTTAGAAAATGCATTCATTATTATTGTTATTGTACCCTTACCCTGCATTATTATAAGTCTTTGTCTCGATTTTTTTTGCTTTTATATAGTAAATGCCGTCAATGTGTACTATTATTAATCTGGTCTCTGCAATAATGAAACTGAATTCCATTCAATGATTGACTTATTTTATAACTATTAATATTAAAATTTTTAATTAAAATTCATGTTATTGACTGATAAAGGCAATGTTGGTATTGAGCTTCGTGATAGCTGTGGTTAGTTTGATTTATTTTTGTAATTTTCACAATTCCAAAGTTAAATTTATTCAATGGAACTTAAGGTGTTGTTGGTGTGGCAATATTATGAGATAGTCAATGTTTTCGGCTTAGTGCGCAACGCTCATCATTTTCGCGATTTTGCGAGATTGCTTGTACTTTTGCTTAATTATAAATCTTTAAAATTTAAACGTTGTACTTACACGATTTCAATGAATAGAGGCTCTAATTAATACTGTTTTTCTGCAGGTGATCGCGAATACTTTATGTGCACCTTCACAGTTCCCAATTGCAGTTTGCAGTTCTTGTTCACAAAAAGATCCAGAAACTCAAATAGTGAGCCCACATTCGAAGGATGATAATGACTCTCTTTTAGACAACCGTAGAGCGGAATTGAATTCTTCTGTTCCATCATGGGACAACAACCCCGACGGTCGTTCAAAAGTATATGATTTTGATAATACCATATGTCGAATTGTCAATGATAGATTACTTTGTGGTTACAATAGAAATGTTGGGCAAGCATCTGACGAGAACGCAGTGTTGCCAACCAGTAATGGATGCAGGATTCGCGCAGGTCGACTAGAATGTGGATACGAGGAAGCACCATATTCCGCCGAAAAAAGGAGACCGCCGCCACGGGGCAATGCTTTTGCTGATGCAAATAATGATGTCCAAGCTGTAACAAAATGCTACGAAATTAGGGAACGAATTGTATGCAAAAAAGTGAATTGACTTTAACAATCAAAATTTAGAATTTCCACGCCTGTATTATTTTTACTATGTATGTCTTACAGTAATTTTTTGTAAATATTGTAGAAAAAAAAAATTACTTATTATTTGATTGATGTACATTTTAATGGCGTTTGTTATAATCAATCTTAATTCCTAATATCGTATCCTCTTATGATCAGTGCAATGAATTAATAGAATATATAGAAAGAAATTGAATGCAAAAGTGCATTCTAACAGAACAGGGAAATACCTACCTCTATACATTGATGTTAGAATAACATAAGGCACTGTAAACAAAGTATGAAGAGCGATCTCTCAGTGATATCGTTTTGCAATTGACTATTTTTTATCCATTAATTCCGTGTTTTTATTTTCAACCGACTTCCAAAAAAGAAGGAGGTTCACAATTCATCTGTATGTTTTTTTTCTTCTTTTTTTTGTGTGTACGTTATGCATTTACTGTGGTTATGCGCTTTCTCCGTCAATTGTGAACCGCTTCAAATGATTCTTTTTGTAATCGGTAGGGTACGTTTCCAAGGTGGTCCCATTTCAATTTCATTGAGATCTGATAAGTATCTCCAGAGATATGACGTTAAACGTCTCAAACTTGCTACGGAAATTGACTCGCGGGGCATTGAAGTCGGTTGCTTTAGTTTTTCGTATCTTAATTTAATTTATAGTATCCACAATCCAACAAAATTACTATGCTGTAATAATTTAAGATCGTTTAAAAAACTAAAAGAACCGACTTCAAACGTCGCGCTAGTTAAAGTAGCCAGTAGACTTAGTAACTATTACAAAATCTGTGCCAGTAGTTAGTAGTAAGTCGTCGAGATAAGATAATGCGTCGTAATACAAATGATGATATATTAATAAAACTGGCCAAGTGCGAGTCAGCATCGCGTCTCTTATCTCACACTTAGGGAGGGTTCCGTACAATACGAAACATAACAGAGTTTCAACCTCATATATTTGATTAATTGATATTACCAAGAATATTATGGGGACCCCTTTAATTTTTAACTTTATTTTGTTTTTAGTATTTGTTGTTCTAGCGGCAACAGAAATACACCATCTGTGAAAATTTCAACTGTCTAACCATCACGGTTAATGAGCTATAGCCTGGTGACAGACGGACAGACTTACAGACAGACAGACAGACAGACAGACAGACAGACAGACAGACAGACAGACAGACAGACAGACAGACAGACAGACAGACAGACAGACAGACAGACAGACAGACAGCGGAGTCTTAGTAATAGGGTCCCGTTTTACCCTTTGGGTACGGAACCCTAAAAACGGCTCGGCCGATTTTGTTAAAATTTAAATGAGACCACATGGCAACAGAAATACACCATCTGTGAAAATTTCAACTGTCTAACCATCACGGTTAATGAGCTATAGCCTGGTGACAGACGGACAGACTTACAGACAGACAGACAGACAGACAGACAGACAGACAGACAGACAGACAGACAGACAGACAGACAGACAGACAGACAGACAGACAGACAGACAGACAGACAGACAGCGGAGTCTTAGTAATAGGGTCCCGTTTTACCCTTTGGGTACGGAACCCTAAAAACGGCTCGGCCGATTTTGTTAAAATTTAAATGAGACCACATGGGGCACCCTTTGAAATAAAAAATAATTTTCCAAATCGGTTCAGGCATCTTCGAGTAATCGGTGAACATACATAAAAAAAAGGTTCCGACGAATTGAGAACCTTCTCCTTTTTTGAGAAGTCGGTTAAAAAGTTCTACCTTCTCTTATATTATTTTTGTTTTCCTTTAACTGACTTCTAAAAAGGAGGATTTTTTCAATCTGTCTGTATTTTTTCTGTCTGTCTGATGAGTATCTCCAGAGATGGGGAGATTAAACACTTCAAAGTTGTCACTAAAACTGAAAATGAACCAATTTTAATTATTGTTGAGTAGGTGTGGTGTGGTCCTTTAGTAAATTTATATTATCAAGATCTGATGAGTGTCTACAAAGATATGGCGATAAAACACTTGCTATTGGAACTGACTCACGTCGCATGTCAAGTCAGTTTATCTTAATTGTCTTTTTTTAGGCTTCCGTGGATAGATTCGTCATGTCTGTCCGTCTGTCCGTCGTATGTCACAGCCATTTTATTCCAAAACTATTAAGAATACACAGTTGAAACTTGGTAGGTAGGTGTATTCTGTTAACAGCTTTACGATTTTTATACAAAAAAAAAATAGATTATCTAGGAGGCTTCACATACATACATACATGGAACCGAAGCAAAAAAAAATTCATCAAACCTATACGTGTTGATAAATAGATCTCTAAAAATAACATTGAGGTTTCTTGAAAGATATACACTTCCAAAGTGTAAAAATGTGTGTCCGTCCCCCTCTTAATTTTATAGTAAGGGAGTGAAAAATAAAACAATTTTTTTCTTAAAGTCAATTATTTGAAAGATAAGCTTCTAAAGTGGTAAAATATGTGTCCCCCTCTAAATTTTAAACTAAGGGAGTGAAAAGATTAAAAAATATACATGCTGCAGATCTCATTAAAAATGTTCAACGAAAATTGGTTTGAGCGAGATATAGTCAGCAGTTTTTGAGGTATAGCAACCGCAAACATAACTTTGTTTTTCATACGAACACTATGAAAAACAGAGTTAATTTTTTGCTGGCAAAAAAATATAGTTATAAAATACTCTACTGTGTTGCGGAACCCTACGAGTGCAAGTCCGACTTGCACTTGGCCAGTTTTTATTACTTCGAAGAAAAGCTGTTATAGCATAACATTTAAAGGTGAAATAATTTAAATATTGATTTACATGTGTTGTAATTTATTCTGTATCTACATAGAGGTGCTTTATTGATTCACCGTTTAAAAATTACTTTAAATATTATAAACAGTATTTATTTGTCATTTATTACTACATCAGCTTTGGTTTCTTCATCTGCACAACACCAACTCTTCAGTCGAACATAAATTCAAAACTGGACATAAAACTATCAAAATCAGGCATCCCTTCACTTGCGAACATCAAAAATATCCTTTTCATTATATTAGTTTCTTTATCATTCTTAGGATACACTATATCTAGGAAGTCTGTTAAGGTTTCTGGCATGCTTCGTGGGTTGTTTTCTTTTTTAGGTAGTACTTGGAGCCAGTTGCTTAGTCCAGCGTTACATGCTGATAGCGTCAGTAACAGGATGGACGTAGCGAAGAGTGTTCTGGAGGTGATCATGTCGGTTCCTGGAATAGACAAGAATTAGTAGGTTAGAAGGTTAAAACTTATAAGTATGTTCAGCATTATGTGATAGCCGTTTTGGCCATTTCGGGAGACTGTCAAGTCAACTAATAATCAAATCTACAATAGGTTACCGTCAACGAAAACAATGACGCTTTATTAGATTTGTTTAATTGTTTAATAATAAGGTCAATATGGCTCTTATGCAATGGATAAATAGTTGCTATACTTTTTGCATCGTATGACATTACATAACATAATATGTAACTTTATATGTAATGTAATTTCAGGTCTATGATTAACTGCCTATTTATGCTTTGTAAAGTGGCCAGTAAGAATCAGTGAGAAGAGAAATATGTTATTTTCTCACGGTAGCTAGTGTCACATCATTGTATTCGTACCATATGAATATGAAATACTTGAGAAATAATAAAGTGAGACATGACTTTCTTGCCTCATTTCATTTAACATAACAAATCTTATCAACACCAATATTACGAAAGTCAGTTTGTAGGTATATTTATTCTTATTATTATTTATTTTTATATTTAATAGGTGAAACAACTCGATTGGAATTGATTGAACTGATTTGGATGAAATTTTACAAATATATATCCGATAGGGTAGGATAGGACATAAGTACTTTTAATCAGGTGTGGAGCCGGGAGGCGCAGTAACTAGACACTAAACATGTAGCGTTGTAGACAAAGGCCTCTAGACATAGGTGTTCATGTTAATTATCTATTTTTATATGAATACTTTCACGAGTTACTTGCTTCGTTTCTAATCTCTGCAGTTACTGTTGAAAGTAAGTGTGACTGTTAGTTTTCTGTATATTATTACCTTTCAATTAGCGTTAGGTCTTCGTTTGCGCTAGTTCTAGGTATTGTATTAACCAACATTATCTGGTGCGTTTAGTTACGCCTGATGTTTTCTAGTTGTACTAAAAATAATTATGGTGTTAATATATATAACTTTTTGTTTGTAATGTCTCCCGCGACACAAGGATTTATATATCCAGTGCGTAAAGTAGTAATTTTAAAACAAAATAAACTGGTCAAGTGTTTCGATTGAACAAAATTTGCTGGAAAAATAAAATGTTTGTTATGGAATCCCAACTGGAATGGAATGGAATCCTAACTCAACTCAACAAAAACTAAAATTAGCTTTAAATAGATATATATTATACTAGAAGTGCCCCGCGGCTTCGCCCGCGTTAAAAACTTCTTTTATTTACTTAAAACTTTTCTTTTGTAAAAACTATTCTATCATCAAATTAGAATTAGCCAAATCGGTTCACCCAATCTCATGTTATCGCGTGACTAAGGCAATTCGGGATTCATATTTATAAAAACCCGAAAAACCCAAATTTTCAGACTTTGTTACCCACCCTATGGTAGGTAACATAAAATCCTACAACACGTACTTTATCTCATCTTGTTACGCCATACAAACTGTGAATCCCCGTTCCGTATCCGGGAGTTTATAGAAATTTATATATATATTTCTATAAAAAAATTCTATAAAATTCTAAAATATCCTATATATTTAAACCATTTATATAGGATATTTTAGAAAATCCTTTCTGAGCGGATACCTACGTCATAATAACTATCTGCATTCAAAATTTCAGCGCCATCCGAAACAACATTGATTTTTAGACTTTGTTACCACAGTTTATTTTAGTTTAGGGTGGCATTTTGAAAAAGTCTGAAACTCGTATTTTATAAACATAATAAACACAACTTAAGTTTCGAATATAAAAGACTATCTAATCTTGTTTCTCCATAGAAACTTTAAACCCCTGTTTCATCCCCTTCAGGGGTGAATTTTGAAAAATCCTTCCTCAGAGGGAACTAACGTCGTAATAACTATCTGCATGCCAAATTTCAGCGCAAACCGAAACAATATTGATTTTCACACTTTGTTACCCCATTTCCCATAACACTCTTAGGGGTGGAATTAACAAAAACCAAAAACCTGAAACACGGTATTTACTTATTTTTTTACTGAAGCACTTGTGTGAAGTTTCGGATAGAAAAGACTTTCTAATATTGTTTCTCCATACAAACTTTGAACCCCCATTTCATCCTCTTAAGGGGTGAATTTTGGAAAATAATTTCTTAGTACACCCTTACGTACTAAGGACAAATATACCTTCCAAATTTCAAGTCTCTACTACCAGCAGTTTAGGCTGTGCGTTGTCTGTCAGTCAGTCAGTAAGTATGTCAGGACAAAGATTCTTATAGTATTAGATTGGTGTTGATTTCTACCTATCTTTGATTAATATTCAATATATACTTTATAATCTGTTTTGTAATGTGCCACACAAATTTAGAATAGAGTAGCTAGTTTTTTCACAGAAAAGTGTTCCATTTATTATGTAATACGTACTTATGAAGGTCATTAGTATTACGTACACATTATCCGGTCATCTACCTCTGATGTGTATCTAAAATCGAAACTAATATGACCAGAGAAAACGGAACCCTAAAAAGGAATGGAATTCCTTGCCGGTGTCTGTGCTTCCCAGTAACTATAACCCAGGGTCTTCAAATCGCGAATGAACAGGTATATTCTAGGTAAGCGTGCTACATCGTCGATCGCATCGTCACGTGAGATTAGTGGTCGAACTCTTACCTATCTAGTATAAAAAGTTTTTTTTGTGTATATTTGTTTGTAATGGATAAACTATATCAAAACTAATAAACCATTTTTTTTTGATTATCAAAAGCTACATAATCAGCGAGTAACATGGGCCCGTATTTGGCGCGCAAAGCCGCAATTTGCTAGTATCTAATTTATTTAGCGGAGGTTTGTATATTATATTTATATATTTTACATTTCATCTGATCAAAGTAAATGCCTAACTTTATAATTTGTCTATGAATGTATACACAATCTGAGAAGAATTTTTTATTTCCTTAATTTAATTATCAGTTTTAGAGTTTTGTTTTTCTTGGATCCGTTAATTGATTTGCAAACAATAGAGGCACAGACTTCGAAGGTTGTATACTTGTAACGACGGATATGATATTGTAAATTACTGGTACTTTGTAGCTCGATTTTCTAGTTATTTTATAAGTTTGTTTTATTACTGGATACACAAACAGCTGACCACTATCGTGCCTCATGCGGTGTAATATGGAGTCTAGCTTGTCTGGCTATGGAAATTAACTGTGAAACGACGCGCTGGACAATTGACTTCTACTCCAAAAAGAGAAGCTGTCCCAGCCCGTCTTCGAAACCAAAACTTGAAGACTTGATGGACGACATGTCTTTGTTAGGTAGGTGGTTCTCCTCGCGGCCAATGTCTACCACAAGTGCTCACCCCTTTTGCTTCCGAAGAACGGTTATTTCAATGTACTGCAAATCTATATTTTTATCCTCGACATTCAAATATGTTTAGAAAGAGGTCGCAATATATTGTAGATATTATTTGTGTATATTGATATTTGTGGTGTAACAATAAAGATTATCATTAGTATCTTATTAGGCAGTCGTTTTGAACCAGTAATCTCTGTATTATTGTATCAAAACGACTGCCTAATGATATTATATTGTATAGACTCAATTGACCTTGTGCTGAGTAAAAATATCTGCAAGGGTACCCCTAGCTTATAAAATTACATATTACTTTAAATGTATCTGTAACAACATTGTAAAGGCATTTTTTTTATTTCGTAATTATTTTATTTATCTGTCTTGGAGTAAATTTTTTGATTAATAAATGATTTTTGATATAGCTTAGAAACGTATCAAATTAATTGTATATAAAATATGCAATTCACTCTGACAGGATTGGAGGTTATTAGCACTACAGATTCATTGGGCCCCAAGAATGTATTTACTGTAGGTACTATGCATATTTTGTAATGTGTTATTTATTTTTATAAACACTGCGAATATTAGGCAGATTTTTCAAACCCGTATTCATATAGAAACTTGATTTGTATCATTAAGCTTACCTCAATTTTGTCACTCGTTGTTTTATTAAATAATCATAACTGCCGTTAAACGTTCACATTAAAACGAGTCTTTGACTGATTACAGTTTCTTTTCACACGCACTATATTATCACCTCTTTTTTAACATCTCTGAGAAATGGCTTGGATTTTGTTAAATAACTTCTACGGAACCTCCAGAGAGATAGTGTTTAGTGACAGCACTGGGCTTTGGCTTGAAACTGAGCCCACGGCCGATAGTTGTGCCACCACCACATGAGACCACTTTCATTTAAAACATCAGCTAGGTAGAAGAATCGTGAAGAAAATCTTTAGTTGACTGCCAACTAACTTACTTAAATATTACGTAAAACGGAAGTGTTTGTTCCGATCACGTCAGCTGGGATCTGTGTTTTGAGTAAACAAACAAATTTCGGAATAGCCTTTGTGCTATGCTGAGATATGCGTAAATAATTTCGTAATTGATTTTTTATTATTTGAATTTGGTTAATGCGTCAGTCACTTTTTGAGATTGTATGAGGAATTTATTTCTTTGTCTCGAAAGATACCCAGGTATTGATTATTTAAAAAAAAAAAACATCTCATAGATATATATATATATATTAGGTTGGGGAAAAAGTCTTTTCGCATTATACTTACTCAAAGGAATTATACATTACAGTAAGTACGAACTTGTAATAAAATCTCTTTGGCTATACTATTTGTATCTGGCTGGTTTTGGTATCATTAAAAGTTTAAATTTTAAAGAAGACAATTCCATATTCAAATTAGGAAAATGTGTGATTTTCATTTGTTTTTCGTACTGTGAAGATGAGTGAGTGAATCTAATGAAGAAATTCAATACATTTTAAAATTTTACTACAAATAAACTGGCCAAGTGCGAGTCGAACCCGCACAAGTAGGGTTCCAATTAAACAAAATTTGCCGGAAAAATAAAGTACAAAGTACATCAGCATTCACCAATGCTCGAAGAAGTACATCGATAATATAAATACCCTGTCAATACTAAACATGCTGTATGTATGCAACGAATGTCTAACGAACTTCTAACGCCAACTAAATGAACGTTAACACTAGAGATGCGCCGTATAGTGGTTTCACCGAATTACCGAATACCGAATATTATTCGGTTTAACCTTTACCGAACCAGATATTCGGCTAAATTATTCGGTTTACCATTACATTGTTTTGCCGCGTAAACAAGTTCTAACATGTATGCTACGTGCCGCTGCTGGTTAGTTGAGGAACGAGATGTGGATTTAATTGAGGTTTATAAAAAGGTTGATTTAAAGTTTAAAAATAAATATTGTGTGATATTTAAATTAAATGTTGATTTAAGGCTTAAAATATATGTTGACTATACCTACTAACTATAGGTTCAGAAGTAAATATGTTTTCTTTGACTTATAATTTAACATGAATCTTATATAAGAAGTTTTTTCTTTTAGTCCTAAACCTTGGCTACATGAGCCAAGAAAATAGAAATGCTTGAGCCGAATATATTTGGCAACAAAACCGAATAATTTGATGAAATAAAAATAATGGAAAAGATGCCGTATATTCAGCTCATCTCTTTTTCAACGTGCGAAGCCTCTATAAGTGGATCGCGGGGGGTTGCGAAGCCTCAGTAAAAGAAAAAAACAAAGTTTGAAAACATACTTTTAAAGAAAATATTAATTAAAGAGCATTTGTAGGTGTTTTGACTTAGAATGCTTATAATATTTGTTTCAAAAGAAAGATATGTTATTTGTTTCCTGTAGGCCACACGAACGAAGCCGCGGGTAGAAGCTAGAAATATAACAAAATACAGATTATAAGCAGTGCAAGTAGGTCGATGTTTAGGGTTCCGTACCCAAAGGGTAAAACGGGACCCTATTACTAAGACTCCGCTGTCCGTCTATCTGTCTGTCTGTCTGTCTGTCCGTCTGTCACCAGGCAGTATCACATGAACCGTGATAGTTAGACAGTTAAAATTTTCACAGATGATGTATTTCTGTTGCCGCTATAACAACAAATACTAAAAACAGAATAAAGTTAACAGAATAAAGGAACACCAACGGTGACATCTAAAAAATCAGCTGTGCAAGTTAAAATCTATATAATTGTAAAAATACTCATTTAAACTTAACAAATTTAGTTAATATTAAGTGGGAAAGTGATAAATAACTCCATTTAGTGTTATTTGTTGTGACTGTGTCGTATTTATTGAGATTCAAAACCGGTAATAGTCGCCGGTCGACGCGGGAACCTTGAGCTGTCAAAATCAAGACATTTTAGTGGAGTGAAAATATTTTGGATGGTTCTGAACGCAAAACCTGGGGAGTATTGATTTATAGCCTTAATATATATTCGTAACCACTATTCATAAATTACCTCACAGCCCCCCTCTAGTATATGCCTTCTTTTAATAACCAACATTAGACGATTGATACTGCCGACTGAACGGTTTTTTTTACTTATTCACGTAACTTTTACTTATTCTTCGTTTTATGTTTTCGGTTGTCTCAGTTATTATCACTTCCAAATTTCGAATCTCATGTTACGTGCAATACAAATATTAAATTAGCAGTTGTAATATATTTTTACGTTCCCCCAAATCAATGCATAACAAACGAATTAAAACTTCATAATAGAAAGTAGGTACTTTAAATACATAACATAGGCCTTTGTGTTGTTTTATAAGAATTGACTCAATAAATATATAAATTGTTAAGTAATTTATGAAGTTACTGTTTATTATTAAACTGGACTTACACTAATAACTTGAAATCAAAACCATTATCACAATCAACTCTCACAGTTAGTCATCATAAACTTTATTGGCATAGCTTGAAAGTAAGGTACTTCTTTCCGGTTTCCAGACGTAACAGCCTCCACAATGACTACTCGAAGAATGGATGTTGAGGCTAAATTAAAAGTGGCTCTACTGGAATTGAAAACAAGTAAGAACTCCAACAAAACAATTGCTGCAAGAACTTCAAGATCACGAATCTGACATGGCAGAGATGTTGAAGAAGAATGCAGAACTTAAAAATCAACTAGCTGAGTATGATATCGCTATGGAAGACATGAGAGACCAGCGTGACAGGCTCCTAGCGACAGTGGATGTACACACTCAAAACCAAGAACTTTTTGAACAAACTCTGACCTATATCCGGGACCTGGAGCAGGAGCTTTTGTGTACTAAGAATAAACTTGAAGAAATGGAAACTTCTCATGCGTTACAAAATGACTCTAATAAAGCTAACACTGTGGATTTATATACAGAGCTCATCCCTTCAGGTTCTAGTAGTGTCTGTATTAAGGGTTCTAACAAGATCAAAAAATATATTAAGTATAATAAAATTATTAGGAAAACTACTTATAAATTAAAAAAAATATAATCAAATTAAACAGGATAATTTAAAGGCTTGTAAAAAAAACATAGATTTAAGTCATGAATTACAAAATTGCATAGAGTTGCTTGAAAGGTGTAACAGTGATCTATTAGGATTTAAGAAGAAGGCTGATTCACTCAAACAAGAACTGCTTACCTCAAAAGATGTAATTGGGGCTCCCATCGCTAACTTGCAGAGTGAATGCTACCAAGGTCATAACAGTCTACCAAGTACAGTAAATACTGCGAGTTTACATCTACAGACTGACTTGGTTAGGTAGGAGGTAGCGTTATCATTGTAGTGCACTGGGGCCTCTGGGGTGGACTCGGGCAGTCCTTTACAACTGCCGGAGCCTGCTAGAGAGACCATTGTGTACAGCGATGAGATTGGCATAGGTATGGGTAGCTTATTAAGAACAAGATTAAGCCAAAATGTACATAATAATTGCTGTCCTAATTTACCAATAAAAGATCTATGTACGAAAATTAGCAGCCACCAGTATCATAAAAATTGTACAATTATAGTGCAGCTAGGCAACAGCACAAATGTAAAAAAAACTGATATTAATAACCTAATTGAACTTTTATCAGACATTGCCAGCAAAGGTATCAGTAAAATAATAGTGTGCTCATTTCCATACTTAAAACACAGGAGTAGTACTGTCAATATCAATAATCATATACATAAATTAAATTTGACATTATATAATCAGACATGTCGCCTGAGCGACTTTTTGTATTTCGAATGTAATACATTTATGAGTAAGCTTTTATTGACAAAGGATACTTTGTATCTCAAAAAGACTGACATCTCGACCATTGCTAAGTTATTAGCATTCAATATATATGATCCAGTTTTACATGTTGTAGCGGATCACACAGACAAGCTCCAATGTAGTGGTGTTACTATGCGGGGTAATTGTAGTGTAGTTGACAAAGTTAGTTTAAACTAACGCTTAGGACAATGGGGAGGCCAGACTTAATCAACATTTTCCATCAAAATATACAAGGCCTCTCCAGCAAAGCCTTAGAATTAGAATTATTTCTCGACTTTTATAAAGTTGATATAATGTGTATTACTGAACACTGGTTTGTGAAAGGTACTTTGTTACCAATAATCAGAAATTATACAATTGCAAGCACATTCATTACACCGCGAATTGCCTTCTGTAGACAGAAGGCAATTCGCGGTGGCTCACTTATATATGTATCTGAAAATTGTCATTTTAAGGAGCGTAAAGACATTGTAGCTTTGTCTGTTGAACGATGTATTGAATTATCTTGTATAGAGCTGGGGCAACATATAGTCATCTGTGTATACAGACCTCCATCGGCTGATTATAAAATGTTTGAGACAATTATGGAAGAAGTCATGATGAAAGTCTTCAACACCCCGAAATCTTTGATAGTTTGCGGTGACTTTAATGTTAATTTAATTGAGCAGTCACCGCTCAGTGATAAGTAAAAAAATTATTTCTTAGCTTCAATTTAAAGCATCTTTTTAACCAGCCGACTAGAATCACTAGCTCATCAGCAACCTGCTTGGACAATGTGTTTTGCAACTGTGAACCTGAGAAAATTGCAATCTTTGATAAACTTGGCTCCGACCATCTGGGACAGAGTGCCACATTTTCATGTTAAACATCCACCAAAGGTCAGGAATACACATACAGGCCCATTACAACCAATCGGGTTGAACAGTTTGTGGATATCATTGACAAGCAACTAATGAACCTAATATTTTCTGAGGATCCCGATGACCTATGCAGCACTTTATCTCAAATATTGAGTGCAGAGTTCAATAATATTTTCTAATTTAAAACTATTATAAGAGCTGGGAAAATTCGGTTCGATGACTGGGCTACTCCTGGTATTTACAAAAGTAGAAATAATTTGTACAACTTATACTCACAAAAACAAATTAATTTACACAATACTAAATTGTTCTGTTTTTAGTATTTGTTGTTATAGCGGCAACAGAAATACATCATCTGTGAAAATGTCAACCGTCTTACTATCACGGTTCATGAGATACAGCCTGGTGACAGACAGACAGACAGACAGACAGACGGACAGCGGAGTCTCAGTAATAGGGTTCTATTGGTACCCTTTGGCTTCGGAACCCTAAAAAGGTAAAAATGCAACACAAGCCGCGAAAAAAAATTGCGATGTTTATGGACCTAGTGCAGTGTCTGTGAGAGTAGCACAAAAATACGGTTTAAGCGTATTTTATCCGGAAATTTTGATGTCAAAGATGCACCTCGCTCTGGTCGCCCTATTACGGATAAAATGGATGCCATTTTTGAAAAAGTGGAGCAAGATCGAGATATCAGTAGTAACGACGTAGCTGAAGAACTGGGAATTGACCACAAAACAGTTTTGGCGCATTTAAAAAAAACTGGGTACACAAAAAAGCTCGATATTTGTCACCTCACGACCTCACTGAAAGAAACAAAAAGTTAACTCGCATCAAGGTGATGCTGTGTGTGTGGTGAGATTGGAAGGGCATTATTCATTATGAGCTGTTACCACCAGGCAGGACCATCGATTCTGAACTCTACTGTGAACAACTGATGCGATTAAAGCAAGAAGTTGAGAAAAAGCGGCCGGAATTAATCAACAGAAGGGGTGTGGTTTTTCATCATGATAACGCTAGACCTCACACATCTTTAGCCACTCAGCGAAAATTAAGAGAGTTTGGTTGGGAGGTGATAATGCATCTGCCGTATAATCCTGACCTTGCACCTTCAGATTTCCACCTGTTTCGGTCTCTTCAGAATTCTTTAGGCAGTGTCAGGTGAGTCATCACGAGAGGACTGCCAAAACTACTTGTCGCGGTTTTTTGATCAGAAGCCCCAAAATTTCTATAGCAATAGGATCATGTCCCTACCTACAAGATGGCAAAAAGTTATCGAACAAAATGGTACCTACATACTTTAGTTAAATGTAAATAAACTGTATTAAAAAATGTTTTTAATTTTCTTAAAAAATGCGAAGAAACTTTTTCCCCAACCTAATATATATGTATATATATATATATACTATTACTCAAGAGAGGTGGAATCTCATCAAAACATAGATGTGAAAATGGAAGCCAAGTTCACTATTACTAGTGGCTCTATGAACTGTAGACCTCGCGAGTCTTTCTCGCGAGGCAAAGCGATCTTTGCCTAACTTAAAACTTATAAATGTTAATTCATCATTAATTATTATTATAATTATTCATTATCTGCAATATTTATTATACGTCGTGTGTGTAGCGTACGCGAATGAATTTTTTCAATGGATTTGCAATTGATTGGTCAAAAAAAGCAAATTATAGGGGCATAGCTACAGCAGACCATGATTTTTTATAAAAACTCATTTTGCTCTAGAATCATTTTCAGGGAGGAAACGGGGGAATACGTTTGTATGGGAAATTGCACCCCGCGTACGCTCTTAAGCTTGAATTGGCTAAGTCGGGGCGGTATTACGGTCGAGGCGATGGTATTCTATCCTTATCCAGACTAATATTATAATAAACTGGCCAAGTGCAAGTCGGACTCGCACTCGCTTCCGTACCACACTACAGTATTTTATAAAATCGAGCAAAAAATACCACTATCATTTTTCGCCAGCAAAAAATAATAATTAGTAAACATTTTATTTCTTATAACGCCATCTAACGTCTAACAAAGGTGTTAGGGATTGACATTTCAATATAACGCCATCTATGCGACGTTTACCTAACTGTCATTCTTCACGGTATTACGACAAATCTTTCACAGTGCATATGCAGTGCATGCCGCTCGGGTGTGGAACGAGCTGCCTGTAGAGATTCGACGTGCTAAGTCTCTTTCGCAATTCAAATCCTTAATCAATAATCACTACTTGTCTTTAACCTGCTAAATACTGTTTTGCTTTTGTTTTTGTGTATAGAATATGATTATATAATTATATTATATTTATGTATATTTTAAGTATATGTATTGTATAACTAAATATATTGTAAATGTGGTATGTATGTTATGTATGAATATATGGTATGTATATATATATAGTATATATTTTACTGTTGTATATGCTGTATACTAGATAATAAAAATAAATTATACGCCATCGCCAAACACCCTGTGTATTTTAACCAGTCCACAAATAGGTTGTCTGGAAGAGATCTCTTTATGCGATAACCGCCGATTGTATCACCGAGTTATGTTATATAAAGATATATATGTTCAATAAAGAGTTATTCTATTCTATTCTATTCTAAGGGTTCATAGATGGCGTTACATTGAAATGCCGAAAATAACATGTTTCTTGTATGGGGACCCTCTATTATTTTTAACTTTATTCTGTTTTTAGTATTTGTGGTCATAGCGGCAACAGAAATACATCATCTGTAAAAATTTCAACTGTCTAACTATCACGGTTATCGAGATACAGCCTGGTGACAGACGGACAGACAGACAGACAGACAGACAGACAGACAGACAGACAGACAGACAGACAGACAGACAGACAGACAGACAGACAGACAGACAGACAGACAGACAGACAGACAGACAGACAGACAGACAGACAGACAGACAGACAGACAGAAAGACGGACAGACAGAAAGACAGACGGACAGCGGAGTCTTAGTAATAGGGTCCCGTTTTACCCTTTGGGTACGGAACCCTAAAAACACTGTCACTCTGTCTATTAGTTACCTAAGGACGATCCGATCTTACGGAAATTTTACAAGGAGATACTTTATAGTATGAGGGTGAACATTGGCTGCTAAATTCTTGGTGTACGTGAACGAAGTCCCGGATATCAGCTAGTGTGTAATAAATATTTAATTAAACATATATGATTCTACTATATAAAAGGACTTTCTTGTGCCTTAATTTGACTAGGATCTAGATTAATAAGCCAAATAAAAAAAAAAAACCTAATAAATAATATTTTTTTTTTGTTTCTTTGGTGTTTTAATCACGAGTGTTCTTAGCTTTTATTAACGAAAATATCTTATTTCAATGATATTGTAAGAACATGGTAGCAGTGACCTGATGATGTGGCATTTCCTGGAATCTGCAGAATACTCCACTTTTCATCAACTTACAGCAGAGATGTGTTTAGGCTCACTGGAATGGTGTTATGGAATGGATCAGTAAGGGGTGGTTTTTAATTTTAATTCAAGTATTAGTTAAAGCGCAAGCCAAATATATATCCTAAACTTTATTTAATCATTTTATTTTTATTCATTAGCATCACCACAGTGACGCGTATTTTTATTATTATTATTTTATTGGGCTTGCTGTAATACCGGATTTTTTCGTATAGGCAGTTCTCAAAGTATTGCGCAACAAACGCGACATTGCGAAGAAAACTTTCTTGGCTTCATTGTAAAATCCATAATTTGAATTTCAAGTTATGCAAGTATTAATGAGGTAAGAAGCTCAGCTCAAAATAGAGACAAATGGTCATCTTCCGGCTTAAGACGTATGGTTTACAGTGAGTTTTTATGTTTCTCTCTATATATGAACTGATGAGAAATATAAAAAAAAAAACAATTATATTACTGAATTTTTACTAGACAACCCGGTGAACGTCATATCATCTAATTTAGTGTTTAACCAGTCAGTATATATTATGTTACTCTTTCTAACCTATAAGAGTACCATTGACATTTATTTGACATTTGTTGTTTTTCTGCGCGGCCATCGTAAAATAGTACTTACGGCTTTTGAAAAAGTGATTTTGAAATGTGCACACGTAAAGCAGTGTTGCTGGCGAAACAAGTGAATGCTGGCAAGATTCGGCCAGCCGGTGCTTTTAGCGACTAATACCTGTTCATACTCGTACTACAAAATCTGTTTTTTTATATATTTGTCGGGAGTACGTTTGGGTATTTCCAACTTATTTTTATAAAACCATCTGTATTTTTGGAACCGAACAAAACAAAAAAAAAATTGTTCAATTCAGTAGAGCCATTTTTGAGTTTTTTTCGCTAATCCCAATTCTTAGGAAATGTCAATGAGTATTCGTGAACGTTTTTTCCACAAATCCCCATTGTCATCTTATAGAGCTCACAATAGGGATTTGTGGAAAAACTTTCGTAAATTCCCATACAAACAACATAATATTATGTTATTGTAAGAATTTTATAGTTTGAGGGAAAGGAATCCATCTGCAAAAAACTAACATTGTCAGTCACATCATTCTCTATGTATGTCACACCCAAATTATTATGAGCATAATGTCTTCTTAATTTATTAGCTTGACCGAAACTCGTCTTCATTTGTATACAATCCAAGTTATCAAACATCAAATAATATTCTGATCACATTTCGCAAACCAGAATATTCGCTTTCAAACACCAATTTGTATGAGCAGCACGTTTTTTGAACTACTTCATTATGTATACGATTTTTTGTAACGATTTTAACTTTAATGTAAACTTGTTCCTTTCACGTATATTGTTTAAGGTTTTAATGATAGGGTGCTACCATATACCTATGATTTAATGTTATAAAGAAACTTAACGAACTAGCAAGATATGGTATGGTTTCTATTGAATGAAGCTTAATTCATGGCTTCATGCAAACAATACCGAGTAAAAATCATTTATGTTTCTCTGAGTGAGTGGCGTACTTCAATTATTATTATTAGACTTGATTGTAGGTATTGTAGATGAGATATTTATTTCATTATAATATTACCTATTCCAATATATCTATAATATTCGGTGTATGCAAGCGACAACCGTAACCTTTTAGGTAAGTAGGTAGGTAATAATGGTTACTGCCACTTTTTTATCACTGCCCAGAGGATATTTTAATTACCTTGATATTTGTTTAGAGTTCATGTAAAACAATGTATGTTCTCAATAACTCTATCACGGTAATGTATATGTCGTAGGCAGATAGCTTAATAAGCCGTTCAATCAATAGCCTAGCCTCTTTACTAAACAGCGTCGTTCACCTAGATTCCTGAATGATATCTAGCCGTAGCGTAAGTTACAACATTTAATAAACTAACTGGCTAATGCTTAGGCCATTCATATAATGTCTTAGTCTGACACTAAGGTAACACACTAGGAACAGTGACACCGCGTGACGTGCGCCGACGAGCGTAGCGAGGAGGGGAGCCGAGGCAGCGGCCGCGCGTAAATGCATACATATATATATGCATATATATACATATATATGCATATACATATATTTCTGGTGACGCGCGGCCGCTGCCGCGGCTCCCCTCCTCACGCGGTGGTCACTGTTCCTAGTGTGTTGCCTTAGTGTCAGACTAATGAACAGGCTAGGCAAGTAATGAAACGTCATCGATCTAAGTCATTTGCCTAGCTGTTTGATCAAATGGCTGGATATCATTCAGGAATCTAGTTGGACGGCGTTGTTTAGTAAAGAGGCTAGGCTGTTGATTGAACGGCTTTTATGCTATCTGCCTGCGAGATATACGATGTGTGTGTAGCGTACGCGAATGAATTTTTTCAATGGATTTGCAATTGATTGGTCAAAAAAAGCAAATTATAGGGGCATAGCTACAGCAGACCATGATTTTTTATAAAAACTCATTTTGCTCTAGAATCATTTTCAGGGAGGAAACGGGGGAATACGTTTGTATGGGAAATTGCACCCCGCGTACGCTCTTAAGCTTGAATTGGCTAAGTCGGGGCGGTATTACGGTCGAGGCGATGGTATTCTATCCTTATCCAGACTAATATTATAATAAACTGGCCAAGTGCAAGTCGGACTCGCACTCGCTTCCGTACCACACTACAGTATTTTATAAAATCGAGCAAAAAATACCACTATCATTTTTCGCCAGCAAAAAATAATAATTAGTAAACATTTTATTTCTTATAACGCCATCTAACGTCTAACAAAGGTGTTAGGGATTGACATTTCAATATAACGCCATCTATGCGACGTTTACCTAACTGTCATTCTTCACGGTATTACGACAAATCTTTCACAGTGCATATGCAGTGCATGCCGCTCGGGTGTGGAACGAGCTGCCTGTAGAGATTCGACGTGCTAAGTCTCTTTCGCAATTCAAATCCTTAATCAATAATCACTACTTGTCTTTAACCTGCTAAATACTGTTTTGCTTTTGTTTTTGTGTATAGAATATGATTATATAATTATATTATATTTATGTATATTTTAAGTATATGTATTGTATAACTAAATATATTGTAAATGTGGTATGTATGTTATGTATGAATATATGGTATGTATATATATATAGTATATATTTTACTGTTGTATATGCTGTATACTAGATAATAAAAATAAATTATACGCCATCGCCAAACACCCTGTGTATTTTAACCAGTCCACAAATAGGTTGTCTGGAAGAGATCTCTTTATGCGATAACCGCCGATTGTATCACCGAGTTATGTTATATAAAGATATATATGTTCAATAAAGAGTTATTCTATTCTATTCTATTCTAAGGGTTCATAGATGGCGTTACATTGAAATGCCGAAAATAACATGTTTCTTGTATGGGGACCCTCTATTATTTTTAACTTTATTCTGTTTTTAGTATTTGTGGTCATAGCGGCAACAGAAATACATCATCTGTAAAAATTTCAACTGTCTAACTATCACGGTTATCGAGATACAGCCTGGTGACAGACGGACAGACAGACAGACAGACAGACAGACAGACAGACAGACAGACAGACAGACAGACAGACAGACAGACAGACAGACAGACAGACAGACAGACAGACAGACAGACAGACAGACAGACAGACAGACAGACAGAAAGACGGACAGACAGAAAGACAGACGGACAGCGGAGTCTTAGTAATAGGGTCCCGTTTTACCCTTTGGGTACGGAACCCTAAAAACACTGTCACTCTGTCTATTAGTTACCTAAGGACGATCCGATCTTACGGAAATTTTACAAGGAGATACTTTATAGTATGAGGGTGAACATTGGCTGCTAAATTCTTGGTGTACGTGAACGAAGTCCCGGATATCAGCTAGTGTGTAATAAATATTTAATTAAACATATATGATTCTACTATATAAAAGGACTTTCTTGTGCCTTAATTTGACTAGGATCTAGATTAATAAGCCAAATAAAAAAAAAAAGCCTAATAAATAATATTTTTTTTTTGTTTCTTTGGTGTTTTAATCACGAGTGTTCTTAGCTTTTATTAACGAAAATATCTTATTTCAATGATATTGTAAGAACATGGTAGCAGTGACCTGATGATGTGGCATTTCCTGGAATCTGCAGAATACTCCACTTTTCATCAACTTACAGCAGAGATGTGTTTAGGCTCACTGGAATGGTGTTATGGAATGGATCAGTAAGGGGTGGTTTTTAATTTTAATTCAAGTATTAGTTAAAGCGCAAGCCAAATATATATCCTAAACTTTATTTAATCATTTTATTTTTATTCATTAGCATCACCACAGTGACGCGTATTTTTATTATTATTATTTTATTGGGCTTGCTGTAATACCGGATTTTTTCGTATAGGCAGTTCTCAAAGTATTGCGCAACAAACGCGACATTGCGAAGAAAACTTTCTTGGCTTCATTGTAAAATCCATAATTTGAATTTCAAGTTATGCAAGTATTAATGAGGTAAGAAGCTCAGCTCAAAATAGAGACAAATGGTCATCTTCCGGCTTAAGACGTATGGTTTACAGTGAGTTTTTATGTTTCTCTCTATATATGAACTGATGAGAAATATAAAAAAAAAAACAATTATATTACTGAATTTTTACTAGACAACCCGGTGAACGTCATATCATCTAATTTAGTGTTTAACCAGTCAGTATATATTATGTTACTCTTTCTAACCTATAAGAGTACCATTGACATTTATTTGACATTTGTTGTTTTTCTGCGCGGCCATCGTAAAATAGTACTTACGGCTTTTGAAAAAGTGATTTTGAAATGTGCACACGTAAAGCAGTGTTGCTGGCGAAACAAGTGAATGCTGGCAAGATTCGGCCAGCCGGTGCTTTTAGCGACTAATACCTGTTCATACTCGTACTACAAAATCTGTTTTTTTATATATTTGTCGGGAGTACGTTTGGGTATTTCCAACTTATTTTTATAAAACCATCTGTATTTTTGGAACCGAACAAAACAAAAAAAAAATTGTTCAATTCAGTAGAGCCATTTTTGAGTTTTTTTCGCTAATCCCAATTCTTAGGAAATGTCAATGAGTATTCGTGAACGTTTTTTCCACAAATCCCCATTGTCATCTTATAGAGCTCACAATAGGGATTTGTGGAAAAACTTTCGTAAATTCCCATACAAACAACATAATATTATGTTATTGTAAGAATTTTATAGTTTGAGGGAAAGGAATCCATCTGCAAAAAACTAACATTGTCAGTCACATCATTCTCTATGTATGTCACACCCAAATTATTATGAGCATAATGTCTTCTTAATTTATTAGCTTGACCGAAACTCGTCTTCATTTGTATACAATCCAAGTTATCAAACATCAAATAATATTCTGATCACATTTCGCAAACCAGAATATTCGCTTTCAAACACCAATTTGTATGAGCAGCACGTTTTTTGAACTACTTCATTATGTATACGATTTTTTGTAACGATTTTAACTTTAATGTAAACTTGTTCCTTTCACGTATATTGTTTAAGGTTTTAATGATAGGGTGCTACCATATACCTATGATTTAATGTTATAAAGAAACTTAACGAACTAGCAAGATATGGTATGGTTTCTATTGAATGAAGCTTAATTCATGGCTTCATGCAAACAATACCGAGTAAAAATCATTTATGTTTCTCTGAGTGAGTGGCGTACTTCAATTATTATTATTAGACTTGATTGTAGGTATTGTAGATGAGATATTTATTTCATTATAATATTACCTATTCCAATATATCTATAATATTCGGTGTATGCAAGCGACAACCGTAACCTTTTAGGTAAGTAGGTAGGTAATAATGGTTACTGCCACTTTTTTATCACTGCCCAGAGGATATTTTAATTACCTTGATATTTGTTTAGAGTTCATGTAAAACAATGTATGTTCTCAATAACTCTATCACGGTAATGTATATGTCGTAGGCAGATAGCTTAATAAGCCGTTCAATCAATAGCCTAGCCTCTTTACTAAACAGCGTCGTTCACCTAGATTCCTGAATGATATCTAGCCGTAGCGTAAGTTACAACATTTAATAAACTAACTGGCTAATGCTTAGGCCATTCATATAATGTCTTAGTCTGACACTAAGGTAACACACTAGGAACAGTGACACCGCGTGACGTGCGCCGACGAGCGTAGCGAGGAGGGGAGCCGAGGCAGCGGCCGCGCGTAAATGCATACATATATATATGCATATATATACATATATATGCATATACATATATTTCTGGTGACGCGCGGCCGCTGCCGCGGCTCCCCTCCTCACGCGGTGGTCACTGTTCCTAGTGTGTTGCCTTAGTGTCAGACTAATGAACAGGCTAGGCAAGTAATGAAACGTCATCGATCTAAGTCATTTGCCTAGCTGTTTGATCAAATGGCTGGATATCATTCAGGAATCTAGTTGGACGGCGTTGTTTAGTAAAGAGGCTAGGCTGTTGATTGAACGGCTTTTATGCTATCTGCCTGCGAGATATAGATGACATTGCCGTTGCTAGGTATATACCCTTCGGAAAGAAAGTGATCCCAGTGGTAACAATTGATATTGAAAGCGTTGCCAGTTACCTTTTTCTTTGGTTGATATAGGTAATGTACGCAGCTGAGATTCTTATAAAGAAAAACTGGCCAAGTGCAAGTCGGACTCGAACTCGTAGGGTTCCTACGGTATTTTATAAGATCGACCAAAAAATAGTATTATATATAACTATCAATATTTGCCAGCAAAAAATATTAATAATTATAAATAGCAAAAAAATTAAACCGCCGAAAAAACTGAAAAGCAAAAAATAATAACCCTTTTTTATTAGGGTTCTGTAGTCCTGACAAGGAACCCTTATAGTTTCGTCATGTCCGTCTGTCTGTCTGTCTGTCCGAGGTTTTGCTAAGAGACCGTTCATACTAGAAACCTGTAATTTTGTAGGAGTTTGTATATAAATTACGCCGACAAAGTGGTGAAATAAAATTTTGAAAAATATTTTTTTTTAGGGTAGCTCCCCTACATGAGAAGTGGGGATGAATTTTTTTTTCGTCGTCTACCCCATTGTGTGGGGTATCGTTAAATAGGTCTTTTGAAATTATTTAAGGGTTGCTAACACAATTTTTTGATTAAATGCTCCATTTACGAAATATTAAACTTTGAAGTGCAAATTTTTGTTCCAGTAGGGCTTCCCCCCCGCCTCTAAAAGCTAGCTTGAAAAATCTAGAAAAATTGGTGATAATAGTGCATTATATGAACTTTAAAGAAAAACTATAGCGGTTAAGATAACTTTATTAGTTTGGTAGTAATAGTCGTTGAACTTGGGTGTTGGATAATTTTGTAACAAAATCCTTAGAATAAATCCCTTGAAGTGACAAAGACGAAGTACCTAGTTGCTTGTTTTTAACGGGTAAAAACTTGCATTGAATAACGGGCTACTACGGAACCCTACACTGCGCGTGGCCTGACACGCACTTGGCCGGTTATTTAACCTTAATAACGAAGTTCTTAAACTACTGTTAGTATACATAAGTATATATTTTTGTAATTGTTTTGAGTTTTTAACTAAACATAATAACTAAGTTCTTAAACTAATGTAAGTATGTATACCTAAGTAATTTTGAGTCGGCGCCAAATAATCAATAAGCAAAGATCAATAACCTCTTAAATTTAAAGAAATAATCAAATCAAATTAACAATGCAACGTGAAATCTCGATATATAGATATAAATAGAATATATAGATATAAAGTTATATAGCGACCTTGCGGTCGCTAACTAACTCTATATAACTTTGTTTTTCATACAAACACTATGAAAAACAAACTTATTTTTGTAGTTGTGAAAAATCACAGTTATAGAATACTCTACTGTGTTACGGAACCCTACGAGTGCGAGTCCGACTTGCACTTGGCCAGTTTATTTTTATTTTTAATGTATGTTCACTGATTACTCGAAGATGCCTGAACCGATTTGGAAAATTCTTTTTTTGTTTCAAAAGGCACCTCTCCCCGGTGGTCCGAAATTTTAACGAAATCGCTCGAGTGGTTTTTTTTTATTTAATTTTTACCTCGATAACATGATACTATATAGTAGCTACTGGCTACTTTGACTAGCGCAACGTTTGAAGTCGGTGCTTTTAGTTTTTTTAAGCGATCCTAAATTATTTATAAACACTTATACTAGATTTCTAGTTCATTTAGTAGTATCTACCGATTAATTTACTTACATAGTACCTATTCAATCGTGTCAAACTGCTTCCATCGTTTTCTTTTCCATTTTTATCCGACTTTCAAAAATGAGGAGGCTCTCAATTGGCCTGTTTTTTTTTTCTAAGTTTGTTTATTACTCCGCCAAATGAACCAATTTGGATCATTGTTTTTCTCATTGATAGGGTATAAACATCTCAAACTTGGTACTGAAAGTGACTCGGGCGGCATGTCAAGTCGTTTTTTTGGTTTTTAAACTCTTAATTATATTTAAATCCTATTTTATTGTTTGTTATTACAGTGGTCATTGTAATTTATAATACAAATTTTAAGTGTCCATCTATTACTATGCATAAGATACAGCAAAAACACGTTCCTTGTGTCCAAAAATAATAAAGTAATGAAGGGGGTCCCCCCTTTATTATTTTATGTAGTACGTGGCTATAGTTGTCCATATTCTTATTTCATTTCTATATTTCAAGTGTCTACCTGGTATGGTTTAGAAAATACAGCCCTCTAACAGACGGACTGACGGACAGACAGACGAACGGACAAACGCACGGACGGACAGCGAAGTCTCAGTAATAGTGTTCCGTTGGTAGCCTTTGGGTACGGAACCCTAAAAATGAAGGTTTGATGAATGTACCTAGTTGTAAAACTCCCTTCATGGAATACTTTAAAGTGGTCATTCATTTACGTTTACAAGGTAGCTTATAGTCAAAGTCACAATACTATTAAAGAAAAGCATTAATAAACATAATTTATATATCTATTTGAGCAAATAAATCATAGTTTTCCTTAGATCCCTTCAAGCATAATTGATAGCTGTTCTTGACCTGACCTCGTCTTTAGTAATTCGTCACCATCGCGTGCTGCATCGGCAAAGGACTTTCATTGTTGATCCTGAATCATGAACTTCCAAGACAGAATATAGGCGAATATTTATAGTGACCAACTCTGTTTCCTTCCGATTTCTATTATTATCATCCGAGCGAGATGTCGTGCTTACTGCAGGTTAGAATATTTTTAAATCAACACCAACATTATATCAACACTGGATTTTTTAAATAATTATTTTTACTATATTATTTTTGCCTAATTATGGATAAGGCTCACTACTTTTTAACGCGAGCGAAGCCGCGTGGCACAGCTAGTCTCATATAACTAAATATCAACAAACTAAATAAATTATTATTTTACGTTTTGTTTGCTTACAGATCGCGTCAGTACTTTTATTCACAATATTGATAGTAAGTACAAATGGAAGCCCATTTTTTCAAGGTTTCAGTGTTCAAAAAGGTTTCGAAGTAAACCTAAAGCCTTTTGATTTCAAGCCATTAACATTCATCAAAGAGAAATGGTCACCTTTCGGCAGATGGGGCATTCGGAGAGGAATACAAAAGCGAGATTTGCACCGTGTTTTGGGCGAGAGAGCACCTCAACAGTTTTTTGTGGCGCCAGCACCAGTTTATGAAAATATTGCAGAGCCAAAACCAATACAACAGGAAACAAATGTGATAACTCCAGCAATGCTTAGCCCAGGGCCAAGCCCTGAAGCACCAAGTTCTGGGGGCCCCTTTACAACCATAGATCAAAATCCAGCGAAGAACTTTATTGTACAGAGATCTGCTGAACCTGTTATAGTAGAAATGTACGGAGAGTTGCCACCGCGACCAGTGGGGCCTATACCACCTCAGCCAGAAGTAACAATCCCAGCGCAAAAACAAAACTCACCTCGACCAATAAATTTGAATCGTATAGAAACTGTTAGATTATTTTCTGCTCAGCCTGGAAGCGCACCACGACCAATTGGATCGAATCCTATACAACCTATAAGCTCGCCACAACCAGTAAAACCTGTAACTATGCAGCCCTTACATTACGAGTACATTACTTTTAGGCCAGTGAAGCCACCGCAACCAGGACCCGTTCCGGCTCAACCGATAGGTTTTATTCCTATACAACCTCTGAGTCCAGTCATAGTACCATCAGTGAGCCCTGTCCCAGTGCCACCAGTGACTCCGGCTCCCGTAAGTCCTGGCATTTCATTAGAAGTGGTTCCTCTGATTAAGCCTCCACCTAGTGTTGTCCCAAATACTCCCATCTCCGAGATTCCTCCTACTGAAGGCCCACTGATGAAAGGGTCGAGGATAGCGCTATACTTTGGTAATGTACTATTGCAATTGGTTTCACAGTTTCTTACAAATGCTCGGATGCAGTTTAGTCAATCAAAAATCCAACCGATGCCATTGCCACCTTTGCCAGTTAGCAACTAATTGATTTTATGTATATTATTATGTGCTTAATAATTTATTTCTTCAGTTAGATTTAATTTAGCATTTAATGCTTTCCTATTTATTATTGATACCTATATTGTAGTATGGTTCCTGAGTCACACTTAGTATAAGTTCTTTAATGTTCTAATTTTATAAAACTAGCTATATTGATGAATAATAACAACTTTTGATCGAGTGTCATAGTTTTATTTTTTAAATTTTAATATTCGTTCCTACTCAATGAACATTCATTAGTCTACAGTAACATCATTTCTACAGTAACCAATATCCTAAGCGGGATGTGTAATAAATACTAATGTTTTATTTATGTTACGTAAAGTTTATTAAGTACAGCATTTTGTTATTTGACTATCAACATATGAAACTTAAGGGTTATTTTAGACTTACCCTTTCAAAACAAAACATTTTTTTATTATCATCACCTACAATTAACTAGCTTAAAATCATTTTCTACTAGGAATACTTTTTATAGCCATATTTATCGTCGGCCGAACTGGAAGTTAAGACCTCCGGATCCTAGACCAAAGCTACCACCGTAGCTGCCGGGGTATCTGTACCCGCCGTGTCCATGTCCGTGTCCACCATAGTGACCTCCATGTCCGTAACCACCATTGCCGTAAATGCCATTGTAGCCGCTGCCATAACCGTTACCATAACCGCTGCCGTAACCACCGTTGTAGTCGTTACCGTAACCGTTGCCGTAACCACCGTAGTAGCCGTTACCGTAACCATTGCCGTAACCGTTACCGTAACCGCCGAAGCCTCTGCCCGTACTACTGTAATCGCTGCTGTAATCACCGCTCAAGCTACTGAGGTCGCTTGAACTGCTGTAGTCACCATTCAAGCTGCCAAGGTCACCGTTGGAATCACCGAGGTCGAAACTGCCACTGTATTGTGCTGCTGTCATTGACAGTACAGCCATTACGACTACTATAACCTGAAGATTAAGACAAAATTACGTTTTAGCAGGAAATGAATACAAATAAGTTTTAATACAATTTGTTTATCGTAAGTCTTCATCAGGATGGCCTTAAAAAGGAAAAGGACTTTCTCATTATCTTCTCGTGTATACTTCTCGTAAAACGGTTTTTTTAAAATAATTTTGAAGAAATATACCTTGATCTTTCCTTACAATATGCTCTTAAGCATTAGGTACATAAATTAAAAAATAAATTCAGATGAAAGAGAATTGAGAGTAAATTAACTTAATTTTAAAATAATATTGAAGACCAGGAATCGGATTATACTCAACACTGCCTAAATTAATAACAAAGTAGTATAATATACAATCTATCTATTTTGGATGTATAAAACTCGTAGATAAAACGAAACTGAGATAATTTCATTTTAAGGCAGTTTTCTGCTTTAGTGCTGGGTATAGGTATAAATTTAAGTAATCCACATAGCGTAATAAAAAAATATTTTGCGAAATAGGCTCTCACCTTGCTAGCTGCCATTGTAGAGATGTAACCTAAACTCTCTTGATATACTGAACCGCTATATGGGACGAAATCCTTTAAATAGCATCATGTGTTTAAAACAGGTGCTTATTCAACAATTCCAGTTTGGCGAAAACTATATTCTTAATGTGGTTATCAAACTGGTTCCATATAAAATATTAGTAACTCGTTAATAATAAACGCCGAGCTTGTGTCTGACAACGCACAGGAGAGGTTCCGTAGTCGGTAAGGTCACGTTTGAGAAATAACGCACATATTTACGTAATGTAATCGCCTAGCCTCGGGCACGGTAATTTATTATATTACCGTGCCTCAGAAAAGCTTACGAACCTGAAACGGCGCGTGTAGTGGTCAACTCACCGAAGTCCGTTGACGCGAGGCTTAATCACGGTAATATAAAATTACCGTGGCTTTACCTTTCCGGTTGCACGGCGTTGCCCAGTCGAAACTGCGGCGATTTGCGGGCGTTGCTGATTCGCTACGGTTCCGTGCCGTGCCATTTCTATGTGCGACATCGCTAAATCTTATCATCATGGCCGAAAAGTAACGAGAAAAGAAGAAGACGCATAGTTCACAGTTTAATATCTTTAATAAAAAACTTTGAAACTTAATTTATTTATTTATATTATGTCTTTTTTCGCCTTGGGCGGGTAGGTGTGAAAACACATATCAACAAGTGCTCTACATTTATTTATTCAAAATAAATATATAAAGTGATAAAAGTGATATAATTCATGCATTTTAACACATAAGTAGGAGCATACTTCACCTGCCATTCAGAATATATCCTCTAGAAGTACTCCAGAGATCAGAGTGATAACACTTCACTTCATCACAATTTCACTATGGAGTATGCACTTATCTTTTGATGATGTTATGGCGGCGTTTAACAAGCGCATGGAAGTGTTTGAGGCTGATCTGCAGAAAGCCCAACCAGCCAGCAGCACTGCAACAACTTTGGCAGCGGACTTCGCAGAATTCAAAAATTCACTGCAGAAGTTCTTCGTGGCTTTCAGCAACAACTGGAGATGTTGTCGCACGAAATGGACCATCTCCAGATGCAGAGTCGGCGGAAGATTTTACTGTTCCATGGAGTCAAGGAAGAGAAGCAGGAAGATACGGCTACACTGGTAGTTGGTGTGTGTAGTAACTTGAAAATTACTGATTTTACAGCTGGCGAGATAAATCGTTGTCAAAGGCTGGGCCGTAGTACCTCCGATAGACCCAGGCCTATATTGGTCAAGCTCAGAGACTTCGAAGTGGGGAATAAGATGTGGTCCGCCAAATCATCCCTGAAAGGTACCAGCATCACTATTTCGGGGTTCTTGACCAGATCTAGGCACCAGGCGTTTATGGAAGCAAGGCAGCGCTTCGGAGTGTCCAAATGTTGGACCCGGGATGGCAACATCCATATCGTCGGTCCTGATGGTTTACATCATCGCATCTCTAGCATTTGTGAGTTGGACAATATCAAAGAGGCGGAGGCTCAAAATGTGCCCTTGTCATCAAAAGCTCCGGCTGCAACGACAAGTCGCACTGCATCGAGAACCCGGCGTACAGCAGCCAAAAAGTAATCAGTTTTTTTTTGTAACTCTGCTCAGGTGTGACTTCATTTTTCGTGCTTAGTTAACATGTAGGTAGTACGAAAGCTTTCGTAAGTTTTATTAGTTTGATGATAAACCCTCATTTAGGGTTTTTTTTCTTTCTAAAAGTACCGTAAACAGCAAATATTTCAACCCACATTATTTTTTATTGCAGTTGTTGAATGTTATTATTATTTTCTTTGTTTTTGGCTTTTGCGATCTTGTTGAATGTTGATCACAGATTACTATTATTATTTTCTTTGTTTTTGGCTTTTGCGATAATACCACCACAATTTCGCCAATGTCAAGTTTAGTTTGGTTTAGTCGAGTGGAAACTGGAAAGACCTTAGGACGCTTTTTATAAACACAGATAACAAATAAAAATTTAAACTTACTTTTTGCGGAATGAATTCTACAAAACTAGTTACAGTATGGATGAAAATTAAAAAAAAATAGACAAAAAGAACTCGTTTTGAATATTTACAAGAAAATTATAATAAAACATGGAAATGAGTAGGTAGGTATATACATAATATTTACAACTTAATTTTATTAATTTCAATATATTTACATAAAGAACCAGTAAAGCGGGTGAAAATGAGAGAAAGAAGATGTTTAAAAGAGACTGGACGAGATATTTGAGGAGGAAGAAAGTCATAAAGAGAGAAGCGCATATTAGGACAACTGAAAAACAAGTGGTTCACGTTTCCTTCGTCTAGACTGCATTCACAGATCGAGCTATCTCTAATCGTTATTTTAGACAGGAAAACTGGAGAACAACAGTGATTTAAGCGGAGTCGACAAATAGTGGAGGTGGTATTTTTATCTGCCATGCGATATTTAGAAAACCACGGCCTCGTTGGAACCTCCGGTTGAATATCCCCATAATATTGCCCCTTGACAGACCTTGAGATTTGCCAGCCCTTATTCCAGGTGTCAAACAACAAAGGCTTCAAAGTAGTGCACATATCATGGGAATATATCATCCGATCCTATGTCAATAGCATTCCTGGCATAGGAGTCAACTGACTCATTTCCAGGAATACCTGAATGACCTGGAATCCAAGCTATAGTGATATTAATGCCACGATTATTACAATGATACAATTCCTCTCTAATTTTGAGGATAATTGGGAAACGAGATTTTGATCGAAAAGGGTTCGAAAGAATTGACTGAAGGCAACTTTTGGAGTCTGAAAATATAATAGAGTAGGAAATATTGTGAGATTTTAGAAATAGGATCGCAGCCAAAATAGCAACAGATTCTCCAGTAAACACTGACAAAACAGGGGGACATTTATAACTTAAAATGATTCTAGTAGAAGGGATCCAGACAGCAGCACCTACCGAACTAGAATCAGATACCTTTGAAGCATCAGTATACAAATGTAACCAGTTACTATAATCCAAATGGATTATGCCATTAAAAATGTTAGGAACTTCAGGAGTATTTTTATCAACTCCAAAGTTAAGAATGACGTTGGGTTGAAAAACAAGAGCGTCATATAACGTGGAATATAATGGCATAATAGAACTTTGAAAAAGAGGGTTAGGAAGACGGGAAAATTGAAGATAAGAACGAAGCAGACATGGAAAAACAGAACTTGAATGATGGCCGAGAGAATTGTACAAAAGTGATAATTGATGAAGCTTAGCAAGAAGTGGATGATCAGAAATTTGCGCCAACTTGAAGAAGAACCTATTTGATAGAAATTGTCTGCGGAGAGCAAGGGGGGGGGGGGGGTCAACACACTCTACCTGAAGAGCATTAGTCGGAGAGGACTTCATCGCTCCTATAATGATACGTAGGCATTTGTATTGTATTTTATCAAGTTTGTTGAGACTAGTTTTGGTGGAAGGATCTAAGAGAAATAAGCCATAGTCCATATGACTACGGATAATAGCATTATAAAGATTTTTTTGAGAAAAAGGGTGAGCACCCCTCCAAACACCTGACAACGACCGCAGGACGTTAATGTTTCTCTCACACTTTTGAGCAACAGAATCACAATGAGTCGAACCGGATAATCTTGATTCTAACCAGATGCCTAAAAATTTTACCATGTTTTCCTGAGGAATAACTTCATTGTTGACCCCAACAACAACTGAAGGGATTTGTCTTTTTTTGGTGAAAACAACCACACTACTTTTAGGAGCTGACAGGGATAACCCATGCCTAAGAAGCCAGTTGTGCAAATAGGCAAGGGCTAAAGTCAATCTTTGGGAAGCCTCTTCAGGAGATTTTACTGTGACATAAAGAGCTAAATCGTCGGCATATTGTAAGATTTCGCAATATGAGTTGACAGAATGTTCGAGATCATGAGTATAAATGTTGTATAACAATGGGCTGAGAACCGATCCTTGTGGTAAACCCTTCCAGACTGTTGTAGGAGGTAAAAGTTCATCAGAATTTTTGATAGAAATAGTTCTCTCCATTAACAAGTTTGAAATGAATCTAACAATTTTTCCTGGAATATTTAATAGCATCAACTTATTCCTAAGGACCGGTAACAGCACATTGTCGTAGGCAGACGCAATGTCTAAGAAGACGCCCACAAGAAGTTCCTTTTTGAGTAGGGCCATACGGATGTCAGAGTTAAAATACTAAGGCTGTCAATGGTAGTCATGCCTTTTCTGAATCCAAATTTTTTTTTTTTCTTTATTTTTTTTTTTAATACGTTATAGGCTAGCGTTTGACCACTATCTCACCTGTTGGTAAGTGATGATGCGGTCGAAGATGGTAAGCACGCTAGGCCTAGAATGGGAACTGGCTCTCAAGGATAGCTGCCGGAACACATTAGATGTTTGGTGACAGATTTTCTAACTTGAGGGTGGTAGCTGGCCAGGCGGACACTAGATAGTGTCCTACCACCATGCGGGGGTTTTGTTGGTTTCTTAACGATGTTTTTCCTTCACCGGAGGGCCACTGTGAGAAGCGCACATAAATTTTTCGATAGAAAAATCCATTGGTGCACGGCGGTTTGAACTCGGTACCACGGCATCAAAGCCGAACGTTCTCCCGATTACGCCACCGGGCCCTCGTATTGACGAAATTGACTTTTAGGTAGTATTTCTTTATTTTCTATGATCCACTCGAGGCGGTTTTTAATCATATGCTCAACCACCTTAGATAAAATTGAAGATAAGGCTATGGGCCTGTAACTGTTTGGGTCAGAAGGGCTTTTACCCGGCTTTAGGATGGGAATTATGACTTGAGCCTTCCACTGCTCCGGGACTATACCATTTTCATAGAATATGTTTATAACTTGTAAGTAATATTCTTTACAATCATCAGGAGCATTCTTTATAAATGAGTATGGAATACCGTCCATCCCCGGAGAAGAGTCTACTAGACCATCAAGAGCCAATCGAAGTTCGGCAGATGAAAAAGAAGAGTCAAAATTATCATGAGACATAAGGGGACCTGGTGGGGAAGGAAAAGCGTCAAAATTTGGAACAAATGGAGGAGACATTTTATTTGAAAAGCCCTCTAACCACGATGAAGGGTCGTTAGCTGAAACGTTACAAGAATTAAATGATCCTCTGAATCTTTTAATTTGCTTCCACACCAAACATGCCGGTGTTCTTGGCGATAACGTTTCACAGACACGGATCCAACCTAGTCTTTTCTTTTTTGAGAGGATCCTAGAAGATTTAACTGCAGACTTTTGGTACGAGAGAAAATTTTCTCTAGTCATGGAAGCATTATAAGCATTTTCCGCATTTTTCCTTTCTTTTATTGCGGCTGTACATTCAGCATCCCACCAAGGAGTAGAAACTATAAAATTATGAAGTTTTTTAATAGGAAAATTTTCATCAGCACTCGATAATATTGCATCCGTAAATTTAGAGTAACATTCAAGTATATTACTGATAACAGGGGTTGGCAGAGAAATTATTTTGTTTTCAAAGGAAGATGAATAAGAGGGCCATTTAGAATCAAGAAGTCTATATTTAAGAGCTGGGTTAAAGTTGCGATATGGAGAAACCTTATTAGGAATAGAAACTAAAATGGGGTAATGGTCACTACCATACGATAGTGGCAAAATAGACCAAGAAACTAGAGAAGCCGAAGACGCAGAACAAATTGAAAGATCTACAGCACTTTTGGGATTTTGAGTGGGGTAAACTCGTCGAGTAGAAGAAGCATCATTGATGACGCACAGGTTCGCATCATCGAAAATATCTAAGAGAGAAAGGGCAAAAGAGTCAATATGACTAGAGCCCCATGACGTATGATGAGCGTTTAAATCACCTAAAAGAATCAGAGGGTGAGGAACTGAAGATAAAATTAGCGATATTTCTGGGATTAAACTAGAATGAGGATGAGGGATGTAAATAGATATAAAGGTTATATGTAAATAGATCAAAGACTTTTTGCAGCTACAATATTAATATTTGGCGACACAGAAGGAAGGGATACTTGGGAAAAAGGAAGTGAACGTCTGACAAGTAATAAACAACCGGCATACCCGTCAGCCCTGTCATCCCGGAGACAGGAGTATCCAGGAACCCGGAAACGGGATCCTGGAACAAGCCAGCTCTCCGAAATTGCCAAAACTGACGGGCGGAATTTATTGATAAGGTATAGAAGTTCAGACTTTTTCCTGCGGATACTTTTTAAGTTCCATTGCAGAATGATGCCTGGATCCATAATTATTAGAAAGGGAAATGATCTCGGTAAGTTTTTGGGCAACGTGGGACGGTATAGAGGAATTGTTACTGGAGAGAATAGAGATTATTAATGAGAGAAGAACCTCCAGAAGATTATACTCTCGGTATAGATCAGAAGAGTTCAATGATTGTGATTGTAAGGAACAACCATTAGGCAGGGCCGATGGTTCATCCCCAATTATAGCTTGATGAGCTGCCCTGTCATATGTTTTACCCAATGGTGTTCGGGGGCGGGGAGAGGTGAAGACATTATTTCTATATGAGACATTCGATGGAGAAGAACTGATTTGACTCAACTGGGACGACAAATATGTAGACTGGGACAGATTACTTACTTGGGAAACCTCAGCATAGGGCCTCTTAACTTTAGGGGATTGAGATGATGCTTTTTCATAAGAGAGATTTTGTTGAGACATCAATAACTTAATTGACCTCTGTCTCCCATGTTCAGGGCAACTCTTGTTTGTAGAGAAATGCTGGCCAGAACACTGGAGACAAGTAGCCTCACCTTCAACTACACTGCATTCATCACCCTTGTGGGATTGTGCGCATCGGTAGCACCTAGCATTCGATCTGCATTGAGCTTTGACATGTCCAAAACGACAACAATGTAGGCACTGGATAGTAGGAAATTGGTAAGTTTCTACCGGCAGCGAAGTGTGATAAGAAAACACTCTTGACAGGCAGAGATTGGCCATGGAAGGTTATGACGATTGTTTGGGTGGGAACCCACGTTGGCTTACCATCCTCAAACGATTTTCTGCTCAACCGCCGAGCCTTGAGTACCACTCCACATCCATTGGGCAAGACCAGTGACTCAACAAACTCGTCCATGGACAGGTCAACTGGCACATTGCGAACAATACCCATTTTTGTTATATTGTAGGAGGGGATTGAAGCAGAGTATTTAGCCGTATCTAACACTGGATTACTAAGGAAGTTGTTAGCGTCTTCAGCTGTTTTGAATACCACCGCTATTTTATTTCTTCCTACTTTTTTTTTACTCCGTCTGTACAAATATTTGAGACCTTGCTTTTGACTAGAAATTGACCAAATTTAATGGGACGGATAGATAGATCAGTATCTAAGTCTGAATCACGGGAAACGTGAACCAAGAAAGGGCCACTATCATTGGATGTATATTGCTTACTAATGGATAAACTAGGATGGATGAATATATTTTGTATAGAAGCAACTGTCAGCTAGGCTATTCTGTAAGCTATCTCGACAGCGGAATCCGCGGTGAGATTTGAATTTCGTACTACGAAATTCAACCGTATTACGAACGTGATACGATTGAATTTCGTAGTACGAAATTCGAATCTCACCGCGGATTCCGCTGTCGAGATAGCCTTCAGAATAGCCTAGCAGGTCTTTGTTAGTAATAGACTTCTTGGCGCTACTACAGAATTCATCATTATTCTCAATTCGCCGCTTTCCTCCAGAGACCGATCCAGACACACAAGGAACAACCTGGGTCTGGAGGGACCGGGTCGGGAGGTAAAGGGTCCATTTTTCCTCTGATGAGTCTATATACAGAAGATAGATATGAAAGGAATATTTTTAATGAAAGTTATCTACAAACTAGTTTAACAATGAGCTTAATATGATCCGCCGAAAATAATGCTTATATAAGTTCAAACCATGCAATTAAATATGTTTTCCCTTCTTAGATTTTCTGAAAGAACGTCTGACAGCCTTCCTTTCCATGTATCGGTCACAGATTACTATTGTTGGTAGCTAGATATTTGACTTTGATAGTTAAATATTTGACATTAATGTCAGTATCTTGTCTTTTATTTTTGTACGTTTCGCTCATTTACTGTATTTAGCCAGTACCCGTTTTATTATAATTTTTTTTTCAATGTAATTGTGGAGTGTGAGTAACACGGAGGATAGACCGGTGGATCCGTAGTGAATAAGTAGGTAATTTTGACGCATTTAAAAAAAAAAGTATTGCCTATAATTAATGTGGTTGGAATATTTTAAATATTTTTAGTAAAACGAATTTAATTAATATTATCATGTAGATAGTTGCGAAAGCTTTAATAACTTACTCTTATTTACTTTTAAAATGTATTTTGTTTAATTTATTGTACCTTAATGTTCCAACCCACTTCAATTATTGTTATTGCAGACGTAGGTAGGTAAGCATCTCATATCAGTATTTTACTTCTCAATAAAATGATATTATGTTGTTAACTTAGTAAGGCGAGCTAAGAGGAGCATTTTATTTTATACTTTTCGCTTACAGGATACCTAATATGGTTGGAATAATTAAATACATAGTAACTAATAGATATAATTGCTACCTCTTTCCAACAACTGTTGGCAGATGGAGTATGCTCTTAGTAATTATTTTGTCAGTTTATAGCTATCTTATATTATTTTTTAAGGTAAATATATCGTATTAGTATTTAAATTATATAAAATATATATATATATATCTGTATATTATATTTATATCTGTATAATTTATATTATATTTTAATGTTGCAACGACTTGATAATTTTGACAGTGAATCGTTTCTTTCTTGTTCATCTGATGATGAGCTGAGCGATGATAGCTTTGCTAGCATCCCTACCTTGAGCGAAACGTTGTCAAATCAGTTTTTGGATGTACCTAAGAAAATTCTTAGGTACATCCAAAAACTTAAAATGGACAACATTATAATTAATGTTGTCCATTTTAACGCCCAGAGTATTCCGGCACACTATCCTGATATGCTGGCGTCATTCTCTAACAGTAACATTCATGCTATTCTTGTGTCTGAATCTTGGCTTAAACCCTGTCTCCCTTCTACTGCTTACTCTCTACCTGGCTTTTCCTTATTACGCAATGATAGAACCGGCAGTGCTGGTGGTGGCGTGGCAATTTATCTGCGCTCTCATCTGCCTTACTCGATCCTGAGTATGTCGCCTCAGCCCCCTCCAGTTAATGCCGGAGAACATCTACTCATTGAAGTTGTTTTGTCCCATACTAAGGTACTCCTTGGAGTTTACTATAGTCCTTCTCTTCGAGTGAATTATTTCCAATCTTTTGATAAGCTGTTAGAAGATTTTACTCCATCCTATCCTCAAACTATAATTATGGGAGACTTCAACACGTGTATTTAAAAAAAAATAGCCGCTCCACATCTCTAGAAAACACGGTTAGCTCCTACAACATGCACATTTTACCACTCAATCCTACTCATTACTTTCCTCACTGTTCTTGATAAGGATTAAGGATAGATCATATCATCATTATCATCAGATAAGGATTAAGGATAGAGATCAAGGATAAGATCAAGAAGAGAAGGAGAGATCCTTCTCTTCTTGATCTTATCCTTGTTTCTTCTCCTCAACACGTCGCTAAGCATGGACAATGTACGGCTGACTCCTTCTCCTATCATGACCTTATTTTCTTGTCGTATAAGATCAGACCTCAGTTTTGGTTCGATGAACATTGAAAAACTCCGTAAAGACGCTTTGAACATTGACTGGACCCCTGTGTTCAACGCTGATAATATTGATATCAAAGTATCTTTATTTAATTCCTTGCTTATTAGACTATACGATGATCATGCTCCGCTGCGGCCTGTCAAAATTAAACAGCTTCCATCACCGTGGTTAACTGATGTCATTGGAAAGCTCATGCACAAAAAGGCAGTTGCCAAGTCGAAATACAAGTCCAACACTAATAACCACACCAAAAATAAATACATGCTAGTTAGGAATCGCTGTAATAGAGAGTTTCGAGACGCACAACGCCGCCATATCCATAGTTCTGTTGAGAATGAGGACCCTGCCAAAGTTTGGAGATTTCTTCGGTCTTTGGGCGTTGGTAAACAACAACAAAACATTTCGCCTAATAATTTAGATATAAATGCCTTAAACCTACACTTTTCTACGTCTTTAAAAATTGATGCGATTGACAAAATGTCTACGATTAATTATCTGTCATCACTTCCTACTCCTGATTAATCATCTTTCGTTCTAAATGAATTTACCGCATGTGATGTTAAAAAGAGCATCCTTTCCATATCCTCTAACGCCATAGGAGGGGACGGCATCAGCCGAAACATGATTGTTCCAATATTGGATGAAATATTACCTATTTTATGCCATATGTTGAACAGTTCTGTTTCGGAGGGTGTCGTGCCTTTCTGCTGGAAGGAAGCCCATGTTATCCCTCTTCCCAAGAAATCCAACCCCAAATATTTTTCGGAATATCGTCCCATTTCCATTCTCCCTCTGTTGTCTAAAGTCCTAGAACGGTTAGTTCACAACCAACTCAACATATTTATCAACCGTAACAATCTCCTCAATCCTTTCCAGTCTGGTTTCCGTCCCGGCCATAGCACAGTATCTGCACTTGTTAAAGTCACAGATGACATAAGGCCGGGTATGGAAAACAGTAAACTCACCATCCTATCCTTGTTAGATTTCAGCAATGCTTTCAACACGGTTGACTTCGACATCCTCCTATCATTACTGTGCTCTCTTAACATATCTCCATCGGTAATTCAATGGTTTCGTAGTTACCTGTATGGGCGCCGGCAGCGTGTCCGCATTGAAGATTTATTTTCTTCTTGGTGTGACACGAGTGCTGGAGTCCCTCAGGGCGCTGGGCTTTCTCCTCTTCTGTTCGCTATCTTCATTAATTCTATATCTTCTTCTCTCTCTTCCTCATATTACCTCTATGCAGACGACCTCCAAATTTACACTTAAGTATCCGTAGAATACTTAGATGAAGTGGTTAAAATTACCAAGGATGACCTTTGCCTAATAGCAAATTGGAGCAAGTCATATGGGTTAACTGTTAATCCCACCAAAACGCAAGCGATCATTCTTGGTAGTTCTAGACTTATCTCAAAAGTGGACTTTACAAATCTTCCCCATGTAGTTTTTAACAGTGTTGATATTCCTTTTAGTAAGCAAGTCAGAAATCTTGGAGTCATATTTGATAAAAATTTTACCTGGGACCCACAGATACAGTCGGTAAGACAAAAATTATTCGCATCTGCAGCTTCACTCAGAAGATTGCGGAACTTTTTGCCAACTGCGACTAAAGCTGCGCTCGCTCAATCTCTTCTTCTTCCTATACTTGACTACGCTGACGCTAGCTATCTAGACCTTAGGCAAGACCAATTAAATAAGCTTGAGCGGCTGCAAAATTTTTGCATCCGTTTCATTTTCGGTCTCCGGAAATTTGACCATGTTTCTGAGTTCCCCTCAAAGCTCAAATGCCTGCCTATCCGCCTTCGCCGGAATGCTCTTGGAATGCTCTCGGAATGCCTTTCTCTTCTTTATACCATCTTGTTTAATCCCTACACTCCGTTATATTTAAAAGAACGCTTCGAGTTTCTCTCTTCCAAGAATACCCTTTCTCTTAGGTCGTCCGAAAACTTGGTTCTGAGCACTCCAGCACAGAGTACCAACTTTTATAATGCATCTTTCACTGTGCAAGCTGTACGCCTCTGGAACAATTTACCAGTGGATATAAGACGTGCTCAATCACTGTTCTGTTTCAAGGCTCAAGTGAAAAAGCATTACCTGTCAATTGATTAATATTAATTATGATATTTGTCTACATTCGCAACGTTTTATTTAGTTCTTGTATGATATGTATGGTTTATGCATGTATATCTATGTATATATATATAGTTTATATTGTGTATATGTATGTAGATATATAAAATGTATGTATTGAATATCTGTAGATCTAAGTAAGTTTATGTACCTGATATATATATCATGCCACCGTCCATGCTTATCATAGGTTTCATATCCATCCAAAGGTTGTCTGGAAGAGATCGCTCTTAGCGATAAGACCGCCCATTGTACATCTAATTTAAGTTATGCCAATTTTGTTTTTTATTTATTGTTTATATATTGATGTCAATAAAGAGTTTTTGTATTGTATTGTATTGTATATTTGGCAATGTCGTATAATTTAAAAAAATGATCACCGTACCTTATATACCGTAGAACCTACCTTTTCATCTATTAGTGGCACAATAATGCCTAGACATTAAGCCACAGATATAACGATGACGCTATTAATGTTTAATCTATGAATGAACCCTAAAAAATCAATATCTATACCTACGAATAATATTATTCGTAGATCCACAGGTACATAATATCACGTTTTTGCATAAGTTACTTAATTGAAGGATCAACAAACAGCAGATTTTTTAGTTGTATTAGACTTATTAGACCAATATAATTACTTTATTTTTCTAGCTGCGCTCGCATTTCTCCCCGGTTTTGAATCCTATCCTACTAATATTATAAATTCGAAAGTAAGTGTGTGTGTGAATGTTTGTTACTACTTATGTCGCTAGCCACTAAACCAATTTTAATGAAATTTAAAACGTAGATAGTATAAGTTCTAACTTAAGACATAGGCTAATCTTATTTTTGAAAATCATCCTAAATGGGTTAAATAGGGTGATAAAATTTCTATGGAAACTTTTATTCCTTGGGCCGATTTACTCAAAACTCGTGTTAGGTGCGATTTGATGGTAGCCATTTTTATAGTTAAATTCATCATTTAGGTAGATATCATTCTGCCTTTCTATTACTGTTAGTATTTAATCGAGCATCTTAGATTGTCAACACATAGAATAGATCACATATATTATTAAATCGGATTATAACGTCAAGCTTGATATGGCAAGCTTGACCTTATTGTCTATGACCATAGATCTATATGTCAGTGGAAACGCAGTTAACTTCATTAGAGAGAAAACATGGCACATTTATAATTAAGCGGAGGCACTTTTTCTCGAGGTTTGGAATAGGATGGTCGAAGAGCTAAAACCTTAAGCCGAACACACTGGACAAAATAAGAAGCTGGTTTCATTTACCCTCGATGAAGTAGGCGTCTTACACTCGGTACAAATAAACCTTAAAACAAAATAATGATACACGTGTATTTCATTTTTCAAAGCTAGGGGTAGTTTAGGGGGCTTGCAAAATGAATTTTCTTTGTACAAATTATAAAAAATTCAACAATGTTTGGTTCCACGTATTCCTTGGTCCGATTCACTCAAAACTCGGTACATATCCTAACTTAATATTATAAATGCGACAGTAACTCTGTCTGTCTGCGTCACTTTCAGGCCAAAACCACTGAACCGATTTAAATGAAATTTGGTACACAGATATTCTAGAGCCTGAGAACGGACATAGGCTACTTTTTAATGCGAAAAAAGGGTTGTAAGGGGTTGAAAAGAGGGATGAAAAGTTGTATGGAAGTATCGTCATTTTAGAAGCTAGAAGCTTGAAACTTATTGTTTAGGCTGTTGATTCGATATAAATTAATATGTAATTCAAAGTTTGTGAGGGGGAAGGGGGAAGGAGAAGGGGAAGGGGTAATGAGGAGAGGGGAGGGAGGGTGGAAGTGAGGGTAATGGTGAAAGGGAGAGAGGGATGGGAGGTGAGGGAAAGGGGAGAGGAGGTTGAGTGGGGGAAATTGGAGGGGCAAGGGGAGGGGGGAAGGGGAGGGGGAAAGGGAGGGGGGAAAGGGAAGTGAGGGGAAGAGAGACGGGGAGGGTAGGGGAAGGGTGAGGGAGAGGGGAGGGGGATTTGCGCGGCGTGGTACGGTGCGGTGTAGGTGGGATACGCATGTGCCTTATTTGTAACTAATTAGCCTAATATTTAAAAATGCTACCCAAAGACACTATTCCACGCGGACGAAGTCGCGGGCACAGCTAGTAATCTATAAAACAAATAATGAGACACGTATTTTTTAATTTTCCAAATCTACCCCTAGGGGGTTTGAAGAATGAATTTTGTATGGATAAATCATAGAAAATCCAGTCATGTTTGTTTCGACATATCTGCATAAATAATCAACCGATTTCAATGAAATTTGAAACGTAGATAGTGTAAGTTTTAAAATAGCACATAGGTTAATTTAATTTTCAAAACTCAAGTCTAAGATAGAACGACGGGGTCGTGAGTGAGGTCGGACCAGCGCCGAGTAAAGTGGCGGAGCCGGCCGGCGTACTTATACCTCGCGTTCGTGCCTTTTCACACGTACCGGTTGCCGGGTAGCCCGACGCCGGATACCGGGGTCAAATAAGCTAAATGCAGGATAAATTACGCTGGTACATGTGAAAGCTATGTACCATGCCCATACACTTCACCACCGGGTAACCGGCGCCGGCTACCCGGAAACCGGTACGTGTGAAAAGAGCCTAAAGGTCTAGACAAAAAACAAATTTATAAAGAATAAGCCGAACAAGAATTTAAACTTCAAAGGTACTTTTCGCAAGAGTGCACCGCCGGGCCGAGCCGAGCCAGACAAATGGCAGTCGGGCCAGCGCGGGGCCGGAGCGCGCAGCCGTCCGCCGCCGAGACAGCCGCGCGCTCGTGTGCGCACACGAGCGCGCCGCCGGGGAGAAGCTGCCGGAATACGCCACTGCCATCTTGAGACCGTCTCCGGTCTTTTGCACGCTCTGTGCCGACTTAATCTGTTCGTTCAGATTGTCGCCGAAAAGTAGTTTACCTCTTTTCGTATTTACCTGGGTATCGACGGAGACGCCCTTTAATTTTTAATTTAATTTAATTTTTATGATAACTATCTTCTTCTTCTACATATATAAAATCCAAAGTCCCGACTTTCTGACTGACTGACTGACTGACTGAGGTATCAACGCACAGCCCCAACCACTGGTCCTAGACACTTGAAATTTGCACCTTTCTAAAGTTTAGGTATCCACTAAGAAAGGGTTTTTTTTAATTCCACCCCTAAGTAGGTGAAATGGAGGGTTGAACTTTCTATGAAACTTTTTATTCTCTGGGTCAATTGTCTCGAAAATTGGTATACATATACTCTTTATTTGATATAGTGAGTTACGGGTATCACAGTTTTTCAAAAATCATCCCACACGCGTTTTTCTAATTGACTGAATTACTGCCTGGTATATAAACCACTTAATAAGGGATTTACACTGTTGTAAATTTTACTCAATCAGACCAGCTATTTCTATATCACCTAATTCTCATATATACATTACAAGATGAAAAATAAGAAATCAAACATCTTTAAAAACAATTTTATTGCTGCATGTTTTTAATAAAATAAAAATGCTGACATTACTAGTTTACATTAAAGCTCTAACACATAAGTACGATTTGGCTAATCGTAGACATAGAAAATACGATTCATTAGCTCATTGTTAGATACTGTTTAGGAATGCACTTGTCTGTCTATCACATGGGTAACTTAATCTAAAAATACTCAAATATAACACTTATCTATAGAGAACCTGATATCATCATCCTCCAAATCCAAAATTAAAGCCCGCGGGTCCAAAGCCACCGCCTAATCCGGGACGTCCACCACCATAACCACCGCCTTGGCCATAGCGATTGCCGTAACCTTGTCCGAATCCTTGTTGTCCGAAACCTTGTTGTCCGTAACCTTGTTGTCCGTAACCTTGTTGTCCGTAACCTTGCCCATAGCCTCCTCCTGGGCCAAATCCACCGCCGAAGCCACCGCCATATTGTGCTGCGACCATCGAGAAGATGGCTAAGACGATCGTGAAGGCTAACAAAACCTGCGAAGGAAAAATAAATGTTAGAATAACTCTTATACTAAAACATAAAATCTAAAATAACAACAACATAATTCGGTTATACGTTTGGCGGTCCTATAATTTTTTAAGACGATAACTGTCTATAATAACTATATCTTCTACCTAGCAGAAACTTGCTTAAGATTTGTTTGGTATTTTGTAATTGCATTAATATAATCTATTACTTGTACTATTATTTTGCCATTCAGATCTACAGTAGAGTCCGTTTATAATGACATCGAAAGGAACTGACAAACAAGTCATAATAAGCGGACGTCATACAAAGCGTTTTGTGAAATGAAAAACCTTTTTTATGTAAATATGAATGTACTTAAGTAGTTTAATACATAAACATAGTTCAAAACAAAAACGAGCCACGTGCCGAACGTCGTCGGGAATCAACGAACATTACCGAAGGTGTACAGAATCATGTCGGTCATTATAACCGGACATAATTTACATTTTTGTATTAAAAATGGGTCATAATAAGCGACATGTCACTGTAAGGGAAGTGGGAAGTCATTATATCCGACTATTTATAAAGAATTTCATATGAAAACCAAACTTCGTAGTATAGTTACGTCATAATAACCGGTTGGTCAATATAGGCGGAGTCATAATAAACGGATTCTACTGTAATACTATAAGAATCTTTGTCGTGACATACTGACTGACTGACTGACAGACAACGCACAGCCTAAACCGCTGGTTGTAGAGACTTGAAATTTGGAGGGTATATTTGTCTTAGTACGTAGGGGTGTAATAAGAAAGGATTTTCCAAAATGCACCCCTTAGGGGGATGAAATGGGGGTTTAAAGTTTGTCTGGAGAAACAAGTTTAGATAAGTCTTTTCTATCCAAACTTTCACACAAGTGCTTCAGTAACAAAATAAGTAAAACGTATTTCTGTTTTTTTTTTAGATTCACCCCTAAGAGGGTGAAATGGGGTAACAAAGTGTGAAAATCATTATTGTTTGGAATTGCGCTTAAATTTGGCATGCATATAGTTATTACAACGTTAGTTACCTCTGAAAAAGGATTTTCTAAAATTCACCCCTGAAGGGGATGAAACGGGGGTCCTAAGTTTGTATGGAGAAACAAGATTAGATAGTCTTTTATATTTGAATTTTAACACAAGTACTTAAGTAAGTAAATACGTGTTTCAGGCTCTTTCGAAATTGCTCTCCTAAAAGGGTGAAGTGGGGTAACAAAGTCTGAAATCAATATTTTTTCGGATTGCGCTGAAATTTGGCATGCAGATAGTTATTTTGACTTAGGTATCCGCTAAGAAAGAATTTTTCAAAATTCACTCTTTAAGGGGATGAAGCGGGGGTTCAATGTTTGGATAGTCATTTTATTCAACATTTCACACAAGTACTTCTGTAAATAAATAAGTAAATACGAGTTTCAAACTTTTTCAAAATGCCACCCTAAGAGGATAAACTAAACTAACGAAGTCTAAAAATCAATATTGTTTCGGATTGCGCTGAAATTTAGAATGCAGATAGTTATTATGACGTAGGTATCCGCTCAGAAAGGATTTTCTAAAAATTCCTCCCGGATACGGAACGGGGATTCAAAGTTTTTATTGCGAAATAAGATGAGATAAAGTACGCGTTGTAGGATTTTTTGAAATGGGGTAGGTAACAAAGTCTGAAAATGTGGGTTTCGGTTTTTATAAATATGAATCCCGAATTGTCTTAGTCAAGCGATAACATGAAAATTGGTGAACCGATTTGGCTAATTATTATTTGATGTATTTAATGATAGAATCGTTTTTACAAAAGAAAAGTTTTAAGTAAATAAAAGAAGTTTTTAACGCGGGCGAAGCCGCGGGGCACTTCTAGTTTTACATAAAATTGTGAGAAATTGACAGTATTTTATTTAAATTCTTTTTATATCTTTGGACCGCCATCTCGCCTGGTGGGTAAAGCAAAAGGTTAAATGATGTAGTCGAAGATGGTGAGACGTTAGGCTAATACTCTGACTCTCATGCGCTCTTTGCTGCCGGAACACCGTATGGTTATGGCGGCATATTTTCGGTTTGATAGTGGTAAGCTACTTTTTGGCAGCAAGTCAGGCGTAACATCGATATAATACGCTTCTACCACCTGTGAAGGAACACACATGTTAGTATTTGAAACGGCAACCTATCGATTAAACGTCAAGCCATTGTTTATGGCAACGGGGCTCAATATTTCATTATTTCTATCACAATATTTACGACTGTTAATTTAAAGTAACAAGAATTAAGACTGTACAAATTATATAGGTAACACCGCCCGAACTCTATGGAAATCTAACATCTAGGTAAAATATAAACTGTAATTCAACTCACTTTGCACGCTGCCATTGCTAAGCTGTGAATCAAGATGTCTATCAGCGATGAACTGATCTTGACTATAGTTAGAATTACCTTTAAATAGCCATGTAGCTATTACACAGATGGGAATTCACCAATTTTAGTTTCCGCGAAAACAATATTTTGATAAGGTGCTCAAACTTTTTTCAATGTTAAGACTATTTACGTGGTTGTAATCAGTTTTGTTCTTAGTATTTACCTATTATTCGAACTTAATTGGTTAGATCGCTGTAAGGTTGCTGCAATAAATAAATAAAATATTGTTATGTTGTATTGTATGTAAATATGTTACACACAATCCAAAATTTCACGGCGGGTCTTGAACCCGCAACCTCCGGAATAACATGTTCCGGTGCTTTTGCCAATTAAGCCACGGTGCGAAGTATCGTTACGACGAAATTAGTGAATTGCATTTTTTTTAACAATTTACAAAAATATAAAGTGTGAAACACTTCAAAGAAACATAATATTTAAAATATCAATTATTCAAGAATTGAATATATTAAACATAAATAAATACTTATTTTAATCTAACCACGCCGAAGAGTAAGATGCCGCTATACGGCCGATAATAGCATCTCCTTCGATTTGGTAATATAGGTTTAAATAAAAATGTTTTAGACCCGATGGCCTCCTAACCGAACATCTGCCATAATACCCGCCTTTGAAACCTCCCTGTCCGTAACGTTTGTTAAATATTTGTTATTGAATAAAAATATAAATAAAGATAAAAAATAAACGGGTCGGATATAGTTGCGCTTATTTTAATAACAGATTGTGACACATTGGAGGATATTTTATTAAGTGACCAGTTTCGGAGAGCAGCGGGATCCAAGGCACGGTTCTCCGCTGGCCGACCGCGTATAGTTGGGGGTCCAAGTAATGAGCCAGCCACTTAAGAAGGGTTCCCCGCCGGGGGTGCGTCATCGTGTCGGTTGGAGACCAGACGAGAGGACCCGATGGACACCACTGGGGGGCTCGGGCATCCCTGCGGTCTTTGGAGCTGGTTCACTAAGATGATTTATCTAAATGTGTGTCACTGTGCCTCGATCCACTTCCGTGTTCCCAACCTACCTACACTCTCCTTATAATATGGCCAAGCAAAATAACAAAAAGTTGGTTTCACAGCGGAAGCACGTCCTCTCTCTCTACAAGTACATTTCTCTAACATCCAAGGCCTGCACCCAAATATCAATGCAGTCCACCACCACTTCGAAACTGCTAAACCGCACATTCTGTTCCTCACGGAGACGCAGATTAAATGTCCAGCTGACGCAGCTTATCTTGTTTACCTAGGTTATGTCCTTGATCATCGCTTCAGGGCGCGTGCTGAAATCTGCATGTATGCTCGCGATGAAATTTGTTTTCGGCGTCTCCGTAATCTTGAGGACCCCAAATTTTTCACCATGTGAGTTTTGGTGGACACTGGTATGGAGAAAATTCTCTATACTGATGTCTACCATTCGCACAGCGGAGACGAGGAGGCAACTAGGCTCTCTAACTACCTCAGTGAGGCGGCCGATGTAGCCCAACAATGGGTATCCATCAGCTCAATTAGAGCTTCTGGGGGATTTTAACGCCCACCATCAAGACGGGCTATACTCATAGCAGAGCATAGACCATGCTGGTCGAGCAATACACAAGCTTGCCTTGACGCTAGATCTCACTAAGCTGGTCCAAGAAGCAACAAGGATACCGAATGTTGATGGCCATACAGCCAATTGCTTGGACCTTCTGCTGACAACAGATCCAGACCGCTACTCGGTGTCGGATTCATCACCTTTGGGTAGCTTCGACTACTGTCTGGTAAAGTCTGAATCAGTCTACTCCCCACCCGATCCCAGCCCAAAAGAGTCTCGGCGGGTATGGCGCTACAGGTCAGCAGATTGGGATGACATGCGAAGCTTTTTCGCGTCTTACCCTTGGCAGCAAGTTTGCTTTTCTTCGAACGATCCCTCAGCTTGCGCGGATACTGTGACAGAAGTATTACGCCAGGGTATGGAGTATTACATATTTTTTTCTGACGTCCCTCTGTCCGGCAAAGCTCGTCCTTGGTTTAATTCCGAATGTAGAGATGCTGAAGCGTCAAAGCATAAGGCTTACCTAACCTGGGCTGATGCTTGAACCCGCAAAACTAGAGATGTACGCGAAAAGAAGAAAGCCTTTAACAAAGTCGCTTAGTCTTGCAAAAAGGCTTTCAAGAAGGCTCGCTTCGACCACATACGCCGAACTGGGAACAAACTTGCTTCTTACCCCTCGGGTAGTTAAGCGTTCTGGACCCTGGTGAAGTCGATCGAAGAGAACTTCTGCCGTCCCTCACTGCCTCCACTGCTGAAACCCGACGGATTACTAGCTCACATTGCTAAAGAGAAAGCAAATCTACTTGCTACTCTGTTTGCAGAGTCTTCACGTTTAGATACTGGCAATGCTGTACCTTCTAGTTGGCCATCATGCGGGACGTTTATGTCGGAAATCCACATACGGAAAACCGAAGTGCGCAAAACGTTGCGCAATCTGGACGTGATTAGCTATTAAATGATTAGCTATTATAGATAAGTAAAGCTATTGGTCCAGACGGTTAACCAGTCTTGAGGACGTGTGCGCCTGAGCTGACTCCGATTCGGACACGTAGCTTTCGTTTGTCTATGGCGACTGGTCAAGTGCCTAAGTCTTGGAAGCAAGCTAACGTGCAACCCGTGCCCAAAAAGGGTAGACGTGCTGACCCTGCCATTTACAGGTCCATCCTAGTCAGTTCCATACTCTGTAAGACTATGGTACGTGTACTGAACCACAGGCTCCTAACATACCTAGAAGCAAATGATCTCCTCAGTGACCGACAGTACGGGTTCCGCCGAAACCGGTCTACTGGGGATCTTCTAGCGTATGCCACTCACATTTGGAGCGAGGCCATTGAGAATCATGGAGAGGCGCTCGCCGTCTCTCTTGATATCTCTAAGGCCTTTGTCAGGGTATGGCACGACAGCCTTATTAGCAAGCTTTCTTCATACGGCCTTTCCACTGGCTTTGTGTCTGGATATCAGATTTCTTGAGGGATCGGTCGATTTGTGTGGTCATTGATAGCTGCTCGTCCGACCAATTGGCAATAAATGCCGATGTTCCTCAAGGGTCAGTACTCTCTGCAACGCTTTTTCTGCTGTATATCATCGACCTGCTAAAAAACCTAATTTTTGGGTTTGTAGATGACAGCACCGTTGTGGAGAGTTATATGTTTAGTACACGAGCCAGTCTCATAGAGAAGCGATGGTTCAGTGCTTAAACTTTTCCTTGAAAGCAGTCTCCGATTGGGGCGATGCCAATCTGGTTAATTTTAATGCTTCTAAAACCCAGGCGTGTCTTTTTTCCGCAAAACTGAGTCCATTTCAACTGGCTCCTACTTTCAGGGATTTGTTCGTGCCCATAAATGACCAGCTTGGGCTTCTTGGCATCTCATTAACACCAACTCTCAATTTCGGCTCTTATATTGAGTCTAAAGCCCAGATAGCCTCCAAAAAGCTTGAAATTTTGTCTAAAGTTAGACAATACTTCACACCGGGACATTCGCTCAATCTCTACCAAGCGGAAGCCCGGTCGTGTATGGAGTACTGTTCTCACCTCTGGTTCTGAGGTTCTGCCATATACCAGCTACAGGCACTTGAAGCTATTGAGAGGAGAGCCAAGAAGCTTATCAACGACGACCAACTAGTAAGCAAAAGACTCCAGAGTCTCGAACATCGTCGCAAGGTCGCTTGCTTGTCGGTTTTTTATCGGATTCATTTCGGAGAATCTGCATCGGAACTTCATAATTTGATTCCGCCATTCCCATTTTATAATCGGACAAGCAGGGATATTAAGAGGCGCAACCGCTTCATGGTAGATATACCATTTACGCGTACAAAGCGGCTCGCTTCTTCTTTCATCATACGTACTGCCAAGAAATACGTACTGGAATTACCTGCCCGAATCTGTGTTTTCGATTAGATTCAACATAGGGGTTTTCAAGTCGCGAGTGAATAGGTATCTTTTGGGTAAGCGCGCTACATCATCGACCGCATCATCACTCAACATCAGGTGAGATAGTGGCCAAGCGATACCCATTTTCGCATAAAAAATATATATGTGTTATTAAATATGTAGTTGCATTTCATATATATACGTAATTGATCTATGGAAAATTGTATGAAATTACAGATGAGTATTATGTTTCTTGAAGTGTTACACTCTTTACATTTTAGATTGTGTGTAACAATGTAAATGGTTTTTTTTTAATGTTTGTAACATATTCAAAAGTTTGAGAAACACTGTTAGCTAACTATTAATACAAACACAAACTTGCTAGATTTAGCATCAGTTCGTGAGAAATGGATTTTATTCTTTGATTACAGATCATTTTCTAATCGAGAACGCGTCATAAACAAAGCAAATCTTAAGAAAAAACAACAATTTAAGGCTATTATCCAAATTATTACGATGTTAGGATTGTGTAGGAAATCAACATTTGATTAAATACATGGCATATAAAGTAATTATAGCCAATTATGACTGTGCGTGAAGGCCAAAGACCCATAATGCTTGGCAGTCCACATTCAGGCATTTATGGCTAACACTCGTACAGGTAAAATCACGTTTTTACATGTTACTAATCATATTGTCGAGTTACTGTGATAATTTAAGATCGTTTAAAAGACGAATAAAACCGCCTTCAAATGCCGCGCTATATTCATTTTTAACCGACTTCAAAAAAAGAGGGAGGTTTCTCAATTCGACCGTATAATTTTTTTTTTTTTTTTTAATGTTTGTTCGGGGATAACTTCGTCATTTATGCACCGATTTTGATTATTCTTTTTTTGTTCGAAAGGAGATATCCCAAGTGTGGTAAGTGATCTCCAGGTCTGATAAGTATCTCCAGAGATATTGAGATAAACATCTCAAAATTGGTACTGAAAATGAACATTGAAGTCGGTTCTTTTTTAGTTTTTAAACGATATTATTAGTCCTACGTTCGAGGTGTTTATCTCCATATCTCTGGAGATATTTATCGGATCTTAATAAAATTACAATAAGACCTAGGAAATGTACACTACCTTTCAAAAAATAATCATTGGAATCGGTTTCACAATAGACGGAGTAGTCGCGTAACACACATACAAACAAACATGCAGACGAATTGAGAACCTCCTCCTTTTTGGAAGTCGGTTTGAAAGCAAATCACTGCATCGGTAGTCATCTCGAGTAAATCGTATTTTAAAGTTGAAACTAAGATTTTACCTTTTTAAAACTCCAGAGCTCGGAAATGACATATGCATAAAGTCTTTAAAACTAAATAAGTGCCATAGGGGTGTAGGGGGTTGGTTTTACCTGTAATTAGGAAATGTATTCTAGCTTAATTTTTACCGATTCAGACAATTGCTTTGTGAATATTGATTAAATTCTGATTAGAAAATTATAATATTCGCAAGAGTCATAACCACGGGTGATTTATAGTTAGAAGAGCACTCTCTTCCGGAAAATTATACAAATTTATAATTATATGCTGTACTGAATGATAAGGTACTTACAATTTTGGAAGCCGTAGCTGTCCTTAAAATATTATATATGTTAAGTCATTTTCAAAAGTTTAGTTCTCTAAGTAATTTTTTTTGGGAATTGTGTATTCAGTCGGTTTGTATATATATATGTACCTTTGTATATTATAGATATATGAATTTTATATTAAGGTGCTCATTAATTGAATACTCTTAGATAAGGTTTAAAATTAACACTCAATATCGATCAAAAATAAAAAAGTTGTTGAATTTAACTAGTTTCCTATACCTAATACCGAATCTATAAATTTAAATCAGAAAAGCTTCAATTTTTAATAAGCGGGCTCGGCTTGTTTAATTTCATTTTTTAACCCCCGAAGCAAGAAGAAGGGGTGTTATAAGTTTGACGTGTGTATCTGTGTATCTGTGTATGTGTGGGTCTGTATGTGGCATCGTAGCGCCCAAACGGATGAACCGATTTTGATTTTGTATATTTTTTGTTTGATAGGTGTCTTCATCGAGAGTTTTTTCAGTTTTGTTTCATGAAAATCCGTTTAGCCGTTTAAATATTATCAGCTCTTTTTTGGTTGATAAGACTGCGATAGGAACTTTCGTAGCCCTTTGACCACGGACGTCAAAACATCAAAATGGCGCTTCGGCGCACTACTTACCCTTCACTCTGCTGCGAGCGATACAAAGCAGGCAAACTCGACCAATGTAAACGAAACGGCAAGTGAACTAGGCCGATTACTGAGCGAGTCGAGTGTGCGTAATTGCTTGGCCGAGTTGTTCCCCCAACACATATTTTATACATTTCACAAACTGAGCCCAGTACTTTTACCAGAGGTTACTGTGCCACCATTTACATTGGTGGAAGGCGAATCGAGTAACGCTTGAGTTACTGGGCCCAGTTGCTAGGAGCAGGAGCTACTTGCCTAATGTAAGCTTACTACGCTTTATGGCTTACATCTGAAGTAATATTATCGTTTAAAGATTTATGTAGGCGAGTTTTGGCGGGAACGTGGAAAAGTGTGTGTGATCTCATTGTATTTATTTCCTAAAACTTGTGTTCTTCCGCGAGTTAATGTGTAATAAATGTGGATTATTAACCATTGAGTGCCGGTGAATATGTGCGAGTGTAGGGAAACAGCACAATGGCATAGAAAAGATAAACAATGGTTAAAAACATGCTATTTGCGTTCTCACCAAAATATCACTGAAAATCTTCAGTAAACACCACATCTTTACTGAAGGTATGACTTAGACTAGACTTTTACTTGAAAACTGACTTGAAATGTGACTTTGACCCATCTCTAAGACTAAAATTATAAAAACTTGAAGAATTTCAATACTGGCTAAATACTCTATTCGTGTGGAGCCATCATGAAACTAAACAATCTTCTGCACAATTAATTTCAAATCAAGGTGGTTTTAATCGCGAAAAAAATTAAGTAATAGACTATATGATCTAACTGGCGACTAAACATAAAGCCTAAACAAACTTAAAATATCTCGTTCTCCGTTCCAGACGATCACAAACACATTATCAGTCATAACGTGTCTATTCTTAATACTTATACAAAGTTTAAAAAGCATTAAATACAACTGAAATTAAAAATTTTAACAAACCCCCGACCTAATAAACCTATAAAAAGTAGAAAAAAAATATGTATTGGTTCTTTAAGCGTAATATAAGAGGTGATATTTTTATATAAGCTTTGTCGCAATATAAAAGGTGATATTTTTATATAAGTCGATAAAATACGATTAATAAGTGGTTGAATCGTTGAATGTTGCTTGGTAAGATGGCCACGTTGCGTCGCTTTTACCACGCATTGCGCTCGTTATCAGCCAGCCATTCCAGGAAATAAGTATTACAACCTGGGGGTCTTCAAATCGCAAGTTAACAGGTATCTGCTAGGTAAAGATCGTCATCGTCGATCGCATCGTCATAAAATAAAAGTATCGTTAGATCTGTAAATGCATGTAAACTAATAAGTTTGTGCCCTAGAAAAGTATGATATAGAATAAAATAAAACCGGCTAAGTCGAGTTGGACTCGCCCACAGAGGCTTCCGTACCAATGTTGGTTAGTACCAATTAAGCTAGTCCTCTAAATTGTATGAGCGCTCATATAACTCAGAGGCCTATCTTAATTAGCGAAACAATGTATGTATGGGGACACGCTTTAATTTAATTTAATTTTTATTTTTTGGAATGTTTCCTTTCTTTGTCTATAAGACCTTGCTTCTTGCCAAATTTCATGATTCTAGATCAACGGGAAGTACCCTATAGGTTTTCGACCCAAAACCTATAGGGTACTTCTGGTTGACCTAGAATTGTCAATTTTGGTCAAAAGCAAGGTCTTACAGCACAAGTAAAGGGACAATTCCGAATAATAAAATAAATTGAAAATTAAGGTAAATTTTGGTACAAACAAGTTTTCGCGAAAATATAAATTTGCCCATATCTTTTTATCGTGGTATAAATTTCAACTTGCTAGGTCCACCCATTCCTGAGAAAATCGGTGGTGACAGACGGACAGACGGACAGACGGACAGACGGACAGACGGACAGACGGACAGACGGACAGACGGACAGACGGACAGACGGACAGACGGACAGACGGACAGACGGACAGACGGACAGACGGACAGACGGACAGACGGACAGACGGACAGACGGACAGACGGACAGACGGACAGACGGACAGACGGACAGACGGACAGACGGACAGACGGACAGACGGACAGACGGACAGACGGACAGACGGACAGACGGACAGACGGACAGACGGACAGACGGACAGGCGGACAGACGGACAGGCGGACAGACGGACAGACGGACAGACGGACAGACGGACAGACGGACAGACGGACAGACGGACAGACGGACAGACGGACAGACGGACAGACGGACAGACGGACAGACGGACAGACGGACAGACGGACAGACGGACAGACGGACAGACGGACAGACGGACAGACGGACAGACGGACAGACGGACAGACGGACAGACGGACAGACGGACAGACGGACAGACGGACAGACGGACAGACGGACAGACGGACAGAAGGACAGACGGACAGACGGACAGACGGACAGACGGACAGATGGACAGACGGACGGACGGACGGATGGACGGACGGACGGAAGGACAGACGGACGGACGGACAGACGGACAGATGGAGAGACAGATACACAGACAGACGGACAAAAAAGTGATCTTATAAGGGTTCCTATTTTTACCTTTTGAACCCTAATAAACAATGTTAGGTTAATGAGAGACAGATATTTTATAACATAATCATCATCATCATTATAAGCCCACATCAGTCCACTGCTGGACATATAATAACTGTAACTAAATAATTAACTATTTAAAGCTGTGAAGAGATGATGCCCAACAAAGAGACTATGGAAAGTAGGTATGCTGTTTTAGCTAACTTGCTGTTACTCGTAACTTAAGCGGTCCCCGACGACGCGTTAAAGCTTACATTAAAATATCACTTATCACGTGTTATCACTTATCACTTATCATGTGTTACGCTTAGAGAGCCAAGGAGTGGATACACAACATTTAAGACCAGTTTCACCGATTCCAGATAAAGTTTATTTTTGTCAATAATCTATCAAATAAGTTCCTAATAAACGTAGGTAACCAGGAATCAGTGAATATGGCCCTAAAATGCTTGAGAGTAATGGATAACAGAACGAAGTATACCTATCATATAATATAACAGACAATTTTTTTTAAAATACTTGCTATGCTCTGCCGCTAGTCGCGCTTGTAAAAAGTAGGTACTTGTAAAAATGTGCCTTTCATTAAAATTCGTTCAGCAGTTTTTTCCTAGTTGGGTAACAAACATACTTACCTATATACATTTAGATTCTATAATATTATTAGGATTCATCAACCGTTAAAGTATCTCTCAATAAAATTCAATAATCAAGTATCAAAACATTTTATTCAGCAATAAACAAATCATATGGTCCCTTTTAAATTGCAAACAGTTAAAAATCAGTAATGTCCTGGGCCCTTGCTCCCACCCTGGCCTCCAAGGCCACCGCTCTGGCCTCCAAGGCCACCGCTCTGGCCTCCATGGCTGCCGCTCTGGCCTCCATAGCCACCACCCTGGCCTCCTTGGCCACCGCCTTGGCCTCCGAAACCACCTCCTTGATTGCTACCGAATCCTCCTTGACCACCGTGACTGCCACCCTGGTTACCACCGCCATAGCCGAAGGTCATAGCGACCAGAGCCAGCATCAAGCCAAGGACGAAGATAGTCTGGTAAATAAATATTTGTGTATCGTAAGTTACACGTAGATAGTGCATATTCTATATAAATAAGTGTGTGTTGTAGATTTCGCGAGTCTGTATTGCATAGATTAAAACTAAATAACACACCCCCGACCCCTTGGAGTTTATCGGATGATAAAGTTACTCAACTAAATAAGTTGCGTCTTCATAAGGGTAACAACATTTTTAAACATTTTTCAACATGGATGATTTTTTTTTTATGTATTCAACCCCCATATCTCCGCCATTTTAAACAATTTTCAACTACTGAATCAATAAAATTCCATACAATATACATTACAAAAATTGCACGTTAATCGGTTGAGAAATGCAACCTATAGAAGAGAACAGACATCCGGACATACGAAAGCAATTTGTTCAAGCTGATATGGAGACCTCCGCTTCGCGCGGTCAATTACGGACAAGTTTCACCGGTTCCTAATAAGCCTATTTGGAGTTTATCGGCCAGAATATGACAACTTTTGTGTGGCTTCATATAGAATAGAATAGAAAACCATTTATTCAGGCAAAACACTGTACACAACAACAATACGCATATACAAAGTAACAAAACCTAATGGAAAAGTACTTAGATCGTGCGCGCAGATCGCAGGTCACAGCGGTGTGGCCGTACCTTAACTGTAAGCGATGATGTCTGCCTATTACAATAACTGCAGAGGCACGCAAAACCACATGAGTAAAGTTCCGTTTTTTTACTCATGTGGCAAAACTCTGGATTGTCAGAAATTTGAGCGACACTGCCACGGATAAAGACATAGTCTATTCTACGTGGACACTGCACTGCGCCTGTCACTTTCCAACGACTAAATTGACCGCGTGTTCACATCTGTCAGGTGTAGGATCCTAGTATTCATCGCGTTGTCAAAAAAATCAACAAAATCGGGCTGAAGAGTAGCTATTAGTACCATTAGTACATTTGAAATGTTCTGCCACTGGAACATCCGATTCAAAATTGGTTCCGACACCCGACAGACGTGTAATAGTGACTTGCAGAAGTTCTACCACAACCAAAATGTAAATTCTATTTAAAATTGTATTTATTTACCTTGATTGAAGCCATTGTAGATATAGAACCAGTTGAACTGTCCTGTTGATGCGAACTAGCGACCTTATATACTAGATTTCAATGTATGCCGAATCAAGTGTTTTTTCAGGCGTCTAGCATTTAATAATTGTCAATACAAATGTATATGGTTCTCAACATTTACGCCCGGTTTTATTACGAAAAATATCGACAAAATAGTTTATCTCTTTTCAAACTCTTAATACAAAAAGTATTAGTACGCTAACTACAACTAATGTTCAGTTGAGATTTGACCGCTTTCTTCTCGTGAAAAGTTTAGATTGATATATATTATATTTGTACTAGTTCTTAAAACCAGGTGTTAGTCAATATAAAAGGAATTGTTGACGTCTTTTCATTCATTTTAGGTTTGGTTGTAGAGCTCTTTAAGCTCTTTAATTGGAAATTTTTCTTTTATTTCTATGACGTATAGACAAGCACTTGAAAGCTACCTATCTCACCTGAAAAGGCAGTATAAGATGGATTTGTGCTTGGCTCGAAATGGAGTGCGCAGTGAGATGAGGCGCTGGCAGATAGACTTTAGTCCAATCTACACAGCGCAACAATCTAAACCCCCCGTAATCCTCTTCGTTACAGAGCTACACTTGCTTTCATCGAATAGCCTTGGGATACCTAAAAAATAAAAAGTGTAAAGATTGTATACCTATATAGAAGACTAGCTGTTCCCGCAACTTCGTCCGCGTGGAATAGTGCTTTGGATGGCATTTTTAATTATTTAGGCAAATTATTTTACAAATAGGACACATACCTAAGTAATAATACTTTATCGTGGTCTGTCTGCCCGTTCAGATAAGCACACTTAGGACGTAGTAACTATTATATATTCTGTGACTTAGGACGTGGTAACTATTATGCCCCCATTCCTCAAGTTAACCAGAACAGCTCTAATATTTTGTCTCTTGTCGCCAACTTGTAAAACATTTACATAAACCATATTTCCATACAAACTTTCATCCCCTATTCCCTATTGTTATTTTACACCCTTGAGGGTAAACCTTTTACAAACTTTGAATGTCATGTTTATTTCTATGGAACCAACAGCCTAAAAAATGTTTCAAGTTTCTAGCTCTAAAAATGACGATACTTCCATGCAACTTTTCATCTCCCCTTTCAACCCCTTACAACCCTTTTTTCGCATTAAAAAGTAGACTATGTCCTTTTTCAGACTCTAGACTATCTGTGAACTAAATTTCATTTAAATCGGTTTAGTAGAACATTCACATAAACTTTACATATTTCCATACAAACTTTCATACCCTATTGTTATTTTACACACTTGAGGGTAAAACTTTTACAAACATTGAATGTCATATTTATTTATATCGAATCAACGGCCTAAAAAATACACAGTTACAAACTTCTAGCTCTAAAAATGATGATACTTTCGTACAACATTTCATCCCCCTTTTCAACCCCTTACAACCCTTGTTTCGCATTAAAAAAGTAGCCTATGTCCTTTCTCAGGCACTAGACTAAGGATAATGAAGTAAGAATTACCTTTTTAACCGACTTCACAAAAAAGGAGGAGGTTCTCAATTCGTCTGTATGTTTTTTTTAACCGACTTCAAAAAAAGGAGGAGGTTTCTCAATTCGACCGTATATTTTTTTTTTTTTTTTTTTTTTTTTTTTTTATGTTTGTTCGCGGATAACTTCGTCGTTTATGAACCGATTTCGATTATTCTTTTTTTGTTCGAAAGGAGATATCCCAAGTGTGGTACCATGGTAATTTTATCAAGGTATGATAAGTATCTCCAGAGATATTGAGATAAACATCTCAAAATTGGTACTGAAAATGTATAGCGCGGCATTGAAGTCGGTTCTTTTTTAGTTTTTAAACGATATTATTGTGTGTATGTTAAGCGATTACTCCGTCAATTCTGAACCGATTCAAATGATTCTTTTTGTAATCGGTAGGGTACGTTTCCGAGGTGGTCCCATTGTAATTTCATCGATATTTGATTGGTATCTCTATAGATATGGAGATAAACACCTCAAACATAGGATAATGTACTGGTTTTAGAAGAAGAGTCCCAAGAAGATTATACACAAAGGAGGTTGCTATTGCATATACTTTTGAAGACTAAAAAATATGACCTTGAAAAATATTTTTACACCTTTCTAGATGATTTTAATTTTTGACAGATATTCTTACGGTAACTGTGAGCGAGATAGAAACAAAGGTGGGGAGAATCAATTTGTCTTCACAGGAATGTTCTACCGGGAAAAGTCTAGTTAGTGTGCAACGTTTTTGTGCATACCTAATATTTTTTGACATGATTTGACGTTTGGCGGCCAAATGGCGGCGAATAATGTTAATAATCGCAAATAATACTTTTTTAATATTCATTTTAGAATACAACTAGTCCGTGTTATTAAAGTATTTGGAATTATTGTAATAAAATAGACAACTAATTATCGTGTGTGTCAGATGCTTTTATTGTACAGGGCCATATTGGACATTGTCCTTTGATACCTTGATGACATCATTATGACTAGTGGATATTTTCACTAGCGTGGCATTTGAAGTCAATTTTTTAGGGTTCCGAACCCAAAGGGTACCAAATGAACACTTTCTGAGACTTTGCTGTCCATTCGTCCGTCCGTCCGTCCGTCCGTGTGTCTATATGTGCGCACTTTACAGATCTGTATCTTCTTAACCTTAATTTCAATTTTCAATTTCAATTTCAATATTTTTGTAAATTGTTAAACACAATCCAAAATTTCATCGTACCGACGGGACTCGAACCCGCACCCCCCGGATTACACGTCCAGGTGCTCTGCCAATTAAGCCACGGTTCGATACATCGATACGACGAAATTAGTGGATTGCATTTTGTTAACCCAATTATGCATTGGTGGCGCCATCAATGACTACTTATTACGTAAGCTTATCGCTTTCTGTCAACTAGTACATGCACAAAGTGCACCATGACAGGCGAATTGTATCTCTCCGCTACTGTTTTTAGAATGCTGTTAGGACTGTCTCGAAGCCTACTTAGCAGCGAGGCCGTCTTCTTTCTAATAACGGCATGAAAGTCATCTGTCCGAGCCTGCGCAAACATTTCGGACGCGCTGCAAAATCGAGGCAGACCCAACAACATTCTAAAAGCATTATTATATTGGACGCGTAGAACACTAAGCGATCTTTGAGTAAAGTTGACCCATAGATTGCCGGTGTAGAAACTCTGACAGTACGCCTTAAAAAGGGTAATTTTGACCTCTTTACTGCACCGAGCAAATCTACGAGCCAACATGTTACTTCTGACCGCCAGCGCTCTACGTTCCCGTTCTATATCCGTATTATCTTTAAGGTCGTCGGTAAGAATGTGCCCAAGGTATTTAAAATGGTTTGTCCTCTTGATTTCAGTTCCATTTAAAGAAATCTTTGGGTATATATCGGGACATTTACCGGCGGCCTTAAAGATCAAATACTCACATTTTTTGACATTGTACATCAACCCATGAGACGCAGCGTACTTTTCACAGAATATATAATAATAGGTGCATACTTGAAATTTTCACAAAGTATATATCCGTCAGTTTATAACGACCCAGACACGAAATTTTATAGATGCATGCAATTTAATTAAAACTTGTTTTGTACTAAAAAGGGTAAAACAAATTACTAAAAAAAAAAAAACCGACTTCATATCCATAAACAGGCACTCAAAAGCGAAAAATAAATTACTTAATATTATAAGTTTATTATAAGCGCTACCCACTTATCTATTTGAAGTCGGTGCCAGCTAAGTTTAATAGGTAGTAGATAGATACTATCTACAAGTATCTACCTACTTACTACTACTACATACATAGTATCTATCTACTATCCAATAGACTTGGCTGGCACCGACTTCAAATAGATAAGTGGGTACCGCTTATAATAATTATATTAAGTAATTTATTTAAGGCTTTTGAGTGCCTGTATTTGGTTATGAAGTCGGTTTTATTTTTTTGCAAAATAATTTAATATGAAACAGGTTCCTTGGAAACAACATAAACAAACACTTTTTTTTCGGTAATGTCGCTAGCTTTTGGGTACATTACCGGCAGATAGTGACATTGGATCATTTTTTTAAAAAGTATATTTTAAATATTAGGTAATTGTTTTTAATTTGTATATAAATTATATACTACTGTTAAAATACTATATAAAAAATAAAATATAATTACATTGAATCCTTTTTAGGGTTCCGAACCCAAAGGGTACCAACGGAACCCTATTACTGAGACTCCGCTGTCCGTCTGTCTGTCTGTCTGTCTGTCTGTCTCTCTGTCTGTCTGTCTGTCTGTCTGTCTGTCCGTCTGTCACCAGGCTGTATCTCATGAACCGTGATAGTTAGACGGTTGAAATTTTCACAAATGATGTATTTCTGTTGCCGCTATAACAACAAATACTAAGAACAGAACAAAGTTAAAAATTAAAGGGTTTAAAACAAAAAACGTGTTTATTACGATACGATACGATACGAAATTAATTCACCTCGACGCAGCTAGGGCAGCACAGGAAAAATTAGCACGCGCAAGCGTTTCATTTGTTAAATTTGTGGGCCTCGGTCGATTTGTTTACTTAGTTGAGGTCTATCTACACACATGTAGTGTACAGTATTGAATAATATATATATATAATTAAAGAGCTTCAATTAGTTAGAAACAGTAGAAAATTATATTTCATTATATTAATTACCTTTGTTTGTGTTAATACTCTCACTTAATAAATACTTAGTTGGTGTTAGAAGTTCGTGGCGTTCGGACTTCGGAAATTCGGAATCCTCCGTGTGCGGGACAGTCTGACTCGCACTTGGCCAGTTTTATTTATATCCCATTATTCAAACTATTACATATATACACATAATACAAAATTAGAGGTTTGTCAAATAAAATCCAAGAATTAAAGTTTGACCATCAACATTTGATTAGCCACGGGTTTTGTGAATACATCAAAAATGTTTGGAAGATCAGTTAGCAACCACGTGAAATTATGTCATCGTGTGTTAGGTCATAATATTGACACGAAAAAGCTTTTCGTACCTATTTATACACAGGATGTTCGGCGAACATTAAAACATTGGAATATGAGAGATAGGTTGGACCGTCTGCTGCTTACTCCGTTCAAAGAATTTGACCTAGGCTCCACGGTTTTTAGGGTTCCGTAGCCGAATGGCAAAAACCAGAACCCTTATGGATTCATCTTGTCTGTCTGTATGTCTGTCTGTCCGTCAGTCCGTCTGTCTGTCCGTCCGTATGTCACAACCACATTATTCCGAAACTATTAAGACTACACACTTGAAACTTGGTAGGTAAGTTGTATGTATTCTGTGCGAGAAAACTTTACGATTTTTATACAAAAATTTTAAAATATAAAATATTAAGGGGGGTTACATGGAACTGAAACTAAAAAACTTTGTTTTTATCAAACCTATACGTCTATAGATAGGTCTTTAAAAATTATGTTGAGCTTCTTAAAATCATTTTATCTCAAAGTCAATCATTTGAAAGGTAGAGACGTCTAAAATGGTAAAATGTGTGTCCTTCCCCCTCTAACTTTTAAAGTAAAGGAGTGAATAATCTTAATAAAATATATGCTGTAGATCTCAATAAACACTTCAAACGAAAATTGGTTTGAACGAGGCACAGTCAGCAGTTTTTGAGATATAGAAACCGCAAATATAATTGTTTGGTGGCAAAAAATTATAGTTATAAAATACTCTACTGTGTTACGGAACCCTACGAGTGCAAGTCCGACTTGCATTTGGCCAGTTTATTTAAAATATAAATATTTTTTTTAAATTCATTATTTAATAACTCATGATGAACTACAATAAATTACCTGCTGCTGGAAAGGTAATAAACTAATAAGGATGTTTTTGTAAAATTAAATTCTGGATGACTTTAAGTGTTTTTAGTGCAATGCGAAGAAGAATTATCTTTAGGTATATTCTGACTTGTTTTTGTATGTTAAGGTCTCACTACTTTTTTTTATAGCTAATATACATTAAAAAAAAAAGTATTTACCAACATTTGAAATAAAAATGAAACAAAAATGTTGAGAGTGCTATCAATTTAACATAAAGTTATTTTTATTAGCATTTTAATGTTGTGAAATGATGAATTTCAAAAACGTTCTAAAAAATAGCTGTGGACCTAGGTCAAATTCTTTGGCCGGAGTAAGTAGCGGACAGCCTCACCTATCTCTCATTTTCCAACGTTCAAACTCATGCCGAACACCTGTATAATAAAATTATATCGAAGTAGTTGGACAGGTGTCTGGTTTGAAGAAATCGCACCTTATAAGCCTGCAAGACGGAAACCTAAAATAAAATTGTACGCGTTATAACCACCGACACAAAAAGAGGCGTGTTATAAGTTTGACGTGTGTATCTGTGTATTTATGTATAATTTCGTGTGTCTGTCTGTGGCTTTGTTACTCCCAAACAGACAAAACAAATTTGATTATATATTTATTTGTTTGATAGGTTATTTAATCGAGAGCTTTGATTTAAGAAAATCCGTTGAACCGATTTTAAGACTATGATATGACTATGATATAAAATAGGGATTCATACTACGAATAAAATATTCATATTTATAAAACCCGAAAAATCATATTGATTTTCAGACTTTGTTACCTACCCCATTTCGAAAAATCCTGCTACACGTATTTACTTATTTATTTTCAGAAGTACTTAAGTAAAGTTTCGAATAAAACAGACTATCTCATCTTGTCCTGCCATACAGTTTTCCCCTTTTGTCCGCAGATTTTCTTTCTAGACATGCCATTTTTATTTTTATTTAAACAATATTATGCAGCTGACAGACGGACTATCAGTTCCATTTGGATCATGATTATGTTCTGTGATCGGTATGCGTGTCTTTATGTTTTGTTTCACTATTTAACTTTTTTTATATATAAAAATTGTCTGAAGTACTGAAACACATAGTTACATGTATGGTTGGTTTTAACCTACTTTTTAATATTCTGACGTAAACGATTGGATGACAGCTGAATGGTTCATAACTTTTGTTTTTTTTTCTAATTCAAAGCGTTAAAATTCTGCTTTTGCTATGTTTACTTGATAATTGGTTATTATTTATTTTATGACTTATGATTTTGACGTGTATATTAATACTGCCTACATACTGAATAAATGCTTTGATTCTTCTATGATACAAACTGAATCCCCGTTCCGTCTCCTTAAGAGGTGAATTTGGAAAATCCTTTCTTATCGGATACTTACGTCATAATAACTATCTGCATTCTAAATTTCAGCGCAATCCGAAACAATATTGATTTTTAGATTTTATTACACCCTCTTTGGAGTGGCATTTTGAAATAACCCAAAACTATTAGTATGACTATTAATAGTAGTATGAAGTATTTAATTATTTATTTACTAAAGTACTTGTGTGAAGTTTCGAATAAAAAGACTATCCAAACTTTGAAACCCCTCTGCAACCCCTTAAAGAGTGAATATTGAAAAATCCTTTCTTAACAGATACCTACGTCAAAACAACTATCTGCATGCCAAATTTCAGCGCAATCCGTAAACAATATTGATTTTAGACTTTATTACCCCTTCTTGGGGTGGAATTTTGAAAAATCCTGAGACACATATTTACTTATCTATATACTAAAGTACTTGTGTGAAGTTTAAAAAAAAAACCATCTAATCTTGGTTCTCCATACAAACTTTGAACCCTCATTTCATCCCCGTAAGGGGTAATTTTTTGGAAAATCCTTTCTTAACGGATACCGACGTCATAATAACTATCTGCATGCTAAATTTCAGCGCAATCCCAAACAATATTGATTTTCTCTGTTACCCCATTTCACCCTCTTAGGAGTTGAATTTCGAAAAGGCCTGAAATACGTTATTACTTATTTATTTACTGAAGCATTTGTGTGGAGTTTTGAATAGAAAAAAGTATCTAAACTTGTTTCTCCATATAAACTTTGAACCCCCGTTACATCCCCTTAAGGGGTGAATATTAGAAAACATTTTTTCAGAGGGAATTAACGTCGTTATAACTATCTGCATGCCAAATTTCAGCGCAACACGAAACAATATTGGTTTTCAGACTTTGTTATGGCCCATTTTACCCTTTTAGGGGTGGAATTTTGAAAAAACCTGAAACACGTATTTACTTATTTTTTTACTGAAGCACTTGTGTGAAGTTTCGAATAGAAAAGATTATCTAATGTTGTTTTTCCATACAAACTTTGAACGCCCATTTCATCCCTTAAAAGGGTGAATTTTGGAAAATCCTTTCTTGGTACACCCTTACGTACTAAGACAAATATACCCTCCAAATTTCAAGTCTCATCGACCAGCGGTTTAGGCTGTGCGTTGTCTGATTAGATATACACTACAATCAAGAATCTCGTTTGATGGTAAGCGAAGACGGATGCTTTTTTTAACGAACTTATACTGATGGCCACTATCATTTTTTACAGATACACCCAGGGTCGATTGCGAGAGTACACCACACTGCTTAACACCTCAACCGCAGGATATTCTTAGGTTTTTTTGGAGGGATAGGCAATTGACTGCAAGGCCATCTAAAACTGTGAACATACGATTGGACCTTAACCTGGTCATTAAAAATTGGAGATAATCGTCTAAAAAGTGCTTGGACGCTCACCTGGTAATTTAAAGTTGGGAGAATCGCTCGGATTTTACTATTGTACCATTTGATAGCGGGCGACCACATGACAGTACATGGTAAGGGCTGTTGTTTCTTTTTGAGATAGGGCCGGCGAGGTCAATATCTGATAGAGTCACAGAAATATAAATAATAATATTTCTGTGGATAGAGTGAACCGGAAAGCCTACGGGGCTGAATTTGATGACTCCTTTGCGATCACTGCAGTCGGTTTTTTTATAAATCTTATGGGCTAACGTTTTACCACTATCTCACCTGTTGGTAAGTCATGATGCAGTCGAAGATGGTAAGCACGCTAAGCCTAGAATGCGAACTGGCTCTCAAGGATACCTGCCGGAACACATTAGATGATTGGCGACAGTTTTTCTAAATTGAGGGTGGTAGTTGGCCAGGCGGACACTAGACAGTGTCCTACCGCCATGCGGTTGTTTGCCATGTTGGTTTCTTAACGCTGTTTTTCCTTCACTGGAGGGCCACTGCGAAAAGCGCACATCCATTTTTCGATAGAAAAATCCATTGGTGCACAGCACGGATTGAACTCAGTACCTCTGGTATCAAAGCCGACCATTCTTCCACTTACACCACCGGGCCCTCAAATAAATGATCATCGGGATCTGTCAAAATATTCCTGGGGACGATGACGAAGAGAGATGATGTCTGCTTATATATAAAAACTATAAAACAACATTTTGTATGACATAAATAAAAGTATACTAGCGTAATTTTAGGGTTCCGTAGACAAATGGCAAAAAACGATGATTCAATAATTATGCACGATAATGATTACCCTCACACTGCATTATCTGTGAGACGAATACATTCAAGAAGTCAGTATCAATTTCATGGTCTCGCCAGCTCAGAGTCCTGACCTGAACCTTATCGAGCATGCATGGGACGAGTTTGGTAGGCTAGTCAGGAAACGAAGTCAACCACTCTTTACACTTCCTGCCTTAAAACATAGGGCATGTTTTTTTATTGAAGAATAGGATAATTCACCTCAATACCGCTTGAGGAACTTAGTTTTTAGTATGCCTAATTGCATACGAACCTTGAGAAGAACCCATGGAGCCAACACAAGGTCCTAAAGTATGAGGTGGCCACGTTTTTAGGGTTTCGTACCCAAAGGGTAAAACGGAACCCTATTACTAAGACTCCGCTGTCCGTCTGTCTGTCTGTCTGTCTGTCTGTCTGACTGTCTGTCTGTCTGTCTGTCTGTCCGTCTGATAATTAGACAGTTGAAATTTTCACAGATGATGTATTTCTGTTGCCGCTATAAGAACAAATACTAAAAACAGAAAAAAGTTAAAAATAAGAGAGGGTCCCCATACAAGAAACGTGTTTTTTTCGGCATTTCACGCCATCTACGAACGCTTAGTTAGGTAAACGTCCTATAGATGGCGTTATATTGAAATGTCGATCCCTAACACCTTTGTTAGATGTTAGATGGCGTTATAAGAAATAAAATGTTTATTAATTATTATTTTTTGCTGGCGAAAAATGATAGTGGTATTTTTTGCTCGATCTTATAAAATACCGTAGTGTGGTACGGAACCCTACGAGTGCGAGTCTGACTTGCACTTGGCAAGTTAATTCATACGATACTGACAAGAAGTTAACTTTTTTTATGTTGATGATGTTTGTCAATTTACGTTTTTATTTAATTTTAAAATTAATAAATGGTTATTTTAAATCACATTGTAGTTTACTTTATGAGTAATTCAATTTTCTTTCGAATGCTTTTTAATGTAAAGAGTTCGATTGTGTGGTTTCAAAGTTATTTGGAGTTAACTAGGTGACCCTTTATTTTTGCGGGCGAGTGTATAATACATAACTTCACAATAATAAACATACGTAAATACCAAATAAATTAAAAATATTTTTTACAATTTAGGGATCGCGTCAACAGCTGCTGTTGTCTCTTCTATAATTCCCCCTACCCCTCACCATTATACCTGCAGTCCTTTGAGGCCCAAGGACAAGTTTGTTATATTTGTTCTCCTTTTCAAAATATAACTTTAAATTAATAATAATATATATAAAAAAAGAAACCTCTGAAAATTAATAGTGATATTTATTAAACAATACTAAAATTAATAGCACATTTTTTTTTACATTTTGTTTTTGCATTGTTATAAATACATTTCAAAAGTTATATAGTTATACGAAGATTCCTTGACTGCCCCTGGATTCCGAGGTATAAATCTTACGGCACTCCACTACATATGAGGTGCAGGGGGTCGGTTTTACCTGTAATTACATAATATGTTCTAGCTTCATTTTTACTGATTCAGACAATTGCTTTGTGAATATCAATTAAATTCTGATTAGAAAATGTTCGCAAGAGTTTTCGCAAGAGTCATAACCACGGGTGATTTATAGTTAGAAGGAGCACTCTCTTCTTGAAAATTATAGTTTGTAATGATATGTTGTACTGTATGATAAGGTACTTATAATTTTGGAAGCCGTAGCTGTCCCAAGATATTATATATGCTTAGCCATTTTCAAAATGAGTATATACTAGCATCCCGCCCCGGCTTCGCACGGGTAGAACATATATGCCTACAAAATTTGCATCAGTTTGTTGCATCGAATATAAAATATTAACATATTTAACAGTCATCGTCATATTTCAACCAATTAACACAAAACCTTAACGAATTATGCACCTAAGACCTAAACCTTCCTCATAAACACTCTGGCTATTGGTGAAAACCGCATGATAATCCGTTCAGAAGTTATTGAGATTATTGCGAACAGACAGACAGACGCAGTGATGGACATTGTTTTATATTACTTACGTAGTGATATTGGACGGCCCTTTGGCGTAAAGGATAGTTACCCTGATTCTGACCCGAGGGTCGTTAGTTCTAATCCTAGCTATATACCTAACAATGAAAGTTTTATGTGCATTCATGAATCATGGGTTTTCGTGGGATCATTAGATCTACCAATAATTAAGATAGTTTAAAAACTAAAACAACTGACTTCAATGCCCCGCGCGTCAATTTCAGTAGCAAGTTTGAGACGTTTATCGTCATATCTCTGAAGATACTTATCACTTTTCAATGAAATTACAATGGAATCACCTCGAAAACGTACCCTACCGATTACAAAAATAATCAAAATTCGAATCGGTTCACAATTGATGGAGTAATCGCGTAACATACACACACAAAAAAAGAAAGAAAAAAGAAACATACAGACGAATTGAAAACTTCCGTCTTTTTGGAAGTCGGTTGAAAAGTAGCTTGCCACCAAGGAGAACATCTGCCACCGTAACCTTACGGCGTTTCCCAACCCAAAAAGTAGGGGTATTATACGTTTAACGTGTGTATCTGTGTGTTTGTCTGTAGCATCTTAGCACCCAACCGGATGAACCGATTTTGATTTAAAGTAGGGGTATTATACGTTTAACGTGTGTATCTTTGTGTCTATCTGTAGCATCTTAGCACCCAACCGGAGGAACCGATTTAGATTTTATTATTGATAGTGTTTTTTTTTATAGATGTCTTCATCGAGAGTGCTCTTAGCATTGATTCATGACAATTCGTTCAATCGTTATAAAACTATGAGCTTTAATCAACTTTCATAGGTCTGATCAATTCGAAAATCTTCTTCTTCAACGATATTGTAAGAACATGGAAGCATTGACCTGATGCTGGGACATCTCCTGGACTCTACAGAATACTCAAATCCTCACCAACTTACAGCTCAGATTTTAATGGTCGTGTTTAGAATCATTGGAATGCTTTTAATGAAAAGATTATACTTAGATCAGTCGGGTTGGTTTAAAATATTATATTATGTATATAGATCATTATTATTTTATACAATAGATCATATTATTATACTATATTGACTTCAAATTGATTGTGATCGGTGGGGATCTACAGAAAAGCTAAGCTTATATTAATATTTTCATAATAACTTTGACCTATTCTGTGGTTTCACTGCAAATATTTTAATTCTGTGGTTTCACTGCAAATATTTTATTAATTTTGCGATGCGTGTATGTGAAATCCGTGATATCTTCTAGAGTTTTCATTTGAATTATATACTGTAAAGGACATTTTAATCTATAATGTGTGGCCAAGCTCATTAACGTAATTATTTGGATAAGGATTAATACTATATACTTGAAAATAGCCCTGGAAGTTATGTAATATTTTTTAACAAAAAAATTAAGATTAAAATGGTTACTGTGAGTTAACCTTAAGAGATAGACATATGCTGTCGCGGACACAATATGCTGTGTTGTACAACTCTTCTATAGAAAATATTCTTCCATCTGTTTTCAATTGAGCAGCGTTCGTAAAAAAAGTGTTTTTCGACCGTTTTTTTGTCGACTTAGGTTGCAAATTAGGTCTCCACGAATGTACCTTTGATTTAAACGGGATAATATATAGCCTATTTTCATTTCGAAAGTCCATTCTATATATTAGTGAAAGAATTTTTTAAATCGGTCCAGTAGTTTTTGAGCCAAATCATTACAAACATACAAAAATACAAAAATACAGAAATACAAATTACAAAATACAAAATACAAAAATACAAAAATACAAAAATACAAAAATACAAAAATACAAATATACAAATATACAAAAATACAAAAATACAAAAATACAAAAATACAAAAATACAAAAATACAAAAATACAAAAATACAAAAATACAAAAATACAAAAATACAAAAATACAAAAATACAAAAATACAAAAATACAAAAATACAAAAATACAAAAATACAAAAATACAAAAATACAAAAATACAAAAATACAAAAATACAAAAATACAAAAATACAAAAATACAAAAATACAAAAATACAAAAATACAAAAATACAAAAATACAAAAATACAAAAATACAAAAATACAAAAATACAAAAATACAAAAATACAAAAATACAAAAATACAAAAATACAAAAATACAAAAATACAAAAATACAAAAATACAAAAATACAAAAATACAAAAATACAAAAATACAAAAATACAAAAATACAAAAATACAAATATACAAAAATACAAAAATACAAAAATACAAAAATACAAAAATACAAAAATACAAAAATACAAAAATACAAAAATACAAAAATACAAAAATACAAAAATACAAAAATACAAAAATACAAAAATACAAAAATACAAAAATACAAAAATACAAAAATACAAAAATACAAAAATACAAAAATACAAAAATACAAAAATACAAAAATACAAAAATACAAAAATACAAAAATACAAAAATACAAAAATACAAAAATACAAAAATACAAAAATACAAAAATACAAAAATACAAAAATACAAAAATACAAAAATACAAAAATACAAAAATACAAATATACAAAAATACAAAAATACAAATATACAAAAATACAAAAATACAAAAATACAAAAATACAAAAATACAAAAATACAAAAATACAAAAATACAAAAATACAAAAATACAAAAATACAAAAATACAAAAATACAAAAATACAAAAATACAAAAATACAAAAATACAAAAATACAAAAATACAAAAATACAAAAATACAAAAATACAAAAATACAAAAATACAAAAATACAAAAATACAAAAATACAAAAATACAAAAATACAAAAATACAAAAATACAAAAATACAAAAATACAAAAATACAAACATACAAACATACAAAAATACCAAAATACAAAAATACAAAAATACAAAAATACAAAAATACAAAAATACAAAAATACAAAAATACAAAAATACAAAAATACAAAAATACCAAAATACAAAAATACAAATGTTCTCTCTTTATAATATTAGTATAGATGAATTTTATATTAAGATGCTCATCAATTGTATCAAATACATTAGGTTTAAAATTAACACTCAATGTCGTTCAAGAATAAAAAGTAGTTGAATTTAACAAGTTTCCTATACCTAATACAGAATCTATAAATTGAAATCAGAAAAGCATCAATTTTTAATAAGCGGGCCCGGCTTATTTAATGTCTTTAAAAAAAATACAAGATAGACAGGTTTTGACATTTTTAGGTATGTTAATAATGTAAAATTATAGAAACTATAAGAGTTCTGCCACTTGAACTAATTTTGATATGAAGCTGGTTGATAGGAGTATAATTATTATATCCATAACTAATTCTGTCTGACTTTCTGCTAAAACGTAGCTTATCACCATCAAAGATAAAAACTGCCGCTATAGCCTTAAAGTATTCCGGCAGTCCAGCCCTCGAGATTCAGAGTATTCTAGACCTAGCGTGTTCACCATCTTCGACCACATCATTACTTACCACCAGGCAAGATCGCGGTTAAACGCTAGACTATATGACATAAAAAAATATTTGTAAAAATAATTCGCGTAATAATTATTAATTCGTAGTGTAATTCATCGTAAATGTTAATAACACTTTTTAACAAAAAAATTAAACTGCCGAAAAACTGACAAGCAAAAAATAATTAAACTTTTTTATTTAACCTTAATAACTAAGTTCTTAAACTACTGTTAGTATACATAAGTATATATTTTTGTAAACGTTTTGAGTTTGGAACTAAAAATAATAACTAAGTTCTTAAACTAATGTAAGTATGTATACCTAAGTAATTTTGAGTCGGCGCCAAATAATCAATAAGCAAAAATTACTATATAACCTCTTAAATTTAAAGAAATAATTAAATCAAATTAACAATGCAACGTGAAATCTCCAGCGATGAACATAAACATTCCAAGAAATGCGCTTCCACACGACCCACAGACTATAACGTCTGAATAAAAAAAAGAGATGTCTTATTATTATTTTTTCTCAGAAAATAATAAGCCTAAATAAAAAATCCTAGTTAACCCTGAAAGACCTATTAACTGTTCATAGTCCAATAAAAAAAACTAGGGCTCTGGCCTTTGTAGTTTGGGAGAAAATTTAAATAAATTGCAACATTTTGGGGACGAACTCGAAAACAAGTAAAACGCAATTTTCTCGAAAACTATAGATTTTCGCGGAACATACATGGGGGTTCTCTGGGTAGCCCTTGGAGTCCTCAATCGACGATTTTCGTTTGGCCCATATGAAACCTGACACCCTGTATAAGTTAAATAGTGTTAGCTTTTACAGGCCCCACGAAGTTTAAATTACTAATGTTATAACAAAGCAATGGACTCTTAAATTCATTTCGATACATATGAGTGAGGAGTGGATTCACAAATGACCAGTTATGACCATCAATAATCTGTCAAATAATTTCCTAATAAACGTAGGTAACCAAGAATTTGTGAATATGGCCCTAAAATGCTTGAGAGTAATAAACAACAGAATTAGGTATACCTATCGTATAATATAACAGACAATTTGCTTTTAAAATTACTTGATAGGCTCTGCCGTTACGCCCGCTTTAAAAGTACTTGTAAAAAAACTGGCCAAGTGCAAGTCGGACTCGAGTTCGTAGGGTTCGTATACATAGGATTAATGGATTTTTTTTTTGTTTCAGTTCCATCTATGGGGAGGGTCCCTCAATATTTTTTAATTTCTTAGTTTTATATAAAAATCGTGAAGTTGTTTACAAAATACAACTACCTACCAAGTTTCAACTGTGTAGTCTTGTAATGTGCCTTTCATCTAAATTCTTTAGCAGTTTTTGTTAGGTTACTTAGTTAGGTTAGAATCATACTTATTTTAAATTTACATTTTATAATATTATTAGGATTCATCAACCGTTAAAGTATTTTTCAATAAAATTCAATTATCAAATGTCGAAACATTGTATTTAGCAATAAACAAATCATATGGTCCTTTTTAAATTGCAATCAGTTGAAAATTAGTAACATCCTGGGCCCTTGCTTCCACCCTAGCCTCCAAGGCCACCGCCCAGGCCTCCAAAGCTACCGCCCTGGCCTCTAAGGCCAACGCCCTGGCCTCTAAGGCCACTGTCTAGGCCTCCGCCCAGGCCTCCAAGACTACCGCACTGGCCTCCAAGGCCACTGCCCAGGCCTCCGTCCAAGTCCCCAAAGCCTCCGCCCAGGCTTCCCAGGCCACCGCCCTGGCCACCTCCTTGATTGCTACCACCGAGACTGCCACCCTGGTTACCACCGCCAAATTTGAAGGTCATGGCGACCAGAGTCAGCATCGAGCCAAGAGGCCAAAAAGTGGTTTTAATTTTTTTTCACTATGGCGTACCTTTTTTTTTTAATAAATGTTATATTATTATTGGTAAATATTAAAGGTACGAAAACCATGTTTTTTTGTTATTGTGCTAAAATTTTATCATGGTAAAAAATCAAATTTAACATTTTCTTTATTTTTCGATGATCCTATGATGTTATACAGCTCTTAATTTTTTTTATAATAGCTATTATAAGTCCTAAAGATAAATAAAACATTTGGATTATTTGCTGCAGTCAGTCATGAAAAAAAAATGTTTTTTATGTTTTATACATTTTTGGATTAAAAAAAAAAACAATTGAGTTAGAGATCTCAAACTTTCACATAATAAATATTTTATTTTTTATTAGTACCTACATATCGTATAAATATCAATCAATTTTGATTTTCAATCAAATTTGAGAGTCACACTAAGGACTTCATTTTACATAAGATGTGCAGAAAAAAATCCAAGAAAGGTGATTAGTGGGAAAGTGGGAAGAAAGTGGTGAAGTTTGCTGTAGCATTATGTATATATGGACTTATGAACGGATATAAATGTTAATAAAGGCACGTAAATCGAGGTCTACTGTTTTCACAGAACTACAAGTATATAAAAACTAATGGGAAGATGGCTGTCATACCAGTTTCTTCAAAATAATTCCATATCAATTTAGTTCAGTTGTAACAGGCAAACTATCGCCACCTATTTTTATATATATCATATTTTAAGTTAATATAGCGCTAGCTAGCGTTTGACCACTATCTCACTTGTTAGTAAGTTATGATGCGGTTGAGGATGTTAGCACGCTAGGCCTAGAATGGAAACTGACTCTCTTTTCACAGAGTATCGCTTTTCAGAGATCGCTTTTAGCGATAACTCCATCCATTGTACTTTAGTTTTTAAGAGTTTATTGTTTGGTAAGTTATTTATTGTGTAAAAGTATTTTTTATCTATTGTAGTTTCACTAACGTGGTCTTAAATGATTAATCCAGTCACAAAACAAGCAAACTTTAAAAAAATTGCCAATTTGTTAAATATTAACCTTAACTTCTGGAGGTCTGGACCTCAAGATATTTCTATTGCTGCCATATAAATCTCACAGACATAAGCAACGAAAGGTCTTGTAACAGTTTTATAAATTGTTAATTCTGACTGACTGCTTATGAGCTTGGACCCAAGCAGGTATGCCCCGAATAACCCTCGTTCTCACTTCTTCCTCCACATTGCCCTGCACTGATAGGGTGGACCTTAAGTACTTGAAGGACAGAACAGACATATCCCATATATATTTTTTTTATCATATAGGCTAGCGTTTGACCACTATCTCACCTACTGGTACGTGATGATGCGGTAGAAGATAGTAAGCACGCTAGGCCTAGAATGGGAACTGGCTAATCTATATCCTAATCGTATTCAACCAAATTGGTACATTATAATATTGACTACGCAAAATATCAGCCAAATAGATCAGTAGTTTGACCATGAAGTGGTAACAAACAAATATACCTACAAACTGACTGTTTCTATTGTTTTTAGGGTTCCGTACCCAAAGGGTAAAACAGGACCCTATTACTAAGACTCCGCTGTCCGTCTGTCTGTCTGTCTGTCTGTCTGTCTGTCTGTCTGTCTGTCTGTCTGTCTGTCTGTCTGTCTGTCTGTCTGTCTGTCTGTCTGTCTGTCTGTCTGTCCGTCTGTCACCAGGCTGTATCTCATGAACCGTGAAAGTTAGACAGTTGACATTTTCACAGATACTGTATTTCTGTTGCCGCTATAACAACAAATACTAAAAACAGAATAAAGTTAAAAATAATAGAGGGTCCCCATACAAGAAACGTGTTTTTCGGTTTTCGGCATTTCACGCCATCTACGCTTAGTTAGGTAAACGTCCCATAGATGGCGTTATATTGAAATGTCGATCCCTAACACCTTTGTTAGACGTTAGATGGCGTTATAAGAAATAAAATGTTAATTAATTATTATTTTTTGCTGGCGAAAAATGATAGTGGTATTTTTTGCTCGATCTTATAAAATACTGTAGTGTGGTGCGGAACCCTACTAGTGCGAGTCCGACTTGCACTTGGCCAGTTTTTTTTTATGTGACTCAGGACGCAAAAATCAAGTAAGATAAGATATTTATTTCCAAAAAGCAATTTGTACAGTACACATGCAATTATTAGTTTTATGCAATTAATATATTTAAATTATAGCATATTATATATATAAGATATTGATAGCATTTCGTGGGCCCCAAACTAGGCTAGGCCTGTAACTTGGGCGCCCTTCACGTTTCTATAGATATATTATGTTTCTTTGAAGTGTATCACACTTTATATTTTTGTAAATTGTTAAACACAATCCAAAATTTCATCGTACCGACGGGACTTGAACCCGCAAGCTCCGGAATAACATGTTCCGGTGCTTTGCCAATTAAGCCACGGTGCGAAGTATCGTTACGACGAAATTAGTGGATTGCATTTTTTTTTTTACCCAATTATGCATTGGTGGCGCCATCTATGACTACTTATTACGTAAGTTAATCATTCGGAAGAAATCTTTCTTTCTATAGATATAATCTGCTCTGAGTGTCGCATTAAATCTGTACGTGTTTATTTAATATCATGCTATTGTTTCTTTTAACCTAGATTGACATGCTGATAGGTGACTCAGCAAGTAACTCGTGAAGTAGTAAATATTGTTTAATTTTTTTTTTTTAAAAGAGTAATCAACAAGTATTTTATTTATTCATCAATTTAGATTCTATGTATTCTGTGTTTCATGACTTTAGGGTTTTTTTTAATATCCGACAGGCTAGCGTTTGACCACTATCTCACCCTGGAGGTAAAGCGATGATGTGATCGAAGGTGGTGAACACGCTAGGCTTAGAATGGTCTGACTCTCAAGGGCTGCCGAAACACCGGAAGGTTATAGCGGCAGATATTTCTCCTTTGGTGGAAAGCTACTTTTTGGTAGTACTAAAAGGTACGGCCACAACGCAGCGTCCTACGTGCGCAATCTAGGCGGCGATAAGATAACGCTTTAGTACTTGTACCAATTGGTTTACACCAAACGCGATCTACGGCGATCAGAAAACGATTGAAAATCAGATCGCGAACGCGCACGTGGACGCAGGACGCCGCGATGTGGTCGTACTTTCGGCCAGGCAGAACTTATGTCACCTATTTTCTAATAGCTACAAACTTACCCATACAGAACCATAACGATGAATTACTTTGTATATATTTTCAAGTAGATACCAACATCTTTTACATTTTTAACCGACTTCATCAAAAAGGGTACTCTTCCCAGGTGGTCCCATTTAAATTTTAACGTAATCGGCCGAGCCGTTTTTAATATATCAACATTTGTATTACGACGCATTTACTAATCACGACGACATACTACTTGGCTGGCACTTTACTTACTGGCACCCCAACTAGCAAAATCAGTACTTAAAACGATCTCAAGACTACTTTTATTTTCACTTATAAGAAACTTGTATCATACTACAAAGCTGGATTTGGGCGCAGTTATAGGAGCGTTTAATTCTATAACTATCGTATAATAAACTTATAAAATGTTACTAACCCCTATAATATACTTGGCGAAGCGCAATAACTTCTATAATGATATGAAACTACATATTTACAAACTTAAACGCTCTTGTTAGTATCTGACATAAGTATCTTACTAAAGCAATCTTGTTTATAATGCACTAGTAATGTACTTAGTTATAAGTTTATTTATCAAAAAATAATATAATATACTGGATATCTTTGTTGTTGTTTTGGCTAGTAATTCCGGTTGTTTTTTGGTAAATACTTAATAAATACGCAAGTACTATTTGTATTATTATTATATTGTATAATATTTATAGAAGAAAATTACTAGAAATATAATGTTAATATAGTGAGTGAACTCGTGGGGAAGTCACTTTTATTGTATATGTGTACCGCAAATTAATTAATTTCACAATGCCCTTCGAAAAATAGCACATTATTATATGGTTGTAAAAAATCATTTTATCAATTCTTATTAATATTCGCCATGTTTTGAAATTGCCCTTCAATAAGTACTTTATAGAAACATTATAAGTAAATTAATACTTGTAGTAGTTTCAGTCAAGATAACTCGCCTCCATTTTAAAACAAATTAGGGTTCCCTTGAATATTATATGTATCCGGTTGAATTGAGAACCTCCTCCTTGTTTTTGAAGTCGGTTACAAATCAACGAAACTGTTAGTTTTAGTTGATTTTAAAAATAATTACAATGCGGTTGCATTTCTTAATACTTTTTTCACGATTTTTTATTAACACTTTTTATTATAGTTGAAAACAGTTGCTTCACTGTAATTAATAAAACTAAATATAAGTATGTTGATATTAATTGTTGAAAAATTTGAGCATTTCTATGCTTCTGATTATTTTTATGATGTAGCTACTGCTACGCTGAAATATTTCGTTAACTTACTAAGTAGTAAAGCTTTAATTATAAAACATCATGTGACTGAGATAACTCATTACTGAGACTGATTTAAATAATATCTGATTGATAAAACATAATTGTAATGAAGTATTATTTTATTTAATGGTCTTTATACTTAAAATTACAACGTATTAAATTATAGCCCAGATTCGCATTTCTTTAAGCATTTCATGTTTTTTTCAGTCAGTGGTTTCTTTGATATCTAAATTGTATTCTTCTTCCTAATTTTTAACTTCTTCACTTTCTGAGTAGTACGCTACGGGTGAAAAAATATTTTTGGTCGCGGAACCCTCATCTTCTTCTCCTGTGTTTGTACTTAACGCGCTTGCTTTACCTGACCCTGTTGATTTAATTTCCGAAGAACTGGGCTAAGGGCTTCATTAATTGTTTATTCCTATTTGTCATTTTTCTCCTGTAACCACTCCTTTTTAATTGTATTCAATCACTTAAATTCATGTTCAACCGATTTTCTCAAGACGTAGGGGAACAACTTAATCTCAACAAAATGGCCGACTTTTACTAATAAAGTGATTGATCTAGTAGTTTATAAGCTTTGATAGTCTTTTAGCGCTCATATGGAATACTATTCAATTTATAAAAGTTTTAAGCAAGACCATAATAACGCAAACTTATAGTGATCTCGGCTAAGTATGTTATAATATCTTGTTCTCTTAAAAAATGCTACTATAAGATCAAAATATTATTCAGAAATATTTGGTCTTATTAAAAACAATTATAGGACAATTATTCCTAAATTTATCCTAACAGACAATCTTGTAGCTAACTATAAGACTGGTATATAAACGCAAATGATCTTGAGTATATCTACGCTTGTGAAATGCTATTACTAGTAAAAGTGTCCTATAAATGTTTTGTAGATTAGTCTTGTAGCAAACTATTAGATCGACATATGAAAACTAATGTACTTGAGTATGTTAAAGCTTGACAAATGCTCTTATAAGTTATAGAGTCTACCGCAATGCCTTTATAAGATCGTTATAAGTAGTGACAGACTTATATTTTTTTTTATAGGATTACTTTGCTTGTTGGGACAGATTATGTAATAGTTACTACGTCTACTGGCTATTGTTTGAAGTCGGTTCTCTTAGTTCTTTAAACGATCTTAAATTATTATAAATCATATAGGTAAGAAAAACAAAAATACTGTAGAAACCAGGGATTAAGTAAAAAGAAAAACACATTTGATGATGCTATTTCACACATTTGAGGACTTTATTCTTATATTAATTCTTATAGACCGGTGAGTATTTATCCTTGTTGTCCTTCTTGATATAATATCCACTGTAAGATGCGGGATACGGCGCAGGATTCCAGGGAGGCAAGTCACCATAACCATAGTATGGATACGTATACACTCCCTGTATATACGACAACGGATAATAAGGCTTTGAATACGCTCCGTAGTAGAACTTATTTTCGTCCGGCTTCGGGTTTTGTACTTTTAACGGCTTCAAACGATCTTCGTACACTGTTTTATCCCCATACGGCCCCAAAACTGGCTTCCAGGGGTAAGCATCGTAATCGTACTTGTTATATTCATTATCGGCTTGAACGTTGGTTACAATTAAGAAGCAAACCACCAGGCGATACATTTTTCTTTAAGACTGATAAGTGTAGGTAAGAGGAACGTTTATAAGCCTTCAGTACTCGTTTAAGAATTAAGGTTATCTCTGTCGAAGGCATGGCGGTTATCTGGCCTTGTTGTAAATTACTTAGTTGCTTAATTGGTTTCAGCAATGTTCAGATGATGTTCACTGAAGTTTTTTTTAAATGTTTGCTGGTTTTATGTTTTCTTAACTCTTTGATGTCTATGCCACCTGTAATAAGTCTTTTTAACAAAAAAATTATAGCGCCGAAAAAACTGAAACTTTGGCGCCGACTCAAAACTACTTGGGTAGTATACAATATACTTACATTAATTTAGGAACTTAGTTATTAAGTTTAGTTAAAAACTTAAAGCCAGTACAAAAATATATACTGAGGTATATTAACAGTAGTTTAAGAACTTCGTTATTAAGGTTAAATAACAAAAGTTTATTATTTTTTACTTTTCAGTTTTGTCGGCGGTTAAATTTTTTTGTTAAAAAGTTTTTTTTATTTTTGTGGCCATAATCTACTACATTCTTTTATTACTTTTCTACCTTACTTTAGCTATTAACTGTTATATAATCCTACATTATCTATAACTAGCTAGCCTGGCGAACTTCGTACCACCTAACAGACAATTAATGTCGTGTTGCCTTTTAGATGAACTTAATTTAGGCGTTTATGAACGTAATACAATGAATACAAAAGAGATATTAAGTTTAGTAATGTATTATGGCAATACAGAAATAGAATAAAAATACAATAATCAAGTACTTCAACCGCATGTCAGCAAGACATGCCCCCCTATCACGAAGTTTTAAAGGGATTGAAATGAACGAACATGACAGAGATGGAGCAATATAGCCTACATAGCTGCGTCCCCGTCATTTAGTTCATTCAGCATAACTTTGTGATAGGTCCCATGATTGAATTAAACAATATTATTATTGTTATAGATAAGTTATTAACTTGACATTAGTTTGATTGAATTTAATTTTAATTGTAAAAATATAATCACCAGTATTTAATTTTAACATTCAATAAGTATACATACTTCATGGATAACTGTTTAATATTTTTTTGCCTAATAGATAAGACTGTATAGGGCACTCATAAATTAGCTATCACATTCCTGCATATCATTGTATTTACCTACATTCTGACAAATAAAATTGATTAGACATTGATTATTATTGTCTTGATTGCTTGTAAGCATACATTTCTGAACGGGCGAATATTTGACAATCAATAAATATGTCATTACTGACAGTATTTAGAATTTATTAACATTTTTAAAATGTACATGACTTCATATCACAAAAACTTGAAAAATATTTATACTTGACACTGGCTAAATACACTAATCGTGTGGAGCGATGACCCTTATTAATTTGCGGTTTACCGTATCGACGGGATAAACAATTAAACATCAAATTATTGGCAGTTTTCTAACCCAGGAACATTTAGGCTAAATAATGTGTCTTTAGGTCAATTATTCATTGTTTTTAATACTTATTATCCTATTCCTGACAAAGACAATTCCATAAATACAAGAACGTTAAAAATTGGTCCAGCCGTTCTTGAGTTATAAGTGTAGTAACTAACATGACTTTCTTTTATATATATATATATATATATATAGATTTTTTGTAAAATAATTGTAATACCAACATGGGTAGGCCTACAAAAAATGCCGCTCGAATTAATAAAAGATGATTTAGAAGAATCTAATAATTAGATTAACACGTTCACCGGAGAGATTAGATCAACAGGAGGTAAGACTATAGAGGATTGGAATCTACATGAAAGATGTAATCACATCTTCACTTAGCAGCAAGTTTTCTGTGCCACATGTTATAAGCAGCCGTCATTGCGTACCCCTGGCCTAGACAAACGTTTTATAAGTCATAATAATAAAAATGTTTTATAATAATAAAAATAATTTAGGATAATTAAAAAAAAACTAAAAGAATAAGACTTCCAACGTCACGCTAATCAATTTTAGCACCGCATAACCTTAGCATACATTTTACTTTTAACCACAAGTGGTAGAAGCGTATTATATCGATGTACCACCTGACTTGCTACAATAAAGTAACTTACCACTATCAAGGAGAAAATCTGCTGCCATAACCTTACGGTTTTCTGGCAGCACACAGCCTTTGAGTATTCTAGGCCTAGCGTGTTCACTATCTTCGACCACATCATCACTTACCACCAGGTGAGATAGTGGTCAAATGTTAGCTGTCTACAGAAATTATAAAATTGTGGCACAGACACATCATTATTCTAACTGGGACAGTCCTCTGATAAAGAGCCCTGGGTTTTGTTTTTTTGGGCCCAATTTCACTATTGACCATGCCAAAGTCTACGAGTGGTACGGGTATTCTTGTTAAGATTATTGTAATTCATTAATTTTCAGTTTTCTCAAAATTATGCATTCCATTCGAGAAGCACGTGATCTTGTCGTCCTCACAAATAGGTACTGGAATTAGTATTAAAGACTTACAAGTATCTATATGTTAAATGTAATATACCTGTCATGATCACGTATCAAGTTAATTTCTATCATGGGCATCCTCATCATAATAAGCCGGTGTCAGTCCACTGCTGCACGTAAGCACAGTTTTACAATCATATGTAAAACTGTGACGTTAGCCTCTCCCAAGTTACACCACTGAGCCCGATCTTCGTCTCTTCTTTTCTAGTCACTGCCCACCGCTTTGGTCCGCCACCTGGTCAATGGAATCTGTATAATTTTACAATTTAAAACGAGACCGTTCCAGATATCTGCATAATTTGATTCCACCTTCCCCATTTTATTATCGGACATCCAGAGACACTAAAAGGTGCCACTGATCTATGGTATATATATATACCATCTACCCGAACGAAGCGATTTGCATCTTCGTTCATCATGCGAACCGCCAGGGAATGGATTGCCCTGCCTGAGTCTGTGTTTCCGGTTACATACAATAGGGGGGGTCTTCAAATCGCGAGTGAATAAGTATCTTTTGGGTAAGCGCGCTCCATCATCGGCCGCATCATCACTTAACATCAGGTGAGATAGTGGTCAAGTGCTAACCAGTTCTATATAAAACAAATTCTTTTTATTTTATTTAATAATGTAACTTGTGTATTCTTGCCTTAAAATATTAAAATCTTTGTAACCTGGTCACTCATGCGTTCATTTTAATGACTCTTGGAATTTCCATTTAATGTTATGTTTACTTAGCTACCATACATAGTAAAAATAATAGCTAGTACATAATTACCTTTTTTTTACCTAGCTCAGTGCCTACAAAACACACTTAAGAAAAATGTGCATGCAATTAGCATTGTTTTCTTATAGAGTTTGGTTAGAAAATAAAACATTACGTGGGTCACTCGGATATTTTCTAGTTTGAATGATGAAGATTTATGCTGACAGAAACACATAATTTATTTACAAATACTCTTTTATTGTAATGACAGTAATATAATCTTTGAATGCCATGTATCGAAAATAACTTGCACAAATTTTATCTTAGAGAGTTTTAAGCTCCTTGCAATAAAATGTGCGCAACATCATTGCTGATTCTTGCTTAAACTTCTTGTGTATTTTTAATAGGTTGTAGTTGAAGATGAGATACATTATATACATACATGATATAAAATCGGTCTTGAAATTCGCTCAGCGATAAAATCAATTTCGAAAAATGTTACGTATTGCACAAATTATTCCACAAAATACGACTCAACATAAAGACTAAAATCAAAGTATGTAATTAGGTAACTAACTGAAAAACATAGATTTCGAGACAAAAAAAATAGCATAGGTATTACAATCAAAAATATATCTAAGAAGATAAAAGATGAAGATGGAAGATAAAGAAGCTTCGATCGAGGACTTTTGATAAAAATGTTCTAAAGTGTTTATTCGGGCTTGTTCCCAAATGGGAACCACGATGGCATGTGTTTGGAAGGGTCACTGATCCAGCTGTTGGCATCCTGTATCCATTTGTCTGACCCAGTCGCTGAAAACACCTGCCCCAAGTAAGCATTCATATCAGGCACCTGAGGCAAGCTGGGAACTAGAAAGAAAAGTAAATCTTTTAAAGTTTTCGCCTTATAATACTTTGAGAGAAATAGATCCATAGATGAATTTGAAATGATATTTAGTATGCACTTTATTACTGTATCCCACACAAGGAATTTTAATGTATTCAAAAGAAGTAGTACTAGATAGTTCTGACTGTCGTATCGCTTGAAACAATCTCTACCAATAACCTAATATGGATTGACAGGAGCTAGTTCCAAAAAATAGAGTCGGAGGCATACAATTTGCAAAGAATATAGTTTTAAATAAATAAAATATATGATATGAACATGAGTACAAAGGAATTAGATATTTCTCTTTAGAGAAGCCGTATTTTACATTTATATTATGTACTTTCATCCTGCTTTTTGGATCTTGGATGTACTTATTTTGGGCATTAAAGTCATAATAATAACAGTATAACCCGCTTGAAAACCATAATTTATTTTGAAATAGTTGCTAAGGTGTTTAACGTTATTATTTCAGTCAGTATCAGTATTATTTTTACTAGCTGCGCTGCGCCCTAGGGCTTCACCCGCGCTCAAACGTATAGTATGTTATAAACCAGGTCATAAACCACCTTTGTGTCAAATTTCATACAAATCCGTTTAGCAGCTTTTGTGTGAAAAAGATTCTTCCATAAATACGCACAAAGTGATTTGCTCCTATAATATTCTTTATGCGCACTGCCAAGGAATGGCATTCTTTGCATAAGTCTGTGAACTAACACCTGGGGGTCTTCAAGTCGCAAGTAAATAGGTCTTAGAATCTTCTGGGCGAGCGTACTACATCTTGGACGACATCATCACTTAACATTGGATGAGCATAAAAAAACACCCAACCATCCATTTCCACAAACTTTCGCATTTACATTATTACTAGGATTATTCAGAAATTTTAATCCTCAATTACGTCCTTAATAGACGCATTTCCAAGAATCCTTTCACTAATATGTACCTACTACGTTTAATAAGGAACTTATGTGCAAACGTCCCCAGTCCCAATGTTCAACTGCTAATGAAAATCATACGCAGTTGAACTAGTCAGAAAAATATTTCCTCTAGTTCAACGGTTGAACTGTATGGTTGAACTAGTGGGAATGAGCCCAAAGTAACAAGATAACCATAAATAATTCAGATTGAGAAAGGTTGGTATTCAGTCTATCTGTCAATGAATGTTAAGATGAATCGTACGACACAAGTATGTCTTACCTTCAATAGGTTTAGATATAGTTACTGGTTCCGGTACTTTGTCAGTAGATGGTACACTGACCTCTTCATCTCCTTGCCCCGTAACGTCACGTTTCTGCAACCTTGGTACACAGCTCATGGAGCCGACCAGGCATAGGCCAATGAACAGAGAAGTTAGATGCATCTGTAATTACAATAAGTTCTAAAAATTGTATTTGTTTACCAACAGTTGTCTGTGAGAGCCAGGTTCTTTCTAGTGCCCTACCATCCTCAACCGCATCGTCACTTACCAACAGATGAGAAGTGGTCAAACGCTGGCATATACAGGTTGTCTGGTGGAAGGACCAAAAATTTTTTTTGGGGGTTGGGGGGGTCATATCTAAAACACCATGACACTTAAGACTTTGGGCCTACCGGGGAAAACTTGTGCATGACCCCGCCCAACTCCCAAAAAAAATTGTCGTCCATCCACCAAACACCCTGTATACCTATTATAAAACCTTTGTCATTATTAGTCACGAAATGCACAATTCATTCATGTTGACTAATGCAGGCTGAGTTGACTCAAGCTTATCAGGCATATGTACATATGCAAAATAGTTGCTAAATAATTCGAATCGTAAACCCGTAAAAACTCTCTTCCTAATAAATGCGAAATGTTTCTATGAAAAGTTCAAATTACATTTGTCAAAACACAACTGTGGTGAGTACCTTTTTCGTTATAGCCATAGTAAAATACTCTAAGAAATCCATTATTTTTCAATAAATTTTGAGCTGCATTTACTTACTTAATTTGGCAAGAAAATCAGCAGATAACAAAAAATATATATATATTTGATGTCAATAGATCCGATTACTTATACAGGGTTATTGATAATTCGACGTATTCCCGACAGGAGCTGATAGGGAGAGGCTTAAATGCAACATTAAAATGTTGTAAGTCATTGTTACTACATTCTGAGTATTTTTGGACATTTTATTAATTCTTCAGCTTTATTACTAAGTTCCCTTCGAAAAAAAAAAATTTAACAACATTTAATTAGCCAATATTTTTTATTTTGTTATAAACCTCCAAAATTGGGTATTTTTCCAAAAATTGCTGATTTCCAAATATCTCTTAAACTATTAAGTTTCGGTCATGCATTGGGAGGTCTAAATATATTTCATTTTAGTCTTCCTATCTGCTCCCGCTGGAAATAAGTCGAATTACAAATAACGCTGTATAGAAATAAAAAAACAGAAATTGAAAACCCTTTTTGCATGCATTTTGTAGTTTTAAATGAAAAATGTTCGAAAACATATTTTTTGATGCCAATCGATCTAGTTACTAAGCTCAGGGTACAAGAAATCTCAGAAATTGCAAAATACTTTATTAAATAGAAATATACTTTAATATTAAATATATATATATATATATATTTAATATTAAAGTATGAGTATGAGTATAGATGGATGGATGTTTGGTACTCTATCACGCAAAAACGGCTGAACGGATTTGGATGAAGTTTTGCATAAAGATAGTATATTACTTGGAATAACACATAGGATAGGTTTAATATGGGCAAGGTCGCGGGCCGCAGCTTGTTAATATATTTACTAGCTGCGCCCCGCGGATTTGCAGAAACACACAAAAAAACAATTTCAGAATCGCTTTTATAATATTGGTGGTAATGTTGTTAACACGTTAAGTGCGAAGCGAGGCCTAAATCACCCCTGATGCAACTTCCCTGTGGTGCGGCAAGCAAAAAAGTGAATTTCTCTGTCGTGCGAATGGCATAGCTTTGGTTTGGTCCAGTGTAGGAAAGAGATAAATATATATTTGAGATCACTAATGGTTCCGGACTCGGTGGTGTACCTACCTTGGTACCGGATGTCTTAGGCCTCGTGCCGCACTGAATTAATATAATTTTAATGCAGTGCGGAACGAGGCTAAAACGTCCCATATCCCCCCTGACCTCGTACCGCACTCAACGCGAGCTTCCCGCGACCAGTGTTGTGCATCACGTCGATTGGAGAGCACGTCCTTTTAGATTATTTAAAAAAAATGTATCCTTTGATAGCTTTGTGTTGTCTTGCCAGGTTTTGCCCTTAAAACGATCTAATGAGATATAATTGATCAAAATCGGTCAAGTCGTTGCGTAGTTAAGACAGTTTAAAAACGTCGATATTATTTTTCCCATCACTAATCGCAGCGAAAATTTGCCCTATTTCAGTGCGTTACGAGGTGTATAAGATCCCATATTTTGTTTTGCTAATAATTCCTAAACTAGCCATCAGATCCCGGGGCGACGGTGGATTAGGGTTCATCAATTCACTGTCTATATCAATAAGGACCAAAAACCTCATTTATCTTTGATTTCGCGCCAGAAAATGGATTTTAGTCTGTAAAAGGAGGTGGGGTCTAATAGACCGCGTGTCGCTCTAACGTCTGGTCACGGTACGGGCCGATTATACCTCGTGCCGCAGGAACGGAAAGTATGCAAAAATTGGTGCCGCAGCTAACGTGTTAAATGTTAAATGGGAAAGAACGAAAACCGAGTGTTTAGGTAACCGGGATTTTATGCGTAAGAATAAATGAACCACCAACTTTACCTTTGCAGAATTGAAATTGCTTGAAAACCTCAAGATATCACAATGCATTGAATTTGGATCCTCGCTGCCTTTATACAAGCGCATATCTAATTTATTCGTCAATGCAATATATTTCAGCGACACTCATTATTATTTCGTCGTTGATAAACCTAAATAACTTGTAGAACAGGATAATTGGAAGTCATTCGACCTGCATTTCCTGCCATTACTTTTTGTTGTGTCTTTTTTATGGAATAATATTGTAAATAAATCTAAGGGTGTTTAATACATAGCTAGTTAAATATATCACTCAAATTACGACAAATGTGAGTCAGACCCGCGCACTGAGGGTTTCGTATTCATAATTTGTAGTAATATTATGTAAATTAAATATTGCTTTTTTTCCAAATTTCATGGTTCTGGGTCAATTCAAGGTATACATTTATTCTGTACTAGCTGTGTCATGCGGCTTCGCCCGCATTAAAAAGTATCCTATAGCTTAATCTATAATACTGGCTATTCCAATGCAAAATGTCAGCTAATTATCGATTACGCAATGCAAGATCTCATACATTTAGGCAATCATTACAAGGAGAACTATGCAACCTTTTCCAGAGCCATCTAGGTGCTTTTACGTAAAGTTGGTGAGATTAGATGGATGGATTAGATGGAAGGATGGATGTTTGTTAGTCTTTCACACAAACAGGGTACTCTCTTATAGTTCACTAGTAGCTGTGCCCCGCGACTTCACGCGCGTTTAAAACTACTTGTCCTGACAATGTACAAATACAACAACAATAGTATTAGCCGAATCGGCTCACCCGTTCTCAAGTTATGGCGTGACCAAAGGAAATAGGGTTTCATTTTTATATATTTTTGTAGAAGCCGTTTGTCTGTGAACTGTGCGGAGACAAGTACAGGCTCAAAGTCCGCTGACGAAGCACATGCTGGGCTTGCATCCCGAGACCCATCTGAGTCCGCGGTACACCAATTTTCAGTATAGTTATACTGTACTAGCAGCCCGCCCCGGCTTCGCACGGGTAGAACATATATGCCTACAAAATTTGCATCAGTTTGTTGCATCGAATATAAAATATGAACATATTTAACAACCATCGTCATATTTCATCCAATTTACACAAAACCTTAACGAATTATGCACCTAAACCTTCCTCATAAACACTCTGGCTATTGGTGAAAACCGCATGATAATCCGTTCAGTAGCTATTGAGATTATTGCGAACAGACAGACAGACGCAGTGATGAACTTTGTTTTATAATACTTACGTATTGATATTGGACGGCCCTTGACGTAAAGGATAGTTACCCTGATTCTGACCCGACAGTCGTTGGTTCTAATCCTAGCTATATACCTACCAATGAAAGTTTTATGTGCATTCATGAATCATGAGTTTTCGTACAGTGGTAGTGGAATCATTAAATCTACCAAAAAGTAGCTTACCACCAAGGAGTACATCTGTCGCCGTAACCTTACGGCGTTCCCCGACGCAAAATGTAGGGGTAATATACGTTTAACGTGTGTATCTGTGTGTCTGTCTGTAGCATCTTAGCACCTAACCGGATGAACCGATTTTGTTTTTATTATTGATAGTTTTTTTTGTTTGATAGATGTCTTCATCGAGAGTTTTCTTAGCTTTGATTCATGAAAATTCGTTCAATCGTTATAAAATTATGAGCTTTTTAATACGCTTTTATTAGCTTCAGACGTATGTATGTTTGTATGTCAGTATGTAACGGAATCTTTGAACATGATTTTAACCCCCTTCAAAACGTCGGATTAACTCGAAATTTGGCATACTTATTAAGGACCGATGACAATAAATAAATAAAATAAAAAATTAAAAAAAAAGAATTAAAAAAAAAAATTCGACTAAATAATGAAAAATAAATAATAGTTTAAAAAAACTAAAAAAATACGCTTTTATAGAAAATTCAACTAAAAAATAGAAAATAAATGTTAATAAATTGGAATTAAAAATAGTGTAAGAAAAAATGATTTTATTGTAAAAAAAAGCGTGGGGTGCTTTTCAGGATATTATCAAAATAACCCTTCTAGTCATATCTGTTAATAAAATATTTGGAACTATTGATACCATGCACCCCACCCTTTTTTTTTACAATAAAATCATTTTTTCTTACACTATTTTTAATTCCAATTTATTAACATTTATTTTCTATTTTTTAGTTGGATTTTCTATAAAAGCGTATTTTTTTAGTTTTTTAAAACTATTATTTATTTCTAGTTAATTGCGCTATGAAATCAACTTTCATAGGTCTGATCAATTCGAAAATCTTCTTCTTCAACGATATTGTAAGAACATGGAAGCCTCCTGGACTCTACAGAATACTCAAATCCTCACCAACTTACAGCTCAGATTTTAAATGTCGTGTTTAGAGTCATTGGAAAAAGCTATTATACATAGATCAGTCGGCGTGGTTTAAAATATTATATTATATTATTATATATATAGATGAATATTAGTTTATACAATAGATCATATTATTATACTATATTAACTTCAAATTGATTGTGATCGGTGGGGATCTACAGCATAGCTAAGCTTATAATAATATTTTCGTAGTAACTATGACCTAATCTGTGGTTTCACTGCAAATATTTTAATAATTTTGCAATGCGTGTTTGTGAAATTCGTGATATCTTCTAGAGTTTTCATTTGAATTATATACTGTAAAGGACAATTTTAATCTATAATATGTGGCGTATTAACGTAATTATTTGGATAAGGATTAATATTATATACTTGAAAATAGCCTTGGAAGTTATGTCATATTTTTTAACAAAAAATTTAAGATTAACATGGTTACTGTGAGTCAACCTTAAGAGATAGACATATGCTGTCGCAGACTTTTTTGTAGGTCTTATTAAGTTGTACAACTCTTGCATAGAAAATATTCTTCTATCTATTTTCAATTAAGCAGCGTTCGTAAGAAACGTGTTTTTTCGACCGTATTTTTGCCGACTTAGGTTGCAAATTAGGTCTCCACGAATGTACCTTTGATTTAAACGGGATAATATATAGCCTATTTTCATTCCGAAAGTCCATTCTATGTATTAGTGAAAGAATTTTTTAAATTGGTTCAGTAGTTTTTGAGCTAAATCATTACAAACATACAAAAATATAAAAATACAAAAATACAAATGTTCTCTCTTTATAATATTAGTATAGATAGTCATAAATTAAGAACTTTCGACATCCAATTTCATCCACATTGCACCTTATAATATATTCAGAGCATGGCACCAACTTAATGCACCTCTGCCATAAAATAGTGATAATTTTATGTTCCGTACCTCAAAAGGAAAAAAGGAACTCTTATAGAATCATTTTGTTGTCTGTCTGTCTGTCTGTCTGTCCGTCTGCCAAGACCCCTTTATCTCAAGAACGCGTAGAGATATCAAGTTGAAACTTATATCAAATACTCGAGTCTACGATCTCTTTTGAATTAGAATCATGAAATTTAGCAAGAAACAAGGTCTTGAAGAACTTATACAAGAATAAATCTGAAAAACGTAAATATGTAGTTTAACAACAAAAAAAAGTGAATTTACCATTATACTTCGGTGTAACATCCTCAAGATTTAAATTAACCATGTAGTCCGTCTTTCGTTGTATCGCATCGTCACACTGTTTAAAGCACACAAAATTAAAATAAAAACATTGTTCATTCGTTCAATACTCATTCACCAGCCAATATTTCGACTGTGTTCCTTCATTCGTATTTTGTGTGTAGCATCGTCCAGATGTCACAATTTTAATTGTTACAATTTTAATGTTTTAAAAGTATTTGCTATAAGTTTTGTGAATTAGTGTTTGTTTCCCATACTTAAATATGGGTAAACGATTGGAAAGTTCTGATTGCGACGTTATCAGACGGAAATTTCGCCGGATTTTTAGGATGCGGAGAAAAATATACCGCTCCGAGCAAAATCTACCTACACCCACATTTTTAAAAAGAAACGAAGTAAATTACTTATTGTATTAACGTGGTAATACGTGATATTATCCCGACAATAAACAAAAATAATTCCTTAAAGTGGTGCTACGAGATATCATCCCGGAATTTATTTAATACTTTCTTAATGTTACTACATCTACAGCATCTCGTACTACTGTACGAGATGCTACTCAGAAAGTAACTATCACCTGTGTCGCATATATCTACATGGGACTTATTGGATTCTACAGATCTTAACCAGAGATCAGAAACTTGGTCCACCACGGTGTCCGAGCATAAAGATAGGCAATAATAATTGCCGATAATGTTGATACCATTATGTCATAGCGGAATTACAGGTAAGTAATTAATTTAATCGTATAAACGTTATACATTATTTATCACACAAAAGCAATGGAGCGTATACAAGCTTACAGTTTAGTGTCGCTTCCTATTGTTAACATAAATTGTAAGATATATACTTACCGTTAATGTTGCAGTAATTTTACATGGCCATAATCTGCTTCAAGAAGGCCTATTTATGTTGCCTGATTTAATTAGACAACACACACTCATACATGAACATTGTAAAATAATGTGTACGAACGAATACGTCAGATATAGTTCCAAAAAGGCTTTTGTTACAATGATAATATCATAGTACAATATGAAACAATACATAATATTATGGTATGGTTAAATAGCTTAATGTACGGCCTCAAGCGCTCCAGTACAACCTTGATTTTGCTACGTTAATGAAGTCAGTAGTTATTCTGATTATAAAAAAAGGGACACACTATTGTAACCCCTTTTAATATTTTGTGCGTAGACTCAGAGTACAAAACTTGCAAAAAGCAGCAACTAAGTAGTAAACACGTCTGTGTGATCAATGATTTGATATGATAAGAAATAATTTGGAATGGAAAATGTAATATGCATTGCCTTCACAAATTTTTAAGTTTTGAGATGAATACACTCAATGTGTCATAATTAATGTGAATGGCCTAGCTGATTCTTCTCGTAGCATCGGTCTCCGGATGAATTTGGACAAAACCAAAGTCATGTACAACGAGCACGTTGTTCCGGAACCGATTGCCGTAGATGGAATCCCACTCGAAGTTGTCACTAAGTATGTTTACCTAGGGCAAACGCTCCAACTAGGCAAACATAACTTCGAGAAGGAAATCCAGAGAAGAATTCAGCTGGGCTGGGCAGCATTCGGAAAACTCCGTCGAGTCTTCTCGTCGCCTATACCACAGTGTCTAAAGACAAAAGTCTTTAACCAGTGCGTCCTACCTGTGATGACATACGGAGCCGAGACGTGGACACTCACAGTCCGACTGGTCCACCAGTTTAAAGTCGCTCAGCGAGCTATGGAGAGAGCTATGCTCGGTATTTCTCTGCGGGATCGAATCCGGAACGAAGTAATTCGCCAGAGAACTAAAGTTATCGACATAGCTCAACGGATTAGCAAGCTGAAGTGGCAGTGGGCTGGTCATATCTGCCGCAGGACTGATAACCGTTGGGGCAGACTTGTCCTAGAGTGGAGACCGCGAATCGGCAAACGTAGCGTAGGACGTCCTGTGACCAGGTGGAGCGACGACATACGCAAAGCGGTGGGCAGTGACTGGAAGAGAAGAGCCGAAGATCGGGCTCAGTGGCGCATCTTGGGAGAGGCCTATGTCCAGCAGTGGACTGATACAGGCTGATGATGATGATGTCATAATTAAATTAACACAAGCTCAACGTTAGTAACCGTGAATAAACTCATATACTTACGAGTCCGTGAGTTTACTAAGTTACCAAATTAACTACTTCTTGCCTTGCCGCAGCAATATTTAATTATAGCCAACGGTCCATCGTTAATTATGACGTGTGAATAGTTAATAATCATAATAATAACAACAAAAATGTTTAAGTGTCTTCACAAATGTTATGCTATATGTCGTAACAATACACATGACGTTTAAAGTTAAATGAAGTAACTAACTACGCGATAGTTGTAGAAATTTGATGCAATCAATTTTATGGAGAAGTATTTACTGTTTCACAGCCTGTGATTCACAGATCACCAAAGGTCATCACAGGTCTAATTGGAATTCTCATGCATGTTGATTGATGATCTTGCTTCTTAATTTAGAAATATCGATTATCGAGCTCCGTGAAGTTTAAAAAATAATAATATGGTAAATTTTATATTCCATATTGTATCACAGGATAAGCCTGTGCCAGATACGTATTCACAACTATGTTTTTGCTGAAATAATTTATAAAACCTCTTATATTATTTCACAAATCCACTGAGGCACAACATTATCCTTGCTTGCATTTATAACCCGGTAGCTACAAATCGTTATAAACGTAGATATGTACGGTATTTACCAAGACATTAATGATGATATAATTAGTCTACTAGTAATAACCATCGATAGTTTTTTTGTCAGCTATATTAGTGTTGCGTGCGGGGTGGTATTAAAATGCCAATCGGATGAGATGAACGTTTATTTCCACTGAACACTTATTTACACTACGTTTCACAGCAGTTGTCCAAATCGTCTTGCACAATGATCAAATGTCCGTTACACACACTGAGGTCGTCGGTAATTCACAATTCACTGTTCACAGTTTACAACACTAGTTTACTGTTAACACTTTGCTACTTCACTTGGTCGCTATCCGCACTCAGATGTTTTCGCTGTCGCTTCCAAAGAATGACTGACTCAACGCCGCGGTGCGACGCTTTATATAGGGCACAATAATTATTCTAGAAAATCCTCGATCAAAAAGAATAAAAATAGCAGACAAACAAAGCAATAAATCAAAAACAAAAGGCGGCTTTCCTTTGAACATTTGATGTAAACAACCACACATGCTAATTTGATCTCTAACGACTTATGTATAAGGTTCAATCTCAACTACAAAATTAGGTACCATCGCGTACAGTTGTGCGCATCCAGTTTCAAAACGTTTTCGGTTGCAAGTGTCGATTATTTTTCTAACCAATCAGAAGAGCCAAAACCAAAAAAAAAAAATTCTTACCAATCAGAAGAGCCAAAACCAAAAACAAAACATAATTTTTGTATTTGTCCCTTCTTGTCATTAGTCAACAATGGCAGGGGGTAGCTGTCCTTCGTTGTGACTTCATTAGGCATTCTGTAATCTACGCAGAATCTGGTGGAGCCATCTTTCTTTTTCACCAGAACCACTGGCGACGACCAAGGATTTGTAGATGGTTCGATGACTTTCTCTTTGGCCATGTCTCTTATCATGTCTGTGACTTGAGCTTCTTTCGCCCATGGAATCCTTCGTGGCCGCTGTCGTATTGGTCTTGCGTCACCAGTGTCAATTTTGTGTTTGAAGTCCGGTACGTCCACAGTTGTTTTCAGCGGCGAAGACGTCTTTAAACCTCATCAACAGGCGTTTTGCTTGAGACAGCTGAACGAATGTTAAGTTGTCTTTGGATGATTCCAGCAGCTGTGATATTTGATCTTCCGAGCTTGGTTCCGTAGAAGTAATATCCGTTCGTCGCAGGTACTTCACTTCTTGACATTTTCCAATTATGCTGTTTTTCTTCAGATGAACTTCTTCATTGCCAAGGTTAAGAATTCGCACACTGGCCGTCGTTAGCAATGTTCTTGCAGTAATCTAGGTCGGATGTGTGCCCTCATCTTCGGCAATCACACATAGTCCACTCTTGACTGTAGTTGGAAATTTCACTTGAACAATATTTTGCGATTTTGGAGCCAACACGACGTCCTTGAGGCAGTAAAGTTTACACGGTGCCGTCCCTTCGAAGAACACTTCTTGCTCGGGAAACCGGAGTACACCACGGGCCACATATAATATGCACTGCTGCTTTTCCAAAAAGTCTAATCCCAAAATGCAATCATCAGTTACGAGCCATGTTGGCAATCAGCACAGGGTGAATGTATGAGTGCTCACCGATGATTATCTCCACATTGGTATCGCCAAGGACAGGTACTGACTGGCCAGATGCTGTCCGTAGTGAGCATGCTGCAGATCGATGTTTCCGTGATATAAATCGTTGCCGGAATTCAGGCTTCACAATTGTGCGCGATGCTGCTGTGTCCACTGTGAACTTGCAGGTCTTCTTGTTCAAGGTGCCTTCGACGATTAAGCTGTTCCCGTTGCACACTTGTGTCACAGTGATGGCGGGGGCTCTCTCTCGATCAGACGGCGCCCGTCCCGCAGCTCTGACGACGTTTCTTCTGCCACTTGGGTCCTGTTTCTTCGTCTTCCGGCAATCAATCCGAATATTTTTTCTCCACACCCGTAACATGTCGGTCCATAACGGGGCTTCCTGGGTTCAGTCACCGGCTCCCGAACTCTATATGGTTTGGTGTCCCGTCGCACTGCTTCCACTTCTAAAGCATGAGCCAGGGCACTCTTGAGTGTCTGATGATGACCCAACCGTACCGCAGCGCGTACCTCATCATCCTTGATTCCATCCGCAAAGCTCTGCAGAGATGTCATCTCAATGGTTGATGGCGTCGACACGTAGGCTCGTCGGACCAACCTCTCGATTTCATCTGCCCACTGTTGCAATGTGTCTGTGGGCTTCTGGGTGCGCTCACGTAGTTGCGCCCTGTACGCGTGCTCCATGTGCTTGTCCCCATAGCGCGTTTCGAGAGCTTCCAACAGGGTCTTCAGCGTCCTTTCCTCTTCAGGTATGCGTTCCAGGATAAGTTGAAAGTCTCCTTTCAGCGCTAATGTGAGCGCTGTATTTGCGTGCTCGTCTGTCCAGCCACACCTTTTGGACAGCGTCGTGAATTGGAACTTATATGCTGCCCACGAAGATGTTCCGTCGAAGTGTGGCAAATCCAGTTTGAAGGGTGAGGTCGTAGCGGGAACCTGGCTGCTTTGTCTAATTCCTTGTATATTCATTTTCTGGAACTCATTGGCCAGGTCATGCACTTTCTGTTCATGTATGTCAAGCCACCCTTTCAATGAGTCTGCTTTCATGGCGACTTCCTTTACACCGGCTTCCACCTTTTTAATCTTCTCTCCCATGCCAGATAGCCCGCTTTGCAACTGACGTATAATTGCTTCTTCCATTTGGCGGCTAGCTTCTTCTTGTTTACGGCTAGCTTCCTCCCGTTTACGGCTAGCTTCTTCTTGTGCCGCTTGTACAGCCTGTTGACCCTGGCGAGCTTTCTCCTGCTTACGGCTAGCTTCTTGTAGTGCAGTCTGTGCAGCTTGTTGTCCTGCTAGAATAGCGGCTAGCATGGCTACCAAGCCTCCATCTGTAGTTCGGCTCGCTGGCGCTGCTGCAGGTGGCGCTGCCATGGTTGGTGCCATTGGTGTTGCTGCTGGTTCTTCTAATATGGATGTTCCTCCTCCCGATGCTTGGAGCTCCTTCTGCCGGGTTGCATCCATCTCCGCCTGGCGCCTGGTGCGTGGAGTATGCGTATCTTCTCTTGGAGTGATTGGCATTCCACTTCTGACACCAATTGTTGCGTGCGGGGTGGTATTAAAATGCCAATCCGATGAGATGAACGTTTATTTCCACTGAACACTTATTTACACTACGTTTCACAGCAGTTGTCCAAATCGTCTTGCACAATGATCAAATGTCCGTTACACACACTGAGGTCGTCGGTAATTCACAATTCACTGTTCATAGTTTACAACACTAGTTCACTGTTAACACTTTGCTACTTCACTTGGTCGCTATCCGCGCTCAGATGTTTTCGCTGTCGCTTCCAAAGAATGACTGACTCAACGCCGCGGTGCGACGCTTTATATAGGGCACAATAATTATTCTAGAAAATCCTCGATCAAAAAGAATAAAAATAGCAGACAAACAAAGCAATAAATCAAAAACAAAAGGCGGCTTTCCTTTGAACATCTGATGTAAACAACCACACATGCTAATTTGATCTCTAACGACTTATGTATAAGGTTCAATCTTAACTACAAAACTAGGTACATTGACTAAGGTCGGAATTCCAGGAAGGTTACTTTTATGACGGTCGGTTTATGGCCGGCAATTAGTTTATTTTTTTGTTTCCCACGGTTATTATTGTTTACTGCGAGAAGCGTTGCAAAACTTCGAGACCTATCGACACGATGTAACATTAGATTATTCTAATGCAGTACTAAAGTTTTAAAACTTATGAGATGAATCAGCGCCGAATAAATTTCGTAAAAATTGAGTCTGTTATTAGTAAAAAGAAATCATAAATTTATGATTTTATACTAACTATTAAACTGGCTGTGATAATTGATTGAAAGGCTGTATTTAAGTTTCTAAACATCAATCACTTGCGAATGAAATGATTATTCTTAGATCATTGTTTTATACTCTATGATAATGTTTTGCTTGATTTTTATAAAACTATTTACCTTGACAAAATACATTGGATAATATGCTTGCCATGTCAATATATCAAGTCAAACATTTAATAATTTAATTTTCCAGAATACAATTTCACACTAAAAGATCTTATGATAGATTGTAAGTTGAAGTACTCAGCCTGCGTGCAAGTGTGACAATATTGAATATACATTTTATTTATTTATGCATTTCAAATTTATTGATGCTATAGAAAGTTTGATTATGCAGACGTTGTCTGCGATGTCCCTTATTTTAGCTTAAATATCTTTAAATGTGTATGTAAACCTACTCTATGTTACAGCTTTGCAGCAGTATGTGAACGTTTTTATCGACACCGTATATAGTACTATTATTTATCTTGTGATAGTACGCCTCGTGGTTCTACTTTGCTGCCTATTGATTGTCTCTATTGACGTCATCAAAAGAACAACTGTCATTGTACTGTTCTATTCAAATTGTATGGGTAACGTATAACGACCAATTTTACATTCCGGAGGTCAGCAATTGTGCAATATGTTTTATTTTCATGTGTCTGATCCTAATGATTGATTTAATTCCTTACTTAATTATTTATGCATGCATACATGCATTAGGTAATCATCAAAATTTAATTTTGATCAATTACTGAGTAAATAAATAATAGGAGGAGTGCTTTTATTCTGCAACAGGCGCTAAACATCTACATGGTTAATTTAAATCTTGAGAATGTTACACCGAAGTATAATATATGGTTGAAAGAACTTACCTAAGTGAATTTCAACCGGTATTATACGAGGTGTAACATCCGAAGAGATTTAAACTCCCACCCACCCGTTGGATATCCTGTTGTCAATACAACTTTAAACCCAAGTGTTGCAGAATGCAGACTGATCTACTCTAAAACAAATGAAAAAGGAACCCTTATAAGATCACTTTCTTGTCCGTCTGTCCGTCTGTCCGTCTGTCTGTCCGTCTGTGCGTCTCTATGTCTGTCTGTCTGTCTGTCTGTCTGTCTGTCCGTGTGTCACCACCAATTTTCTCAGGAACGGGTGGACCTAGCAAGTTGAAATTTATACCAGATACTGAGGTCTATAGTCCCTATTGGGTATATAAAAATCAAGGTCCTGAGTTAATACGATATAAAGATATGGGAAATTTAGATTTTCGCGAAAACTTGTTGCCAAAATTTACCTACCTTAACTGTGTTGGTGTTGGGTCGAAAACCTATAGGGTACTTCTCGTTGACCTAGAATCATGAAATTTGCCAAGAAGCAAGGTCTTACAGCACAAACAAAGGGAAAACTTTAAAAAATAAAAGAAGTAAAAAAATAAACGGTGTCCCCATACATACATAGTTTCGCCAATTAACAGGCCTCTGAGTTATATGAACGCTCATACAATTTAGAGCTTAATTGGTACATACCAACGTTGGTACGGAAGCCTCGGTGGGCGAGTCCAACTCGACTAGGTCGGTTTTTTTTATAACACACAGGCTAGCGTTTAACCACTATCTCACCTGTTGGTAAGTGATGATGCGGGTGAGGATGGTAGCCGCTAGGCCTAGAATGGGAACTAGCTCTCAAGGATAGCTGCCGGAACACATTAGATGTTTGGTGACAGATTTTCTAAGGGTGCTAGCTAGCCAGGCAGACACTACACAGTGTCTCACCACCATTTGGGGATTAAGGGTTTCTTAACGATGTTTTTTTTTTCACCGTAGGGCTTTGTGAAAAGCGCACATACATTTAGCGCACATACAATAGAAAAATCCATTCGTGCACGGCGGGGATTTAACTCGTTACCTCTGGCATCAAAGCCGACCATTCTGCCACTACTCTAATGGCCCTTAACAATTTAGGCAACACATTGTATTAATTGGTTAATCTATGTGTATTCGTATATATCTATACTAATATTATAAAGAAAGAACATTTGTATTTTTGTATTTTTGTAATGATTTGGCTCAAAAACTACTGAACCGATTTAAAAAATTCTTTCACTAATATATAGAATGGACTTTCGGAATGAAAATAGGCTATATATTATCCCGTTTAAATCAAAGGTACATTCGTGGAGACCTAATTTGCAACCTAAATCGACTAAAAAACGGTCGAAAAAACGTTTGTTACGAACGCTGCTCAATTGAAAATAGATGGAAGAATATTTTCTATGGAAGAGTTGTACAACTTAATAAGACCTACAAAAAAGTCCGCGACAGCATATGTCTATCTCTTAAGGTTGACTCACAGTAACCATTTAAATCTTTAATTTGTTGTTAAAAAATATTACATAACTTCCAAGGCTATTTTCAAGTATATAGTATTAATCCTTATCCAAATAATTACGTTAATTAGCTTGGCCACATATTATAGATTAAAATTGTCCTTTACAGTATACGAGTATAATTCAAATAAAAACTCTAGAAGATATCACGAATTTCACAAACACGCATTGCAAAATTAATAAAATATTTGCAGTGAAACCATAGATTAGGTCATAGTTACTACGAAAATATTATTATAAGCTTAGCGATGCTGTAGATCCCCACCGATCACAATCAATTTGAAGTCAATATAGTATACTAATATATTTTTACTGTATAAAATTCTATTGTATAATATAGTTATGATCTATATATAAACCACCCCGATTGATCTATGTATAATCTTTTCAATAAAAACATTCCAATGACTCTAAACACGACATTTAAAATCTGAACTGTATGTTGGTGTGGATTTGAGTATTCTGTAGAGTCCAGGAGACGTCCCAGCATCAGGTCAATGCTTCCATGTTCTTACAATATCGTTGAAGAAGAAGATTTTCGAATTGATCAGACCTATGAAAGTTCATTGTTTTATAAAAGTTTCAAAAAAGCTCATAGTTTTATAACGATTGAACGAATTTTCATGAATCAAAGCAAAAAACACTCTCGATGAAGACATCTATCAAACAAAAAAAAATATCAATAATAAAATCAAAATCGGTTCATCCGGTTGGGTGCTAAGATGCTACAGACAGACACAGATACACACGTTAAACGTATAATACCCCTTTTTGATCCCATAATTTGATTAATTTTGATTCAATGATCCCACTACCTCTATACGAAAACCCATGATTCATGAATGCACATAAAATTTTCATTGGTAGGTATATAGCTAGGATTAGAACCAACAACCGTCGAGTCAGAATCAGGGTAACTATCCTTTACGCCAAAGGGCCGTCCAATATCAATAGGTAAGCATTATAAAACAAAGTCCATCACTGCGTCTGTCTGTCTGTTCGCAATAATCTCAATAGATACTGAACGGATTATCATGTGGTTTTCACCAATAGCCAGAGTGTTTATGAGGAAGGTTTAGGTGCATAATTCGTTAAGGTTTTGTGTAAATTGGTTGAAATATGACGATGATTGTTAAATATGTTAATATTTTATATTTTATGCAACAAACTGATGCAAATTTTGTAGGCATGTTCTACCCGTGCGAAGCCGGGGCGGGCTGCTAGTAATTCATAAAAAAATAACGTATAGTCGTTTGACTGATTTCCACCGTGGCACAGAATAAATAATAGTACAGTGACCGTGGGGCGAAATTCGACGAATCAATAGACATTAGAAAGACACGTACAATTGACAATCGTGAGAGATAAGTATATTAATTATATTAGTTATTGATAGCCATTAAATATTTTTCAAAACATTGTGGATAATTTAATATACAGAGGTAAGCAACATTTTTTTTTAACCAGATTGATAGCTTTGTTTGGTAGAGATTGTAATTTTATTAACTACAGATCAGAACAAAAACATGAGCATTTGGGACACAGGCCCGTAAAAATCTATTACACAACTCTGTACTAAAAGAGTCAAATCTAGTCATCTCGTGCTGGTATCATAAAGTTGGATTATACTAGTTCAGATAATGTATGATTCAAACAAGTTTGAAAAGTAAGTTAAAAAACTAAAGCTCGACTACTAAATAAAAAACGTTTAAATTAAATTATTATATCGATGTTCTGCCTGAGTTGCTAAGTTGCTACCAAAAGTAGCTGACCACCATCAAAGAGAAAATTTTGCCGCCATAACCATAAGGTGTTCCGGCAGCACATACCCCTTGTGAGTCAGAGTATTCTAGGGCTAGCATGTTCTCGATCTTCAACCACACCATCGCTTACTACCAGGCGATATAGTGGTGAAACAAATTACAGTGCATACTAAATGTTGGCTACATCTGAAATAATAGTTACACAATAGACAAATGTTTTTCGTTGCAAAGTATTAAAGGCTGTAGAATGGTAGAAGACATTAATTTAGATTCAATACCATATTATCATTGCTATTTCGAAATAATTTATTTATAATTTTTGCTGCAAGTGCCATGAGGTGGACGGTGATTTTAATATTCATGGTACTGATATTTTAATAATCTCAATCATAGTAAAACATAGCCAATCAAGAGGCGGACGCTTTGCTAAAAAAAAATATTTTGAAAGGATTAATTGCATATACCCGTACCTTACAAGTGATAAAGATAGTGCTTAGAGGTGATTCACTCCATGTCACTGATGACATTACCATAGTAAATATTGATCAATGCGACCACACTGCTGCTACCCAGCCAGAAAAAAATCTCGTCAAAATCGGTGCACGGGCTCCGGATGTTCTGAGGGGTTTCGTTTTATATTGTTTACTATTTATTTATTTATTCTTTTGTACACAAATGACTTTTAACGCCTAATAGCATTTTCTACCAGTCATCCTGAAGGTGCAAAGAAAATGGTGGTTAATATTTGTTTTGCTTAAATCACTGCATAGCTAACAATGCACCAATTATATAAGCTGATGATGATGATATGAGCTCACACTGCAGGTCCTGACGAACAAAAATATCAAATGATATCTACATACAAAATAATATTTACATGAGTTGAGTTATTTTCATATAATTGAAATTATATGAAAATAACTCAATAACTCCTTTATCCACCTTTTGCAAAGTCGAAAAAAATCACGGCAAAAATGATTATTACCGATGGATTAAGAAAATAACTATTATTATTATTTTCAGGTCACATTTATTCAAGCGACGCTATCGGCTGAAATTGAGAAATGCAAAACCAGATCTACGTTCTCAGATGCGTTGGAAAACTTCGGCAGTAAGGTGTACAGAACATTGTACAATGCAGGGTCTGAAGTGAAGAAGTTCCTGAATTCATACTATGTATCTGGAAATTATAACCATTGACCTTCTATACACTAAATACTCGTAGGACTATACTTGTTGTACTATTTAAATCGGATTAAGGAATAGGTAGATATATATATAAATATGTAATAGGTAGACATAGGTGATTAAAAATGATGATTAAAAATAAATATGATTGATTAAAATCTCAGAGAAAAAGGTTTTCTTTTAGTGTAAGTGATTTTTGTTGGCGTTCTGAGGTGTTTTGCTCTACGGGTGTCGGTTTTCATATGGTCCAAACGAAAACCGTTGACGGAGGACTCCAAGAGTTTCGTTTCGTTCAAAAATACATGTATTTCTGGTGACGCGCGGCCGCTGCCGCGGCTCCCCTTCCCGCTACGCTCGTCGGTACATCAACCCAGCCGCAGTGCAATGGAAGGGCCTCGCTCTGGGGGAACCGCCTTCTTGATCACGGTTTTGCCCTACGCCAGGTAATTATGATTTGTAAACCGCGCTGCAAGGCCCCCTGTATATCTTTAACGATTGATAGGTAATCGATCATGCAGCCTTTGAATCTTATCACACTCAATCACTCAATCAATCACACCCTTTTGAACAAAAAATAATAACATCCTTGTAATTATTTCTTCTTTCAGCAAATAAGTAATTTGCTGGTAACCCACATATTATCCACCAATTTAGCCCACACGTATTGACAATGGATTTTCTGTGGATTTTTCTGCCGCATCTCACAAGAAAATAAGTGCTTGCTGAGCAAGCCTGAATATAGAACATATAACTACTTGTACTATTATTTATTCTGTGGCCCGGGCGGTACACAACCACAGACACAACATCTGATTTGATAGATAACCATTTAATGATCTATAGATCCTCTAATTTTGTAGAGTACACATCATATTGAAAATGCCTCATTAGAGGCCCTAAGGTACGGACACCGCACACACTGCAGCTTTCTGCGTGCGCGATCTAGGCGGCGATCAGATAGCGCAGTAGTATTTGTACCGACTTGTTCACACCAAACGCGATCAGAAAATAATTGAAAAGTACTGAGATCACGCCCGCAGATCGCAGAACGCTGCGGTTTGTCCGTACCTTTAGAGTGTGAACATTACTGTACAGCCCTGAGAGCTTGAATTTTTGTTCAGATTTGTTCCGTACACAAAGGGTACGGAACATTAAAAAGGAACCCTACTACTGAGACTTCGCTGTCTGTCCGTCCGTTTGTAAGCATTTTAAATGGCGAGATACAGCAATTCCTTCACAAGAAAAAATTAAATAGGGTCCCCATACAAGAAACGTATTTTTTTCGGCGTTTTTTGCTTGAACTTATGAACCATAATAGATAGACTTGAAATCTTCACAAAGTATTAATACTATGGCCGCTATAATAACAAATACTTAAAACACAATGAAGTTAAAAATAAAAGGGGGCCCCATACAAGAAACGTGTTTGTTCAGGGGTATTATGCTCGATCTAACAAACCGAGACTTGAAATTTGCTGATAGTGTGTATTAATTTATTTTTTTAATAGTGTGTTTTTTAAAACTTAATTAGATTAAAAATAAAAGGATGTCCCCATACAAGATACTTATTTTTACGGCAAATTTTATTCAATCGGAACCCTACGTATGCGTGACTGACTCGCACTTGGCCAGTTTATTTATCTCTTATTGTACGGGAATGTTATGTCCATGTAATTACAGATCTTGTAATGAAATGATGCCAGTAAAAAACTGGCCAAGTGCAAGTCAGAATCGCACTTTCCGTTTCGTAAGACAGTTAAGTATTCCATAACTATGATTTTTCGCAACTACAAAATTAACTTTGTTTTTCATAGTGTTTGTATGAAAAACAAAGTTATCTTTGCGGTCGCCATATCTCTAAAACTGCTGACTGTATCTCGTTCAAATCAATTTTCGTTGTTAGTTTTTATTGAGATTTGCAGCATAGATTTTTTTAGATTTTTCACTCCCATACTTTAAAACTTAAGGGAGGGGGGGGGGGGGGGACTCATTTTACCACTTTAGACGCGCCTATCTTACAAATGATTGACTTTAACAAAAAAATGATTTTAGAATCCTCAATTTTATTATGAAGACCTATCCATAGACACCCCACACGTATAGGTTTGAAGAATTTTTTTTTGTTTCAGTTCCATGTATGGGATGCCCCCCTTAAACTTTTATATTTTTGTATAAAAATCGGAAAGCAGTTTACAGAATACATCTACCTACCAAGTTGCAATTCTGTAGTCCTAACAGTTTCGGAATAAAATGGGTGTGACATACGGACGGACAGACAGACAGGCAGACACACAGACAGACAGACAGACATGACGAATCTATAAGGGTTCCGTTTTTTGCCATTCGGCTACGGAACCCTAAAAAAGTGCAACACAACAGCATACAATGTCCGAAATAGTTTTTTATTTCTTCCAATAACAGGTATAAGTACATGTATGTCGTTTCATATTATTTAATAATTTTAACCGACTTCACAAAAAAGGAGGAGGTTCTCAATTCGTCTGTATGTTTTTTTTTGTGTATGTTTCGCGATTACTCCGTCAATTGTGAACGGATTCAAATGATTCTTTTTTTAATAGGTAGGGTACGTTTCCGAGGTGGTCCCATTTTAATTTTATCGAGATCTGATTAGTATCTTAAGAGATATGGAGATAAATATCTCAAACATAAGAGAATGTACTGGTTTTAGAAGAAGAGTCCCAAGAAGATTATATACAATGGAGGTTGCTATTGCATATACTTTTGAAGACTAAAAATATGATCTTGAATAATGTTTTTACATCTTTCTTCACGTTGATTTTGGTTTTTAACCCTCGACGCAAAACGAAGAAGTGTTTTAAGTTTGACGTGTGTATCTGTGTGTCTGTCATCGTGGCATCGTAGCGCCCAAACGGATGAACCGATTTTGATTAAGTTTGTTTTGTTTGATAGATGTCTTCGTCGAGAGTGTTCTTAGCTTTATTTCACGAAAATCTGTTTAGCCGTTTAAATATTATCAGCTCTTTTTTGGTTAAAAAAACTACAATAGCAACTTTTGTAAGCTCGGTAGTCCTTTGACCGCGGACGTCAAAAAATCAAAATTGCGTTGTCTCAGTATCTTTTTACTTCAATGATATTGCAAAAATATGGTAAGCTTGATCTAATTCCGAGACATCTCCTTGGAATGGTCTCAATGTACAAAGTTATATATATGCTTTGATTATAAACTCGGATTACATATACAAACCAGTCTGGGGTGGTTTTAATTTTTTGAATTTAAGTATTATTGACAGATATTCTTACGGTTACTGTGAGCGAGATAGAAACAAAGGTGGGGAGAATTAATTTGTCTTCACAGGAACGTTCTACCGGGCAGTCTTGTTAGGGTGCAAAGTTAGTTAATATTTTTTGACATGACATGACGTTTGGCGAAGATGGCGGTCATATCAGTCCCGCGACACTGCATACATAATTAAATAACTCAGAATTATGAACGTACTTTGTACCAACCAACACTGCAATAAAAATTATAAGCATAATACCACAGATTATATAATAGTTACTACGTAAATAATACTTTCCGTTGTTAGGTTGGCTGCACAGTGCTTTCATAATTCGGGTATTAACAATGTAAGGAAGTGCCAACTCTTATAACGTAGTAGAGTGATTCAGACTGTGTGGGCCATATGGCGGCAATTAATGTTAATAATCGCAAATAATACTTTTTAATATTCATTTTGGATACAACTAGTCCGTGTTATAAAAGTATTTGGAATTATTGTAGTATAATAGACAATAAATTATCGTGTGTGTCAGATGCTTTTATTGCACAGGGCCATTCCGGACATTGTCCTTTGATTTCTTGTATGACATTATTATGACTAGTGAATATTTTCACTAGCGCGGCATTTAAAGTCAATTTTTTAGGGTTCCGAACCCAAAGGATACCACATGAACACTTTCTGAGACTTTGTTGTCCGTTCGTCCGTCCGTCCGTCCCTCCGTGTGTCTATATGTGCGCACTTTACAGATCTGTATGTTCTTAACCGTCATAGGTACATACTTGAAATTTTCACAAAGTATATAGCCGTCAGTGTATAACGGCCCAAACACGAAATTTAATAGATGCATGTAATTTAATTAAAACTTGTTTAGCACTTAAAAGGGTAAAATAAATTATTATTAAAAAAAAACCGACTTCATAACCACAAACAGGCACTCAATAGCGAAAAATAAATTACTTAATATCATTATTATAAGCGCTACCCACTTATCTATTTGAAGTCGGTGCCAGCCAAGTCTAATAAGTAGTAGATAGATACTACCTACATGTATCTCTACCTACTTACTACTACTACATACATAGTATCTATCTATCCAATAGACTTGGCTGGCACCGATTCCAAATAGATAAGTGGGTAGCGCTTATAATAATTATATTAAGTAATTAATCTTTCGCCTTTGAGTGCCTGTATGTGGTAATGAAGTCGGTTTTATATTTTTGAAAAAGAATTTATATCGTTTACACTAAGTGAAAAGTGGGGAATAGTGTTTATTTTTTCAAAAGCCATAATCCATTATGACATAATCTTAGAAAGTATTAGTACTTACATATAGCAATATATGCATTGTGTTAATATTTCTGTAAGTAACGGATAAGTAAGTCTTTTTTTATTAGGGTTCCGTAGTCCTGACAAGAAACCCTTATAGTTTCGTCATGTCCGTCTGTCTGTCTGCCTGTCTGTCTGTCTGTCCGAGGTTTTGCTAAGAGACTTACGTTAATACTAGAAAGCTGTTATTTTGTGGGGGTATGTATATAAATTACGCAGACTAAGTGCTGAAATAAAATTGTGAAAAATATTTTTTTTAGGGTAGCGCCCCTATATGAGAAGTGGGGATGATTTTTTTTTTATTGTCTATCCCATCGTGTGATGTATCGTTGAATAGGTCAATGACTTAAGGGTTGCTAATACCATTTTTCGATTGAATGCTCCATTTACGAAATATTAAACTTTAAAGTGCAAATTTTTGTTCCAGTACGGCGTCCCCCCCCCTCCTCTAAAAACTAAACTGCTGGCTTGACAAATCTGGAAAAAATCGTGATAATAGCGCAATTCATTAACTTTAAAGGAAAACTATAGCGGTTAAAGATACCTTTATTATTGGGGGGCTATTACTGCTCGCGTCCGTAGGATTTAGCCCTCGATGTCCTACACGTGTCCCCTGAGTGGCGCCAAAAGAGCAGTACGTTTCAGGTGGTAGGCTTAGGCCACGGCGTGTTACCACCCACCAGACAAAGCCATGCCGCTAAGCGGTCGCTTTACGGTATGAATGTTTGGTGAAGCCATTATGGGGAACGGGTCGGAAACAGTTGCGTTGATTACTATAGCTGGTCGTGATACATTGAAGGTCAATTTACCTGGCAGCCAATCTTGGAAAGCAGCGGGATCCGAGGCACGGTTCTCCGCTGGCCGACCGCAGATAGTTGGGGGCTCAAGTAGTGAGCCAGCCACTCATAAAAGGCTGCCCCGCCATCTCGCGAAAAATCCCGGAGGTGCGCCATCGTGCCGGTTGGCGACCGGACGAGAGGACCCGATGGACACCTCTGGGGGGCTCGGGCGTCCCCGCGGTCTCCAGGATTGGTTCCTAATAGGTGAAAAGACCTAATATGTATCACGGGTTAGTAATTAGCGCCTCGTTTCCACTTCCGTTTCCCTTACCTAACTTCACACCCCACAAAATGAAAGGCAGAAACAGAATAGAGGTTAAACAGCGGAAGCACGTCCTCTCCCTTTAAGTGCACCTCTCAAACATTCGAGGCTTGCACTCCAATATCCTCTCGGTCCACCACCATCTTGAGACCGAAAAACCGCATATTCTGTTCCTCACGGAGACGCAGATCAAATGTCCAGCCGACGCGGCGTACCTTGCCTACCCAGGCTATGTTCTAGAACATTTAACATTCTAACAGTTTAGGCCGAGGGCGGGAGTTTGTATGTATGCCCGCGATGACATTTGCTATCGGCGTCTCCGCAACCATGAAGACCCTCAACTTTCCGTCATGTGGATTTTGGTGGACACTGGCATGGAGAAAATTCTTTATGCTAGTGTCTACCGTTCGCACAGCGGAGATGAAGAGACAAACAGGCTCACAAACCACCTCAGTGAGGCGGCTGATGTAGCCCAACAGAGGTATCCTTCTGCTCAATTAGTGCTTCTGGGGGATTTCAACGCCCATCATCAAGACTCGCTGTACCCATACCAGAGAACAGACCACGCTGGTCGAGAGATGCGAAAGCTTGCTTTAACGCTAGACCTCACTCAGTTGGTCCAGGGAGCAACAAGGATACCGGACGTTGATGGCCATACAGCCAATTGCTTGGACCTTCTGCTGACAACAGAACCAGACCGCTATTCGGTGTCGGTTTCATCACCCTTAGGTAGCTCCGACCACTGTCTGGTGAAGTCTGTCTCCGTCTACTCCCCGCCCGATCCCAGCCAAAAAGGCACCCGGCGGGTGTGGCGATACAGGTCAGCAGATTGGGATGAGATGCGTTGTTTTTTCGCGTCTTATCCATGGCGGCAGGTATGTTTTTCTTCGAGCGATCCCTCAGCTTGCGCGGATGCTGTGACAGAAGTGTTACGTCAGGGTATGGAATATTTCATACCATTCTCTGACGTTCCGATGTCAAGCAAAGCTCGTCCATGGTTTAATGCCAAATGTAGAGATGCAGAAGCATCAATACATGAAGCTTACTTAGCCTGGGCTGATGCTCGAACCCGCAAGACTATAGATGTACGCGAAAAGAAGAAAGCCTTTAACTTAGCCGCCAAGTCTTGCAAAAAGGCTCTCAAGAAGGCTCGCTTCGATCACATACGCCGAACAGGGAACAAACTTGCTTCTTACCCCTCTGGTAGCAAAGCGTTCTGCTCCCTGGCGAAGTCGATCGAAGAGAACTTCTGCCGTCCCTCACTGCCTCCACTGCTGAAACCCGACGGGTCACTAGCGCACACTGCTGAAGAGAAAGCAAATTTATTTGCTACTCTGTTTGCGGAGTCTTCACGTTTAGATGCTGGCAATGCTGTACCTTCTAGTCTGCCGACTTGCGGGACGTTAATGTCGGAAATCCGGAATCGGGAAATCGGAAGTACGCAAAGCGTTGCGTAATCTAGACGTGAACAAAGCTAGTGGTCCAGACGGTATACCAGCTGTAGTCTTGAGGACGTGTGCACCTGAAATGGCTCCTATTTTGACACGCCTCTTTCGCTTGTCTATGACGACTGGTAAAGTGCCTAAGTCCTGGAAGCAAGCAAACGTGCAACCTGTGCCCAAAAAGGGTAGTCGCGCAGACCCTGAAAATTACAGGCCTATCTCAGTCACTTCCATACTCTGTAAGACTATGGAACGTGTACTGAACCACAGGCTCCTGGCATACCTAGAAGTGAAAGATCTCCTCAGTGACCGACAATACCGGTTTCGCCGAAACCGGTCTACTGGGGATCTTCTAGCGTATGCCACTCACATCTGGAGCGAGGCCATCGAGAACTACGGTCTCTCTTGACATCTCGAAGGCTTTCGCTTCTTTTAATAGCCTTATTACCAAGCTTCCTTCATACGGCCTTCCCACTGTTTTATGTATTTGGATAGCAGATTTCTTGAGGGATCGGTCGATTCGAGTGGTCATCGATGGCTGTTCTTCCGACCAATTGGCTATAAATGCCGGAGTCCCTCAAGGATCAGTACTCTCTGCAACACTTTTTCTGCTGCATATTAATGACCTGCTTAAACCCGGTATCTTTGGGTACGCAGATGACAGCACTGTTGTAGAGAGCTATGCATCCAACGCACGAACCAGTGCATTACAAATCCAGTCTCATAGAGGAGCGATGGTCGAGCACTTGAACGATTCTTTGAAGGCAGTCTCCGTTTGGGGCGATGCCAATCTGGTCAAGTTCAATGCTGCTAAAACCCAGGCGTGTCTCTTCTCCGCTAAACGGAGCCCATTTCTACTGGCTTCTACTTTCCGGGATGTGTCCGTTCCGATAAGTAACAATCTCGAGCTTCTTGGCATCTCTTTGACACCAACTCTCAATTTCGGCTCTTATATTGAGTCTAGAGCCCAGCTAGCCTCAAAAAAGCTTGGCATTTTGGCTAAGGTGAGACGGTACTTCACACCGGGACACTTGCTTAATCTTTACCAAGCACAAGTCCGGTCGTGTATGGAGTACTGTTCTCACCTTTGGGATGGCTCTGCCAAATACCAGCTGGAGACACTGGAAGCTATTGAGAGGAGAGCAAAGAAACTCATAAGCGACGACCTACTAGTAAGCAAGAGACTCCAGAGTCTCGCGCATCGCCGCAAAGTCGCTTGTTTATCGGTTTTATATCGAATACATTTCGGAGAGTGTGTAATGGAACTGCATGATTTGATTCCACCATCCCCATTTTATAATCGGACATCCAGAGACACTAAAAGGCGCCACCGATTTATGGTGGATATACCATCTACCCGAACGAAGCGATTTGCTTCTTCGTTCATCATACGAACCGCCAAAGAATGGAATACTCTGCCTGAGTCTGTGTTTCCAGTTAAGTACAATATGGGGGTCTTCAAATCGCGAGTGAATAGGTATCTTCTGGGCAAGCACGCTCCATCATCGATCGCACCATCACTTAACATCAGGTGAGATAGTGATCAAGTGCTACCCAGTTCGGAATAAAAAAAATAAAAAAAAATAGTTTAGCAGTAATAGTCGTTGAACTTGGGTATTGGATAATTTTGTACCAAATACAAAATCCTTAGAATAAATCCTTTAAAGTGACAAAGACGGAGTACCTAGTTGGTTGTTTATAACGGGTAAAGACTTGCATTGAATAACAGGCTACTACGGAACCCTACACTGCGACACGCACGCACTTGGCCGGCTATATATCTTATGGGCTAGCGTTTGACCACTATCTCACCCGTTGGTAAGTGATGATGCGGTCGAAGATGGTAAGCACGCTAGGCCTAGATTGAGTCTCTTTTTATTGAACAACTTCACAAAAGGAGGAGGTTCTCAATTCGATTGTTTTTATAATGATCCTCATGATGAACCTCAGAACTCCGTCAAATTTTGACCGATTTGAAAAAATATTTTTTTATTTTGAGATATTAAGCCTTCCTTTCATATAAATATTGAAATTTTATCGAGATATGACTCTTATATCCGGAGATATGGAGATAAACAATATAAGCAAATTTATATACATAGATGACATAATTATTATAACTAGCCAGTACTTTGACTAAAAGCGTGGCATGTGAAGTCGGTTTTTTCGTTTTGTACGATCATACATTATCCATTTTCTTGACCACAATCTAACTTGATGGTAAGACCCATCAATCTATCTAATACTATAAGAATCTTTGTCCTGACATACTGACTGACTGACTGACAGACAACTCACAGCCTAAACCGCTGATAGAGACTTAAAATATGGAGGGTATATTTGTCTTAGTACGTTAAGGTGTACTAAGAAAGGATTTTTCAAAATTCACCCCTATAGGGGATGAAATGGGGGTTCAAAGTATGTATGGAGAAACAAGATTAGATAGTATTTTCTATTCGAAACTTCACACAAGTGCTTCAGTAAAAAAAAAAACTTGTTTCAGGCTTTTTTGAAATTCTTCCCCTAAGAGGGTGAAATGGGGTAACAAAGTCTGAAAATCAGTATTGTTTTGGATTGTGCTGAAATTTGGCATGCAGATAGTTATTACGACGTTAGTTCCCTCTGAGAAATGATTTACTAAAATTCACCCCTTAAGGGGATGAAACTGGGGTTCAAAGTTTGTATGGAGAAACTAGATTAGATAGATATTTCAATTCGAAACTTCACACAAGTGCTTCAGTAAATAAATAAGTAAAGACGTGTTTCAGAATTTTTTGAAATGCCACCCCTAAAGGGATGAAATGAAGTAACAAAGTCTGAAAATCAGTATTGTTTTGGATTGTGCTGAAATTTGGCATGCAGATAGTTATTACGACGTTAGTTCCCTCTGAGAAATGATTTACTAAAATTCACCCCTAAGGGGATGAAACTGGGGTTCAAAGTTTGTTTGGCGAAACTAGATTAGATAGATATTTCAATTCGAAACTTCACACAAGTGCTTCAGTAAATAAATAAGTAAACTCGTGTTTCAGAATTTTTTGAAATGCCACCCCTAAAAGGGTGAAGTGGGGTAACAAAGTCTGAAATCAATATTGTTTCGGATTGCACTGAAATTTGGCATGCAGATAGTTATTTTGACATAGGTATCCGCTAAGAAAAGTTTTTTCAAAATTCACTCCTTAAGAAGATAAAACGGGGGTCAAAGTTTAATCCGATTTGGCATTTACTTCTTTGATGTCTTTTACGATAGAAAGGTTTTTACAAAATAAAAGTTGTAAGTAAATAGAAGAATTCTTTAACGCGGGCGAAGCCGCGACGAACTTCTAGTTCATATTATATATAGACTAGAAGTGTCCCGCGGCTTCGCCCGCGATAAAAACTTCTTTTATTTACTAAAAACTTTTCTTTTGTAAAAACTATTCTATCAATAAAGACATCAAAAAAGAATTAGTCAAATCGGTTCACCCGTTTTCATGTTATCGCGTGACTAAGGCAATTCGGGATTCATATTTATAAAACCCGAAAAACCTAAAGTTTCAGACTTTATTGCCTACCCCATTTCGAAAAATCCTACAAAACGTACTTTATCTCATCTTGTTTCGCCATACAAACTATGATTCCCCGTTCCGTATCCGGGAGGAATTTTTAGAAAATCTTTTCTGAGCGGATACCTACGTCATAATACCTATCTGCATTCTGAATTTCAGCGCAATCCGAAACAATATTGATTTTTAGACTTTGTTACCCCAGTTTATCATGTTAGTGGCATTTTAAAAAGTCTGAAACTCGTATTTACTTATTTATTTACAGAAGTACTTGTGTGAAATGTCGAATAAAATGACTATCCAAACTTTGAAACGCCGCTTCATCACCTTGAAGAGTGAATTTTGAAAAATTCTTTCTTAGCGGATACCTAAGTCAAACTAACCTAAGTATAACTATCTGCATGCCAAATTTCAGCGCAATCCGAAACAATATTGATTTCAGACTTTGTTACCTCTCTTCACCTTTTAGGGGTGGAATTTCGAAAGAGCATGAAACACGTATTTACTTACTTAAGTACTTGTGTTAAGTTTCAAATATAAAAGACTATCTAATCTTGTTTCTCCATACAAACTTTGAACCCCCGTTTCATACTCTTCAGGGGTGAATTTTGGAAAATACTTTCTCAGAGGGAACTAACTTTGTCATAACTATCTGCATGCCAAATTTCAGCGCAATCCGAAACAATAATGATTTTCACACTTTGTTACCCCATTTCACTCTCTTAGGGGTGTAATTAAAAAAACCTGAAACACGTATTTACTTATTTTTTTACTGGAGCACTTGTATGAAGTTTCGAATAGAAAATACTATCTAATGTTGTTTCTCCATACAAACTTTGAACCCCCGTTTCATCCCCTTCAGGGGTGAATTTATAAAATACTTTCTCAAAGGGAACTAACGTCGTAATAACTATCTGCATGCCAAATTTCAGCGCAATCCGAAACAATATTGATTTTCACACTTTGTTACCCCTATTTCACCCTCTTAGGGGTGGATTTAAAAAAAAACTGAAACATGTATTTACTTATTTTTTTACTTGAGCACTTGTGTGAAGTTTCGGATAGAAAAGACTATCTAATCTTGTTTCTCCATACAAACTTTGAACCCCCATTTCATCCCCTTAAGGGGTGAATTTTGAAAAATCTTTTCTTAGTACACCCCTACGTACTAAGACAAATATACCCTCCAAATTTCAAGTCTCTACGACCAGCGGTTTAGGCTGTGCGTTGTCTGTCAGTGAGTCAGTATGTCAGGACAAAGATTCTTATAGTATTAGATAGATTAACAATTCATAGACCGCAACTATCTAAGCCTTTCTTGCGATGGCTTTTTTGGCTGGTACCGAACATGATGAACTCAGTGAAAAAATGTTCAGTAACATAATTGAGCTGCAGCCAAAATCTACCAGTGACCATTAGTCATTATCCTGATTGATAAGACAGACGCGAGTGAGTTACATTGACCGCCGCTACCTAAGAAAGTATATAGCTGTTTGTTTACCAGTGGGTATATAATTCAAGTACTCAGCGTCAAGGAAAATAAAACAATTCTCTGAGTTAGTAATCAGATTGGTAAACGCATGTCACCTCCGGTGTGCCATCATTCAATTTAGTGAGGGCTGGGGTGACCACTTCTTTGAATTTAGTTAAACTGTTTATATCAAACTTGAACCAATGTTCTGACAGATAATTAGCCCCTTTTAAAATTCTACTAAGTATTTGCTAGTGGTATTTGTATTTATGGGCTGAAATTAGGCTCATGTAAGTTTGGTGACAATTAAATAAGAATCAGCCCTTTTGACAGCCTTGGCGTAAAGGATAGATGGCTTATGAATCCGAAGCGAGAGGTTGCTGGTTCACATCCTAGCATGGCAGTTAGTTCACGGGCAGTAGGAGCATTTTATCGATATTCCGCCAGATTTGCTACCAAAAAGTAGCTTACCACCATCAAGAAGAAAAATCTACACCATAACCTTACGGTGTTCCAGCACCACAGTCCTTGAGAGTCAAGCATTTCTAGCCTAGTTAATCATCCTTGACCACATCATCGCTTACTACCAGACGATATAGGTCAAATGCTAGCCTATCAGTGTACTCGTAGTTCTTTTCACTGTTTATGCAATTTTGCAGAAAATAAAGAACGCAGAAAATTAGAATGTACCTAAGTCGTTGTCAAACAATTAGGTTCAAAGTAGCAAATAGACATTGTTATGTTTAAATTTAATTTTTTACTGTCAATTAAATCTTTATCGTCTGTTGGTTCTTATAATAAAACGTGACATGTGAAAAACTTAGGTGTTAATTTATTTATACAACTGGTTGCGCCCTGCTATGCTCATCGCGGTTATAGGTTAACAAAGTAGCGTACCTATCTTTTAATTCAGAGTATCCGCTTTCTACATTCAATATGGCATCCAAATCTGTCATTTCTATTCTATATAATATTTTATATATTCTAAATAATTAAATATGACATTCAAAGTTTGTGAGGGGGAAGGGGGAGCGGAGAGGAGTGGAAGGGAGGGGGGTAGGGAGAGTGAAGGGCGAATAGAGGGGAGGGTAGGGGGAGTGGTGGGGGAGGGGAGGGGAGGGGTTGGGGAGGTGCAGGGGAAGTAGACGTGAGGGGAAGGGATGGGGAGTAGAGGGGTAGGGTGTGTAGAGGGGGAGAATAATAAGACATTCAAAGTTTGTGAGGGTGAAGGGTGAGTGGAGGGGGAGGGTAGGGCGAGTGGACTGGGGGGGTTAGAGAAGTGGAGGGAGAGGGGAAGGGCAGTGGAGGGGACGGGTAAAGGGGAGGGGAGGGGGAAGTGTGGGGAGAGGGAAGTGAGGGGAGAGGGAGGGAAGGTGGAAATGAGGGAAACGGGAAAAAAAAGTGAGGGGAGGGGGAAGTAGGGATTGGCATGGCGTGGTGCAGTGCGGTGTAGCTGGGATACGTATGTGTCTTATTAGTTAATGCTACCCAAAGACACTATTCCACGCGGATGAAGTCGCGGGCACAGCTAGGTAGTTGACCTATATTGCCGAAACGGCTAGGGCCTTCTGCTGGAAAACTTGCTAGTAAAAACTGCAAAAATGCTTAATATTATGCTTATATGTATGAATACAAAATAACACCGAAAAATCAATCGGTTGCACACTTGCACAATATAATGTGGAAGATCTTAAAATCACAAAAACTGTACCCAATTACATATATGTAGTTTCATTGCATTAGTTTAAACGTATGTAAAGATTGTTCAAAATTATCGTGCTATAAGAATATATCAATGATCTAACTCGTGAGTGATATAGTGATTGTACAACTGTGGTACTGTATAGTATATTCACTCAAAAGCTGTTCAAAACTTACCGATATAGAATAATTTGTCAATTAGGTTGTCGAAACAAATATTTATTATTATTCTTTATGTTACCTCCAGAAAATACCGTCTCATTTGACAGAGTAAAAATGTAACATTGCTAAAGTTCACAAAATGTGGTGTATATCGTATCCACAGATCGTATCAGTTTTTATTCCGTCATTATAGAAGATTCGAAGTGCCAATTCATTATGTGTTGGCTGTATAAAAGTATCTGTTAAGTCACATATTATTTGTTATCGCATTTTACAAATCGTGGTCACGTGTTTGGATAGAATTCGTCTCGGTTACAATTAGGCGCAGTAAGCACGTACCAGCGCTACTAATGCAGTGGGTAGAGTTGCCAATACACCACATTATAAACTAATATTTATCATGAGTTTTAGAGATAGTGACTGTATAGGTAAATAATAAAGATAAGCGTTTGTCCAATTTTTCACCTGAAAGAAATAGAGGGGTGTTATAAGTTTGACGTGTGTGTCTGTGTATTTGTTTTCTCTCTCTGATGAATTGGAAATTGGGTATCCTGTTACTTCAATGATATTGCAATAACATAGTATCTTGACCTGATGCTGGAGGATCTCCCTGAATCTGCAGAATACTCAACTCCTCACCAACTAATAGCAGAGATGTTGTATTTAGACTCATTAAAATGGTCTCAATTATCGAATTATATACAGATCAGGTTGGGGGTGGCTTTAAATTTTGAATGTATGTAGGTTGGTACCAATTATGTATTCAGTCTTAATCCGATAAAATGTAGATGGTGCTATACGGCCGCACGCTGTAGTATACCACTTGAACCACGGGTTATTAATGTTGTTATTTATAAGTACTTTAATTTCTTTGGACGATTACATAATTATTCAATAACTTACTTATTGCTCTCCGTGGATTCGCATACATTAAATAACAAAATAATAAAATAAAATATAACGGCTAAGTGCGACTTGGACTCGCGCACCGAGGTTTCCGTATGTATAAACTTGTCAAACAATTATTATGTTTCTTTGAAGTGTCTCACACTTTATATTTTTGTAAATTGTTAAACACAATCCAAAATTTCATCGTACCGACGGGACTCGAACCAGCACCCCCCGGATTAAATCAAATATTAATATTTGATTTAAGCAAAGCAACATCTCTCGTCTGATTTGAAAACTGTAATGATTTCTTCCGAATGATTAACTTACGTAATAAGTAGTCATAGATGGCGCCACCAATGCAAAATTGGGTTAACAAATGCAATCCACTAATTTCGTCGTATCGATGTATCGAACCGTGGCTTAATTGGCAGAGTACCTGGACGTGTAATCCGGGGGGTGCGGGTACGATGAAATTTTGGATTGTGTTTAACAATTTGTCAAACAATGTTAAAAAACAAACTTAACTTTGCAATTCGATCCTTAGACCGATGCCAAGACACTTCATGCACCAACCGCAAATAATAATTTTGTACATAATAGTAAATGTGCTTTTTTTGTTATCAAACTATATATTTATTGTTTTCAGATTTATTCCTATATAAGTGCTTCAAGACTTTTCTTCTTGCCAAATTTCATGATTCTAGGTCAACGGGAAGTACTCTATAGGTTTTAAAATATAAAATATGACTTACATGTTTTAATTTTTACAGCTGAGAGATACCGTAGGTAGAACCGAGTATTTGATATAAGTTATTTTTCCTTTTGAGGTATAGAAGCGTAAAAATGATTTTATATGGCACGCAAGTCAGTTTCAGTAGCAAGTTTGAAATGTGTATCGCCATATTTCGGGAGATATTAATCAGATCTCAATAAATCGTATTATAAAACCACTGCGGAGATGTTACCCTTCCTATGAAAAAAAAAATGAATTGGTTCTCAAGTGGCGGAGTAATCGCGTAACAAAAATAAATAAATATATATAAACAACATAGAGACGAATTCAGAACCTCCTTCTGTTCGGAAGTCGGTTGAAAAATACGCATTATTATGCCGTTATATTATCCCAGAATTGTACTAATATTTATTCTGTGCCCTGAGCCAAAATGTCTACTGAATGCTCGAACCGTTTATAATATCGATGGTATGGTGGTAGTGACTGGATTTGCTAGCAACAAGACCTACATTCTTAATGGATTTATTAAAACGTTACTGTTTCAGTTTTTCAGGTCTACCCTCAGGCCTCATAGCATAATCATTCATCGTGTACATCATAATTTCCTTCGCAGTGATTTGTCACACCAAACAAATGGTCCGGTAATCGGTTAACACGGTCCGAATGACTGTCCTTACTCACTCCGCCCTCGTGCGTCAGTGATTGTCCTGCAATTTTGTATCCAACACGTGGGAACATAAACCCTGATCCCTCAACAGTTCGGCCGATACCTTGGAAGTGCACAGACTTCACCATTAGATTAATGTCAAGTCTTTAGAAAAAAATAATAAAACAAATACGTATCATATTTGCAGAGGTTCTAATTTGGAATCTATTGAAGAAAGCATCATGTTATCTCGAGTTGTAATCTTCTTTGTCATTGTAAGTATTTCTTTGTGCAATATTCGTTTCAAGTAAAAGGTTGTGTGTGGTGTATTTCAGTTGAGTTATACCGAATAAGTTTTTTAAGTTAATTTTGCTATAAGTGTGGAAATAAAGTGTCTTATAACTTACTCGAATGTAGGTACCTAGTGCATATACTGAATTGAGCGGAGGTAATGTTATTAAATATTAAACTAATCGTAGAAAGCCCTCCAGCTAGGTGGAGCGATGATGCTGGCTGGCAGCGGTTCAAAAACAACTTAACTTGGAAATAAGGAGCTGAAGATCGAGCTCAGTGGCGTGCCATAGGAGAAGCCTATGTCCAACAGTAGACGAATACTGGCCACTAATGATGATGATTATGATGATGACGGTTATTCGGTGTATAAGGTATAAGTATGGTTATAGGGTCTTTTGAGACCTTGTAGGTTGATAGTAGATGTTAAATATATAGGCCGCAAAACGCTATGGCATCTGTATATAACATTTGAGGTTTACATCAATAGTAGGCTTTGACGTCAGAAGTAGGAGCCAGGAGTTCAATCCCCGTCTTGCACCAATGGATTTTTCTATCGAAAAATGTATGTGCGATTTTCAGTGGCCCTCCAGTGAAGGAAACACTTTGTTAAGAAACATCTAACCCCCGTATGGTGTTGCAAATCTAGTGTCCGCCTGGCCAGCTATCACTTTCAAGAAAAAATCTGTCGCCAAACATCTGGCAGCTCTCCTCGAGAGCCAATTCCCATTCTAGGCCCAGCATGCTACCATCCTCGACCGCATTATCACTTACTAACAGGTGAGATAGTGGTCAAACGCTAGCTTATATGATAATATAAAAAAACAACAAACTGTGACACGCTAAATACTATAATATCGTTTAAAAACTAAAAAACAACCGACTTCAATGCCGCGCTATTCATTTTCAGTACCAATTTTGAGATGTTTATCTCAATATCTCTGGAGATACTTATCATACCTCGATAAAATTACCATGGTACCACACTTGGGATATCTCCTTTCGAACAAAAAAAGAATAATCGAAATCGGTTCATAAACAACGAAGTTATCCGCGAACAAACATTCATACAATTCGCTGAAAAACATGTTTCCTGTGTGGTGAAGCCCTTTATTTTTTACTTTTAATTAATTTTAATTATTTGATCAAAAAACACGATTCTTATATTTTTAACATTATTCTATTTTTAACCCCCGATGATGACGTGATAAAGAAGGGGTGTTATATGTGTTTGACGTGTGTATCTGTGTATGTGTGTGTCTGTCTGTGGCATCGTAGCGCCTAAACGAATGAACCGATTTTGATTTAGTTTTTTTTTGTTGGATAGGTGTTTAAATCAAGAGTGTTCTTAGCTTTGATTCATGAAAATCCGTTCAGCAGTTTTAAGCTTTTTGGTATCATTTGAGTACGGAACCCTAGAAGAGACAACAAGCAAATAAAATGGCGTAGCGAGTGTGCCGTCCGGGGGAAGCAAAAACACCGGGTTGTACTCCGGGAGTGCATTTGGTCTAGTCTCCCTCCGTCTTACGAATTTTCGACCAGGTCACGTGTCCTGACGCGATGTCCTGACGCGAGTTTAACATTTTTTACCCATCCCAAAAAAGATCGCAACGCCGCTAAAGAAGTTTTCACTTTGTGTCACTTGTTTCACTCACAAAAACTTTTGTAAAAATTTGCACCAATTGATCTACTTATTTATCTATAAGACTTGCATCCATATTATGTGTGGTCAGTCTGAGTCCAGAGGAAGGGCAACTGGATTTCACAATACATGTTAATAATCGTAGTTATCATTAAAAGTCATTATGAATGTCACTCTCACTTTTTTTCAACTTTAATTTCTTTAATGACGCGACCACTGACCTTTTTGGCAACCCTCAAAAAGTGCCGCCCAGGGCGAGCTGCTAACCCGCGCCCCATCTCATAGTAAATAAGTCTAACAATATATACTTTTTGGCCCTGCATTAGGTAGCTAAATATAAGGATATTGGCAGAATTCAACTGCCTCTATAAACGAGAAGTATACTTATACATTTATTTTTTGTGACACCTGCCGATATTCAATAGCAATGTTTTATTGGCATTGCTTATAGCCGCAGAAAAATAAATAATAGACACATGCCCAGCTCTGTCCACTATTCTCAGCTTATATAGTTTACTAACTACGGCACCCTATATTTAAAATTTAGAATCTTAATAATTGATCGGAAGTGATTTTTTCAGCACATTTTTGTTCGATGTTATTAAATATTATGGAGTTGTACCCTTCGTGTGCTAAGACGAATCAATCAAACCCAAACTCGGTGGGGTTATGTTGTTTTATCACAGACATGCCGTGGCTACCTTCCAGCTTCATCATCAGACCCTGGATATTTTCTAAGCGTAAAGTGCTCCTCAAGTCAAAGTCCTCATGTTTTACGTGCACTTATAATTATAATAAAATCAATTATTTCAACATTTTAATGTCTCAAGGTAACAGACATAATACATTTTACATTATGTTGATTATGAGACGACATTGTTGAGGCGCAGTGCGGTGCGAACAAAATAAAAATAATGATAAATAACCGGCCAAGTGCGTGTCGGGCAACGCGCAGTGTAGGGTTCCGTAGTAGCCCGTTATTCAATGCAAGTCTTTATCCGTTATAAACAAGCAACTAGGTACTTCATCTTTGTCACTTTAAAGGATTTATTCTAAGGATTTTGTATTTGGTACAAAGTTATCCAACACCCAAGTTCAACAACTATTACTGCCAAACTAATAAAGTTATTTTAACCGCTATAGTTTTCCTTTAAAGTTCATATAATATCGTTTAAAAACTAAAAAATAACCGACTTCAATGCCGCGCTATTCATTTTCAGTACCAATTTTGAGATGTTTACCTCAATATCTCTGGAGATACTTATCAGACCTCAATAAAATTACCATGGTACCACACTTGGAATATCTCTTTTCTAACAAAAAAAGAATAATCAAAATCGGTTTATAAACGACGAAGTTATTTGCGAACAAACATCTGGAACAAAAATTTGCACTTTAAAGTTTAATATTTCGTAAATGGAGCATTCATTCGAAAAATGGTATTTGCAGCTCTTAAGTTATTTTAAAAGACCTATTCAACCACACCCCACATGATGGGGTTAGACGACGAAAAAAAAATTCAACCCCACTTCTCATGTAGGGGAGCTACCCTAAAAAAATTATATTTCAAAATTTTATTTCGCCACTTTGTCGGCGTAATTTATATACATACCCCTACAAAATTACAGCTTTCTAGTAATAACGATTTCTTAGCAAAACCTCGGACAGACAGACAGACAGACAGACAGACGGACATGACGAAACTATAAAGGTTCCTTGTCAGGACTACGGAACCTTAAAAAGTATTGAACCATGAATTCATCAAAATTTCAGATGGCTCGTTGGTGTAAAGGATAGATAGCTTGCCTTCGAACGGAAGCTCGCCTATTCAAATCCTATCCTATCCTGCCGTGCACCAATAGAATTTTCTATGTGCATTCATTTCCATAGGTGGTGGTAACATATCGGCTGACTTGCTACCAAAAAGTAGCTAACTATCATCAAGGAGAAAATCTACCTCCATAACATAACGGTATCCCAGCAGCACACAGCCCTTGAGTCAGTGTATGCTAGCCTAGCCTAGCATGTTCACCTTCTTCAACCACATCATCGCTAACCACCAGGTGAGATTGTGGTCAAACGCTGGCATTTAAGATATTTAATAAAACTTTTTAACAATAAGTTATTTTTCAAAAAAAATTAAACCGACTTCATAACCACAAAAAGGCACTCAAAAGCGAAAAATAATTTACTTAAAATTATTATAAGCGTTACCCACGTCTCTATTTGAAGTCGGTGCCAGCCAAGTCTAATAGGTAGTAGATAGATAATACCTACGAGTACATGTATCTACCTACTTACTAACCTACATGTACCTACTTACTACTACTACATACATAGCATCTATCTAATATCCAATAGACTTGGCTGGCACCGACTTCAAATAGAGACGTGGGTAACGCTTATAATAATTTTAAGTAAATTATTTTTCGCTTTTGAGTGCCTTTTTGTGGTTATGAAGTCGGTTTTATTTTTTTTGAAAAATAACTTATTTTACCCTTTTTAGTGCAAAAAAAGTTTTAATGAAATTACATGCATCTATTAAATTTCGTGTCTGGGCCGTTATACACTGACGGATATATACTTTTTGAAAATTTCAAGTGTGTACATATAACGGTTAAGAAGATACAGATCTGTAAAGTGCGCACATATAGACACACGGACGGACGGACGGACGGACGGACGAACAGACAACAAAGTCTCAGAAAGTGTTCATTGGGTAGCCTTTGGGTTCGGAACCCTAAAAAAATTGACTTTAAATGCCGCGCTAAAGTGAAAATATTCACTAGTAATAATGATGTCATCAAGGTCTCATAGGACAATGTCCAAAATGGCCCTGTGCAATAAAAGCATCTGACACACGATAATTAATTGTCTATTTTATTACAATAATTCCAAATACTTTTATAACACGGACTAGTTGTATTCCAAAATGAATATAAAAAAGTATTATTTGCGATTATTAACATTAATTGCCGCCATATGGCCAACAGGGTACTGAATCACTCTACTACGTTATAAGAGGCACTTCCCTATATTGTGTGGACCCGAATTATGTAAGCACTGTGTAGCCAACCTAACAACGGAAAGTATTATTTACGTAGTAACTATTATATAATATGTGGTTTTATGCTTATAATTTTTTTTTGCTGTGTTGATTGGTACAAAGTACGTTCATGATTCTGAGTTATTTAATTATGTATGCAGTGTCGCGGGACTGAAATGGCCGCCATCTTCGCCAAATGTCATGTCATGTCAAAAAATATTAGGTATGTATAAAAAAGTTTGCACTCTAACAAGACTTTGCCCGGTAGAACATTCCTGTGAAGACAAATTATTTATATTTATACATAATTATTTATTATAATTATTAATATATAATTATTTATTGAGGGCCCGGTGGCGTAATCGGGAGAACAGTCGGCTTTGATGCCGTGGTACCGAGTTCAAACCGCCGTGCACCAATGAATTTTTCTATCGAAAAATATATGTGCGCTTCTCACAGTGGCCCTCCGGTGAAGGAAAACATCGTTAAGAAACCAATAACCCCCGCATGGTGGTAGAACATATCTAGTGTCCGCCTGGCCAGCTACCACCCTCAAGTCAGAAAATCTGTCGCCAAACATCTAATGTGTTCCGGCAGCTATCCTTGAGAGCCAGTTCCCATTCTAGTCCACTTCTCTATCTTCGACCGCATCATCACTTAGCAACAGGTGAGATAGTGGTCAAACGCTTGCCTATAAGATATTACAAAAAAAAAATCCCCACCTTTATTTCTATCTCGCTCACAGTTACCGTAAGAATATCTTATATGCAATAGCAACCTCCATTGTGTATAATCTTCTTGGGACTCTTCTACTAAAACTAGTACAATCTCCTATGTTTGGGGTATTTATCTCCATATCTCTGGTGATACTAATCAGATCTCGATAAAATTAAAATGGGACCACCTCGGAAACGTATCGTACCAATTAAAAAAAGAATCATTTGAATCCGTTCACAATTGATGGAGAAATCGCGTAACATACACACAAAAAAAAAAAAAAAAAAAAAAAAAACATACAGACGAATTGAGAACCTCCTCCTTTTTTGTGAAGTCGGTTAATAATACCTACGAGTACATGTATCTACCTACTTACTAACCTACATGTACCTACTTACTACTACTACATACATAGCATCTATCTAATATCCAATAGACTTGGCTGGCACCGACTTCAAATAGAGACGTGGGTAACGCTTATAATAATTTTAAGTAAATTATTTTTCGCTTTTGAGTGCCTTTTTGTGGTTATGAAGTCGGTTTTATTTTTTTTGAAAAATAACTTTTATTACCCTTTTTAGTGCAAAAAAAGTTTTAATGAAATTACATGCATCTATTAAATTTCGTGTCTGGGCCGTTATACACTGACGGATATATACTTTTTGAAAATGTCAAGTGTGTACCTATAACGTTTAAGAAGATACAGATCTGTAAAGTGCGCACATATAGACACACGGACGGACGGACGGACGAACAGACAACAAAGTCTCAGAAAGTGTTCATTTGGTAGCCTTTGGGTTCGGAACCCTAAAAAAATTGACTTTAAATGCCGCGCTAAAGTGAAAATATTCACTAGTAATAATGATGTCATCAAGGTCTCATAGGACAATGTCCAAAATGGCCCTGTGCAATAAAAGCATCTGACACACGATAATTAATTTTCTATTTTATTACAATAATTCCAAATACTTTTATAACACGGACTAGTTGTATTCCAAAATGAATATAAAAAAGTATTATTTGCGATTATTAACATTAATTGCCGCCATATGGCCAACAGGGTACTGAATCACTCTACTACGTTATAAGAGGCACTTCCCTATATTGTGTGGACCCGAATTATGTAAGCACTGTGTAGCCAACCTAACAACGGAAAGTATTATTTACGTAGTAACTATTATATAATATGTGGTTTTATGCTTATAATTTTTTTTTGCTGTGTTGATTGGTACAAAGTACGTTCATGATTCTGAGTTATTTAATTATGTATGCAGTGTCGCGGGACTGAAATGGCCGCCATCTTCGCCAAATGTCATGTCATGTCAAAAAATATTAGGTATGTATAAAAAAGTTTGCACTCTAACAAGACTTTGCCCGGTAGAACATTCCTGTGAAGACAAATTATTTATATTTATACATAATTATTTATTATAATTATTAATATATAATTATTTATTGAGGGCCCGGTGGCGTAATTGGGAGAACAGTCGGCTTTGATGCCGTGGTACCGAGTTCAAACCGCCGTGCACCAATGAATTTTTCTATCGAAAAATATATGTGCGCTTCTCACAGTGGCCCTCCGGTGAAGGAAAACATGGTTAAGAAACCAATAACCCCCGCATGGTGGTAGAACATATCTAGTGTCCGCCTGGCCAGCTATCACCCTCAAGTCAGAAAATCTGTCGCCAAACATCTAATGTGTTCCGGCAGCTATCCTTGAGAGCCAGTTCCCATTCTAGTCCACTTCTCTATCTTCGACCGCATCATCACTTAGCAACAGGTGAGATAGTGGTCAAACGCTTGCCTATAAGATATTACAAAAAAAAATTCCCCACCTTTATTTCTATCTCGCTCACAGTTACCGTAAGAATATCTTTTATGCAATAGCAACCTCCATTGTGTATAATCTTCTTGGGACTCTTCTACTAAAACTAGTACAATCTCCCATGTTTGGGGTATTTATCTCCATATCTCTGGTGATACTAATCAGATCTCGATAAAATTAAAATGGGACCACCTCGGAAACGTATCCTACCAATTAAAAAAAGAATCATTTGAATCCGTTCACAATTGATGGAGAAATCGCGTAACATACACACAAAAAAAAAAAAAAAAAAAAAAAAAAAAACATACAGACGAATTGAGAACCTCCTCCTTTTTTGTGAAGTCGGTTAAAAAAATTAAACCGCCGAAAAAACTGAAAAGTAAAAAAGATAAACCTTTGTTATTTAACCATAATAACGAAGTTCTTAATCTACTGTAAATATACCTCAGTATATATATTTTAAAACTACTTGGGTATACATACATACTTACATTAATTTAGGAACTTAGTTATTAAGTTTAGTTAAAAACTCAAAACCATTACAAAAATATATACTGAGGTATATTAACAGTAGATTAAGAACTTCGTTATTAAGGTTGAATAACAAAGGTTTATTATTTTTTACTTTTCAGTTTTTTCGGCGGTTTAATTTTTTTGTTAAAAAGTTTTATTACATATTCTTTGTGGCCATAATCTACTAATTACTACATTCTTCATTTTTTATTACTTTTAAAATAGCTACCTACCTGACTTTAGTTATTAACTGTTATATAATCCTACTTTATCTATAATTTGTTGTAAAATAATTGTAAATAATTAAAAAAAAAACAGGCTTTATTACCAACATGGGTAGGCCTACAAAAAATGCCGCTCGAATGAAAAAAAGATAATTTAGAAGAATCTAATAATTAGATTAACACGTTCACAGGAGAGCTTAGATCAGCACGCGGTAAGACTATAGAGGATGAGAATCTACATTAAATGTGTAATTACATCTTCACTTAGCAGCAAATATTCTGTGCCACATGTTATATGCAGGCGTCATTGCGTACCCCTGGCTTAGACAAACGTTTTATAGGTCATTTATGCTTTATAATAATAAAAATAATTTAAGATCATTTATAAAAATAAGGGAATAAGATTTCCAACGTCACAATAATGAATTTCAATAGGTGTTTATCTTCATATCTCTGAAGATACTGAACTTCATCAACATCTCGATTAATTTCAAATGGTGAACCTGTGAAATAATATCATCATCATCATCGTAATCAGCCGGTATCAGTCCAATGCTGGATATAGGCCTCTCCCAAGACACGCCACTGGGCTACAGAATAATGAATAGTACAAGTAACTGAGCCCGATTTTTGGCTATTTTTGTTTTTTTCAGTATGTTCGTCGATAAACATTGACGTTACGATGAAATCATCAATATAATAATACTTTTATCCATTATTTTAGTTGATTTATTAAAAGCCGCTCGCCTGATTTCGTTAAAATTTAAATGGGACCACCTTGGGGTACACCTTTCCAATAAAAAAAGAATTATCTAAATCAGACTACTCTGTACAAAGTTATGCGTGGTCACACATAAAAAAATATATATACACGTTGACTTGATAACCTTTTTTTCCCTTTTTTTTCGTCGGTTAAAAATAATTGACGTTTGTCCAAAAGAAGTAGGAGCTAAAATAATCGTTCCTTTTTCATACTAAGTCAGATTGCTACGATACGGTTGCTTACCACCTTCAAGGAGAAAATCAGCCGCCATAACCTTACAATTTTACCATTCTAGACATAACGTGTTCACTATTTTCGACTACATCGTTGCTTATCACTAAGCGAGATACTGGTCAAACGCTAGCCTATCAGATATTATATATATAAAAGAAAGTCGTGTTAGTTACTACACTTATAACTCAAGAACGGCTGGACCAATTTTTATGATTTTTGTAGTTTTGGAATTGTCTTTGTCAGGAATAGGATAATAAGTATTAAAAACAATGAATAATTGACCTAAAAAAATATATATATAAGAATAAATATTTTGCCAAAATGTTCCTGGGTTTAAAAACTGCCGATTATTTGATGTTCAATTGTTTAATGTTTATCCCGCCGGATTTTTTTTTGTATTAATTATAGCTCCATACGATTAGTGTATTTAGCCATTGTCAAGTATAAAAATTCTTCCCATGTGTGGATAGCATTACAATATTCGGATTATCGCGTTTTTTTTTTGGTATAATAATGGCTCCACACGATTATTGTATTTAGCCCGTGTCAAGTAAAATTCTTCAAGTTTTTGTGAAATCAAGTCATGTAGATTTTAAAAATGTCAAGTATTGTCAGTAATGATAATTGTTTGACATATTTATTGATTGTCAAATATGCGTGCGTTCAGAAATGTATGCTTACAAGCAGCTTAAAATAGTTTATATTTCCAAAAACCATTTTTACCAATTTTTATTCTATATCTGGATTGCCATAATACATTAATAAACTTAATATCTCTTTTGTATTCATTTATTATATTCATAAAGCCTAAAACAAGTTCATCTAAAAGATAACACGACATTTATTGTCTGTTAGGTGGTACGAAGTTCGCCGGGCCAGCTAGTTAAAAAATAAATAGTAGATGTCTTGTATCAGCAGCTCGTTTTTTTAGGGTTCCGTAGCCGAATGGCAAAAAACGGAACCCTTATAGATTCATCATGTCTGTCTGTCTGTCTGTCCGTCCGTATGTCACAGCCATTTTATTCCGAAACTGTTAGGTACAGAATTGAAACTTGGTAGGTAGATGTATTCTGTGAACCGCTTTCCGATTTTTATACAAAAATAAAAATAATATAATATCGTTTAAAAACTAAAAAACAACCGACTTAAATGCCGCGCTATTCATTTTCAGTACCAATTTTGAGATGTTTATCTCAATATCTCTGGAGATACTTATCATACCTCGATAAAATTACCATGGTACCACACTTGGGATATCTCCTTTCGAACGAAAAAAGAATAATCGAAATCGGTTCATAAACGACGAAGTTATCCGCGAACAAACATAAAAAAAAAAAAAAAAAAAAAAAATATACGGTCGAATTGAGAAACCTCCTCCTTTTTTTGAAGTCGGTTAATAAAAGTTTAAGGAGGGGCATCCCATACATAGAACTGAAACAAAAAAATGTTTTTCTTCAAACCTATACGTGTGGGGGTGTCTATGGATAGGTCTTTAAAAAAATGACGTTGAGGTTCCTAAAATCATTTTTTCTCAAAGTCTATCATTTGAAAGATAGGCGCGTCTAAAGTTGTAAAATGTGTGTTCCCCCCCTATAACTTTTAAAGTATGGGAGCGAAAAATCTAAAAAAAATATATGCTGTAGATCTCAATAAAAACTAACAACGAAAATTGGTTTGAACGAGATACAGTCAGCAGTTTTAGAGATATGGCGACCGCAAAGATAACTTTGTTTTTCATACAAACACTATGAAAAACAAAGTTAATTTTGTAGTTGCGAAAAATCATAGTTATGGAATAATTAACTGTGTTACGGAACCCTACGAGTGCGTGTCCGACTTGCACTTGGCCAGTTTTATTCCTCCTGACATCCTTCCTTCCGCACAGATTTTATAATATGCTGAACAGCTGCTGAATATACTGCAGAACGTCGCGTTCTGCGCGAGTTCACGATCTGATTTTCAATAGTTTTCTGATCGCCATAGATCGCGTTTGGTGTGAACCAGTCGTTACAAATACAATGCGCCACAGTTTTACAATCATCAAAACTGTGACTACGCTATCTGATCGCCGCTTAGATCGCGCACGCAGAACGCCGCGGTGTGGTCGTACCTTTAATCATAAATAGGTAGTTTTCTATCTAGGTTCTCGCTTTTATCTGAGGTACGCAGTATAATTGATATGTTGAAACGGAACGATTCCACATACGTAAGCCAATTAATTATCAATTAATTTTAGTGCATCATCGCAATCGCAGCTGCATTGCCTTCGGACAGTCTTCGAGAGCGGCGTGACGTCATGGACTCAGTAAAAAACGCTTGGGGAGAAGTTGTGAAGACATTCAACGACGCAAGTGATGCAGTCGTCAACGTCTTCAAACCTACAGAAAAAACTTTCATCAATAAAATAACTGATGGTTTTAAAAACCTTGGACAATAGCCTTCTCAACTTTGTTACGTAAACAGTTTTGTATTTACTGCGCATTCAACTTATTTCGATATGTCAGCGTTTTTATTATTCTCATTGTGTGAGACCTAACCAGGTACCAGTTATACCTGAATTGTAAAACTGTATTTTGTTTGTTTATTTAAGAACGTGTTTTATTAAACATAATTTTGATACAGAATTCGTTTTCAATGCCTCAACAGATGACCTACGCGAAAGTAACACTAAGGATTAAAATATGAAAACAGACATTTATAAAAATATCGTTTATTAGGAAAGTTTTCAAAGCAAAATTAGCTGTGAAATATCATTGACAGCCGTGGCAAAATAATACTCAGGACATAGTGCAAATCGAAGTTCTCGACAGGTTGCGATATTGCAATGTGTTTATGCAACAAGGTTATAGTTACACGTCGGAGTGGTACGGCGCAGGCGTAGCGCAATCGACCTCATAAATACCATCCTTATAATGTGCTTCAGTTTCAACACCGTTGTCACCCAAGATCTCAATCAAACGGTCAGTACTGGTTACTAGAGCAGGACTCTCTGGATAATCCGGCCTCTTCTCGTAATCATCTGGCTGCTTGTGCCGAGACGGAAGAAATATGACCCCTGCTGTCACTTCCTTCTCCCTCTCACATTCCTCTTGATCTTTAAGATTCAGAATCTGGTTCCTGTGATGTAGATCGGATATGTTGTACTGGTAGAACTCAGACTTGTGTCGTTCTCGTACAAACAAACAGTAAGCTATCCAAGCGACCACTATAGCTGCCTGCGGGATGATATAACTGTCAATACATTTTATTTAAAAACCTACTTTTACATAATATAAATGTGAAAGTTGGTGAGGATAAAATGCTGGATGTTTGTTACTTCTTCACACAAAAATGAAATATGGGGTTTGATTATATATGGCACAAAGATGTAAATTACCTGGATTACGATATTTTTTTATGTCGATGATGCTGCGTGGTACATCTAGCAATAAGTGAAGCGTGGACTCACCAGAACAAGAGCGACTATAAAGCCGACGATGTACACACCCATATTTATGTTATAAAATATATTTGAATAGTGGAGAGACGAGCGGTGCAAACGAGTCTGATTGGAATAGTCGTCGCGAACGCTCCTGATGTTGTCGCATTCAATTAATGCCGCTCGGTACTTGGGGCACTTTTAGTATGATGTCATTGGGATCGGAGGAGTCTCAATGAGCACAATGGGATCTATTTTAATGCGGAATCTGGGTTCGCAAGTGTCAAGTACGGCTAAGGTCGTCTGCACTTGTGGCTGAAGCTTGTGGTTTGCGTTGTGGGTTTTGTGGTATATCTATATTAATATTTTAATGAAGTAAAGTTTTATGTTTTACGCTTTATGTTTAAAGACAGATGAAACTACTGATCTGATTCAGTAATACTATTTTGGCTGTAATTCACGTAGTATTAGTGAAATTATCGCGACCTAGGTTTCGAGCGAGTCCATCGCTTTTCTTCGGGAGTGAAGTCACGCGGTAATATCCCTATTTCCTGTTTAATTTTTTCAAGTTATGGCGTGACCATGGGAAAAAGGGATTTATTTTTATTCAACCCAAAAACCATATTGTTTTTCAGACTCCCTCATAGGGGTGGAATTTCGAAGAAGTCTGAAAACACGATTTACTTATTTATTTACAGAAGTACTTGTGTGAAGTTTCGTATTCGAAACTTTTTTTTAAATTAAAAATACTATCTATTCTCGCTTCTCCATACAAACAATTGCAATGTGACCTAGCGTCAATTTTATATAGTAAGTAAATTATTTTCAGTAAGTTAATTTATAGTCAGTAAGTTAATCATCAATAAATTATTTCTGATTCTGTTTCGAAACTTTGAAACCCCGTTTCGTCCTTTAAGAGGGAAATTTTGAAAAATCTTTTTTTAGCAGATATTTACGTCATGATAACTATCTCCACGCCAAATTTTTGCGCAATCCGTCAGTCAGTCAGTCAGTCAGTCAGTAACGTTTGCTTTTTATTTACACAGAAGCATTAATCAAATATCAATTTCCATCAGTATGATTTCAAAAATAAAGGTTGATTAAAAAAAAGAAAATGATAGGGGCGTAGCTACAGCAGCTCTTGATTTTTGTAGAAACAAATTTTTGTCAATAAGCATTTTCTAGAGAGGAAACGGGGGAATACATTTGTATGCAAAAGTACATCCCACGTTCCCTCTTATGATCTTTATCTTTCGTTTGGAATATGATTGGTAGATAAATTGGTGGGCATGTATGGTAGATTGTTCCAACTATACTAACTACATACTACATAGTAAGTATTAATAGACTTAAGTACTTAGTAGTAAGTTGTAATGCTTTTTTGACTATTAATACTTTAACTAGCGATGCCAATATATGAAAGTTTTAAACTTAACTTTTTAACTTTATCTAGAGATATCAATATAGGTAGGTAACCCGTTTTAGGCCTATCTGAAAATCAGCGTTCAGGTGCGTATCTGCCTAAACATTTGTGCTGAGATAGCAACTACTTGTGTAATTAGTTTTATACTTTTGTCATATTTTCGTTTTGTGTAGTTACTAAGGTAAATAAATGTATTTCTTTCTTTCTTTAAGTACGAGTAGTATACTTAGGAATACATCTTGTGTGTAGATTTTCGATTTCTCCTTGATAGTGGTAAGCTACTTTTAGGTAGAAAGTCAGGCAGAACATCGACATTAATATGCTCCTATCACATTAATAAAACAAAATATACATTTCAAGACAAGGGGTCAAAATAGAAGCATACACTAGAGGACGCTATTACGTGATCATCTTGTCCTAATTATGTTTGATAGACTTTGACAGACGGGGCTGGAAATGGGTCATTGGTCTTATTTCAAGGTGTCTTTAAATCAGGCAGATAGGTATGAATGAACAAATTTGAAACTATTTTTCATTATTATTTATACTTGCTATAGGTATTAGGATGTCTTTCTTCTTTTTTTCAGTTGATCTATCATGATAAAGAAATATTTTTTGATAAGTAGGATTATTTTTTAGAAAAGAAAGAAAGAAACAATTAATGTTGTTCTCGAAATAAACGAATATGAATATGAACAAAATAATTTTATTCATAGCCATAAAACAAAATTATGCAATATCGGGAATTGGGTACAAAAAGACCATTATTATATTTTTTATTAAAAATTTTAACCCACTTCACAAAAAAGGAGGAGGTTATCAAGTCGTCTGTATGTTTATCTGACTATATTATTATATATAATATTAAGTAATTTATTTTTCGCTTTTGAGTGCCTTTTTGTGGTTATGAAGTCGGTTTTATTTTTTTTGAAAAATAACTTATGATAGTTTGGATGGAATGTGTGGTAGAAGATTTGGACGTAAAAGGAGTGTTTACAGAAATGACAACAGAAAAACCCAAAAGGATTACATGTTGGTCCGAACCCACTCAAATGAGATAAGGGTAGGTAATGTCTACCAGGCGACCACAGAGTACTTTTTTATATAAGGTGACGACTCGGAATTAAGACAACTTTTCCATAGATAATTCTGTAACTAATTTTAATTTAACGAAAATTGGAATAGTTTATATTATATTTCATACAATAATTTTATTTAAATAAAGTGTATACCTACCTATAGGCAGACCTGCTAACTAATATCATTATTTTTTTTTATACCTTATAGCTAGCGTTTCATCTGTTGGTAAGTGATGATGCGGTCGAAGATGTTAAGCACGCTAGGCCTAGAATGCGAACTGACTCTCAAGAATAGCTGCCGGAACATATTAGATGTTTTGGCGACAGATTTTCTAACTTGAGGGTGGTAGGTATCGTATTCGTATTCGTTTATTCCGAGAACAACATTTATTGTATTGGAAATTACACATTAAAAAAAAAACTTAATTACTTACTACATAATAAACTTACACGTAAAAAATGAGAATTAAACATAAATTCATTTTTAAAAAAATATCAAAAATTAACAATGAAATCATTACATATTCAATTAAATTAATAAATTAAAATTATAAAATTGCAATTAACAATTATATACACATTTATAACAATTAAATAATAAATGTGAGTCAATTTTGAAATATGCCAATAGTCAAATTTATAAAAAAATAATAAAATGTGGCGGGCACTAGATAGTGTCCTACCGCCATGCGTTGTTAGTTTCTTAACGATGACTTTTTCCTTCACCGGAGAGCCACTGTGAAAAGCGCACATAAATTTTTCGATAGAAAATCCATTGGTGCACGATTACGCCACCGGGCCCTCAAATTCAATATGAAGTTAGGAAATATTATATGTCAAAGGATTTTCAATAAAAATATAAAAGTAGGTAAAGTTTGAAATATGTATTAAAGAAATTCAATTAAAACTTAACATGTATAATGCTTTTAATTAATAGTTAGTTACTAATTCTTTCGTATGTGGAATTCTTGTTTCTACCGACTTGGTTCGCTGTTTTTAAAAGATGCTGAAACAACCAAAAACATGTTTTGATATATGTAGTAGATACATCTATAATATTTTCATAAATAAGAATTACCAGATGAAGTTAAAATTAAAGTTTAAATAAGATCAAAGAGTAATCAAATACTTTTATTCCCAGGTGCAATAATATAATATAATATAATATAATATAATGCAGGCTGTTTTTGTAGATTTACCATTACAATCGATGCCTTAAATATGAAATCTATACATAGGGGTTCAATAGTTGAGCAGTGAGGTCCAGTCCAGTGAGGTTATTTGATTCAGTGGTAATTTATCATCAATGCTCAAATGCTTTTTAATTACTAGCTAGCGTTTGACTACTATATCCCCTAGTGGTGAGCGTTGATGTGGTCAAAGATGGTCTAGAATGATCTGACTCTCAAGGGCTGTGCTGCTGAACCCTGTAAGGTTTTTGCGGCAGATTGTAAGCTTATCTACTTTTTGGTAGCAAGTCAGTCTGAAGACTGTAATAATGCTCCTAACATAATGCAATATGTCAATCCCGCAGGATTATCAAAAAAAAACCGGCCAAGTCGAGTTGGAATCGCCCACCGAGCCTTCCGTACCAACGTTGGTTGTTACCAATTAAGCTAGACCTCTAAATAGTATGAGCGCTCATATAACTCAGAGGCCTATCTTAATTGACGTAAACTATGTATGTATGGGGACACCCTTTAATTTTCAACTTTTTAATTTTTTGGAATATTTCCTTTATATGTGCTGTAAGACCTTAAGAGACCTTGAGTAATACGAATCAAATACGAAAAATAAAAAAGTTGAAAATTAAGGCAAATTTTGTTACTTACAAGTTTTCGCGAAAATCTAAATTTGCCCATATTTTTTTATTGTCTTGCCTCAGGATCTCAGGACAGGATTTTTATACACCTCATAGGGACTATCAAACCTCAGTATCTGGTATAAATTTCAACTTGCTAGGTGCCGTTCCTGAGAAAATCGGTGGTGACACACAGACAGACGGACAGAGAGACAGACAGACAGACGGATAGACGGAAAAGAAAGTGATCTTATAAGGGTTCCTTTTTTACCTTTTGGGGTACGGAACCCTAAAAACTCTCAGACACATTTTGGAAAAATTGAGAGAGGTTCGTTAGATTCCATACATTATCTTTCAAAACAAATAAAACCGACTTTATAACAACAAACAGGCACTCAAAAGCGAAAAATAAATTACTTGATATAATTATTATAAGCGCTTCCCACTTATTATCTATTTGAAGTTGGTGCCGATTATTTGATTACTTAAATAAAAACCACAAAGAGTATTTTTAACTTACGTCCTGCAGGCCCGTCATCCACGTTAACTGCAAAATAAATAAACACACATTAGATTCAAACTCTAGTTAATTTTACGTGAGCAAAGGTAATTTGTGTGATAGGTATTGTCGATTTTCACAGAAATCGATGATTCACAAAGAAAACATTATTTTTTCACAACATTATATATTTGGATTCACATTATATAATTCATAATATTTTTAACATCAAGTTTGATTTTTACAAGCTTTTTATTAGCTTCACCTGTATGTTTGTATGTTTGTAACCGACCGAAAGAAGTCTCTTTGGGCGCGATTTTGACCCACTTCCCGATGTTCGATTGGACTCAAATTTGGTATACTTATGTATCTTCGGTGACAATACAATGATATGGTACCATGGAGCTGGTCTGATGATGGAGACGGAAGGTGACCACGGCATCTCTGTGATAAAACAACATAACCCCACCGAGTTTGGGCTCGATTGATTTGTCTTGAACAGAACTTTACGCCTAGATGATATCCAGGGTCTGACGATGAAGCTGGAAGGTGGCCATGGCATCTCTGTGATAAAGCAACGTAACTCTACCGAGTTTGGGCTCGATTGATTCGTCTTGAAGAGAGCTTTACACTTAGATGATATTTAGCGACTGGTGATGAAGCTGGAAGGTGGCCACGGCATCTCTGTGATAAAATAACGTAACGCTAGTGAGTTTGGGCTCAAATTATTCGTCTTGAGGATCACTTTACACTTAAATGATAGCCAGGATCTGATGATGAAGCTATAAGGTGGCATTTCTGTTGTAAATCAACATAGCCCCACCGAGTCGATTGATTTTCCTTGAAGAGCACTTTACCCATAAACACATCAAATATCCGTGGAATATTTTAAAACATCATGCCTTCTCTTAAATACTTAGGTAATAGGTAGGTAGTCGGTATCTATACCTACCTACTAAAAAGTTAAAAATATATTATAGTAATAAATATTTTTTAAAACAAGCTTTTATCTGGGACAATGAACTAAAAAGTTAAAAATAAATAATAGTTTAAAAAAACACGCTTTTTATAGAACACCGAACTAAAAAATAGAAAATAAATATTAATAAATTTAAATTAAGAATAGTTTTAAAAATTTCAATAAATATAAATCAATAAAAGTGTGGATAAAAAAAATAATTTAAAAACGCGTGGGGTGCTTTTAAGATATTATCAAAATGATAATCACTCTACTCATATCTGTCAATAAAATATTTATAACTATTGACACCATGCACCTCACGCTTTTTTTTAAATATTTTTTTTTTACATTTATTCGCACTATTATTAATTTATATTTATTGACATTTTTAACACTATTCTTAATTTAAATTTAATAAAAAAATTTACATCATGTATTAGCATACATGATAACATTTCACCACTATCTCACCTGCAGTTGTTATGTGATAAAGATAATAAGTGGTCGAGGATGGTAGCACGCTTTTTTAGACATTTCTAATATATTTTTTTACGCATTTCCTGCGGATCTTTTTATCAGATCTGATAATATCTTAACCATAATCTCGTTCAATGGAAAGTGAGTAGTAGTGATAGACTGGTAGAGGACTTCTGCTATTCCACGGTGGCCACCATGCCTGTGTATTACTCATACGTGAAAAAGAAATGTTTTTTGGTAAGTCCATGTGTCCAATGAATTTTCAGGGCGCAGTGCCGTGACGTGCTAAACTGGCAGCCCTGAGATTTTAGTGTCACAATATCAGCTGTAAACCTCATCGCATGTTTTGCTTGTCCTGTTACTTAAAATCATTAAAAAGCGAAGATGCGACTTGAATACAAATTAAAGATGAGATGCGATTATGCGCGTTCTCAATTTTAATTTGTACTTGTCTGCAAGTAAAAGAGGGATGAAGTCGGTGTCTCTGAATAACTTAAGGCCAATCCTCGATTCTAACACGTCTTTCGACATAGGGTAGGCATTTGGCGAACTAATCGACGTTATGTCTTTGTTTCAATTGTTTGAGTCCAGCTTTTATAAAGTGGCTTACCTCCGCCAGCGCCGGGGCCATCGGCAACGTTGACGCCTTCGGAAACTTGCACTGAAATAGAGTTTATAGATATATTACTTGCAAAAGAAATTGATCTGCGATTGACTCCATGGCGCAAATGGGTAGATGCTTAACTTTAAATCTAACCCGCCGGGAACCAATGGATTTCTCAATCGAAATAATTTTGTACCTTTTTCGGCACGTATAGGCATGACAAAAAGGGATAAGAATAATTTAATCGGTTGTTTTTTTGCAAAGAACGCACACAAAAATAAAACGGACCACCTTTAGATTTGGGAACCTGCTCTTTTTTGGAAGATGTATTTATATAACTTTTAAGCTAAGAAATAAAAAAAAAACTATTTACCGTCTCCAGGTTGTGGGCTGGGACTGTCAGCGACGTTTACTGAAACAACACATATTTGTGTCACTATTATACAGACTTAAGATAAACAATAATACTTAAATTCAACGTTTAAAACCACCCCCGACTGATATGTAAAATGTATACTCTATTCATTGAAACCATTCAAATGATCGCAAACTCAATATCTTTGCTGTAAGTTAGTGAGGAGTTGAGTATTCTACAGAGTCCGGGATATGTTCCAGCATCAGGTCAATGCTACCATGTTCTTACAATATCGATGAAGAAGAGAATACCGAATTGATTACACCTATGAAAGTTGATTTAATTGCGCCATTACCAAGAAATAAACTGGCCAAGTGCAAGTCGGACTTGCACTCGCAGGGTTCCGTAACATTATTGGCAAAAAAATAATGTCTGTTGTATGGGAGCCCCTTTAAATATTTATTTTATTCTGTTTTTACTATTTATTGTTATAGCGGCAACATAAATACATTATGTGTGAAAATTTCAACTGTCTAACTATCACGATTCATGAGATACCTACAGCCTGGTGACAGACGGACAGATAGACGGACAGCGGAGTCTTAGGCAATAATAGGGTCCCGTTTTATCCTTTAGGCACGGAAGCCTAAAAATACAGTTAGTAAAAAAGTGTACATATATTAACAGTTTTAAGTTTTTACTTTTGTCGGCAATGTACTTAGATGTTTAGTTATAGCCATCGATATAAATAGGTAGATGCGGTACTCACTCATATGCCATGTAAACATAATGGAACTAGAAACTACATGTAAACACGAATTTGTAATGGCGAGCTTGATATGCATAAATAACAGAGGACGGCATTGCTGCTAATTATTAAAATGGATCTGCAATAATGGCATATGTAATTAAGTTCGATTGTGACTAAGGAGAAATTAGGTTCGCAAACCTTATTCATACGGTCCACATTAAGGAACGGTCCCTTATCTCCCTTTTTTAAATATATATATCGATGGTTATAGCTCACCTTGGGGCATCGCTGTAGTGAGCGCAAACAAAGCAACGAGTGCCAGTAACAACATCTGAAAATAATGAAACAAACAAATCATTACCACTAAGAACATTATAGGTACCTTACAGAGGTTGCATCTAGAATATAGTCTTGGTGTGAATTTATTTGTCCTGACAGCAACGTTTTACCTTGCTAGCTCCACTTAACGCTTAACCTTTTTGATTAACACTAAGTGCCAGTTTTATATAACCCCTTTTATGTACTTATCTTACAAACTTTTAACAACTATTATATGGCGGCATTATGTCAGATAATTATCTGAAACTTTATCAGGAACCGTTGAAACTGGTCCTTTTTAAAGAAAGCTATTTAAAAATAGAGACATCTGTATATATTTGAAATTTCGAATAAATATTTGACCTTTGAATTTCCGCTGATTGGCGAGCCATTCCAATCCAATGTAAGCAAGCTAGACAGACGCTTTTGCGGAAATCGAGTCTTGTATCAAGGTACAGTCGCAAAATACTACCTACGATTCTTTTCTTGTACTAACCTCGCAGGCAAAGCTCAATTGATGTAACGAGAAAAAAAATGATTTAGGTATGTTGGGTGATTTCAATGTGCTAGGCCTATGAAAATATATAGTCAAGAATACCGTCATTTCAGTGACGATAATACTGAAACATTTCAGTGAAAAATAATAATATTGCTCAAAAATAACTGGTTTCATAGAACACGTAGGTAAGTCATGTTTAGAAGAAATTTTGAGATCTCAATATATCTGAATATATTCATGAGACCTTGATAAAATGTATTATTAAAGGACGACTTCTAAATATTAAATTATACGCACTATGAATAAATTAGGTAAATAAAGATAATAATGATGTAGATAATGTACTAAAAGCCAAACAATAATTCAGTAGATCCTAGGTACCATCACACCACTCTCTCTCCTCATAAATCTAGGGTATTGATCCTTCGAGCATTTACTAATGGAGATATTAACGCAAGGCGTACCCCTCTGCTGGCCTTATGGCCATATGAGCATGCGTAACTACGCTGTATTTTTAATACTGTGTGCGTGTTTCAAGCTAGTGTGCGTGATCGTCAAAGTGAGTGATTTGGGTGTGTGCAATATGTGTTTACCTCGTCCTCCGTATGTATCGGGAGATAAAAATGTTTGCTAATTACAACGTTAACATCGCCATTGGTAAATGCTCGAAGTATTGATCAGAAATAGAAATAAAATGATGGGGCGCATGAAGTGAAAATGATAGTGTGTGGGCAAATGGTAGGGCAGTCAAATTTGGGCTAATATGTACTGTTATCATTGCTATTTCTGATGATAACCTCTTGCACCATTAAGAGCGATTTGTACCAAACCACAGAATAATGAATAGTACAAGTACAGAAATTGCACTCCCTGAGAGCAAAAATGCGAGATTAAACCTAGTTACAACGCTAGTAACGTTCAAAATGCGCTTCACGCCTCGGGTGCGACCTTGAATTTGCGCCACAGTATCAACTAATAGTAACTATGAACCGCGTGTTGCGCACAGTAAAATGCACCGTAAGTCCGCACAGCGAGAGTCTGAATAACTCGGTCAACTCGCGGCCTTTACTATAGGGTTGAATGTTATGAGAAAACTTGTAAGCCTTTAATTGGTAGAAGAATACTCGTAGAACAATGTAATGAGTACATTACTGATAATAAGTACTACATTAAAGTATGTCGAGGTAGGATAAAAGTACTACAGTTAAACTAAAATACGTGACGTTCAATTAAAATTGAGTAAAGTTTTAGATTGCGTAAGTTAAATAACGCGACAATAGTATCACTTGCCTAGAATCGTAGGTTGTTTGACTTGTAACATTATAATAGTGTAGGAGCCGACTCACTTTTTCGACGAAAATAATTATGTATTTTATTCATTTTAGGAAAACTTTATTTTGTAATAGTTGAATATCAAAATAAAAAAAATATATTTAACAAAAAATTCCAATGTTTTATTTCACCATTTTGTCGGCGTTATTGATATACACACATACCTACACAATTTCAGCTTTCTAGTACTAACGGTCTCCTAGCAAAACCTTGGACAGACAGACAGACACACAGACAGACAGACGGACATGACGAAAATATAAGGGTTCCTTATCAGGACTACGGAACCCTAAAAAAGAATTTTCAATTTCAAATCGGTTAAGATCTGACAGAGTTCTGAGGTCACAAACATTTAAATAAACTGGCCAAGTGCAAGTCGGACTCGCACTCGTAGAGTTCCGTACCACACTACAGTATTTTATAAGATCGAGCAAAAAATACCACTATCATTATTCGCCAGCAAAAAATAATAATTAATAAACATTTCGTTTCTTATAACGCCTTCTAACGTCTAACAAAGGTGTTAGGGATCGACATTTCAATATAACGCCATCTATGGGACGTTTACCTAACTAAGCGTTCATAGATGGCGTGAAATGCCGAAAAAAACACGTTTCTTGTATGGGGACCCTCTATTATCTTTAACTTTATTCTGTTTTTAGTATTTGTTGTTATAACATATATAACATATATGCCGCTATAGCGGCAACAGAAATACATCATCTGTGAAAATTTCAACTGTCTAACTATCACGGTTCATGAAAGCACAGCTCACAGCTTGGTGACAGACGGACAGACAGATAGACAGACAGACAGACAGACAGACAGAAAGACAGACGGACAGCGGAGTCTCAGTAATAGGGTTCCGTTGGTACCCTTTGGGTACGGAACCCTGAAAACCGTCGAATTATGAACCTCCTCCGTTTTTGTGAAGTAGATTAAAAACTAAAACACCGACTTCCATGCCCCGCGAGTCAATTTCAGTAGCAAGTTTGAGACGTTTATCGTCATATCTCTGGAGATACTTATCAGATCTCAGTGAATCTCAGTGATCTGAGATCTATAAGTACTTTAATTACATTAACTCTCCGATTATAAAAATCTGACTATCGTATGACACGACAAAATCATTAAGAAAGAAAAAAAGGAAAATTGAAGTAAACGTTAGTAGGTACCTACCCTATTTATTTATCTTAGAACTAACTAAATAAAGCAAGATGTAGTAATGTCGATAGAAATTCCCTAAAGATCATTACGTGTATTCCCTTGTAAAATGAAACTCAGCTGATTTATACCTACCTACCATTTTATGTGTGACATTCTTTGCTTTTTACATAGTTATTCTTTACAGTTACTATATGAAGCAAGGAATATAATATTGAGGTAGGTACAAGTAAGGCGCGCGGCCGATCGAGAGCGCGCGTGACACTTAACTGACTGAACTTGGACCCTAGCGGGTGCGCGGAGGTACTTGTAGTTTCATAGCTACAGCGCGGAGTGCGACAGGCCTGACCAAACTCGAATCAGAGTTACTCTAGAGTCATCATTAAAAGCCAGTATTCGTCGAGTGTTGGATATAGGCCTCTCCTATGGCATGCTACTGAGCTCGATCTTGTTTACAACCGCTGCCAGCCAGATTGTGTATTATCATCGGTACGATGATAATACTCATTCACCTAGCTGGAGGGCGTCCTACGCTTCGTTTACCGAGCCGTGGTCTCCACTCTGGAACACGTCTACCCCAACAGTTGTCGGTTTTACGACAGGTGTGACCAGTCCGCTGCCACTTCAGCTTGCTAATCCTCTGAGCTAGCTGAGTCGATAACCTTAGTTCTCTTTCGGATGACTTAATTTCGAATTCGATCTTTCAGAGATAGGTACTCCGCATAGCCCTTTCCATAGCTCGCTGAGCGACTTTTAATTGCTGGATCAGTCGCACCGTCAGTGTTCACGTCTCGGCCGTATATCATTACAGGTAGGACGAACTCAGACTTTTGTTTTTAGGCTTTGTGGAAAAGACTCGACATAGTTTTCTAAATGCTGCCCATCCCAGCTGTATTCTTCTGTGGACTTCCTTCTCGAAATTGTTTCTACCTTATTGCAAGGTTTGCCCAAAGTAGACGTATTATTGAAAAGTTTCGAGTGGTACTCCGTTTAAGACAATCGTTTCCGGAATAAATGTTCTTTGAACATAATCTTGGTCTTATCCAAGTTCATCTGGAAACCGATACGTGCAAAAGAATCAGCTACGGTGGTCAGCATGTATTGCAAGTCTTGCACGGTTTCAGCCATGATCACGATATCGTCGACAAATCTCAGGTGTAAGAAGTTTTCGCCGGTGATGTTTATGCCTCGTCCTCTAGACCGTTTGTGAACAATTTGGGGAAAATAACGTCCCTTTGTCTCACACCTTGATGTAAAGGGATATGTTGTCTGCCGATTTTGTATTTGGACGGTCACTTACTCTAGAGTAAATCATTGGAAACTTAAAAAAATCTATGGTTATACTTTGAACAAATAACGATTTATTCTAGTCCTTATCTGAGTTTGTTAAAATCGACAATAAATAAAACATAATGTGTAAGTTCGTACGTACCGTGAATTTCGCCATCGCTCGTTAGCACAAGTTACGTCTGCTTAGCCAAATATAATTAATTATACGGAGAATGGACCGGAATTCATCTTATATACTGCGACCTGTCAAATATTAATATAGACAACAAACGGAGATAAACCCTTGACCCAATAATGTAAACAACAAACCTCGTGAGCAGAAGATAAAAAAAAAAAATGTTTAAGTACCCAAAATAAGCAGAAGCCGCGACAAAAGATAAAGAACTCGTGTAAACTTGTTTGAACTTAGTAGCGTTTTTTTTTATGATAAGCAACGTTTTATGTGTGTATTAAGTTTTGTATCTATTAAGCATCAACCTACAAAAACACTATACAAAATAATGCCCTTGAGACGTAGACAAAATTTGTCTTAAACGCCCTCGAATCCAAAAATGGCGAGTGTAATCTAAATGTTTACTTGTAGGTTTACCTCGTTAGCAGATAAGTTCGAAATCCTGATACACGTCTAGTTAGTCATTCATATGATATAAACATTGTGTCATTTGTGTCTTAAACCTCTGCTATTTAGATATGTTTAATGTTAAACTAGTATTGACTTGCGGTATGCAAAGCTTCGTTGCCACCACCGGGAATGTTGACAGTAAGGGCAATTGGGATGTACTGGTTTCACTAACGCTAAATAAAAAGCTTCCGCTGCTGTTGCCTGTTAGGGAACCCCGACTGGAGCCAACTCTGGGTGTAAAATGTGACCATGCATTACAAAAATGCATCGTCATTGTATCTAAATTAACATATAAACATTATTTTAGAACTATAAAAGGAAGTGGTTGTAATTCATCTTGGGTCAGCTAACAAACAGGCTATCGAAATAACAGATACCCATAAGTTTATTTTTGTTGTCCAATTATTGGTATGAAACTCTATAATCTATACATTATACATAATTTATATATACATTATACACAAAAATTGTTTCTACCTATGCCCGTAATAGACTTTGAAACCATCTAACCGATGTGCCCCAAACCGGTAGAAATGCAACAATGTGAATATGGTTTTAGACCACTAAAACAATGGATTAACAATATTCAGTCACATCACATTTCATTTTTTAGCGCAATAGCACATGCCACACAACAAAATCTAGTGTCAAAGTCAAAATCTAATTTTGTTAATAATTCTATATACTTGCTGAAACTGCATTGAGTTTCAACCGCATAAAGTTTACGAAATTTGAAGTGCTCATAACTTTTTTATTAAATTGTTCCAATGAAGTAAGGAATGAAACAAACACTATAAAATATTTTAATCTGAAACGGTTTTATGCGTTGTTGGGTTACATTTACCAAAAACAAAGAAAAAATATAAAAATGTTGTTTTAAGAGCGTATTTGTAAGAATTAACTTTTTTCTTAAATGTACACAAGCTCTGCTGTTATCATCATCATCATCATAATCAGCCGGTATCAGTCCACTGCTGGACATAGGCCTCTCTCAAGTCACGCCACTGAGCCCGATCTTCGGCTCTTTGTTTCCAGTCACTGCCCACCGCTTTGCGAATGTCGTCGCTCCACCTGGTCACAGCAGGCGCAACAGGCGTACAATGCTCCTGCTGTTATGGATGGCTATAATACACAAGAATTACTCGTTTAAATATATAAGATACTAGACAAACCTTTGATCACTATCTCAACTTCGCTGGCCCCATACAAGAACCGTGTTTTTTCGGCATTTTTTGCTTGAACTTCTTCTACACAGAGTATCTATTCTGTGGTCGCTATAACAACAAATACTAAACACAGAAAAAGTTTTGAAATAAAAGGGGTTCCGATTAGATATGAAACGGATATCCGGTAACTATCCGGCCTATCCGGCCTTGTTTTGTTATGTTTATTTGTATTAACTTAATTTGTATTTGTGTATTTCCCTGCTTACACAATTACTATTCTGAGAATAGTATATCAGATAAATAGTATATAGAATAGTATATGCGTCCTGGTTCTATTAGCATATCTCAAGTGTATGTGTATGTGTGTAATGTGTATCTGTAATGATAATGTGAGGTCAAATACAGTAACAATAAAAATGGTACAGACAGATACTGAAATAAAAACAATAATATTAGTATGCCAGAACAATAGCCGAGTAGGTTTTTGTCAAGGTAAAAAAAAACAATATTAACTATTCTACATTTCACTGATTAACTATCATTCATAATTTATGATCGTTTACCAATCGAGAAAACCAACTTCAAATCAAGCCATTTTCAGTACCAAGTTTGAGATGCTGATTTCCATATATCTGGAGATACTTATCAAATCTCGATTAAAACACAATGGAACAAAACGGAAATTATACGCTCTCAAACAAAAAAGTTTTTTTTTTAATCGGTTAATAAATTACTCAAAGTAACAAACAAAAATAAATACTGTCGAATTCATCGCCTCCTCATTTTTTGAAGTGTAAATATAGAAAATAAAAAAATTAAATAATAATAATAAGTGAAAAAATATGCAATATCTAATTGAAAATAGTCATCTCTTTAACTATCTATCTCTAAACTCTTTTTGAGTATTGCGGTCTAATATTCGATGGCTGGATATTTATATACGTCGTGGCCAGATCTTAAAGTAACATCTTCATAATACGGCCGACCATTTCATGAAATGGTTGAATTTCTGGTTATTTTAATATCTGATAGGTAAGCGTTTTACCAGTATCTCGCCTGGTGGTAAGCGATGATGTTACCGAGGATGGTTAACACGCTGGGCCTAAAATGTTCTGACTCTAAAGAGCTGTGTGCTGCTGGAACACCTTGAGGTTATGGCGGCAGACTTTCTTCTTGATGGTGGTAAGCTACTTTTTTGGCCATTGTGGTAACAAGTCAGGCAAAATAGCCAAATACTGGCGTGCTCACCCCTTCGATCACATCGTTTACCACTAGCGAGATAGTGATCAATCGCTAGCCTAACAGAAAAAAAAATGCATAATACTAAAGAAATATCAATTTCAAGCACTTCATATTTTGCCAAATGTTACCTACCTTATATAAATATATTATTGAAACGCTTGTGTAGATAAGGTCACGGACTATTAGATGTACGTTTGACAAGAATTATAGCGATGACAAAATATGCTAGTAGCTATTACTGGAAGTTTGCACGTTTCATTATAACCCTGTCAGCACTTTGCCCTAAGGTGCTAGACTGTGTTTATACTAATATTATGTGACTTCTTCCACCTTTATAAATAAGATTCTCAGGTTTTAGTAGAGCAGTCTAGTTAGGACGAGGAAACGGAACACTTGAGTAAGTTTTTTTTATTCGGTTATTCTTTTTCTACCAACTTCCAAAAAGGAGGAGCTTCTCAATTCGTCTGTATATTTTTCTTTTTGTTACACGATTACTCCGTCAATTGTGAACCGATTCGAATGATTCCTTGTTTAATCGTTAGGGTACATTTCCGCGGTGGTCCCATTGCAATTTCATCGAGATCTGATGAGTATCTCCAGAGATTTAAACGTCTCATACTTGCTACTGAAACTGACTCGCGGGGCATGGAAGTCGGTTGCTTTAGTTTTTAAACTATCTTAATTATTGTAGTCTAAGTACGTACGTACGTTGGTGGAGGTTCTTATTTAAGGCTTATCATATTTATGTGTAAATCTAGAGTACCTAACTAAATTTCTCAAGATCTGTGTACTTCATAAAATTATGTCAATTCATACTATTGTGGATGGTATATCTCCGATTGATTATAAATCACCAAGTATCCCAACTAGCAAAATCATCTTACGTTTCTCACTTTATAAAAGTTCTGAGCTTATAGTGGTCTCTTATGTGTTTTCGTCATTGCTATCGCTCCTATATTAGTCTCTGACAAGCCGTTACAGGCTCTAATACGCTTGATCTTAATACCTTGTCTTAATTATGCATATAAGTTTATTTTACAGTGCCGTTGTAAGCCACACTCTTCTAAAAACGCATTTATTAAGACTTATCACATTTGTGATAAATTAGCTCTCATATCCACATTTTCTAAGCTCATTTAATTTTATTACATATTTTCTAAATGCTATTGTAAGAATGTTAGACTAATATCAGCATTTAATTGAGTACTTAAAACATGTAAATATTGATCTTATTCAAAACTATTATAAGATCAACAGCAGTGGATAGGCACAGTATTAGAGTGATATTGAATCATCATACTTACAATAGAGAAAACGAGTCTAATTTAAGAAAGTTTGATCTTAAATCGAATTTGTGACTAAAACTGTGAGAGTAACATTTGATGTTGACTATTATATTTCACCAAAAGTATTTTAGTGCGGTCACATAAAATACCGTTTCCCAAACGTTCACTCTTAAATGAAAATAAATGTTTTATGTCAATTCAAGGATCTCTCAGTTATTCCAACATGGAGTCATGTTGAAATGATCTAAATGATCTTAAAATAGTCTTATAGTGATTCTAATAAATGCAATACTAATGGTGTCGCTTTTAATACAAATTAACAAATAAAATAATTAAACAAGAATACTAAATACTATATATTGATGAAGCGCACGAGTTGTGAAGCGTAAACTAGGGTCTACTTTACAGTAAATAATATTTTCCAATACTAATACTTATCGAAAAGCATAAAACGAAACACTTGTTAATAATGGTACGGTTATTACAATATAATTATTAAATACCTTTATCCTTACTGTTCGATTTCGTTTTTATTAGTTGTAACTTTCAAACAAACACTACACCAAGTTTTTTTACGATTGTGTTTGATCTTATGTAAAATCAAAATAAACTTTCTTACGCTCACAGGACTCTTAAAGTCAAAACAATGTAAGCCTATGTACGCTTAAATAAGTTTTGGTAAGAATAATTTAAGTGAAAACAACATTCAATAAGACTGATATTAGAAAGATATAAACAAATTACGCTTATAAATGGTGCCCAAATCCAGGCTTATAGGTACGACGATATAAGAATGGTATAAGAGCAAGAAAACAGTGGTCTAGAGATTATTTTATGTGTAGTTTTTGCTGGTTGGGATACTACCAATAACCAACACGTCATATTTTAACGCCCGAGAACAATGTATAAACTTTGTAACTTTTTAACACGTTTGCAAAGGCATATTCGATTTCGTATGTACACCTGAAATCACCGACATTTAATGAGCATTTTTGTGTTCTGTGATATTTCACTTTTCATGCAAACCGTTTTGAACAATAAATAAATGTTTTATACCTACCTATAAATGTTATAATCAATCATAAAAACCAGAAGGGACACTTTATAGACAAGAACTGAAACACCTCCACGAGTAACAGAAAATTGTTCACGTGGTATGTGAAGGTAGTTCTATGACAGTTTAAGTTTTTCTTGTTAAATATATACATTTACATGAGGCACATTAATACGTATGCATTTAATCTGTACACTGTACTAACCACTAGTACTACTATTAATTATTAGTACTATTAATTATTGTGTGCCATTAGTGCTAATAATGGGTTTATGGTGTGCCAGTTATTTGTCAGTTATTGTGGTAATAAGTATGCTAAGAAAGAAATGGGTTATTGCGCCACTATCTTGTACTATCCCAAATCCATCTCTGGCTCAGATAACCGACAATTATAGACCATAATATATCTAGTTACCATCCGTCCTGATATAGGACATACTTTTGCAATTATAATATTAAGTATATAGAGTAGTTCAATATTAAGATCTTCATTTCCAGTAAACAATGAAGGCTGTACTAGTTCTTTGCGTCCTCGTGGCTGTCGTGATCTGCCGACCTGAAGAAGCCTACAGCACCCAGTATGACAACTTCAACGCACAGGAGCTGGTGGAAAATAAACGTCTCCTGAAGAACTACGCTAAATGCTTCCTGGACAAGGGACCCTGCACTCCTGAAGGATCCGACTTTAAAAGTAAGTTTGAGAGCCGTTGGCGCAAAGGTTAGATGGCTTGACTTCTTGCTATATTTTTACTTATTTAATTTCTTTGTCGCGGTGTCTGCATTGTATATATTAATATATATATATATATGTGTATTTTGCCTTCTTGTACTTGTACTATCACTGATTTATAATACCTATAAGTTCACTTTATTTTTAAATGTTATTGTTGCTACTTTATTATATTAATGTCTGTCTACTCAAAGCCCTATTTATTTATTTTATTTTTTATCGCGTTTTTTTATATTAACATTAAAATATGTAGATATATACATTAACTACTAGATAGAAATCCGTACGTCTCCTTAGGGCTGGGCTGAAAATCAGTGCTGCGCTTTTTTAACCCTTTTCCAACGGCTATGTTCACGTCAGCGATTCTCAACATCTTGTCTAAATTAAAAAAAAAAAGTGTTTTATTTTTGATTCGCTAGTTTTAGTAAAATTGTTAATTTTAATTGTAAATTTGGTCGTTGGAATAAACTATAAATCAATCAATCAATCAATAAGCGAGATGTCACCGGTTCAAATCCTTGCATGTTCGTTCATCCACAGGTGGTAGATTCATAATATTATATCGATGTTCCGCCTTACTTGCTAGTAGCTTACCACCATCATGGATGGATGATCATAAACACCGTAAGGTTATCCTTACGGTGTTTCGACAGCACACATCGCTTACCACCAGGCGAGATAGTGGTCAAAGGCTATAAGATATTAAAAAAATTAAAAAATTAAATGTTAAATCCTTTTTAACCGACTTCACAAAAAAGGCGGAGGTTCTCAATTCGTCGGAACCTTTTTTTATTGATGTGCACTGATTACTCGATGATGCTTGAACCGATTTGGAAAATTCTTCTTTCTCAGGCGGTTCCATTTAAATTTTAACGAAATCAGCCGAACCGTTTTTAATATGTCATCATTTGTATTAAGACGCAATTACTTATCTCGACGACTTAAGGTACGGACACACCGCAGCGTCCTGCATGCGCGATCTAGGCGGCGATCAGATAGTGCAGTAGTATTTGTACCGACTGGTTCATAAAAAACAATTGAAAAGTACTGAGATCGCGCCCGCAGATCGCAGGACGCCACGGTGTGTCCGTACCTTTACTACTCACTACTGGCACAGATTACGTAATAGTTACTAATCAATCGCTTTCTTGTTGTTGTTTTTAGCTCTCATGCAAAGTTCTGAATAGATTTTCTTGTTGATGTCTGCTTAAAAGTATACGATGTTTTTTTTAAATGAGCCATTCTATTTTAAACGCCTTATTTTATCTAGCCAGGGTCAATCTTCGCCTCAAAGTAAACGATTTTTTAAATGAGCCATCCTATTTTAAACGCCTTTGTTATTCTAGCCAGGATCAATTTTCCCTTTTAAAGGTTTACCCATGAAGGCGCGATGCGAGAAGGTTCGAAAAAATATTCGTTACAAATTGAGCTCATTACCACCCACTGCGGAGTATAAGCCTTCTCTCCTAAAGCCATTGTTCTAACTACAATTATGCATATGATTCGTTAAAATTATACGTTTCAGAACGCAAATCAGTGTCTTTTACCGTACTGCCTGGCCGATAATAGTGTGATAGAGATTCGAAACAGATATGTGTGGCTAATGACGCTTATTTTATATTCTCAGAGACCATCCCCGACGCTGTCAAAACCAAGTGCTCCAAATGCACTCCCAAGCAGAAGGAAATTGTCCGTGTTGTCGTCAGGGCCCTCCAAACCAATCTTCCTGACCTCTGGGATGAACTCGTCCTGAAAGAAGACCCCCAAGGAATTTACAAGGCTGACTTTGAAAACTTCATCAAGGCATCAGAATAATTATCCAAAGAGTTATCGAAGTAACATAATTTCATTGCTTGGTAACATAGGACAGATTTAGTGGCAAAATCTGTTGGCATAATTGCAGAGATTTTATCTGCTTTATAAAACCTCCATAAAAAGAGCACTGGATACTGATTTTTAACCGACTTCACAAAAAAGGAGGAGGTTCTCAATTCGTCTGTATGTTTTTTTTTTGTTAAACAATTATTATGCTATGAATTTTGAAGTCCTATTTGGCATAAAGGGTGCCTGTAAGTATGAAGCCTTCATATCATTTTAATATTCTTCCATTATTAAATTCTGTTCCATTATTCCATTATTAATCTGTTCTAATCGGATTCTATTGACTCGACCATGGGTACTTAATTTATGAAAATTACTGTACAGTATTGCTTTTATAATAATAAGCAAGTTAAAAACATCACATTAAGTTAAGATTGTTGGAGTTGCGTTTATTTATTATACTATTAATAAAAACTTTTTCGAAAGTTGTATTTTATTATTTTAAGATCGACGGTCCTCAAATCTATAACCAATTATTTATTTTTGAAATCTAACTTGTATAACAAGACTGAGCAACGAAATATTAATTACGAATAATACATTTAAAACTACCCCCAACCGATTTGTATATTTATAATTTGTTCATTGAGACCATTCCAATGAGCCTAAATACGACATCTCGGACGAGGAGTAGAGTATTCTGCATATTCAAGGAGATGTCTCAGCATTAGGTACAAGTTTACCATATTCTTGTAATATCATTAAAGTAAAACAATACTGAATTTCATATTAATAAATTTTAGATGTGTTTCAAGTGTAAAAGCGTAGTAGCCCAGTAACTCGGGCATTACTCGAATCGCCTTCCACCATTTACATTGGTAAGTAATGGGATTCCTTTGTTTCGCATAATTTTTAGGGTTCCGTAGTCCTGACAAGGGACCCTTATAGTTTCGTCATGTCCGTCTGTCTGTCTGTCCGAGGTTTTGCTAAGAGACCGTTAATACTAGAAAACTGTAATTTTGTGGTGGTATGTATATATATTACGCTGACAAAGTGCTGAAATAAAATTGTGAAACATATTTTTTTTTAGGGTAGCTCCCCTATATGTGAAGTGGGGATGATTTTTTTTTTCATCATCTACCCCATCGTGTGGGGTATCGTTGAATAGGTCTTTTAAAATGACTTAAGGGTTGCTAATATTATTTTTAGATTGAATGCTCCATTTACGAAATATTTAACTTTAAAGTGCAAATTTTTGTTCCAGTAGGGCGTCCCCCCCTCCTCTAAAAGCTATGCTATGCTGTCTTGAAAAGTCTGAGAAAATTCGTGATAATAGCGCATTTCATGAACTTTAAAGGAAAATTACAGCGGTTGAGATAACTTTATTAGTTTAGCAGTAATAGTCGTTGAACTTGGGTGTTGGATAATTTTGTACCAAATACAAAATACTTAGAATAAATCCTTTAAAGTGACATAGACGAAGTACCTAGTTGCTTGTTTATAACGCGTAAAGACTTGCATTGAATAACGGGCTACTACGGAACCCTACATTGCGCGTGGCCCGACACGCACTTGGCCGGTTATTTATTCCTAATTTACTAAGGCTTTACGGGTAACACATAATTTTAAATGGCATAATAGTACTATCGCATAATTTCTTTTGGCATATTGTATAAACAAGCATAATTTTCATTTAGGCTATATTGTTTTGCCTAATTTTGATTTGCATAAAGTTATAGGGCATATTTTTTTTGGCTTAATAGTTTTTGACATAATAAATTAAGTCATAATTGAATGTATACACATATTTAAAAAAATTTTTACTTAATTACACATTTATTAATTTCTAAAGAAGCGACTACAGTATTATAAAAGTACATAAAACAATTACACATCCAAAGTTAGAATTAAGGTAAGACTACGTGTCATGTTTAGTAGAGAGTTGGTTGGCTCAAAAAAAAGTTCGTGATTTTAAGTGTTTAAGTCAATATTTGTTAATATGTGAACTTCAAGTCCATAGCCGAATTAAATTTTATAAATAAAGTAATATAAAGTTATTACTTATAAAGTAATAACTTTATACTACTACTACTATACTACTTTGTTGAAAATTTTTGTTGGTATTAATTAATACCAACAACATTTTTGGTACTAGACTGTGACAGTAGGTTCAAGTTCGGCGGGATGGCCCTTAGGCCACCCATAAGCCGCGATTATATTTATTTTGGAACTGAAATTTATTTGACTTAGCGCAAACATTAAATTAACATAACTTACCTTTTTTCGAAGTTTTATTAAATAAAGTAATATAAATTTATCAATACCAACAACATTTTGGTACTAAACTGTGACAGTAGGTTCAAGTTCGGTGGGGGTGGCCCTTGGGCCATCCATAAGCCGCGGCGCGATTATTTTTATTTTAGAACTGACATTTATTTGACCTAGCGCAAACATAAAATTAACATAACTTACCATTTTTTGAAGTGCATCTATATCACTGTTTTGGTTCTGCATTTGATTAGTAATCAGCTCATGGTTAAGTTCGTAATATAGTTAGGTAGTTATAAGTCAATATTTACACTTATTATGCGCATCTTGACGTGCTTAATACGTCGAACAAACTTTTTATTAATTTTATGATATTTTTTCGTAAATCTACAAGCTAAGCCTCATAACTTACTTTTTTTTGTTTACTCGTAACGTCAGTGTTAAAAAGTATTATATGTCCTATTCCATTATATGTATTAGGTATACCAAAGCAAACATTCAAACAAAAACGGTCTACTTGCTACATTAGTCGTGAAGAGATACAAATTTAAAAAAGTACCTACTTTTTTATTATAAAAACTCACGTTCATTTTAAACTTATAGATTTAAAAACGGGAATTTAACGTGACTTACGCGATGTCGATATAGCGATCGACATATGTTTCGGCCTCATCCGGAGGCCTTCTTCAGGATCTTGAGTGCGGGGCGCTCGTCGACGCGTCGCACCTCGCACTGCGGGCCGCTGCTCGTGCAGCGCGGGCGGACGGAGCGGGCGGCGGCGGCGGCGGTGGTGGTGTTGGTGGGGGGTAATGATGCGGTGTACATAGTGGAGGCGCGGGATTAGGTTGGAGGGCTTCGTCTTCATCACTGCTGTTTACTTCAGACGAGACCTCATCCAACCGGCAGACGGAACTCACGGTGTCCTCCTCACTGTTGCCACTGGTGACGTGCTTTCCATGAAGAACGGTTTTCCACGTATTTGACAGGTACCACCCTCTGTCTCTGTTGAAGTTACGACGACGACTGATCTCAATGGCTTCTCGGATTTTGCGGGGTACAAAGTACTTTTCACGCGCCAAAATCCGTGCCTTGTCAAATCTGATGTAGTGCGTCGTCCCAGATGTGAGAGCGTGCTCTGTAACCGCCGAGCTACCGCTGTCCACGTTCTTCATGGAAGCAATGTGTTCTTTGAGTCTTGTGGACACGTTTCTTCTGGTCTCGCCTACGTAGCTTGCACCACAGTCGCAAGGAACGACGTAGACCCCAGGAGCTCCTAGGGGATCCTTATCCTTTGGAGAGCGCAACAATTGCCTGACACGTGAGGGGGGGCGGAATATCGTCTTGATGCTATATCTTCGGCGTAACAAGTGTCCAATTTTGATAGAGGACACACTCAAAATTATAACGGATTTATTCCAGAGAGCTCTTATACCTATCGAGTACATGAACATAATAAAGTACATACTGACAAGTGGGTATTTTAAGTGGCGCGGTGAATTTTATATTCAGACGGAAGGTGTGGCCATGGGTTCTCCTATAGCTCCAGTAGTTGCGAATATTTTTATGGAGTGGTTCGAGACATCGGCACTACACGACATATCCTTTAGACCGAGATACTGGTGGCGATATGTGGATGACGTGTTTGCTATTTTACATAAGGACCATGTAACACCCTTATTAGAACATCTAAATAGCAAACATCCGACGATCACTTTCACTGTCGAACGAGAAATAGAGGGCGCGTTGCCGTTTCTTGACGTGTTACTCAAGCGACAACAGAATGGACATCTCTCACACACAGTGTACCGCAAGAGTACGCATACAGACCGGTACTTGAGAGCTGACTCCCATCACCATCCCGCCCATCTAGCGTCGTTGCCTCGGACACTTATCAACAGAGCGCTGAGATTATGTGACCCACAACATGTAGACACAGAACTCGCGCATGTGAAGGCGGTGTTAGAGGCAAACGGATACAGCTGGAAGCAGAGTAATCGGATTGCGAACAACTCCACAAAGTGCCGAATAACATCGGTTGAGAGAGCAGCAACGTACCTACCATACGTCAAGGGGGTCACGGACAAAATTGGACACTTGTTACGCCGAAGATATAGCATCAAGACGATATTCCGCCCCCCCTCACGTGTCAGGCAATTGTTGCGCTCTCCAAAGGATAAGGATCCCCTAGGAGCTCCTGGGGTCTACGTCGTTCCTTGCGACTGTGGTGCAAGCTACGTAGGCGAGACCAGAAGAAACGTGTCCACAAGACTCAAAGAACACATTGCTTCCATGAAGAACGTGGACAGCGGTAGCTCGGCGGTTACAGAGCACGCTCTCACATCTGGGACGACGCACTACATCAGATTTGACAAGGCACGGATTTTGGCGCGTGAAAAGTACTTTGTACCCCGCAAAATCCGAGAAGCCATTGAGATCAGTCGTCGTCGTAACTTCAACAGAGACAGAGGGTGGTACCTGTCAAATACGTGGAAAACCGTTCTTCATGGAAAGCACGTCACCAGTGGCAACAGTGAGGAGGACACCGTGAGTTCCGTCTGCCGGTTGGATGAGGTCTCGTCTGAAGTAAACAGCAGTGATGAAGACGAAGCCCTCCAACCTAATCCCGCGCCTCCACTATGTACACCGCATCATTACCCCCCACCAACACCACCACCGCCGCCGCCGCCGCCCGCTCCGTCCGCCCGCGCTGCACGAGCAGCGGCCCGCAGTGCGAGGTGCGACGCGTCGACGAGCGCCCCGCACTCAAGATCCTGAAGAAGGCCTCCGGATGAGGCCGAAACATATGTCGATCGCTATATCGACATCGCGTAAGTCACGTTAAATTCCCGTTTTTAAATCTATAAAGTACCTACTGTTTAATAATTATGCTATAATAATATGACAAAAAAATTATGCCTAAACAATTATGCCGAATTATAGTTCTGCGTTTATAATATTATTCTTATAATATTATACTATAAATGCTTATGCTAACAGTAATTATGCCAAGAAAAATATGCCTAATTACTTTATGACAAATTAATGTATGTATAATATAATATACTTAGGAGAAACAACATTATGCTAAAGTATATTATGACAAAAAATGTGTAAGCAATTGGGCCCAGTAACCTCTGGTAAAAGTACTGAGCTCAGTGTGTGAAATGTATATATAAAATAGGTGGTGGGGCAACAACTCGGCCGAGCAATCTACGCTCCGCGCGAGATCACTCGACTCAGTAGACTCAGCTCAGTATTTGTTTATTTGCCCTTTCGTTTACGTTGGTCGAGTTCACCTGCTTTTTATCGCTGGCTGCTCCACTCGGTCGCCTACTCGACTAATGTAAACTACGCTAAACAGACGGCAGCAGAGTGGGGGGTTTATAGTGCGCAGAAGCGCCATTTAATTTTTTTTGACGTCCGCGGTCAAAGGGCTACGAAAGTAGCTATAGTAGTCTGCTCCAAAGAGTAACATAATATATACTGACTGTCTGCTCAACCAAAAAAGAGCTTATAATTTTTTAACGGCTAGACGGGTTTCTTTGAAACAAAGCTAAGAACACTCTCGATGAAGTCACCTATCAAACAAAAAAAAAACTATATTAAAATCGGTTCATCCGTTTGGGCGCTACGATTCCACAGACACACAGATACACACGTCAAACTTATATAAGCCCTTCTTTTTGCGTCGGGGGTTAATAAGAACCTACTCAATACAATACCTACTCAATAATAATTGTCTGTTCTTTGTTTTAGTCTGTAATTCGATTTTTGGCAGATGGCTTCTCAAATTATTTAAATTTTAAAGCGCCTGACTAAAACAATGCAGTTGATCGGTGGCGCCTATTGCAGAAGATTTAGGCCTGAAACTCTTATGGCATATCGCAGGGCAGATAATTTTTACAAGCCTTTGCCTCTCCCAATTAGTATTTTCCATTTCCTTCCAAATCTCTCTATCCCTTGATGACTGCTGAATTGAATTTCCTTCAAAAGCGTCAAGGTTGACCCGCCATCGCTTCCTTGGCCGTTAAAAAAAGTTAAGTAATTATGTTATCTCGCAATCTCGCGGCATTAAAAAGTGAATGAAATAAAATGCAGAAATTTAGAACAGTTTATGGTGTTGCAAATATCTGTAACGGGCTACCGGGTGACAAACAATGCATGACGGTTGCTTCATCTCACTTCCTTGTTACATTGTCACCATGGAACGTTGCACAATCTTGTTGGAACTCAATCTGGTTGTCTACCACAAAGCTATTTTTTTCTAATTCTTTATGATAATTCTTCTTGCTAATGCTAATTCTTTATACTATGTCAGACTGATATGACCATTATCACAATGCATGGCAGTGGCTTGATCTCACTTCCCTGTTACATTATCACCATATAGACCTTTCCACAATCTTAAAGAACTAAATTGGGATGCCTAACATAATATTATTAATCGATTTTATCATAATGCATGACGGTTGCTTCACATCACTTCCTTTTTCCTTCCTTCTACATCACCATTGACATGCCATAGACTGTTGCACAACTGCGGAGTCTTGAGATACCATACATACATACATTACATATACGATACATGCCAAACGAGAAAAATCAGAGCCGACATCAGTAACACTTGCAAATGATCTTGAATTTGGGGCCCAGTCACGGTAATGTTTATAACACTGGTGGATTCCGGGCGTGTGCTACTACGCTAATCATAGAAATGTGGCCGAATGTGCTTAATGCATTGTTTTAGTGGTCTACAGTCTAAACCTTTATTGCCTTTTTTATGAAACTGATTGGGGGCACATCGATTGTATGGTTTCAAAGTCATAGGTAGATTTTTTTTTTATATATAGATTATCGTGGCCAGTAAAGTATTGTCATTTTTGAATTGACTCATTATTTATTGCAAGGTCTCCTGCCATGACACACACTTCACACACAAAGCAACATTTTAACATTTTTATGTACATACTACATACTACGTGGGGCTCTTCGCCCCACGGCTTCGCCCGCGTTAAAAACTTCTTTTGTTAACTTAAAACTTTTCTTTTGTAAAAACGATTCTATAATTAAATACATCAAATAAGAATTAGCCAAATCGGTTCACCCGTTTTCATGTTATCGCGTGACTAAGGCAATTCGGGATTCATATTTATAAAAACCGAAAACCCAAATTTTCAGACTTTGTTACCTACCCCATTTCAAAAAATCCTACAACACGTACTTTATTTTATCTTATTTCGCCATACAAACTTTAAATCCCCGTTCCGTATCCGGGAGGACTTTTTAGAAAATCCTTTTTGAGCGGATACCTACGTCATAATAACTATCTGCATTCTAAATTTCAGCGCAAACCGAAACAATTTTGATTTTTAGACTTTGTTACCCCAGTTTATCCTCTTAGGATGGCATTTTGAAAAAGTCTGAAACTTATATTTACTTATTTATTTACAGAAGTACTTGTGTGAAATGTAGAATAAAATGACTATCCAAACTTTGAACCCCAGCTTCATCCCCTTGAAGAGTGAATTTTGAAAAATTCTTTCTTAGCGGATATCTACGTCAAAATAACTATCTGCGTGCCAAATTTCAGCGCAATTCAAAACAATATTGATTTCAGACTTTGTTACCCCACTTCACCCTTTTAAGGGTGCAATTTCGAAAGAGCCTGAAACATGTATTTACTTACTTAAGTACTTGTGTTAAAATTCAAATATAAAAGACTATCTAATCTTGTTTCTCCATACAAACTTTGAACCCCCGTTTCATCCCCTTCAGGGGTAAATTTTGGAAAATCCTTTCTCAGAGGTAACTAACGTCGTAATAACTATCTGCATGCCAAATTTCAGCGCAATCTGAAACAATATTAATTTTCACACTTTGTTACCCCATTTCACCCTCTTAGGGGTGAATTTTCAAAAAAAACAGAAACACGTATTTACTTATTTTGTTACTGAAGCACTTGTGTGAAGTTTTGGATTGAAAAGACTATCTAATCTTGTTTCTCCATACAAACTTTGAACACCCATTTCATGCCCTTAAGGGATGAATTTTGAAAATCCTTTCTCAGTACACCCCTACGTACTAAGACAAATATACCCTCTAAATTTCAAGTCTCTACGACCAGCGGTTTAGGCTGTGCGTTGTCTGTCAGTCAGTATGTCAGGACAAAGATTCTTATAGTATTAGATTTGTATTGTCACTATAGTAATAAATTATAATCAACATCGACATCAATAGGGAATATGCATAAAGCTATGATTTATTGGAAATAATTTTTTTTTCGATTCTTTGTTGTCCTGGAGTTATATGTAAAACCTTTTTTTTTATTTAATTCCATTTTATTTGCTTAAAATAATATTTTAAAAATGCAATTTAAGCGAGGGAAATTTAAGTTTGTAAAACAGATCACCATTGGTCGAATCGAAAGTTGACGTCATTATGCACTACTCCACGTGATAGAAACATTTAGCGCGGGAACATAAAAATAAATGTATGGTGTGGTCTTATTGTATTTATTTCCAAATATTGTGTTTGCCGCGTATTATTGTGCAACAATGTTTATTACTAACCATTTAATATAGATAAAAATGAGTACGAGATTAGAAAAACTGTATAATTTAATAAAAACATGCCATTGGCCAAATACAATAATCGCGCGCAGTCTTAGTTAAAGAAAAAAATCTAGTTTGCTTCAAGCGGCGTGTGTCTGACGCAAGTGCGTGACGTCACAATGCATTACCAAAGAGCCCGGGAAATGATGGCGTTTAAACTGCTCAAATTTATTTGTATATTTAAATGTTTATTTAAAATATACTTAGACTAATTCCAGCAGTATTTTATTTTTTTATTATGTTATATGGATGTAATGAGTGAAATAAAAATATTTAAAAAAAACATGCATATTCCCTATTGACACCAATATTATGCTTAATACCTAATGCCACTACCAACATAGAATATATATCTATAATACGTATAGTTCTATAAACACCAATAAAATGCGAAAGTCAGTTTGTATGTTTGTTTGGGACTTCTTCATGGTCAAACGGCCGAACCGATTTAGCTGAAACTTTGTCTTTGTATAGCCAGTATTATGGATAAGGCTGTATGATACTTTTTAACGTGGCAAAGCCGCAGGGCACAGATAGTAGACTTAATATATTATAAATGCGAAAGTCAGCCAGTATTTTTGTATGTTATAGGAGTATCTTTTCTATGTTATAGGGTTCACATACCCAACGGGTGTCAACGGAACTCTATTACTGAGAGTAACATTTAGATGAAATTGTAGCCATAAATATAAAATAAAATGGTAAAATGATTTAAAAAAAATCATAACAAAAAAATAAATTAAAAAAATTGAAGGGGGGATAAACATGTTTTTTGGCGTTTTTTTTAATAACGGAAATAGATAGACACTTGAAATTATCACAGACTGTGTATTATTTTAGCTGCTATAACTATAAATATTAAAAATAAAATAAAATAATCTATAAAAGCCTTATTCTACTTCTATTAGCTATCCCTATGAAACATTGCAGCCAAATCGGTGAAAAGGTCACCACCAAAAACTAACAAAAAATTAAACTGCTAAGTGCGAGCCGGACTCCCATCCCAGGCTTCCGTACCACGGTACAATACGTCATCATCATCATCAACCTATTTCTGTCCACTGCTGGACATAGGCCTCACCTATGGCACGCCACTGAGCTCGATCTTCAGCTCTTTGTTTCCAACCGCTGCCAGCCAGCTTGCGTATATCATCGCTCCACCTAGCTGGAGGGCGCCCTACACTTCGTTTACCGAGCCGTGGTCTCCACTCTAGAACACGTCTACCCTAACGGTTATCGGTTCTACGACAGATGTGACCAGCCCACTGCCACTTCAGCTTGCTAATCCTTTGAGCTACGTCGATAACTTTGGTTCTCTGACGGATGACCTCGTTTCGAATTCGATCCCTCAGAGATACTCCGAGCATAGCCCTATCCATAGATCGCTGAGCGACTTTAAATTGGTGAACCAGTCGCACCGTCAGTGTCCACGTCTCGGCTCCGTAAGTAATAACAGGTAGGACGCACTCGTTAAAGACTTTTGTCTTTAGGCTTTGTGGTATGGGCGATGCAAAGACTCGACGAAGTTTTCCAAATGCTGCCCATCCCAGCTGTATCCTTCTGCGAGCTTCCTTCTCGAAGTTGTTTTTACCCAATTGCAAGATTTGCCCAAGGTATACGTATTCATGAACAACTTCGAGAGGAACTCCGTTTAAGGCAATGGGTTTCGGGACAACATGTTCGTTGAACATGATCTTGGTCTTATCCAAGTTCATCCGTAGGCCGATGCGTGCAGAAGAATCAGCAATGGTGGTCAGCATGCATTGCAAATCTTGCACGGTTTCAGCCATGATGACGATATCGTCCGCAAACCTCAAGTGTGAGAGGTGCTCGCCGTTTATATTTATGCCCTGTCCTTTCCAATTCAGCGTGTTGAACATATCCTCCAGAGCGTTAGTGAACAATTTTGGGAAAATAACGTCCCCTTGTCTCACTCCTCTATGTAAGGGGATATGTTCAGTCTGCTGATTTTGTACTTGGACGGTCATAGTCGCGGCGTGATACAGGCCTCTCAGTACTTGGACGTATCGCCAATCAACTTGGCATCGTTGCAGAGACTCCAGAACAGACCAGGTTTCTACAGAGTCAAAAGCTTTCTCATAGTCCACAAACGCAAGGCACATGGGCTCGTTATACTCTTCGGTCTTCTGTATAACCTGTCGCACTGTATGTATGTGGTCTATGGTGCCATATCCTCCTCGAAACCCAGCCGGTTCAGGGGGCTGAAACTCGTCGAGTCTACGCGCGAGACGATTTGTGATGACTCTGGAAAACAACTTATAGACGTGACTCAAGAGTGAAATGGGTCGATAGTTCATTAAGAGGGTCTTGTCTCCTTTTTTAAAGAACAAAATGACCACACTCTTGCTCCACGCCTTTGGAGTTCTCCCCGAAAAGAGGACGGAATTAAATATACGCTGCGAGTTCCACCAGCTTTCAAAAGCTCCGTTGTAATTCCATCCTCTCCGGGGGCTTTTCCATTTTTAAGTTATTTGAGAGCCATCACAATTTCGTCCAGGCTGACCTCTGGCAGATCCTCGGTATAATGGCGGGTAAGAGTGGCTCTAGGATCTTCAGACTGGGGTTGGGGACGGGACGCTTGCGAGGTATATAGTTGGCCGTAGAAGTCTTGAACTTCCCTAAGAATCTCCGGCTTAGAAGCGACGATACTCCCGTTAGATGAGGTCAACTTCGTCAGATGGCTTCGACCCAGCTGTTGAACAAAAACTTTTGACCCCCGGTTTCGCTCGATCGCTTCTTTAATAGAGCGTGTGTTGGAGCTCCGGAGGTCACGTCTTACCATTATTTAGCTTATTAGCTGCACAGATTCCTCTGAAAGCTTAGACCTCTTTCCGGCACCTCGCATCTTGCAGAATTTCGTCCCCTCCTCCGTAAGAATTCCCACCACTTGGTCGAGATCCTGGTCCACATCAACGTCAATTGTGGTTTCCAAGGCAGCGCATCGGTTCTCCAGTTTTAACTGGAACGTTATAGACCCAACCACAGGTTGAAACATATTAGGCCGGAGCGTAGATTTTATTAGACGGACTCGTTCAAGCTTACAGTCGATATCTAGAGTGCCTCGGACCAGTCGGTGATCACTTACGCTAAGAAAGGATTTTCCAAAATTCACCCCATTAAGGGATGAAACTGGGGTTGAAAGTTTGTATGGAGAAACAATATTAGATAGTCTTTTCAATTCGAAACTTCACACAAGTGCTTTAGTAAAAAAATAAGTAAATACGTATTTCAGGCTTTTTTTAAATTCCACCCCTAAGAGAGTAAAATGGGGTAACAAAGTCTAAAAATCAATATTGTTTCGGGTAGCGCTGAAACTTGGCATGCAGATAGTTATTACGACGTTAGTTTCCTCTGAAAAATGATTTTCTAAAATTGGCCCCTTAAGTGGATGTAACGGGGGTTCAAAGTTTGTATGGAGAAACAAGATTAGATAGTTTTTTCTACTCGAAACTTCACACAAGTGCTTTAGTAAATAAATAAATAAATACGTGTTTCAGGTTTTTTTGGAAATTCCACCCCTAAGAGGGTGAAATGGGGTGATAAAGTTTATGTACTAAAAATAAAAATAAAATAAAAATCAATATTGTTTCGGATTGCGCTGAAATTTGGCATGCAGATAGTTATTTTGACGTAGGTATCCGATAAGAAAGAACTTTTCAAAATTCACTCTTTAAAGGGATGAAGCGGGGGTTCAAAGTTTTGATAGTGTTTTTTTTCGACATTTTACACAATTACTTCTGTAAACAAATAAGCAAATTCGAGTTTCAGGTTTTTTCAAAATGCCACCCTAAGAGGGTGAAGTGGGGTAACAAAGTTAGAAAATCAATATTGTTTCGGATTGCGCTGAAATTTAGAATGTAGATAGTTGTTATGACTTATCCGCTAAAGAAAGAAAAGAAAGGAAGAAAGAAATAAATATATATATATATATATATTTTAGAAAGGATCTTCTAAAGATTCCGCCCGGATATTTATTTTTCAACCGACCGTATTTTTCAGCTTATTATTTTTCAACCGACTTCCAAAAACAAAGGAGGTTCTCAATTCGTCTGTATGTTTTTTTTTGTGTGTATGTTACACGCTTACTCCGTCAATTCTGAACTGATTCGAATGATTCTTTTTGTTTTCGGTAGGGTACCTTTCTGAGATGAATCCATTGTTATTTTATTGAGATCTCGTCACGGAATAACTTGAAAATGGGTAAACCGATTTGGCTTTTACTTCTTTGGTGTCTTTTATGATACGAGTAGAAAGGTTTTTACAAAATAAACGTTTTAAGTAAATAAAAGAAGTCTTTAACGCGGGCGAAGTCGCGGGGCACTTCTAGTTCAATACATAATAATAAATTAATCAATAATTTCAAGTTTGTAGCGAAAAATGAAGGATTTTTATACAAACTCACGAGACTTTACGCCTTTAGACCTCCTTAATCCGACCCTGTTGCAAAATTCGTTCTTAGTGAACGTTAACTTATCACCTCTGGCCACATTTCAAGTTCGTAACAAAAAAATGAAGATCTTTTACACAAACTCGCAATAGCCCTAAGATCTCCTTAATCCAGCCCTGTCGCAAAATCCGTTCTAAGCGAACGTTTACTAAATATCTCTGGCCAAATTTCAAGTTAGTAGTAAACAAATTAAGATCTTTTATACAAACTTGCGTGAGCCCTAAGACCTCCTTAATCCAGCCCTGTCGCAAAATCCGTTATAAGCGAATGATTACTAAATACTTCTGGCCAAATTTCAAGTTTGTAGCAAAAAATTAAGGACTTCCATAAAAAAATTGAAAGTGCCCTTAGATCCGGCCCGGTCGCAAAATACGTTCTTAGCGGACGTCTACTAACTATAAACTACCTTCCTGCCAAATTTCATCTTTGTACGTCCAGCGGTTTTCAAGATTTCGTGACCTTCCGCTTTTATATATATAGATTATATATATGCCAACAAACATATATGCATAAGTACTATAATGCCATTAAAAATTATGTGTAACTGTTTATTATGGTAAAATAAAAAAACTACGTAGAATTTACGAAAACTTGAACAATTTTAATACTTGGCACTGGCTAAATACACTAATCGTGTGGAGCCATATTAAAACGTACTTACTCTGTAGATCTCCATAAATGGTCTGTGGGATCAGGAGACACACTACATCCAATTTTACAAATTATACCTAAGTGTAAAATGAATGTCGATAATATTCCTAGTTTATCGATATGTATTACTGCAGCAGAGGCGCAAAAATAAATCCACGCAAAAACGGGATAGAACTATTAAACATCGTCCGTGACCAAAAGAGAACTGTCTCTTATATATATATCTCTATAATCTCTGGATTATAGACAACTGCCGACCGACAAATATAAGCTGAGCTTTGCCTTAAATGTATTTTTGAAGATTAGATACATTTATTGACTTATCGGTGAAATGTTATATCGTTTGCCTTAAAATTTGAGTTTGTACTGGTTTTTCCACACCATCTTACACTGCAAGGAGTCATCACAACGACTTTTTAAGAAATTTAAGTATCTGAGCGCGGAGGTGTTTACAGGTCACCGTACTGGTCGAAACTAACATCGCGTTTGTGAGCGTGGATTTCATCATCATCATCAGCCTGTATCAGTCCACTGCTGGACATAGGCCTCTCCCAAGATGCGCCACTGAGCCCGATCTTCGGCTCTTCTCTTCCAGTCACTGCCCACCGCTTTGCGTATGTCGTCGCTCCACCTGGTCACAGGACGTCCTACGCTACGTTTGCCGATTCGCGGTCTCCACTCTAGGACAAGTCTGCCCCAACGGTTATCAGTCCTGCGGCAGATATGACCAGCCCACTGCCACTTCAGCTTGCTAATCCGTTGAGCTATGTCGATAACTTTAGTTCTCTGGCGAATTACTTCGTTCCGGATTCGATCCCGCAGAGAAATACCGAGCATAGCTCTCTCCATAGCTCGCTGAGCGACTTTAAACTGGTGGACCAGTCGGACTGTGAGTGTCCACGTCTCGGCTCCGTATGTCATCACAGGTAGGACGCACTGGTTAAAGACTTTTGTCTTTAGACACTGTGGTATAGGCGACGAGAAGACTCGACGGAGTTTTCCGAATGCTGCCCAGCCCAGCTGAATTCTTCTCTGGATTTCCTTCTCGAAGTTATGTTTGCCTAGTTGGAGCGTTTGCCCTAGGTAAACATACTTAGTGACAACTTCGAGTGGGATTCCATCTACGGCAATCGGTTCCGGAACAACGTGCTCGTTGTACATGACTTTGGTTTTGTCCAAATTCATCCGGAGACCGATGCTACGAGAAGAATCAGCTAGGCCATTCAACATCCTTTGTAGGTCCTGCAGCGTCTCTGCCATAATGACGATGTCATCTGCGAATCGTAAGTGAGAGATGTACCTGCCGTTGATGTTAATGCCACGATCTTTCCAGTCCAGCGTCTTAAACATATCCTCCAAGGCGTTAGTGAACAGTTTCGGGGATATGACGTCCCCCTGTCTCACTCCTCGACGCAGGTGGACATGTTTAGTTCGCTGGTTCTGTACTTGTACAGTCATCGTTGCGGCATTATATAGACATCTCATCACTTCGATATATCGCCAGTCGACTTGGCAACGCTGCAAGGACTCGAGAACAGACCAGGTTTCGATTGAGTCAAAGGCCTTCTCATAGTCCACAAATGCTAAGCACAGGGGCCGATTATACTCTTCGGTCTTCTGTACAATCTGCCGCACCGTGTGGATGTGGTCTATGGTGCCGTAACTGCTTCGAAACCCGGCCTGTTCCGGAGGTTGAAACTCGTCGAGTCTTCGCGCAAGACGGTTCGTGATGACCCTTGAAAACAGCTTGTAGACATGGCTCAGAAGCGAAATCGGGCGATAGTTTTTCAATAGGGTTTTGTCTCCTTTTTTGAAAAACAAAACCACCATGCTTCTGTTCCATGCCTGTGGAGTTCTCCCAGTAAAAAGAACGGAATTAAATAGCTGCTGAAGCTGTTGAACTGCTGGAGCTCCTCCGGCTTTTAAAAGCTCCGTTGTGATTCCGTCTTCTCCTGGGGCTTTTCCATTTTTGAGTTGTTTAAGGGCCATCACGATTTCGTCTCGGCTAATTTCGGGCAGATCTTCTGTGAAGTGGCGGGTTAAGGTGGCTCTAGAATCCTCAGTATCGGGTTCGGGCCTTGAAGCATGCGATGCGTAGAGCTTGCCGTAGAAGTCTTCAACTTCCGACAGAATCTCCGGCTTGGATGCGACGACGTTCCCGGTTGACGTTGTCAGCTTTGTGAGGTGGCTTCTACCCAGAGGCTGGACGAACACTTTCGACCCCCGATTTTGCTCAATTGATTCTTTAATCAAGAGCGTGTTAGAGGATCGGAGGTCGCGTCGTACCAGCTTCTTTATGGATTTGTTGCGCGCCAGGTTAGTTGACAAAGCTGACAAAGGGTCTGTTCGTCTCTCTTCCATTAGCCGAAGTGTTTCTGCCGAGAGTTTGGACTTTTTGCCCGTACGCTTGCTCTCGCAAAACTTCGTCCCTTCATCCCTGAGGATTTCCACCACTTCTTCGAGTTTCTGGTCTACGTCATCTGTGGTTTCCAAGGTAGCGAATCGATTTTCCAATTTTAATTGGAATGTTTCGGACCCAACAACGGTTTGGAGTAGGTTCGGACGGAGCGTAGACTTCATCAATCGGAATCTCTCGGCTTTAAAGTCGATATCCAGAGTGCCTCGTACCAGTCGGTGATCACTTCCAGTATTAAACCTAGTGATCACTGAGACGTCTCTGAATATGCGCCGTTTGTCCGTAATGATGAAGTCAATCTCGTTTTTAGTCACAAAGTCGGGGCTTTGCCACGTCCATTTCCTTTGGGGCTGTTTCTTGAAGAACGAGTTCATCAAGAAAAGCCCCTCTCTCTCGAGGAAATTGACGAGCATTTGTCCCCTGTGATTCCTACTCCCAAATCCGTGGGGTCCTATAGACGATTCGCCGCAAGTTTGTACTCCCACTTTGGCGTTAAAGTCTCCCATGACAACGTTGTAGTGAGCCTTGGAGGTGGTGTGTAAAGCTCTGGAGATATCTTCATACATGCTCTCCACCTCGTCATCCAAGTGTGTCGAGGTCGGTGCGTAGACCTGGATAACCTTGAGGCTGTACCTCTTGGTTAACTTAATTATGAGGTACGCTACCCTGGTCGACACACTGGAGATTTCTACAACGTTGTCACTGAGAACCTTGTTGACCAGAAACCCGACGCCGCCTTGGGATGGCTGATCTCCTTCTCTGTAGTACATAAGATGGCCCGATTCTAAGGTTATGGTGTCCTCTCCCTGTCTTCGGACTTCACATAACCCCAGAATGTGCCATCTTATGTGTTTCAGCTCCTCCTCTAGCTGCGCCAGATGATCGTCCAGCCGAATCGTGCGTCCATTGTACGTTGCGAGGGTCAGTTTGTTCTGGCGGCCTACCGTAACCCGGGGATTCTTAGCACCCCCTGCCCTGCCGTTACCGTGACCGCCGCCGTGGTCAGGAATAGCAGGGCGGCCGGGAACTGGGGGCCGCGGCTTATTATGACTTTCCATATCATGCATGCATCCCTTGGGAGGGATATGCCCTAATCGCCATGCTGGGCAGGCGTGTTGGCGATCGCAGGACGTAGCTTCTCGCACCGGTGACGCTGCTGCCCGTCACCGGCCTGTAGAATTTGGCTACGCCATAGATATGAAATGGTTATACCGCCATTTGTCGGTCGCCAGAGCCCCGTCTGTTGGTCAGCAGGATGCACCACGGGCAGGTGAGGTTGGCTGGGAGCACCGAGGTCGTATTTGTGCTCCCTTACATCCCGCGTGGATTTATATAAGACTTATAAGTCCGATGATTTGGCGGAAACTGCTCGCCTTTCAAGCAGGGTCTAAAGCCGCCCTTTCACTATGGGATATAATTTAATTTATATTATATCTTCAGATATACAATTTTATCACTCGTCATACATATTATATGAGACCGTTTACACTATGCTATAATATATATTACATCCCAAGCTATAAATATTATTTCGACCGACTGAGCGATATTTGAAGGTTTATATTTTACCTCACCTCCCCGAACACCGCGCTTCCCCCTGCCACGCCCTCAGTTTATTTTTTGTTTTTTTTTTTTTTTTTTTTTATGGCTCCACACAATGAGTGTATTTAGCCCAGTGTTTGAATGAAACCATAGACAACCAAAAGTGAACTATATATATTTTACAGTGTGAACAGCAATCGCGGGATATTATATATAGCACAAAATGTAATTTACATTATATCCCATAGTGAAAAGCCGGCTTAATTGTTATGACGTCGATGTGTTTTATAATGATAAGTTATGCTCGATCGGAAATGGAATAGAGAAGGACCTATTCAAAAATGTATTCTAATTTTGCCGTAAATGCTATCAGACACCCAGAATTCCACAAATTAAATGACTAGTTCAAAGTTAGATTTAGATTTAGACATTAGTTAGTTAGACAAATTTTCATTAACTCCTTCCAAATAATACATATATTATTCATCATCTCTTCGTGCTTTGTTCAAGGTTCATGAGTTTATTTTATTACGAACTGGGAGTAAAGTCATTATATTACTGCGGTGTTATTGTAAATAAACACTTATTAGGTAATATATTACATTTACAAACAAATCATCAGGGAATACGCCAGTGTCTGGTATAAATGCATTGGATGGACCAGAGTATTCATCAGTAAAACACTGTGGTCTGACAAGATACCTACTTTGGTAAGAATAAATGTTTAGTTTATTCTGATAACGCTTATTTCAAAAAACAATATTTCAATACATTCGCTCAGAAAACTATACTTTCTAAGCCTATAAGAAAGCTGTTGGTAAGGGATGATTGAGTCAAAGAGCACGTCATGCTACCATCCTCGACGGTATCATCACTTACGAACAGGCGAGATAGTGGTTAAATGCTAGCCTATCAGAGATAGTTTACCGAATACTGACCATACGCTAGAAAGGAATCATCCAAATAATTACATATTATGTGTACTTCACGCCGACGTAGTAATCAATTTTAAGGGTTTCGTACCCAAAGGGTGTCAAAGGAACCCTATAACAGAAACCCCGTTGTCTAAAATTCCGTCCTTCCCACTGTCACAGAACTGTGTTTCTGAACCATGCCGAATATGTAGACACTAGACATTTCACATAGTGTGTATTTATCATATACCACTATAATATGACCACTATAACAACAAATAATATAAACAAAAAAAATGTTATGGGAGTCCCGATACAAGAAACGTTTTTCTGAGATCTAAGACCAGAGTTCATTCTAATTAAATACGGTGGTACGGAACTCTTCGTGTGTGGGTCCAGCTCGCACTTGGCCGGGTAATTTGTAAGTCAGTCCTATTTTTTGACAGTAGAAGAACATGAAGCTGCTTTGCCTTTTGGCCTTGGTGGTGGCAGTCTCTGCCGTGACTACCGAGACTAGCAATAATGACCAGAAGGAGTTCACCCTCGAATCTGTAATTCAAAACCTTACGGATCTGAAGACGTTCATGGACTGCCTCAATGATAAGGGACCTTGTGGTGATATTTTAGTTAATATTCAAAGTAAGCTTCAAACTACTTTTTATATGTTAGGATATTTGGTAATTAAGGCAAGCAATCTAACATTAAGTAATGACATCTGGTTTTAGTATACAAATGGGCTAGATTTTTAAGATTTTTTTATGGTATAAGGTGACAAAGCTGGTGAAACTTTCAGCTGAAGGCAAGCGATGACGTCTACCTTAAGCAGATACTACGAAAAACTCTGTATTGCCATAATTTAGCCCATAATTCCACTGCGCCTGCTACCTTGCGAATTCAACATGCTCTGTATAATACCACTGGGCACGTCTTCAAATCACAAAAAAAATCCATCACAGCTGGATAGCTGATAAATAAAATAGAGAAAGAGACGCCCAAGATACGAGCACTAGAAATGTTACAAATCGCAAAAAAAAATTTGTTCATATTGTTCATGCACAGTGTGGCTCCGGTCGTGGCTTAATACACTCACAGAACAAAGACAAAAGACATATTGGTGTTAGCCAGCTCGGAAGACGGATCGAAATAAATGCACTATGTGGATTAGGATAAAGTCAGTTGTCCTGCACCTCGTCTCATTACCGTCTCATCTTCCATGTCTGAAGAAGCACTTCTCTTTTCGACCTCATCGTCACCTAACATCAGGTGACAGTGGTCAACTGTTTGTCTCTCGGGAAAATAATTAAATATTGTTCGTAAAGCTGTACCTTTTTTTTTATTCCAGAGGATCTGCTTGCTTCAATTGAGGAGGATTGCGGAAAATGCACACCGACTCAGAAGCTACAGTTAAAAGCTGTTCTGGACCGCATGAGAAAGGATCTACCTAGCGATTACGAATCTTTTAAGAAGAAATACGACCCTGAAAACAGCAAGTTACCGGCCTTATTGAAGGCTCTTGCATTTGGCATTGAATAAATTTATGAAATAGTACACAATATTAAAATCAATATGTGTATTATTTATACCTTAAAATATTTTTTCTAGAATAGATACTATCTAGTATTTACATAAACCAGCGGCAAATATCATATTTATTTTCTATAGTTAACAAATAATATTCCAACCTATGTGTATTATTTATGTGGACCATAAAATCTGCGTAAAATCCACCATACATTTCGATAAAATGATTATTGGCTATAAGTGAATTTATTTTTAGAAACTGACATAAAACTTGATTAGTTAAGCCTTTGAGTTAAGCATTTGGTTTTTGTGCACCTACATCAATTTAATTTACACGCTATTACATAAAACTGTTTTATAAGCCTGTTTATGCCCACAAATGTTTTTGACAACATTTCCTTCAAATTTACATAATGGTTTTATCAAAAATTTGGTGAATAATTAATTTGTGTACCAGGAACTGCTGACAATATATTTGTTTCGAGTACGTTCGATAGTATGCATTGAGATAGCCTACGAATAAATCATAAGTCGATTTATTCGTAGGAGATAGCCTGTACTAAATTTAACCAAGTTGCGACTTCTTCTAAAGCTGGAAAAGCGAAGTCATGTTTGTTGTATTTGGTGCGTCAAACAAAACACGAACAAAATCAAAAGACAAAAAGGAAATCGTGGATTTCAAACAACGCGTTTATGTTGCAAAAATGTATCGTGAAATAATAAAACGAGCCTCAATTGTTTTTATAGAGTCGGCTAACGAAAGTAGATACTGGATTTTTTTGCAAACTTTAGATGGGAACACTTTAGTGTTGTCATATAAATATGACAACACTAAAGTGTTCCCATCGGATGTTTACCTTACAAATTGGGGTATTTTAAGCAGAAAGTACTTAGGAACAATTAATTCCAAAAAGGTATTTTTAAAACAAACTTATTTCAAACATTTTATAAAATGAGTTTTAAAAATTCGTACGTGTGCTAAAATTGTATTCATCGAAAATAAGTATCGTATGTACGTGTTGGATCATTTCAAGAGCAACACTAAGCCTTAAGTTGGTCTAATAAATAGCTTAATTAATTAGGTACACTATTTACTACAGAAAAACTTGGCAATTTTATTTTAAAGAAATTAATTTTCGGCTGTTTTCCGAAAGATTTGGTAAAGAATCAAATCAGAATCAGTGTATGGTATCCCTATCTCTGACGCAACAAGATGGCGTGTTGTTGATGTTTGACTTTAGGGCTGCTATGCTGAATTTTTTTAAATTTGCCGCGCTTTTTAATATCAACTTTCATTAGCCAGACTCTAGGCCAGATGATAAAACTTCTAATTTTATAAATATGCCACGGGAAAATTAATTAGCCCCTAATAAACTAATTTGTCTTTTTTACAACGCCAACTAAATATTCCATAGAAAGCGGCAAGTAAGATCAACAGTTTTTTGAACATAGTTTTATTTAACCCTGCCTTTTTGCTTTAGTTTTGAAACTGCTGCAAACAAGAATGTTTTCCCGAATAATTAAAAATATTGACTTTACATGTCACGCTAGTAAATTCAGTAGCAAGTTTGAGGTATTTACCTCCATATCTGGATATACTCATAAGATCTCAATGAAATATAATACAATGGGACCAAACGGGAGGTATGAATCTCTCAAATAAAAAATAATTTTTTTCCAAATCGGTTAACAAAATTGTAAACTTCGAACATTCGCGATCTCTTAAGGTACGGCCACACTGCAGCGTCCTACGTGCGCGATCTAGGTGGCGATCAGATACCGCAGTAGTATTTGTACCGACTGGTTCACACCAAACGCGATCTACGGCGGTCAGACACGATTGAAAATCGGATCGCAAACGCGCTCGCGGACGCGGCTGCCGTGTGGTTAGTTAAGTTACCTTTAGTTATAAATATAAAGGTGTGTTTGTACCTTTAATGTTTTAGCGCGTAAGTCCTGTATTTTAATATTTATAACTTCGGTTAATAAATGACAATAAAAAAACAAATGAATTTTATATCCTCCTCCTTTTCGAAATTGGTTAAAAACCCACTTAACTTTCAGGCCGCTTATTACTTGAGGTCCTTGACATCTGCAATATGCAACTGCTATAAGCGGAAAAAAACGCAAAATAAACAATGATTATGTAATGAATGATTGGGTAGACGGGTTCTCAGTAAGCCGAGATTACGTAGTATTACTTAGCCTCCGCTGTCCTTTCGTCGGTCCATCTGTCACAAAATATATATTTCTTTGGTACTCTATATCACAGCTAAAATGGCTTTACATGACGACAAACTTACTAATCACATATTGTGACTGCGCGTGGACAATGGAGGTTGCTATTGCATATACTTTTGTTTCTTTTGTTGTAATGTTTTCACATCTTTCTTCTCGTCATTTTGGTTTTTGACAGATATTCTTACGGTAACTGTGAGCGAGATAGAAACAAACGTGGGAGAATTAATTTGTCTTCACAGGAATGTTCTACCGGGCAAAGTCTTGTTAGGGTGCATTTGAGCATACCTAATAAGAAGACCTAAGAAGATGGCGGCCATATGGCGGCGATTAATGTTAACTTTTTAATATTCATTTTGGAATACAACTAGTCCGTGTTATTATAGTATTTGGATTATTGTAATAAAATAGACAATTAATTATCGTGTGTATCAGATGCTTTTATTGCACAGGGCCATTTTGGACATTGTCCTTTGATACCTTGATGATATCATTATGACTAGTGGATATTTTCACTAGCGCGGCATTTGAAGTCAATTTTTTAGGGTTCCGAACCCAAAGGGTACCAAATGAACACTTTCTAAGACTTTGCTGCCCGTTCGTCCGTCCGTCCGTCCGTCCGTCCGTCTGTGTGTCTATATGTGCGCACTTTACAGATCTGTACTACTTAACCGTAATAGGTACATACTTTAAATTTTCACAAAGTATATATCCGTCAGTATATAACGGCCCAGACAGGAAATTTTATAGATGCATGTAATTTAATTAAAACTTGTTTTGCACTAAAAAAGATAAAATAAATTATTTAAGAAAAACCGCCTTCATAACCACAAACAGGCACCCAAAAGCGAAAAATAAATGACTTAATATAATTATTATAAGCGCTACCCACTTATCTATTTGAAGTCGGTGCCAGTCAAGTCTAATAGGTAGTAGATAGATACTACCTACATGTATCTACCTACTTACTACTACTACATACATTGTATCTATCTACTATCCAATTACCGCTTTTAATAATTTTATTAAGAAATTTATTTTTCGCTTTTGAGTGCCTGTTTGTGGTTATGAAGTCAGTTTTATTTTTTTGAAAAATAATTTATCAGTGCCTGGTTTGAAGTGGTTTCTTCATATCTCTAGAGATACTCTTCAGATCTCGATGAAGTTACAATGGAACCGAACGGGATGTATAGACAGACAAAAAAAAAGTCAAAACTCAGTCTTTTTATAGAACGATGTGCGTTCTATAAAATTACTGATATTTTGAGGTAACAAACATAAAAAAAAACAGACAAATTGAGAACTTCCACCTTTTTCAAACTGCTGAAAACAATGAATACAACACAGTTCTTAATAAACTTCCAACAAAAAATGAATTAATTATAATTGCCTCTTCACGTTGTTCAAGGTTCATGAGTTTATATTAAAATGTACTGAGAGTAAGTTCTCTGTTTTACTGCGGTGCTTGTGCATACAAATATATCTTAATGTAAGTATATAATTGAGTACGTAATACATATACAAACAAAACAACTCATTAGGGAACACACCGGAGTCCAGTATAAATGCTTGAAGCCGACCAGAGTATTTATCAGTAAGTTACTAGCTGTGGCCCGACAAGACCTTCTTTGGTAAGAACCACTTGTTTTATATATTATGATAGACGAAAGATGTTTTTATTATTACAAGCTTTATCTCTACTTCACGGCGAATTTATTTGTCCATCACAAATCTTGCGATTGATTTTAGAGCGACTTCCAGGGGTCCGATTGAGCTGAAATTTGGCATACATATTCAGATCGGATGACAATGCAATGTTATGGTACCATCAAGCTGGTCTGATGATGGAGACGGATGGTGGCCATAGAAACTCCTAAACTACACATGATGTACCCGTCGTGTTTGGGCTCGTAGGATTTGTCTTGACTTACTCTGGTCCTAGGTTATGTAAAAGCTTTAATAATTTTATACATATGTATATATATATATATATAATTTTTTTAAATATTACTTGTTTAAAATATGTACGCACTTACCATCTTGCTCTCTCTTGACATTTTTATTCTCGAATCCGAAATGCTTCTCGAATTCTTTCTTCGTCTCTTGAATTTATTCAAAAATTTGACGCAAGTTTTGATCATTTTAGTATAGTTATAGTTTTTAATTTCATATAACATCAACATCTTGTTTGTTAAGGAAAATATTTTAGTTTTGAGCATGTAGCAAGCTCTATGCAGATCTAGATTCAAAGGTAATTTAATGCTAACCTTGAAAAATAGCCGGCTGGTAGTCTTAATACCTATAACCAGTTTAAACATCAGCACTTTATTATAGGGACTTTTTGTACCGTATTCATAATTAGAATCAATAAATTATTTAATATATTTTTAAATACATTCTTCTTGTAAAAACGATATTGCGTCATTGTGTAATAAAAATATTTTACTGATAATACATACTAGCCCTAATTCTACAATAATGGTATTATTGTTTTTTTTTTACGGTCACGAAGTTCCAGTTGTTTAAGCCCCGAGCTATGACAGCACGATGTGTATGATATGATACTCAAGTATACCAATTTTAAGTCCAATCGAACTTCAGTAAAAGGTTCTAATTTTGCTTTTAAGATTTGATCCAGACAAATATACATACTGACACGGCAAATTAAATAAAGTTAAAAAAAAATTAAATAAAAGTAAATACAGTTATTTGAAGTTAAGATCAATATCCCAATTACAATCTTTCATTAATGTTATACATATATAAGAAAAGTTAAACTAAACCTTGTTTTGAACTTAATACTGAAGATCATCAAACACAAAATTAACCGATGAAATTATCCATATGAATACATTCGAGAGCTTCATAAAAGAGCACGGTTACAGGAGAACAATAAATAGTTCAAAAACTAAAAAACCGATTTCTCATTTATCTTCATGAAGAACGAATTGAAAATTTGTAACATTATATGAATATTACTTTCACTCTTATTATACAGATTGTTTTGAAATATTGATTCAAATATAAAACAGAACTTGCATTTTATTACTATTTGCTTATGCTTTACTTGGAAGCAATCAAAATATAGGTACCAGCGAGTACTTTACGTTACTTGCTAACTTATCTATGATGGATGTTTTATTTTTGACAGTGGAATAACATGAAGTTACTTTGCCTTTTCGCTTTGGTGGTGGCAGTCTTTGCTGAGAAGTACGACTCCAACAATGATCACCTGGACATCGCAGCGGTAGTTGCGGACCTCAAGACTCTACAGGCGTTCGTAGACTGCTTTAATGACAAGGGAGCCTGTGATGATGTATCTGGAGACTTCAAAAGTAAGCCTCTAACACCTTGACATTTTTTTAAATATTTCGTAACAGGAATCTAGCAATGAGGTCAAGCCTGACGATGAGCGGTGAGATCTGTTTTTAATATGCAGTCTACATTTAGAAGATGAGACCATGATGGCTATTGTCTTATACAGAGTGTTTGTATGATGTGTTGTATAATGTTATGTGACCAAATTATTGGCCCTAAAACCACTACAGTAGAGCCAAGAGATGGGTCTTCGTAAAATGGTGGCAATCGACGATTACTTATAAAATTATTTTCCGTCTCTCATCTCAAGATTCATCATCAGTTAAACGTCCTCTTGGCCAGATTTTTATATCTAAATAAATTACTCTATGTAAAATAACACTTAAATAATGTAATAATGATCCATGCAAAGTAGCAGAATACTTATTTTTAACACTTTAGCGACAATTATAATTGCATCCAGTATATATTATTATAATATTATACAGTATTTCTAAGATCTACTAGCTGATATGACTTTTTACACCAAGAATTTCTGTGATCTGAGTTATTTACGTTATGTGTAAAAATCATGATTTTATTTTTACAAAAAATAGGCTATGTTCATTCTCATGCTATAAAATATCATCATTATCAGCCCGTATCAGTCCACTGCTGGACATAGGCCTCTCCTATGGCACGCCATTGAGCTCGATCTTCAGCTGTCCTTTTCCAACCGTTACCAGCTACCTTGCGAATATCGTCACTCCACCTAGCTGGAGGGCGTCCTACACTGCGCTTGCCGAGTCGTGGTCACTCTAGAACACGCTTACTCCAACGGTTATCGGTTCTGCGGCATATGTGTCCCGTCCTCTGCCACTTAAGCTTGCTAATCCTCTGAACTATGTCGGTTACCTTAGTTCTCTGTCGGATGACTTCATTTCGAATTCTATCCTTCAGAGAAATTCCGAGCATAGCTCTCTCCATAGCTCGCTGCGCGACTTTCAATTGGTGAGCCAGTCTAACCGTGAGCGTCCACGTCTCGGCTCCGTATGTCATAATAGTGAGAACGCACTCATTGAAGACCTTCGTCTTCAAGCTTTGCGGTATAGGTGACGAAAAGACCCGACGTAGTTTCCCAAATGCTGCCCATAAAATATCTCCTTATTAAATTTCAGTAAGTTCGGATCGTTCGTTTATGCGTAATTAGATAACAAACAGACAGAGTTACAAACGTTTTTATAATAGTAGTCTGGATACAATTTCTATAGTCCTAGCACATAATAATTAATAGTATCGTAATACTATTTGTAATACTATACTATACTCGTTTTGCTGATAACCGTAGTTATCAGCAAAATGAGTGATAATTTCCACAGGTAGTAGAAGATATATATCGATGTTCCGCCTGACTTGCTACCAAAAAGTTGCATACCACTATCAAGGAGAAAATCTGCCGCCATGACCTTACGGTGTTCCGGCAGCTTACCTATAGCCCTGAAGAAACAGTCATTTTCACTGTCGTCATCTTCGTCCACATCATCGCTTACTATCGGGCGAGACAGTGGTCAAACGCTAGCCTATAAGATATAAAAAATGGGGCAACTGAACCCATTAAGGTAATAAATAATAATTGATTAAGAAGTAATCTTAATATAATTACAATTATAAATATGGCAACCCGCGCTTCTGCGTCTTTTGTTTGTAGAGATAAAAGTTCATAGTGTTCATTGTTTTTATCTACTATTTATATTGAGTAAGAAAGATTCCAGAATTCCAGGCAGTTGGCAAGTCAACAGATAAAAATGATATGTATATTTACAACCGGTTTTTTAATATCATAATAGGCTTGAGTTTGACCGCTTTCTTGACTGGTGGTAACCGATGTACACTAACTTATATAAAAAATACAATCGAATCGAGAATCTCCTCCTATATAATTCGGTTAACAAAATGAGGACACTTCGCGTGTTTTCACACTTTAGTCTCACTAGGTATTTTTGCTCTAAGTAATATGTCTATAAATAATCGGTGTCGAATCTTGCCTCACTTGACCTGTACGCATCTCTCTACAATTTTTTCTTTATCTATGTTTTCTATGTGAAAAACGTTCTAAAATAGGTACCACTTTTTTTATTCCAGAGGATATGCCTGAAGCGATCCAGCAGGCGTGCGCGAAATGCACAGCGGCTCAGAAGCATATCTTCAAAATTTTCCTGGATGGCTTGAAGCAGAAGCTACCCACTGATTACGAAACTTACAAGAAGAAGTATGATCATGACAACAAATACTTCCCGGCTTTAGAAACGGCTGTTATCAATTCCTAATCATTATGAAATTGTACACATACCTCATAATATTTTGCTACAGTTCGGTGTTATTTATTTCTTCATCATTTTACTACCCTAGTGTGGAGTTGGTGCAACATGTTGGTAGGAAAGTTTTTTTGTATGATAAAAGGTAAAAGGTTAAGCACAACGCTCGCCTGATGGTAAGCGATGACGTATACTTTATTATTACACATTCAGCGGCATGCAAAATTCAGAACAGCCAGAATTTTTCATGTCACTGTTATGTACTGCGCCTTTTACCTTGAGACATAAAGATGTTAAGTCTCACATGTCCTGTTATTAAACTGGACACAGTGCCATGCAAACCGAAAAAAATCTCATTTCACGGCTGAATTATTGGGTAAAGTGGTGGCACCGCTCTATTTGGACCAACAGTATTCCTGCCACTATAAGTGATAAGATAAGAGTCACAGGCACACATTAAAACAGTTTATTTTTATGGGTAAAGGGTAGGACGGCAAATATCTTGAATTATTTGCTATTTTATAGTAATATTCCAAAAATAATGATATTCCAATGTATGTGCTATGTGAAAATATTATACAATTTAAAGAACTGTAAAAAATTTACAAGCCACGTCTTGATTTTAGAGAATTTAATTTAAGTAACCTAAATAAAAATATGATTTCTTTCTTTACGTGTTTTTTGTAGACCTTCATCAATGTTATTTGAGCTGTTTTATAAAATAGTTTTTTGCCTCCATTTTAAAGTTATAAATAAACCTTAGCATTTCAATGCTTGGCATTATCAATGCTATTTAGGTTCACATTTAGGTTGTTTGTTTGTTTGTAAATTATTTATTGCACATTATTAAGTACAAAAGGAGAACTTAATGTTTAAAGCATTTTCTACCAGTAATCCTTAATAAAATTATATTATCTATATATTTTTTTATTTATAGGCTAGCATTTTGACCACTATCTCGCCTGGTGGCAAGCAATGATGTGGTTATTAATTTGTTTATTTATTGTTATATTTTTAATTATACATATAGCTTGGATAGAAATTATAAACCTAGAACTATTGGTACCTAGGAGCGTGGTTGACACAAAACCACGTCTTGAAAAAAAAAAACGTGTATACTAGAGCTTAGCACAGCCTGCGAGTCCACATTGTATGTGACCTACATATAAACCAAATAAATATGTATTAATATAACGCAATATGATGATACGCGGGATTTAAGGGAGCACACATACCATCTAAGTGCTCCCAGCCAACCTCACCTGCCCGTGGTGCATCCTGCTGACCAACGAACGGGGCTCTGGCGACCGACAAATGGCGGTATAACCATTTCAAATTATGGCGTAGCTAAATACTACAGGCCGGTGACGGGCAGCAGCATCACCGGTGCGAGAAGCTACGTCTTGCGAACGCCAACACGCCTGCCCAGCATGGCTATTTGGGCATATCCCTCCCAAGGGATGAAAGTAGTATGGAAAGTCACAATATGCCGCGGCCCCCAGTTCCCGGCAACCCTGCTATTCCTGACCACGGCGGCGGTCACGGTAACGGCAGGGCAGGGGGTGCTAAGAATCTCCGGGCTACGGTAGGCCGCCAAAACAAACTGACAACAACAAACAAACAACACATAATGGACGCACGATTCGGCTGGATGATCATCTGGCGCAGCTGGAGGAGGAGCTGAAACACATAAGATGGCACATTCTGGAGTTATGTGAAGTCCGAAGACAGGGAGAGGACACCATAACTCTAGAATCGGGCCATCTTATGTATTACAGAGAAGGAGACCAGCCATCCCAAGGCGGCGTCGGGTTTCTGGTCAACAAGGTTCTCAGTGACAACGTTGTAGAAATCTCCAGTGTGTCGACCAGGGTAGCGTACCTCATAATTAGGTTAACCGAGAGGTACAGCCTCAAGGTTATCCAGGTTTACGCACCGACCTCGGCACACTTGGACGAAGAGGTGGAGAGCGTGTATGAAGACATCTCTAGAGCTTTACATACCACCTCTAAGGCTCACTACAACGTTGTCATGGGAGACTTAAACGCCAAAGTGGGAGTACAGACCTGCAGTGAATCGACAATAGGACCACACGGATTTGCAGTAGGAATCACAGGGGGCAAATGCTTGTCAATTTTCTCGAGAAAGAGGGGCTTTTCTTGATGAACTCGTTCTTCAAGAAACAGCCCCAAAGGAAATGGACGTGGCAAAGCCCCGACACTGTGACTAAAAATGAGATTGACTTCATCATTATGGACAAACGGCGCATATTCAGAGACGTCTCAGTGATCAGTAGGTTCAATACTGGAAGTGATCACCGACTTGTACGAGGCACTCTGGATATCGACTTCAAAGCCGAAAGATCCCGATTGATGAAGTCTACGCTCCGACCGAACCTACTCCAAACCGTTGTTGGATCCGAAACATTCCAATTAAAATTGGACAATCGATTCGCTGCCTTGGAAACCACAGATGACGTAGACCAGAAACTCGAAGAAGTGGTGGAAATCTTCAGGGATGAATGGACGAAGTTTTGCGAGAGCAAGCGTACGGGCAAAAAGTCTAAACTTTCGGCAGAAACACTTCGACTAATGGAAGAGAGACGAACAGACCCTTTGTCAGCTTTGTCAATTAATCAGGTGCGCACCAAAACCATTAAGAAGTTGGTACGACAAGACCTCCCATCCTCTAACACGCTCTTGATTAAAGAATCAATGCAGAGCAGAATCGGGGGTCGAAAGTGTTCGCCCAGCCTCTGGGTAGAAGCCACCCACAAAGCTGACAACGTCAACGGGGAACGTCGTCGCATCCAAGTCGGAGATTCTGTCGGAATTTGAAGACTTCTACGGCAAGCTCTACGCATCGCATGCTTCAAGGCCCGGACTCGATACTGAGGATTGTAGAGCCACCTTGACTTGCCACTTCACAGAAGACCTGCCCGAAGTCAGCCGAGATGAGATCGTGATGGCCCTTAAACAGCTCAAAAATGGAAAGGCCCCAGGTGAAGATGGAATCACAACGGAGCTTCTAAAAGCTGGAGGAGCCCCAGCTGTAAGCCAGCTGCAACAGCTCTACAATTCTGTTCTCTTCACTGGGAGAACTCCACAGGCATGCAGAAGCATGGTGGTTCTGTTTTTCCAAAAAGGTGATACATTCCTATTGAAAAACTACCAACCGATATCGCTTCTGAACTATGTCTACAAGCTGTTTTCAAGGGTTATCACGAACCGTCTTTTACGAAGACTCGACGAGTTCCAACCTCCGGAACAGGCAGGATTTCGAAGCGGTTACGGCACCACATCCACCCAGTGTGGCAGATTGTACAGAAGACTGAAAAGTACAATCGGCCCCTGTGCTTAGCGTTTGTGGACTATGAGAAGGCCTTCGACTCAATCGAAACCTGGTCTGTTCTGGAGTCCTTGCAGCGTTGCCAAGTCGACTGGCGATATATCGAAGTGATGAGATGTCTGTATAATGCCGCAACGATGAGTGTACAAGTACAGAACCAGCGTACTAATCATATCCACCTGCGTCGAGGAGTGAGACAGGGGGACGTCATATCCCCGAAACTGTTCACTAACGCCTTGGAGGATATGTTTAAGACGCTGGACTGGAAAAATTGTGGCATCAACATCAACGGCAAGTACATCTCTCACTTACGATTCGCAGATGACATCGTCATTATGGCAGAGACGCTGCAGGACTTACAGAGAATGTTGAATGGCCTAGCTGATTCTTCTCGTCGCATCGGTCTCCGGATGAATTTGGATAAAACCAAAGTCATGTACAACGAGCACGTTGTTCCGGAACCGATTGCCGTAGATGGAATCCCACTCGAAGTTGTCACTAAGTATGTTTACCTAGGGCAGACGCTCCAACTAGGCAAACATAACTTCGAAAATGAAATCCAGAGAATTCAGCTGGGCTGGGCAGCATTTGGAAAACTCCGTCGAGTCTTCTCGTCGCATATACCACAGTGCCTAAAGACAAAAGTCTTTAATCAGTGCGTCCTACCCGTCTTGGAATACGGAGCCGAGACGTGGACACTCACGGTTCGACTGGTCCACCAATTTAAAGTCGCTCAGCGAGCTATGGAAAGAGCTATGCTCGGTGTTTCTCTGCGGGATCGAATCCGGAACGAAGTAATTCACCAGAGAACTAAAGTGATCGACATAGCTCATCGGATTAGCAAGCTGAAGTAGCAGTGGGCTGGTCATATCTGCCATAGGACCGATAACCGTTGGGGTAGACTGGTTCTAGAGTGGAGACCGCGAATCGGTAAACGTAGCGTAGGACGCACTGTGACCAGATGGAGCGACGACATTCGCAAAGCGGTGGGCAGAGACTGGAAACAAAGAGCCGAAGATCGGGCTTAGTGGCATGACTTGGGAGAGGCCTATGTCCAGCAGTGGACTGATACTGACTGATTATGATAACGCAATAATCAAAACAATTTAAAAAACTAATTAAACTAATATATTAACTATGACAAATAATTAAAATAAAAACTACAAATAATAAATGGAATTTAGGTCGCTGTCTGCTGGTACAGTACCCAAAAAGCTGGAGACATTACCTCTTTGAATCGCGAAACTAATGCGTTGCCCGAGGTAAGCACCAGCTCGTTGGTCGTGGGAGACATTGATTAGGCGTCTAGACAGCTCCCTAACAAAACCGCGTGCTTATTGACCCCACGGGCAATAAATATGTTGAAATACACATTATATTATATTATAAAGCTCTTTTTAAGCATTCTGTATGTAGGCATGTAAGTAGCATAATATGTGTATGTAACCTTAATATTGCTTAAGAGCTACAGGTCAGTGTCTATAAAGCATTAAATAACTGGTCCTGTTAAGTTAAAAAAAGTTGAGATAAAAAAGTCAAGTACCCACCGAACTTTTTTGGTTCAGTATAAACTAGTCTTCTAAACTGGATTTACACATGTGTGCAAAATTTCAATCAACCAATGATATCACCACACAATAAATAATAGTACTACGTATCACTAGTGGAAAAGTTGTTTAATATTTCAGATACATCGGTAGAGTATGACTGTGAAGAGATAACAAATAAATAAATATACAAGCAGACTTTTGCATAATAATATTATAAGTATGTAGTATTTAGTTGTTTTTTAGGGTTCCGAACCCAAAGGGTACCAACGGAACCCTATTACTGAGACTCCGCTGTCCATCTGTCTGTCTGTCTGTATGTCCGTCTGTCACCAGGCTGTGTCTCATGAACCGTGATAGTTAGACGGTTGAAATTTTCACAGATGATGTATTTCTGTTGTCGCTATAACAACAAATACTAAAAACAGAACAAAATTAAAAATTAAAGGGTTTAAAACAAATAAATAATATATTATGTTGCTTTGAAGTGTTTCACACTTTATATTTTTGTAAATTGTTAAACACAATCCAAAATTTCACCAATGGGGTCCAAAATTTCACCAATTGGGTTAACAAATGCAATCCACTAATTTCGTCGTAACGATGCTTCGCACCGTGGCTTAATTGGCAAAGCACCGGAACCCGTCGGTACGATGAAATGTTGGATTGTGTTTAACAATTTACAAATAAATAATAGATTAAAAAAACTAAAAAACACGTTTTTTATAGAAAACCGAACTAAAAAATAGAAAATAAATTTAAATTAAGAATATTGATAAAAATTTCAATAAATATAAATTAATTACTCGAATAGTGTGAATTAAAAAAAATAATTTTATTTAAAAAAAAGCGTGAGGTGCATTGTGTCAATAGTTATAAATATTTTATTGACAGATATGAGTAGAGTGATTATCATTTTGATAATATCTTAAAAGCACCCCACGCTTTTGTTAAAATAAAATTATTTGTTTTTATTCACACTATTCTTAATTTAAATTTATTAAAATTTATTTTCTATTTTTTAGTTTGGTTTTCTATATAAAGCGTGTTTTTTAGTTTTTTTAAACTATTATTTATTTTATACATTTTAGTTGAAAAATTGAATATTTTTTTATCAAATTAGTGTATTGTCCTCGGTCCTCCATAAATCTACAAAGTTTGAACGAAATCTGGCCGTTTAAAGTGGGTCAAAATCGTGCCCAAAGAAGTCGGTTACAAACATACAGGTGAAGCTAATAAAAACGTATTTTTAACGATAGCTGTCATCTATGAATCTTTCTAGATCTAGATCTAGATGGCGCGGCGCTATCGTGTTTACCTTAATCTCGGAATCTGAATCTGAATCTCAGAAACGGCTCCAACGATTAAATACAATTTAGTATACAGGGGATTTCGGGGGCGATAAATCGATCTAGCTAGGATTCATTTTCAGAAAATGTTGTTTTATTCGAGTTTTCAATAATCAACTTTATCGATAATCAACTTAAAATATGACTCTTCCCGACGTCTATTGAGTACAAGTAGATTTAGTGTTAATTTTTTTTACTGTTTAAGTGGCAAAAAATACCGAGCAAAGCTCGGTATTCCAGATATTTAATAATATTAATTACCTTTGAGTTTACGTTTACTTAGTTGGTGTTAGAAGTTCGTTAGATATTCGTTAGATGGCGTTCGGAACCCTCCGTGTGCGGGACAAAAGTCTGACGCGCTCTTGGCCAGTTTTATTTAAATATATATTTTAGGCTAGCGTTTGACCACTATCTCATCTGTTGGTAATTGATGATGCGGTCGAAGATGGTAAGCACGCTAGGCCTAGAATGGGAACTGGCTCTGGCTCTGTTGATTGTGTTGATAAATGTTGATGGTTTACTTGAAACCTAACTAGGCTCGAGACAATCATTACGATCTGGTTTGTTTTAAGATATAATTTAGAAAAATCACCTTGTGTACTTCTAATGTAAAAATACTGTGGCATAACGTATTAATGTTGCATTTTTTGGTTCGCATTCATCGGCTTCATCTGTTATGTAGATTCACCTAACGACTCGTTCGTTTTTTATTAAGGTAAAAATAGTTGCTTAAAAACACTTCTAAAAAGTTGTGTTCACAATGTTCATACATATAGCCAGGGTATCATTTAGTATAAAAGCATTTGTATATTCAGTATTAGCTATCAGACTTCATCAGCGTTTGGGTGAACTACTCTGTGGTAGGTGAATTTTTATTACTACAATTAGTATGCTAGAGGGCGAAATGAGATTGTATTTCTGACTTTAAAAATCATCATCATGTGGTAATTCATAACAATTAATCCAACTTCAAAAGGGGAAGGTTCTCAATTCATATGTATTTTTTTATGTTTGATCTCAGAACTCCGTCATTCATTATTACAGAGAGTTCGTTTAAGCGTGGTCCCATTGTAATTTCATCGAGATCTGATGAATATATCTAGAATTGTGGAGATATTACTTCAAACTTCGTACTGAAAATTACTAGCGCGGCATTCAAAGTCAGTTTCATTAGTTTTGTAAATGATTTTAAATTATTTTTATTTGTTAGCGCAAACCTCTGTCATTTATTGACCGATTTAAAAAAACCTTTATTGTTTATGAAGGTATACTTTCCTTTTGATTCCATTTGTTCATAATCTCCTTAGATATTCAGATAAATACCTCAATATTGCTACTGGAAATTAAGATACTTTAAAAAATTATAAACTGATTTCACATGCCGTGCGAGTCAGTTTCAGTAGAAAGTTTTAGATGTTTATCGTCATACCTATCTCATCGCAATGACTTGTATATTGATATCACCGTGAATATGTACCCTACCTATAAAAAAAAAATCGTTCAAATCGGTTCTAAATTAGCTGAGTCACACACGTCGAATAACATTAAATAGATCATATCAATAATAATTATTCTAAATATAACAAAAATATTTGCTTTGAATTAAAAAAAAAAAAGAAAAGTAATGAGCCATTCAACTTTCATCTAAACGTCAAACGTCACACTTAAAACAAATGTTTAATTCCCCAAATTAATGTAGGGATTGCCAACCGTACTATTACGTTCATCCCCAATGCCTGTTTCAGTACATAACACATTTTTTTTATCAGGGTAATCGCCGTAATAAACATGCAAATGAATTGAGAACATCCTGCTTTTTGGAAGTAGGTTGAAAATGATTAGCGGGGCAAGTATAGTCAGATTTTAGTTTTTTAAACGATCTTACTTAATTATTATTACTCGATTTCGACGGCAATAGTCAATTGATTTGTTCAGACAAATTGATACCCTGCTCCCACAGATATCATTGTATATATAGATCTGTGCCTGCTCCTGTATTTTTTGTGTGATAACATACACATCGTCATTGAGTAATTTGAGAATCGATTTGAAAGATTTGTTTTTTATGACTTTTATGAGTATATATATATTATATTTATAGCTGCAGTGTACAGAATGAATCAAAAGGCGTCAACTTACCTAAAGCCACTAAATAGTGTTGTTTCACTCGCCGGTGATTCGATAAGTTATTCTATGTATGTCGTGGTTATGATAACGTGTTTTATAAATGTCTTTTTAAATTATATCAAGCCATCTTGTGCAGTTCTTACTTGTAAAAAATCATCCAGGCACTTACCTTAGGATTGATCATCACTCAACGTTAGTTGAAACAGTGCTAGTCTGTTTCCTCCCTGTGGAAAAACTAAAGCTAATCTAGGGGTAGGGTTTCATTTCACTAGCACTTTTTATGGGGATTACTAGGCTTTCAAACCTCTCCCCTTGATACAATACCACAGAGCACATGATATAATGATATAAAGGCACTGAACAACTAACTTCTAATCACCATTGAGAGCAATTCACATCGAGAGCTCCTTTGGCGTAAAGGATAGATGGCTAATTGGCTATTCTTCTAAGCTAGAGGTAGCCGGTTCAAATCCTACCACGGGTGTTTATCTACAGGTGGTAAGAGCATAATTTATCGATGTTACGTCTGACTTGTTACCAACAAGTAGCTTACCACCATCAAGGAGAAAATCGGACGCCATAACCTTACGGTGTTCCGGCAGCACATAGCCCTTGAGAGTAAAAGTAGTCTAGGATAACCGTGTTCACTATCGTCGACCACATCATCGCTTATCACCGCTTATCAAACGCTAGCCTATAAGATATTTATAAAAAAAACAGCGTATCCCACTCTAACCCTTTTCCCTGCACTAAACATTATGCCTGATCTTGGTGAACCGATTAGTGACTTTATGTTTGTTTAGTTGGTGGTTTAAGCAACTGCAAAAATGACCAACATAATAATCATAATCAGAGGGTTCCTTAATGTCTGATCTGAATCTGTTATTTTTAAAGGGATGCTTCATTTTTATTTCAGATTGTGCATCATGAAATTCTTGTGTGTCATTGCTTTGGCCGTTATAGCTGTATATGCTGAAGAGCCTTTCACCACATTTCATCAGGGCACGGTTACAGGAGAACAATAAATAGTTTAAAAACTAAAAAACCGATTTCTCATTTATCTTCATGAAGAACGAATTGAAAATTTGTAACATTATATGAATATTACTTTCACTCTTATTATACAGATTGTTTTGAAATATTGATTCAAATATAAAACAGAAATTTCATTTTATTACTATTTGCTTATGCTTTACTTGGAAGCAATCAAAATAAAGGTACCAGCGAGTACTTTACGTTACTTGCTAACTTATCCATGATGGATGTTTTATTTTTGACAGTGGAATAACATGAAGTTACTTTGCCTTTTCGCTTTTGTGGTGGCAGTCTTTGCTGAGAAGTACGACTCCAACAATGATCACCTGGACATCGCAGCGGTAGTTGCGGACCTCAAGACTCTACAGGCGTTTGTAGACTGCTTTAATGACAAGGGAGCCTGTGATGATGTATCTGGAGACTTCAAAAGTAAGCCTCTAACACCTTGACATTTTTTTAAATATTTCGTAACAGGAATCTAGCAATGAGGTCAAGCCTGACGATGAGCGGTGAGATCTGTTTTTAATATGCAGTCTACATTTAGAAGATGAGACCATGATGGCTATTGTCTTATACAGAGTGTTTGTATGATGTGTTGTATAATGTTATGTGACCAAATTATTGGCCCTAAAACCACTACAGTAGAGCCAAGAGATGGGTCTTCGTAAAATGGTGGCAATCGACGATTACTTATAAAATTATTTTCCGTCTCTCATCTCAAGATTCATCATCAGTTAAACGTCCTCTTGGCCAGATTTTTATATCTAAATAAATTACTCTATGTAAAATAACACTTAAATAATGTAATAATGATCCATGCAAAGTAGCAGAATACTTATTTTTAACACTTTAGCGACAATTAAAATTGCATCCAGTATATATTATTATAATATTATACAGTATTTCTAAGATCTACTAGCTGATATGACTTTTTACACCAAGAATTTCTGTGATCTGAGTTATTTACGTTATGTGTAAAAATCATGATTTTATTTTCACAAAAAATAGGCTATGTTCATTCTCATGCTATAAAATATCATCATTATCAGCCCGTATCAGTCCACTGCTGGACATAGGCCTCTCCTATGGCACGCCATTGAGCTCGATCTTCAGCTGTCCTTTTCCAACCGTTACCAGCTACCTTGCGAATATCGTCACTCCACCTAGCTGGAGGGCGTCCTACACTGCGCTTGCCGAGTCGTGGTCACTCTAGAACACGCTTACTCCAACGGTTATCGGTTCTGCGGCATATGTGTCCCGCCCACTGCCACTTAAGCTTGCTAATCCTCTGAACTATGTCGGTTACCTTAGTTCTCTGTCGGATGACTTCATTTCGAATTCTATCCTTCAGAGAAATTCCGAGCATAGCTCTCTCCATAGCTCGCTGCGCGACTTTCAATTGGTGAGCCAGTCTAACCGTGAGCGTCCACGTCTCGGCTCCGTATGTCATAATAGGGAGAACGCACTCATTGAAGACCTTCGTCTTCAAGCTTTGCGGTATAGGTGACGAAAAGACCCGACGTAGTTTCCCAAATGCTGCCCATAAAATATCTCCTTATTAAATTTCAGTAAGTTCGGATCGTTCGTTTATGCGTAATTAGATAACAAACAGACAGAGTTACAAACGTTTTTATAATAGTAGTCTGGATACAATTTCTATAGTCCTAGCACACAATAATTAATAGTATCGTAATACTATTTGTAATACTATACTATACTCGTTTTGCTGATAACCGTAGTTATCAGCAAAACGAGTGATAATTTCCACAGGTAGTAGAAGATATATATCGATGTTCCGCCTGACTTGCTACCAAAAAGTTGCTTACCACTATCAAGGAGAAAATCTGCCGCCATAACCTTACGGTGTTCCGGCAGCTTACCTATAGCCCTGAAGAAACAGTCATTTTCACTGTCGTCATCTTCGTCCACATCATCGCTTACTATCGGGCGAGACAGTGGTCAAACGCTAGCCTATAAGATATAAAAATGGGGCAACTGAACCCATTAAGGTAATAAATAATAATTGATTAAGAAGTAATCTTAATATAATTACAATTATAAATATGGCAACCCGCGCTTCTGGGTCTTTTGTTTGTAGAGATAAAAGTTCATAGTGTTCATTGTTTTTATCTACTATTTATATTGAGTAAGAAAGATTCCAGTATTCCAGGCAGTTGGCAAGTCAACAGATAAAAATGATATGTATATTTACAACCGGTTTTTTAATATCATAATAGGCTTGAGTTTGACCGCTTTCTTGACTGGTGGTAACCGATGTACACTAACTTATATAAAAAATACAATCGAATCGAGAATCTCCTCCTATATAATTCGGTTAACAAAATGAGGACACTTCGCGTGTTTTCACACTTTAGTCTCATTAGGTATTTTTGCTCTAAGTAATATGTCTATAAATAATCGGTGTCGAATCTTGCCTCACTTGACCTGTACGCATCTCTCTACAATTTTTTTTTTAAATCTTTGTTTTCTATGAGAATAACATTTCTAAAATCGGTACCACTTCTTTTATTCCAGAGGATATGCCTGAAGCAATCCAGCAGGCGTGCGCGAAATGCACAGCGGCTCAGAAGCATATCTTCAAAATTTTCCTGGATGGCTTGAAGCAGAAGCTACCCACTGATTACGAAACTTACAAGAAGAAGTATGATCATGACAACAAATACTTCCCGGCTTTAGAAACGGCTGTTGTCAATTCCTAGTAATTATGAAATTGTATACATACCTCATAACATTTTGCTACAGTTCGGTGTTATTTATTTCTTCATCATTTTCCTACCCTAGTGTGGAGTTGGTGCAACATGTCAATTGGTAGGAAAGTTTTTTTGTATGATAAAAGGTAAAAGGTTAAGCACAACGCTCGCCTGATGGTACGCGATGACGTATATTTTATTATTACACATTCAGCGGCATGCAAAATTCAGAACAGCCAGAATTTTTCATGTCACTGTTATGTACTGCGCCTTTTACCTTGAGACATAAAGATGTTAAGTCTCACATGTCCTGTTATTAAACTGGACACAGTGCCATGCAAACCGAAAAAAAATCTCATTTCACGGCTGAATTATTGGGTAAAGTGGTGGCACCGCTCTATTTGGACCAACATTATTCCTGCCACTATAAGTAATAAGATAAGAGTCACAGGCACACATTAAAACAGTTTATTTTTATGGGTAGGACGGCAAATATCTTGAATTATTTGCTATTTTATAGTAATATTCCAAAAATAATGATATTCCAATGTATGTGCTATGTGAAAATATTATACAATTTAAAGAACTGTAAAAAATTTACAAGCCACGTCTTGACTTTAGAGAATTTAATTTAAGTAACCTAAACAAAAATATGATTTCTTTCTTTACGTGTTTTTTGTAAACCTTCATCAATGTTATTTGAGCTGTTTTATAAAATAGTTTTTTGCCTCCATTTTAAAGTTATAAATAAACCTTAGCATTTCAATGCTTGGCCATTATCAATGCTATTTAGGTTCACATTTAGGTTGTTTGTTTGTTTGTAAATTATTTATTGCACATTATTAAGTACAAAAGGAGGACTTAATGTTTAAAGCATTTTCTACCAGTAATCCTTAATAAAATTATATTATCTATATATTTTTTATTTATAGGCTAGCATTTTGACCACTATCTCGCCTGGTGGCAAGCAATGATGTGGTTATTAATTTGTTTATTTATTGTTATATTTTTAATTATACATATAGCTTGGATAGAAATTATAAACCTAGAACTATTGGTGCCTAGGAGCGTGGTTGACACAAAACCACGTATTGAAAAAAAAATCGTGTATACTAGAGCTTAGCACAGCCTGCGAGTCCACATTGTCTGTGACCTACATATAAACCAAATAAATATGTATTAACATAACGCAATATGATGATACGCGGGATTTAAGGGAGCACACATACCATCTAAGTGCTCCCAGCCAACCTCACCTGCCCGTGGTGCATCCTGCTGACCGACAAATGGCGGTATAACCATTTCAAATTATGGCGTAGCTAAATACTACAGGCCGGTGACGGGCAGCAGCGTCACCGATGCGAGAAGCTACGTCCTGCGATCGCCAACACGCCTGCCCAGCATGGCTATTAGGGCATATCCCTCCCAAGGGATGAAAGTAGTATGGAAAGTCACAATATGCCGCGGCCCCCAGTTCCCGGCAACCCTGCTATTCCTGAACACGGCGGCGGTCACGGTAACGGCAGGGCAGGGGGTGCTAAGAATCTCCGGGCTACGGTAGGCCGCCAAAACAAACTGACCCTCGCAACACATAATGGACGCACGATTCGGCTGGATGATCATCTGGCGCAGCTGGAGGAGGAGCTGGGACACATAAGATGGCACATTCTGGGGTTATGTGAAGTCCGAAGACAGGGAGAGGACACCATAACTCTAGAATCGGGCCATCTTATGTATTACAGAGAAGGAGACCAGCCATCCCAAGGCGGCGTCGGGTTTCTGGTCAACAAGGTTCTCAGTGACAACGTTGTAGAAATCTCCAGTGTGTCGACCAGGGTAGCGTACCTCATAATTAGGTTAACCGAGAGGTACAGCCTCAAGGTTATCCAGGTTTACGCACCGGCCTCGGCACACTTGGACGAAGAGGTGGAGAGCATGTATGAAGACATCTCTAGAGCTTTACATACCACCTCTAAGGCTATTGAGCAGAATCAGGGGTCGAAAGTGTTCGCCCAGCCTCTGGGTAGAAGCCACCCCACAAAGCTGACAACGTCAACGGGGAACGTCGTCGCATCCAAGTCGGAGATTCTGTCGGAAGTTGAAGACTTCTACGGCAAGCTCTACGCATCGCATGCTTCAAGGCCCGGACTCGATACTGAGGATTGTAGAGCAACCTTGACTTGCCACTTCACAGAAGACCTGCCCGAAGTCAGCCGAGATGAGATCGTGATGGCCCTTAAACAGCTTAAAAATGGAAAGGCCCCAGGTGAAGATGGAATCACAACGGAGCTTCTAAAAGCTGGAGGAGCCCCAGCTGTAAGCCAGCTGCAACAGCTCTTCAATTCTGTTCTCTTCACTGGGAGAACTCCACAGGCATGCAGAAGCATGGTGGTTCTGTTTTTCCAAAAAGGTGATAAATTCCTTTTGAAAAACTACCAACCGATATCGCTTCTGAACTATGTCTACAAACTGTTTTCAAGGGTTATCACGAACCGTCTTTTGCGAAGACTCGACGAGTTCCAACCTCCGGAACAGGCCAGATTTCGAAGCGGTTACGGCACCATGGACCACATCCACACAGTGTGGCAGATTGTACAGAAGACTGAAAAGTACAATCGGCTCCTGTGCTTAGCGTTTGTGGACTATGAGAAGGCCTTCGACTCAATCGAAACCTGGTCTGTTCTGGAGTCCTTGCAGCGTTGCCAAGTGGACTGGCGATATATCGAATTGATGAGATGTCTGTATAATGCCGCAACGATGAGTGTACAAGTACAGAACCAGCGTACTAATCATATCCACCTGCGTCGAGGAGTGAGACAGGGGGACGTCATATCCCCGAAACTGTTCACTAACGCCTTGGAGGATATGTTTAAGACGCTGGACTGGAAAAATTGTGGCATCAACATCAACGGCAAGTACATCTCTCACTTACGATTCGCAGATGACATCGTCATTATGGCAGAGACGCTGCAGGACTTACAGAGAATGTTGAATGGCCTAGCTGATTCTTCTCGTCGCATCGGTCTCCGGATGAATTTGGATAAAACCAAAGTCATGTACAACGAGCACGTTGTTCCGGAACCGATTGCCGTAGATGGAATCCCACTCGAAGTTGTCACTAAGTATGTTTACCTAGGGCAGACGCTCCAACTAGGCAAACATAACTTCGAAAAGGAAATCCAGAGAAGAATTCAGCTGGGCTGGGCAGCATTTGGAAAACTCCGTCGAGTCTTCTCGTCGCATATACCACAGTGCCTAAAGACAAAAGACTTTAATCAGTACGTCCTACCCGTCTTGGAATACGGAGCCGAGACGTGGACACTCACGGTTCGACTGATCCACCAATTTAAAGTCGCTCAGCGAGCTATGGAAAGAGCTATGCTCGGTGTTTCTCTGCGGGATCGAATCCGGAACGAAGTAATTCTCCAGAGAACTAAAGTGATCGACACAGCTCATCGGATTAGCAAGCTGAAGTGGCAGTGGGCTGGTCATATCTGCCGTAGGACCGATAACCGTTGGGGTAGACTGGTTCTAGAGTGGAGACCGCGAATCGGTAAACGTAGCGTAGGACGCCCTGTGACCAGATGGAGCGACGACATTCGCAAAGCGGTGGGCAGAAACTGGAAACAAAGAGCCGAAGATCGGGCTCAGTGGCATGACTTGGGAGAGGCCTATGTCCAGCAGTGGATTGATACTGACTGATTATGATAACGCAATAGTCAAAACAATTTAAAAAACTAATTAAACTAATATATTAACTATGACAAATAATTAAAATAAAAACTACAAATAATAAATGGAATTTAGGTCGCTGTCTGCTGGTACAGTACCCAAAAAGCTGGAGACATTACCTCTTTGAATCGCGAAACTAATGCGTTGCCCGAGGTAAGCACCAGCTCGTTGGTCGTGGGAGACATTGATTAGGCGTCTAGACAGCTCCCTAACAAAACCGCGTGCTTATTGACCCCACGGGCAATAAATATGTTGAAATACACATTATATTATACTATAAAGCTCTTTTTAAGCATTCTGTATGTAGGCATGTAAGTAGCATAATATGTGTATGTAACCTTAATATTGCTTAAGAGCTGCAGGTCAGTGTCTATAAAGCATTAAATAACTGGTCCTGTTAAGTTAAAAAAAGTTGACATAAAAAAGTCAAGTACCCACCGAACTTTTTTGGTTCAGTATAAACTAGTCTTCTAAACTGGATTTACACATGTGTGCAAAATTTCAATCAACCAATGATATCACCACACAATAAATAATAGTACTACGTATCACTAGTGGAAAAGGGCTTGGCGTAGAGCGAAACCTCTATACCAAGCGAATAATGTGTTGCGAGGATATTTAAGATGTGTTGCGAAGAATTTGTTGGGGTCCGAGTGCAATGTATAGATATAAACATTGATAACAAGATTTAGCTGTACTCCGTACAAGCGTAAACTTATTATGTCCTTTCAACTTATTTTACTTATTAAAAATTATTCTGACGATATTATTGACATAAGGTTGAAAAGGCCCACCGTTCACGCAAAACAGCAAAACGCGATATTGAGTGGAAATTCTTTGTCCAGTACATAATATTATTACTCTATGAAGCAGATGCTCGCAAAAAGAAAATTTAGAAAAGAATCCGCTACGCAACTTCGCTCCGCTCATTTATACACCGTTTCACAGCTACACAATCTCGCTCCGCTCATTTTCCTTGCACATCTCTACATCTCTGATGGAAACGCTAACACAGTTTGGAAGTTCCAGAATTTTCCTAACACAGGTCTTGTGGAAAGGCACCCTTTTGCATAATCATGGTAATCATGTGTAGCCGTGGAGCGCTGCAAGTTACGTAACCATTAAGAATTAAAAAAAAAATAATTAACAAAGTGCGATGATTACATTAAAATTAAGTAGCTGCGCCCCACGCCTTAACCCGCGAAAAAAGTAATGGCTATCGCTGTTTAATATTTCAGATACATCGGTAGAGTATGACTGTGAAGAGATAACAAATAAATAAATATCCAAGCAGACTTTTGCATAATAATATTATAAGTATGTAGTATTTAGTTGTTTTTTAGGGTTCCGAGCCCAAAGGGTACCAACGGAACCCTAATACTGAGACTCCGCTGTCCATCTGTCTGTCTGTCTGTATGTCCGTCTGTCACCAGGCTGTGTCTCATGAACCGTGTTAGTTAGACGGTTGAAATTTTCACAGATGATGTATTTCTGTTGCCGCTATAACAACAAATACTAAAAACAGAACAAAATTAAAAATTAAAGGGTTTAAAACAAATAAATAATATATTATGTTGCTTTGAAGTGTTTCACACTTTATATTTTTGTAAATTGTTAAACACAATCCAAAATTTCACCAATGGGGTCCAAAATTTCACCAATTGGGTTAACAAATGCAATCCACTAATTTCGTCGTAACGATGCTTCGCACCGTGGCTTAATTGGCAAAGCACCGGAACCCGTCGGTACGATGAAATGTTGGATTGTGTTTAACAATTTACAAAAAAATAATAGATTAAAAAAACTAAAAAACACGCTTTTTATAAAAAACCGAACTAAAAAATAGAAAATAAATTTTAATAAATTTAAATTAAGAATATTGTTAAAAATTTCAATAAATATAAATTAATTATAGTGTGAATTAAAAAAAATAATTTTATTTTAAAAAAAGCGTGAGGTGCATGGTGTCAATAGTTATAAATATTTTATTGACAGATATGAGTAGAGTGATTATCATTTTGATAATATCTTAAAAGCACCCCACGCTTTTGTTAAAATAAAATTATTTGTTTTTATTCACACTATTCTTAATTTAAATTTATTAAAATGTATTTTCTATTTTTTAGTTCGGTTTTCTATATAAAGCGTGTTTTTTAGTTTTTTTAAACTATTATTTATTTTATACTTTTTAGTTGAAAAATGGAATAATTTTTTATCAAATTAGTGTATTGTCCTCGGTCCTCGATAAATCTACAAAGTTTGAACGAAATCTGGCCGTTTAAAGTGGGTCAAAATCGTGCCCAAAGAAGTCGGTTACAAACATACAGGTGAAGCTAATAAAAACGTGTTTTTAACGATAGCCGTCATCTATGAATCTTTCTAGATCTAGATGGCGCGGCGCTATCGTGTTTACCTTAATCTCAGAATCTGAATCTGAATCTCAGAAACGGCTCCAACGATTAAATACAATTTAGTACAGGGGATTTCGGGGGCGATAAATCGATCTAGCTAGGATTCATTTTCAGAAAATGTTGTTTTATTCGTGTTTTCAATAATCAACTTTATCGATAATCAACTTAAAATATGACTCTTCCCGACATCTATTGAGTACAAGTAGATTTAGTGTTATTGTATAGTTAAAACAATTAGGTAGTTGCTCTCAATTAAAAAAAATTGTATTATTATTCGCCTATAGTTGTCGGGAAGAGTCATTTTTTTTACTGTTTAAGTGGCAAAAAATACCGCGCAAAGCTCGGTCTTCCAGATATTTAATAATATTAATTACCTTTGAGTTTACGTTTACTTAGTTGGTGTTAGAAGTTCGTTAGATATTCGTTAGACGGCGTTCGGAACCCTCCGTGTGCGGGACAAAAGTCTTACTCGCACTTGGCCAGTTTTATTTAAATATATATTTTAGGCTAGCGTTTGACCACTATCTCATCTGTTGGTAAGTGATGATGCGGTCGAAGATGGTAAGCACGCTAGGCCTAGAATGGGAACTGGCTCTGGCTCTGTTGATTGTGATGATAAATGTTGATGGTTTACTTGAAACCTAACTAGGCTCGAGACAATCATTACGATCTGGTTTGTTTTAAGATATAATTCAGAAAAATCACCTTGTGTAATGTAAAAATACTGTGGCATAACGTATTAATGTTGCATTTTTTGGTTCGCATTCATCGGCTTCATCTGTTATGTAGATACCTAACCCTATCACCTAACGACTCGTTCGTTTTTTATTAAGGTAAAAATAGTTGCTTAAAAACACTTCTAAAAAGTTGTGTTCACAATGTTCATACATATAGCCAGGGTATCATTTAGTATAAAAGCATTTGTATATTCAGTATTAGCTATCAGTCTTCATCAGCGTTTGGGTGAACTACTCTGTGGTAGGTGAATTTTTATTACTACAATTAGCATGCTAGAGGGCGAAATGAGATTGTATTTCTGACTTTAAAAATCATCATCATGTGGTAATTCATAACAATTAATCCAACTTCAAAAGGGGAAGGTTCTCAATTCATATGTATTTTTTTATGTTTGATCTCAGAACTCCGTCATTCATCATTACAGAGAGTTTGTTTAAGCGTGGTCCCATTGTAATTTCATCGAGATCTGATGAATATATCTAGAATTGTGGAGATATTACTTCAAACTTCGTACTGAAAATTACTAGCGCGGCATTCAAAGTCAGTTTCATTAGTTTTGTAAATGATTTTAAATTATTTTTATTTGTTAGCGCAAACCTCTGTCATTTATTGACCGATTTAAAAAAACCTTTATTGTTTATGAAGGTTTACTTTCCTTTTGATTCCATTCGTTAATAATCTCCTAAGATATTCAGATAAATACCTCAATATTGCTACTGGAAATTAAGATACTTTAAAAAATTAAAAACTGATTTCACATGCCGTGCGAGTCAGTTTCAGTAGAAAGTTTTAGATGTTTATCGTCATACCTATCTCATCTCAATGACTTGTATATTGATATCACCGTGAATATGTACCCTACCTATAAAAAAATAATCGTTCAAATCGGTTCTAAATTAGCTGAGTCACACACGTCGAATAACATTAAATAGATCATATCAATAATAATTATTCTAAATATTACAAAAATATAAGCTTTGAATTAAAAAAAAAAAGAAAAGTAATGAGCCATTCAACTTTCATCTAAACGTCGAACGTCACACTTAAAACAAATGTTTAATTCCCCAAATTAATGTAGGGATTGCCAACCGTACTATTACGTGCATCCCCAATGCCTGTTTCAGTACATAACACATTTTTTTTATCAGGGTATTCGCCGTAATAAACATGCAAATGAATTGAGAACATCCTGCTTTTTGGAAGTAGGTTGAAAATGATTAGCGGGGCAAGTATAGTCAGATTTTAGTTTTTTAAACGATCTTACTTAATTATTATTACTCGATTTCGACGGCAATAGTCAATTGATTTGTTCAGACAAATTGATAACCTGCTCCCACAGATATCATTGTATATATAGATCTGTGCCTGCTCCTGTATTTTTTGTGTGATAACATACACATCGTCATTGAGTAATTTGAGAATCGATTTGAAAGATTTGTTTTTTATGACTTTTATGAGAATATATATATATATACATATATATATATCATATTTATAGCTGCAGTGTACAGAATGAATCAAAAGGCGTCAACTTACCTAAAGCCACTAAATAGTTTTAGTGGCTTTAGGTGAGTTGACGCCTTTTGATAATCCTCCTAGATCCTAAATAGTGTTGTTTCACTCGCCGGTGATTCGATAAGTTATTCTATGTATGTCGTGGTTATGATAACGTGTTTTATAAATGTCTTTTTAAATTATATCAAGCCATCTTGTGTAGTTCTTACTTGTAAAAAATCATCCAGGCACTTACCTTAGGATTGATCATCACTCAACGTTAGTTGAAACAGTGCTAGTCTGTTTCCTCCCTGTGGAAAAACTAAAGCTAATCTAGGGGTAGGGTTTCATTTCACTAGCACTTTTTATGGGGGATTACTAGGCTTTCAAACCTCCCCCCTTGATACAATACCACAGAGCACATGATATAAAGGCACTGAACAACTAACTTCTAATCACCATTGAGAGCAATTCACATCGAGAGCTCCTTTGGCGTAAAGGATAGATGGCTAATTGGCTTTTCTTCTAAGCTAGAAGTAGCCGGTTCAAATCCTACCACGGGTGTTTATCCACAGGTGGTAAGAGCATAATTTATCGATGTTACGTCTGACTTGTTACCAACAAGTAGCTTACCATCATCAAGGAGAAAATCGGACGCTATATATATATATCATATAATATAACCTTATAATATAACCTTATATAACCTTATAATATAACCTTATAAATATAACCTTACGGTGTTCCGGCAGCACATAGCCCTTGAGAGTAAAAGTAGTCTAGGATAACCGTGTTCACTATCGTCGACCACATCATCTCTTATCACCGCTTATCAAACGCTAGCCTATAAGATATTTAAAAAAAAAACAGCGTATCCCACTCTAACCCTTTTCCCTGCACTAAACATTATGCCTGATCTTGGTGAACCGATTAGTGACTTTATGTTTGTTTAGTTGGTGGTTCAAGCAACTGCAAAAATGACCAACATAATAATCATAATCAGAGGGTTCCTTAATGTTTGATCTGAATCTGTTATTTTTAAAGGGATGCTTCATTTTTATTTCAGATTGTGCATCATGAAATTCTTGTGTGTCATTGCTTTGGCCGTTATAGCTGTATATGCTGAAGAGCCTTTCACCACATCTGAAAGGGAAGACACCATAAAAAAGGTGAATGATCCTGAGCAACTACGGGCGTTGGCAGACTGCTTGCTCGACAAAAGAGAATGCAGTAATAAATATGAAGAATTTTTAAAAAGTGAGTTCTAATCAATTCATAATTATTTTTTCAACCATTTCATAATTATGGCGTAGCTAAATACTACAGACCGTTGACGGGCAGCAGCGTTACTGGTGCGTGAAGCTACGTCCTGCGATCGCCAACCAAGCGGGTTGGCGATCGCAGGACGTAGCCCGTAGGACGTAGGACGTAGCCCAGCGTGGCGATTAGGGCACATTCCTCCCAAAGATCACACAAAGCGAAGACCCCAAGGCAGTGACTGGAAAAGAAGAGCCGAAGATCGGGCTCAGTGGCGCATCTTGGGAGAGGCCTACGTCCAGCAGTGGACTGACACCGGCTGATACTGACGATGAGTTCTAATCTATATCTACTACGTTAATGACCTACCAGACTTGTTTTTACTGTGAAACTGGGCAAAGAGGCAGTTTGCCACTATCGTAGATGTGGTCTAAGATAGAACCGTGAATAAAAGTGAAATGAGTTGCTGAATAACTTCCAGTCTAACACACATAGTAGTCGCGCGATTAAGATTTATCTAAGTTGTCATCTAAATTTGTTGATACTGAACAATATGCTGAAAGTTGGGGATTAGCAAAACGTTATTGTTCAGTTATAACGAGTTCTTGGTTGGAGGCTAAGAGGTAGGCAAGCGTAGCGTAGTACCATAGAAAAAGAGAGTATAGACGAAAAGTTGCATATAAGCACGCTCAAGAAACGCATATAATAGATATCGTACGAACACGAAATATTGGAACACGTCAGAATACTCAGAACACGATTGCCATCTACTGGTGACATGGTGTACTCAACTTTTTTTGTGCAGAAATGGTGAAACAAAAAAAGTTCGTGTGTGGTTTGCATTTATGGCATTTATGTACCAGATTTTTGAGAGGTAAATAAGTTAGTCAAATGCTATGTTTTAAGCTATTATGAGGGTTTATGGTCAATTAAAAATGTTAAGGAATGATGATTCTACTTACCTATAGGTACCTATAAAATGTAACTTAATCTTACAGTTGTGATTAAATAAACCGGTCAGCTCTTATTGAGCACTTTTTCACAGCTACAACATTGAGAAAGACCGTTAATTGCTCTAGATTCATACTCATTGGAATGATTTTTAACCAGCTTCACAAAAAAAATAATTCTCAAGTCGCCCTTTTCAATATTCCTTTCCTTTTTCAATATATTAATTGTAATTTTATTAAAATGTGTCTCTGAGTAAATGAGTTTCTCCAGAGATATGGAGTTTACACACCTCAAACTTAAGTACTGAAAATGACATAAATGATATTCAAGTTTCAAAAGAGCAAGAGGCCTGATGGCATGCCGTTCATCCCTTGGTGTCGTGGAAAGCCGCTAGTGAGGGATGCAACGTGCGCTGACACGTTAGCAGCATCCCACCTTAATAGTACCTCACGGGCTGCAGGAGCAGCCGCAGACGCGGCAGAGGCCCTCAAGCGGAGGAAATATGCAAACATTGGAGACAATTACGCATTTCTTCCGTTTGGGGTCGAGACCATGGGCTCGTGGGGTCAACAAGCACGCGGTTTTGTAAAGGAGTGGTCCAGACATCTGATAGATGTCTCCCATGACCGAAGAGCTGGCGCTTACCTCGGCCAACGAATTAGTCTTGCCATTCAAAGAGGTAATCTCGCCAGCTTTTTGGGTACCCTACCAGTGGACAGCGACCTTAATTCAGTTTTTTATTTGTAGATTTTGTATAGTCTGTATTATAGTTTTAGGAGTAGTTTATATTGTGTATATAGTTTTAAATTAATTTTAATTGTGTACAATTTTAAAATATTACAACAGTACTTATCTATCTACTAATAAATTAAGAAACTTATAAAATAATATATACTTTGTCATGAATACAAACACTAGATTCAAAACATGTTCAAAGTTACTGTTAAATATGTATTAAATAAATATTTATAGATAAAAATTATGGGGAAAATAAAAATTTTTAATAGTAAAGGGTAAAAAAATGAATGGTGAGCTATATGATATGCTTGGACTGTAAAAGAGCCCTAAAATATACCGAAAAACGACTGCTAGTACTACTCTATAGAGTCTTATGCGAATTGCAGACCAAAAACTAAGTTAACTTAGATAAGCTTAGCCCGCATCGATAAAGCAGTTTTCTATACACGTATGCAGACTGCAAGCTACGCTATGTGAGCTATTTGACCAACTAAACTGCGTCAGCTCTGCAAGCTAAGCTAAACTAAGTTACCTTAGTTTTCGGTCTGCAACCCGCATAAGTGTATAATCTTTTTAACCTTTTTAACTTTTTAAAGTTATGATGTGCTTCATAACCAAGCAAAGTGCAAACATGTTTTACTTTTGTTTCCAGAAAGTTCACAGTCTACGGTCGAAACAGCCTGCGCTAAATGTACCCCGGAATCGAAGACTATTATCAAAACCTTCTTTGAAGGGCTGCAGAAGAGTTTCCCTGCCAAAATAGAGGAATATAAGCAAAAATATGACGCTGAAAATAAATATATCCCAGCTTATTTCGCTGCCGTCGGTTACGCTTGAAAATTGAAATACTTAATGCTTCAAACATATTAAGATCTAACTACGAGTTAAATAATTATACTAATGTTTATATCTGAAAACGTGACTTATTTATTTCAACACTTGCTCGGAGACTTAGGCAAATAAATTAAACCCTAAACTTAGCAAGATATCTTTCATATAATGTTCTTTAGGTATATATTTTTCGTAATAATTGTTACAAAGTCTTTATAATATTAGAAAAAATAGTAAAGTAATTAAATTGAGTAAAATTGTTTTGCATGACATTTTTTCGCATAGGTTAATATTTTATGGCATACAGTTATTCGCATATTATTTTTGACATAATTACTGTTAGTATAAACATTTAGTACGGGCATAATATTTTAAAGAAATTATTCTTTAATCATTTGTAAAATTGAGCAAAAATTTTTAGGTATATATATATATATACTTTTTTATTTTGTATATATATATATATATATATATATACTTTTATCTATACTATTATTATAAAGAGAAAACATTTGTAATGTATTGGCTCAAAAACTACTAAACCGATTTAATTTTTTTTTTAACTTATACATAGAATGGACTTTCGGAATGAAAATATGCTTACGTAAATAATTACGTTAATTAGCTTGGCCACATATTATAGATTAAAATTGTCCCTTACAGTATATAATTCAAAAGAAAACTCTAGAAGATATCACGAATTTCACATACACGCATCGCAAAATTAATAAAATATTTGCAGTGAAACCACAGATTAGGTCATAGTTACTACGAAAATATTATTATAAGCTTAGCTATGATGTAGATCCCCATCGATCACAATCAATTTGAAGTCAATATAGTATAATAATATGATCTATTGTATAAAATAATATTCATCTATATATATACATAATAATATAATATTTTAAACCACCCCGACTGATCTATGTATAATCTTTTCATTAAAAGCATTCCAATGACTCTAAATACGACACTTAAAATCTGAGCTGTAAGTTGGTGAGGATTTGAGTATTCTGTAGAGTCCAGGAGATGTCCCAGCATCAGGTCAATGTTCCATTTTCTTACAATATCGTTGAAGAAGAAGATTTTCGAATTCATCAGACCTATGAAAGTTTATTTCATAGCGCAATTAACTAGAAAATAGCTCATAGTTTTATAACGATTGAACGAATTTTCATGAATCAAAGCATTCATAAGAACAGTCTCGATGAAGACATCTATCAAACAAACAAAAAACTATCAATAATAAAATCAAAATCGATTCATCCGGTTGGGTGATTGGGTGCTAAGATGCTACAGACAGATACACAGATACACACGTTAAGCGTATATTACCTCTACTTTTTGCGTCGGGGAACGCCGTAAGGTTAAGGCGGCAGATGTTCTCCTTGGTGGTAAGCTACTTTTTGGTAGATTTAATGATCCCACTACCACTGTACGAAAACTCATGATTCATGAATGCACATAAAATTTTCATTGGTAGGTATATAGCTAGGATTAGAACCAACGACCGTCGGGTCAGAATCAGGGTAACTATCCTTTACGCCAAAGTAGTGATATTCACGTAGTGATATTGGACGGCCGTCCAATATCACTACGTAAGTATTATAAAACAAAGTCTATCACTGCGTCTGTCTGTCTGTTCGCAATAATCTCGATAGCTACTGAACGGATTATCCTGCGGTTTTCACCAATAGCCAGAGTGTTTATGAGGAAGGTTTAAGTGCATAATTCGTTAAGGTTTTGTGTAAATTGGTTGAAATATGACGATGATTGTTAAATATGTTCATATTTTATATTCGATGCAACAAACTGATGCAAATTTTATAGGCATATTTGTTCTACCCGTGCGAAGCCGGGGCGAGCTGCTAGTATGTATATACTTTTGTCATATTACAGTTAGCATAATTATTTAATTATTACTTGTATTCAAATAATATTGAATTTCTCGTAACCCGTTATGCCAAAGTTAATTAGGAATAAAATATTATGCGAATCAATGAATCTTAATAAAATATCTCTAATTTACGATAAATTGAACGTAACCCTTGGATCACCCTGTGTATCTTATTTGCCTCACTGCCTGGTAACCAATGAATGCGAAATATAATGGGTTTCAAATAAATAAAAAAAAAAGTGAAACTACATGAATTTAAGACATATCTACTTACTTTAAAAGTGCATGTAGTTGAAAATAAATATTTTAAAATAAACGTTATAAATAACGTTTTGAAATAAACGTTTAAAAATATTTATACATTATGAATCTTAATTATGAGTAGAGCGAGTTCCTTCACGAATGTGAATTTATATCAAGTATTAGAAAAAGTTCTATGTAGTTTTATTTACAAATGATTATTTCTTAGGCTGAAACGAACTGCACTTACTGCACGTAGCCCGCTTCGATCACTTCGTTTAAATAGTAAGTAGTAGGGATGGTCTTTTAGCAAACGATTTCTAAATGGTGTTGGTAGAACTGGTTGTTAGTCCTGTTGACGCTGGTTATAATAGTTATTTAAAACCTGTGTAGGCTGCTGCTATTCTCCATGAGCTCAGCATCACAAACTTTTGGGACTGGGAGGAGAAAAAGATAGGGAGATGTTACCGGACGTATAGGATTATTTTAAAGTTTTTATGTGCTAAAAAGTGTCATAATTGTGCATAAACGGAGCAGTAAGAAGCCAGGGTATCAGGGAGTATCCTTTTATCTATTAATAAGAAAGCTACATTGTGGGCTTTATATACCTTTAAGGGAGTATATTTTTACTGTAATTTACGTGATTGTCGGCCTTTCTGGATTGGTCACTGGTTGTGATGCTTGCCTGTATTAACTAAAGGCAGTATTAAGATCGACGCCACAATATGTGATTGTTGATATGAATGTTTAGAGTGAAACTGAAAATGAGATACCTGGGTGATGAACCATGAGTCTTAAATAGTACAACGGTATACAGTAATAGACAGAAGCAAATTAGCTAGAATACATCAAGCAGTCTTGCCATTTATTTAATAAATCTTGTTCCTTGAATGTCAGCATTGATCAAACAGTGGGAACAAATTTCTGCACTAAGATGTTTCTGTGATGATGTGAGTTTTCATCTGATTAAATTAGATTCACCCTAAACCAGTGGCAAACTTATCTGACAAATTTTTGACAACTTTTATATCAAGAGAAATGGTTAAAAGATAGATTTCTAAATATGTATAAAGAGAACTATAGAAAATATAATTTCTATAGATCTCTTATTATCAGATCTAAATTTAACAATAGTAATCATATAATCAGTTAATGCATGTAAAATAAATAAGTACATTATTGTAGCCATCGCTAATCATTGGATATTCTGAAATTGTGGTTTAGTGCAAGAAGGACACCCAGGAACTTAATTGTAGGATTTTGTATTTGGCTTATCATTCCATTTTAATATTAGTTATTTTAATATGACTGTTAGGTGGATGTCTGACAGAACGGAACTGGAATTTAGTATTGTAAGAGCTTATAGGAACAGTAAGACTTAGCGATCATAAAGAAAGCTAACCGCTTGCCGCTTGAAGTTTTATTGTTATATAACATTTCATCCAAATTGGGGTTTTCATATTTGAGATAGATTAAAGAAAACAGTTACTTATTATAATAATAATAATTTATTTTAATATGATGAAGAAAGCTAGCTGCGTCCCGTGGCTTTGTTCACGTTGAGACAATTATGTAACATTTTATCCGAATCGGTCCAGACATTTGTGAGGAGAAGACAAGTAAATGTACGGGGTGAATTGGTGAATACATTTGTAATTTTGGTGTTGATTTTTAAGTGTTCTTTGAACCAACCTGATATAAACTTTTCATACTTGAGATAGATTGGAGACATTCATTAGTTTAAAATAATTATAATGATTTATTTCAGAGCATAAATTGTTTATGTGTAGGTATAGGTATATCAATGTACACGACATTGATAATAATTTTCATTTATCAACTGTGTAATCTGATGTTGTTGATGGTGTTGATGTTGCAATTCTCTTGAGAAAACATAAATTTGTTTATAATATTAATAATTAATAAATTTCAGAGCATTAATTGTTTATGTGTACGTGAACGATGATAATAATTTTCATATACCAGCTTTGCACCTGATGTTGTGAGATGATGTTTAAGTATCTACGTTGTATATTTAAAATGTAATCTCGTGAGATTATTCACCTTTTCGATCATATTTGGCAGTTTGTTACAATTATAAGAGGTAGTGACCCTATGGATCACTCACAAGCAGAATCAATAATTCAAGATTTCAGTACTTCCTAAATTGGTTGATTTTTTATCATTAATTAAAATAATTTATTGGAATTATCGTATTAGAGTGGAGACCTCGAATCGGTAAGTGTGGCGTGGGACGCCCTGTGACCAGGTGGAGCGACAACGTTCGCGAAGCGATGGGCAGTGACTGGAAGCAAGGAGCCGAGGATCAGACTCGGTGGAGTGACTTGAGAGTGACATATGTCCAGTAGTCTGTTACTGGCTGATTATAATGATTGGAATTATCTATTGTGAAAACGCTCCACTTATTATTTCATTCGAGATTTATTTATATATTGCTATGGGAAACATAGAGATTTTGATTCTTACTGAGAGTAGCAGCCGTAGGATATTCGTACGCTGAAAAGGATAGTCAGAGATACACGTTTATCACCGACATAAATAATCATGCATCAATAATTTAATATAATTTTATGTACCTGCATCACCGAAGTAATTTGGTGAAAAAGATTAATTTATTATTTATGTTCGAGATTTTGTTTCCTACGGGACGTGAATATTATGTCACGTTGACTTACCTGATATCACCGACATAAATAACCGTACATCAGCATCTTTAAATTCAACGTACCTGATTCATTGGAATGACTTAGTGAGACGGATTCACTTACTAATTATGTACGAGATTTTGTTTCCTACGGAACATATGTGCTTATTGAAGCTGCTCATATGGCGTGGATTCGCCTATTATCTGTTCGTGATTTATTTTCCCTGCGGGGATCGTGGAAGTTTGTGTCACACTACGGGTGGCCCAACCCTGGGGAGACTTGTAAGCTGAAAGAATAGCCAGAGTCTCTTCTAGTTCGTGACATAGACAACCACGCAACGTGTCTTCAAATTTACATATTCTGCGGAATAATTCAGTGAGAAAAGAATCACTTTTACTACATGTTCGAGAATTACCTTCCCTGAGGGGACCGTGAGATTCTGTGTTATGCTACGGGTGGCCCAACCCTGGAGAGACTTGTAAGCTGAATGAATAGCCAGAGTCTCTTCTAGCATTTAACATACATGACCACGCAACGACATCATCACCAACTACGACAATAAAGTGATCTTGGACCGCTGGGTCTTTCCAGAGTGAAGAAATAATTTAACTAAAATGCTGGCGAACCTAGCTTACTGGGTTGCTTCAGTAATTATCTTCATTAACCACAATATTAACTTCAATTAACCTGGCTCATTGAGTCATTCCTTTGTTGGAAATATACTTTGCGGTTCAGGATAGGTTTTAGTATAGATGGAGTTGGATAGACCCAGTATGGGTTAGTAGGAATGATAGGATAGGTTGATAGGGGATAGATAGGAAATTCGATAGTAGGTAGTGTAGGCAGGGTAGCTCAGATACTACTCACTCTTAAGAAACTAGAGTGAGTAATATCTACATGAAACAGGTGGTGATGGATGTTGTGCTCGATTAATAGACAGAGACCTTCTAACCATCCAAGGCAACTCTGTCGTTCGAGCAAGCGAATGTTCCCAAGCTAAACTAAGCTAGAGTGGATGAGTATGTAGGCAGACTAACAGACATACATGTACTATTCTCTTTGATAAAAGATTATGCCCTCTCACTTTTAGTTATAACTCGGTACTGACATACAATTTAAGACGTCAAATTTAATCAAATTGCATACATATTGTACTACTGACTTTTGACTTACTGTAGACATCACCATGAGGCTTAACCTCGTTTCTGGTTGATGATTCGATAATGAAATGCAGGTAATATTTCTAGGCTTGCTAAACCTAATTTCTCGTCGATACTTCGATTATGAAATATAGGTCATGTCTTCTCATGCGCAGTGGTGGTCCCCCATGGATGGTTGCTTGATACTAGATCAAGTAGGGGCTAACCAAGTAATTCAGGATGAATGCCATAGCTCGGTAGCGAATGGACGGTGCGCCGATCCAACCATCCATGGTACATGCTGTGTAAAAAACACCCCATAGACCGTCCTCCCTTTAAAAGTATTAAATCAGACATATTTTTATATATACATGTATTTATTTATCATATTTTTGTTCTCCTCTCTTTTGTTATTGTACATACTAAAATGCTTATACTAAATCTTATTTACATGATCAATATGTGATTGTTGATATGAATGTTTAGATTGAAACTGAAAATGAGATACCTGGGTGATGAACCATGAGTCTTAAATTGTACAACGGTATACAGTAATAGACATAAGCAAATTAGCTAGAATACATCAAGCAGTCTTGCCATTTATTTAATAAATCTTGTTCCTTGAATGTCAGCATTGATCAAACAGTGGGAACAAATTTCTGCACTAAGATGTTTCTGTGATGATGTGAGTTTTCATCTGATTAAATTAGATTCACCCTAAACCAGTGGCAAACTTATCTGACTAATTTTTAACAACTTTTATATCAAGAGAAATGGTTAAAAGATAGATTTCTAAATATGTATAAAGAGAACTATATAAAATATAATTTCTATAGATCTCTTATTATCAGATCTAAATTTAACAATAGTAATCATATAATCAGTTAATGCATGTAAAATAAATAAGTACATTATTGTAGCCATCGCTAATCATTGGATATTCTGAAATTGTGGTTTAGTGCAAGAAGGACACCCAGGAACTTAATTGTAGGATTTTGTATTTGGCTTATCATTCCATTTTAATATTAGTTATTTTAATATGACTGTTAGGTGGATGTCTGACAGAACGGAACTGGAATTTAGTATTGTAAGAGCTTATAGGAACAGTAAGACTTAGCGATCATAAAGAAAGCTAACCGCTTGCCGCTTGAAGTTTTATTGTTATATAACATTTCATCCAAATTGGGGTTTTCATATTTGAGATAGATTAAAGAAAACAGTTACTTATTATAATAATAATAATTTATTTTAATATGATGAAGAAAGCTAGCTGCGTCCCGTGGCTTTGTTCACGTTGAGACAATTATGTAACATTTTATCCGAATCGGTCCAGACATTTGTGAGGAGAAGACAAGTAAATGTACGGGGTGAATTGGTGAATACATTTGTAATTTTGGTGTTGATTTTTAAGTGTTCTTTGAACCAACCTGATATAAACTTTTCATACTTGAGATAGATTGGAGACATTCATTAGTTTAAAATAATTATAATGATTTATTTCAGAGCATAAATTGTTTATGTGTAGGTATAGGTATATCAATGTACACGACATTGATAATAATTTTCATTTATCAACTGTGTAATCTGATGTTGTTGATGGTGTTGATGTTGCAATTCTCTTGAGAAAACATAAATTTGTTTATAATATTAATAATTAATAAATTTCAGAGCATTAATTGTTTATGTGTACGTGAACGATGATAATAATTTTCATATACCAGCTTTGCACCTGATGTTGTGAGATGATGTTTAAGTATCTACGTTGTATATTTAAAATGTAATCTCGTGAGATTATTCACCTTTTCGATCATATTTGGCAGTTTGTTACAATTATAAGAGGTAGTGACCCTATGGATCACTCACAAGCAGAATCAATAATTCAAGATTTCAGTACTTCCTAAATTGGTTGATTTTTTATCATTAATTAAAATAATTTATTGGAATTATCGTATTAGAGTGGAGACCTCGAATCGGTAAGTGTGGCGTGGGACGCCCTGTGACCAGGTGGAGCGACAACGTTCGCGAAGCGATGGGCAGTGACTGGAAGCAAGGAGCCGAGGATCAGACTCGGTGGAGTGACTTGAGAGTGACATATGTCCAGTAGTCTGTTACTGGCTGATTATAATGATTGGAATTATCTATTGTGAAAACGCTCCACTTATTATTTCATTCGAGATTTATTTATATATTGCTATGGGAAACATAGAGATTTTGATTCTTACTGAGAGTAGCAGCCGTAGGATATTCGTACGCTGAAAAGGATAGTCAGAGATACACGTTTATCACCGACATAAATAATCATGCATCAATAATTTAATATAATTTTATGTACCTGCATCACCGAAGTAATTTGGTGAAAAAGATTAATTTATTATTTATGTTCGAGATTTTGTTTCCTACGGGACGTGAATATTATGTCACGTTGACTTACCTGATATCACCGACATAAATAACCGTACATCAGCATCTTTAAATTCAACGTACCTGATTCATTGGAATGACTTAGTGAGACGGATTCACTTACTAATTATGTACGAGATTTTGTTTCCTACGGAACATATGTGCTTATTGAAGCTGCTCATATGGCGTGGATTCGCCTATTATCTGTTCGTGATTTATTTTCCCTGCGGGGATCGTGGAAGTTTGTGTCACACTACGGGTGGCCCAACCCTGGGGAGACTTGTAAGCTGAAAGAATAGCCAGAGTCTCTTCTAGTTCGTGACATAGACAACCACGCAACGTGTCTTCAAATTTACATATTCTGCGGAATAATTCAGTGAGAAAAGAATCACTTTTACTACATGATCGAGAATTACCTTCCCTGAGGGGACCGTGAGATTCTGTGTTATGCTACGGGTGGCCCAACCCTGGAGAGACTTGTAAGCTGAATGAATAGCCAGAGTCTCTTCTAGCATTTAACATACATGACCACGCAACGACATCATCACCAACTACGACAATAAAGTGATCTTGGACCGCTGGGTCTTTCCAGAGTGAAGAAATAATTTAACTAAAATGCTGGCGAACCTAGCTTACTGGGTTGCTTCAGTAATTATCTTCATTAACCACAATATTAACTTCAATTAACCTGGCTCATTGAGTCATTCCTTTGTTGGAAATATACTTTGCGGTTCAGGATAGGTTTTAGTATAGATGGAGTTGGATAGACCCAGTATGGGTTAGTAGGAATGATAGGATAGGTTGATAGGGGATAGATAGGAAATTCGATAGTAGGTAGTGTAGGCAGGGTAGCTCAGATACTACTCACTCTTAAGAAACTAGAGTGAGTAATATCTACATGAAACAGGTGGTGATGGATGTTGTGCTCGATTAATAGACAGAGACCTTCTAACCATCCAAGGCAACTCTGTCGTTCGAGCAAGCGAATGTTCCCAAGCTAAACTAAGCTAGAGTGGATGAGTATGTAGGCTGACTAACAGACATACATGTACTATTCTCTTTGAAAAAGATTATGCCCTCTCACTTTTAGCTGTGACTCAGTACTGACATACAAATTAAGACGTCAAATTTAATTAAATTGCATACATCTTGTACTACTGACTTTTGACTTACTGTAGACATCACCGTGAGGCTTAACCTCGTTTCTGGTTGATGATTCGAGAATGAAATGCGGGTAATATTTCTAGGCTTGCTAAACCTAATTTCTCGTCGATACTTCGATTATGAAATATAGGTCATGTCTTCTCATGCGCAGTGGTGGTCCCCCATGGATGGTTGCTTGATACTAGATCAAGTAGGGGCTAACCAAGTAATTCAGGATGAATGCCATAGCTCGGTAGCGAATGGACGGTGCGCCGATCCAACCATCCATGGTACATGCTGTGTAAAAAACACCCCATAGACCGTCCTCCCTTTAAAAGTATTAAATCAGACATATTTTTATATATACATGTATTTATTTATCATATTTTTGTTCTCCTCTCTTTTGTTATTGTACATACTAAAATGCTTATACTAAATCTTATTTACATGATCAATATGTGATTGTTGATATGAATGTTTAGATTGAAACTGAAAATGAGATACCTGGGTGATGAACCATGAGTCTTAAATTGTACAACGGTATACAGTAATAGACATAAGCAAATTAGCTAGAATACATCAAGCAGTCTTGCCATTTATTTAATAAATCTTGTTCCTTGAATGTCAGCATTGATCAAACAGTGGGAACAAATTTCTGCACTAAGATGTTTCTGTGATGATGTGAGTTTTCATCTGATTAAATTAGATTCACCCTAAACCAGTGGCAAACTTATCTGACTAATTTTTAACAACTTTTATATCAAGAGAAATGGTTAAAAGATAGATTTCTAAATATGTATAAAGAGAACTATATAAAATATAATTTCTATAGATCTCTTATTATCAGATCTAAATTTAACAATAGTAATCATATAATCAGTTAATGCATGTAAAATAAATAAGTACATTATTGTAGCCATCGCTAATCATTGGATATTCTGAAATTGTGGTTTAGTGCAAGAAGGACACCCAGGAACTTAATTGTAGGATTTTGTATTTGGCTTATCATTCCATTTTAATATTAGTTATTTTAATATGACTGTTAGGTGGATGTCTGACAGAACGGAACTGGAATATAGTATTGTAAGAGCTTATAGGAACAGTAAGACTTAGCGATCATAAAGAAAGCTAACCGCTTGCCGCTTGAAGTTTTATTGTTATATAACATTTCATCCAAATTGGGGTTTTCATATTTGAGATAGATTAAAGAAAACAGTTACTTATTATAATAATAATAATTTATTTTAATATGATGAAGAAAGCTAGCTGCGTCCCGTGGCTTTGTTCACGTTGAGACAATTATGTAACATTTTATCCGAATCGGTCCAGACATTTGTGAGGAGAAGACAAGTAAATGTACGGGGTGAATTGGTGAATACATTTGTAATTTTGGTGTTGATTTTTAAGTGTTCTTTGAACCAACCTGATATAAACTTTTCATACTTGAGATAGATTGGAGACATTCATTAGTTTAAAATAATTATAATGATTTATTTCAGAGCATAAATTGTTTATGTGTAGGTATAGGTATATCAATGTACACGACATTGATAATAATTTTCATTTATCAACTGTGTAATCTGATGTTGTTGATGGTGTTGATGTTGCAATTCTCTTGAGAAAACATAAATTTGTTTATAATATTAATAATTAATAAATTTCAGAGCATTAATTGTTTATGTGTACGTGAACGATGATAATAATTTTCATATACCAGCTTTGCACCTGATGTTGTGAGATGATGTTTAAGTATCTACGTTGTATATTTAAAATGTAATCTCGTGAGATTATTCACCTTTTCGATCATATTTGGCAGTTTGTTACAATTATAAGAGGTAGTGACCCTATGGATCACTCACAAGCAGAATCAATAATTCAAGATTTCAGTACTTCCTAAATTGGTTGATTTTTTATCATTAATTAAAATAATTTATTGGAATTATCGTATTAGAGTGGAGACCTCGAATCGGTAAGTGTGGCGTGGGACGCCCTGTGACCAGGTGGAGCGACAACGTTCGCGAAGCGATGGGCAGTGACTGGAAGCAAGGAGCCGAGGATCAGACTCGGTGGAGTGACTTGAGAGTGACATATGTCCAGTAGTCTGTTACTGGCTGATTATAATGATTGGAATTATCTATTGTGAAAACGCTCCACTTATTATTTCATTCGAGATTTATTTATATATTGCTATGGGAAACATAGAGATTTTGATTCTTACTGAGAGTAGCAGCCGTAGGATATTCGTACGCTGAAAAGGATAGTCAGAGATACACGTTTATCACCGACATAAATAATCATGCATCAATAATTTAATATAATTTTATGTACCTGCATCACCGAAGTAATTTGGTGAAAAAGATTAATTTATTATTTATGTTCGAGATTTTGTTTCCTACGGGACGTGAATATTATGTCACGTTGACTTACCTGATATCACCGACATAAATAACCGTACATCAGCATCTTTAAATTCAACGTACCTGATTCATTGGAATGACTTAGTGAGACGGATTCACTTACTAATTATGTACGAGATTTTGTTTCCTACGGAACATATGTGCTTATTGAAGCTGCTCATATGGCGTGGATTCGCCTATTATCTGTTCGTGATTTATTTTCCCTGCGGGGATCGTGGAAGTTTGTGTCACACTACGGGTGGCCCAACCCTGGGGAGACTTGTAAGCTGAAAGAATAGCCAGAGTCTCTTCTAGTTCGTGACATAGACAACCACGCAACGTGTCTTCAAATTTACATATTCTGCGGAATAATTCAGTGAGAAAAGAATCACTTTTACTACATGTTCGAGAATTACCTTCCCTGAGGGGACCGTGAGATTCTGTGTTATGCTACGGGTGGCCCAACCCTGGAGAGACTTGTAAGCTGAATGAATAGCCAGAGTCTCTTCTAGCATTTAACATACATGACCACGCAACGACATCATCACCAACTACGACAATAAAGTGATCTTGGACCGCTGGGTCTTTCCAGAGTGAAGAAATAATTTAACTAAAATGCTGGCGAACCTAGCTTACTGGGTTGCTTCAGTAATTATCTTCATTAACCACAATATTAACTTCAATTAACCTGGCTCATTGAGTCATTCCTTTGTTGGAAATATACTTTGCGGTTCAGGATAGGTTTTAGTATAGATGGAGTTGGATAGACCTATGGCGGGGATGTGTGGCCAACGTGTGATGGGGTGCGCGGGCGCGCACCTCTTGGCTTCGCCAGTTATTCCGTTGATCTAAAGGTATTGGAAGGTGTATGGGTACGAGGAAAACTCCACACTTCACTCGTACACTTGTATTGAGTCATATACAGCGATGATTACAATAACTTGCTAATATTAGGCGAATAAATAAGTGCGGTTCCTTAAATCGGCGCGAGCGCGTGGTTATTATTCCGGTCTGAAGCTAACTCTCAACTGCCGGGCTCCCGTGCCTAGCCTTATCACCGAACTTCATACAATATAAAGTTGCATACTAACTAGTACGCTATCTGTGACAGTGGCTTGACGGGGACGACTACTATTTCTTAATCTGCGGCGCGCCTGGACAAAAGCGTCCGCACCGATAGATAAGAAATGCTCGTTTCCAATGCATGGCACTCGAGTGTTTGTGTACGAAATATTTTATGTAGAATGTAGTAGTAATTTATCTTTTAGTATGTATTTAGTGTAATTTATTATTATTAATTAAAGGTTTATTAAGTTAAGTTTAAGTTGTAGATATAATTTTGAATTTAGTAAGTTGATAGCATTTCCTACATATTGTTTTATATATTTTTATTTTTAAGTTTACTATTTTAATATTTAAATGTTTTTATTTAAATACATTTTATTAATTATATTATGTGGGAGCGGCCCACATCACTCCCCCTCCAGAGACCGTCATAACGGTCGATAGTAATCGGGAAACTTAACTACTCGTCCGGAACGTGTACGTTTTACGTAGTCTTGTCGGTCTGACGTGTCTGGTCCCGGGACATGGACATCCTGTTGTCGTATTTGAATGGGATCAGGTAGAATAGGAGTGGGGGTAGAAATTGGTGAGGGAGATGGGTCAACCAACGTATATGCCGGTTTAAGCCGGTCTATACTCACGGTTACTGTTTTCCCTTTTACAGATAACTTGAAAGTTTTGTCACCTCGCTCGAGCACTTCGTAAGGGCCGGTGTAAGGAGGTTGTAATGATCCTCGCAATGCATCGACCCGTACAAATACGTGACTCGATGTTGTCAAATCTTTAAAAATAAAGATTTTGTCTTTATTGTGACGAGCGGCTGGCGAGGGCTTGAGCTTTGCGGCAAACTTCCGCAGGCGAGTTGTAAAGTCTGATATGTCGGTACTTTCGGGAGCGGCTGCTTGAAAGAATTCTCCAGGCAGGCGTAATGGCTCACCATACACCAACTCGGCTGAAGAGGCTTGCAGATCCTCTTTATATGCGCTTCTTATGCCCAATAGCACCAGTGGTAATGTGTCAACCCAGTTGCAGTCCGCGTGGCACATTATCGCTGCCTTCAACTGACGGTGGAAACGTTCCACTAGGCCGTTACACGCTGGGTGATACGCGGTTGTTCTGCGATGTTTGAATCCAATCATTTTTCCAAGATATTGGAAAAGCGCCGATTCAAACGATCCACCGCGATCAGTTACGATGTCAGTTGGAGATCCAAACCTGGATATCCATGACATCAACGCTTTGCCGACAGTTTCGGCTGTCTGGTTTGGCATTGGCGTTACTTCAGGCCAGCGTGTAAATCGGTCTACTATCGTGAGGCAGTAACGATTGCCTTGTGATGAAGGTAGCGGTCCGATAATGTCCACGTGGATAAATGCGAATCGTGCGCGAGGTAGGTCGAATGTGCCCAAAGGAGATGACACATGGCGAGTAACCTTGGCGCGTTGACAAGCTATGCATTTTCGTGCCCACTCTCGACAGTCTTTGCGTGCCCCGGGCCAAATGAATCGCTGAGCTATTAATTTAGCACTAGCGTCTATACCGGGGTGGCTAAGATTATGAAGGCTGTCGAAAACTTGCTTTCGAAAAGGCTTGGTCACGAAAGGCCTTGGGTATGTGGTGCTCGTGTCACAATACATTTCCACATTGGAGTTGGGAAATTTAAGTTTTTCCAATTGGAGTGAAGATTCACCTCTGAGGAGTTGAGCCAACTCATCATCAGAGTTCTGGGATGTGGCGAGCAAGGCTAAATCGATTGGTGTCTGCAGTTCCTCGATTCTAGACAAAGTATCAGCCACGACATTATCTCGACCAGCTATATGTCTAATATCAGTGGTGAACTGCGCGATAAAGTCAAGGTGGCGAAACTGACGAGGTGAACAGTTCGATTTGCGTTCTGCGAAAGCGTGACTGAGTGGCTTATGATCAGTATACACTACGAAATGTCTGGCCTCTAGCATATGGCGAAAGTATTTTATGCTTTCGTAAATGGCCAGAAGTTCGCGATCGTATGGTGAATACTTTTGTTGAGCCGGGCTCAGCTTACGCGAAAAGAACGCGAGAGGTTGCCACGATCCCTTCACAAATTGTTGCACAACTGCACCTATTGCCAAGTCAGATGCATCTGTTACAAGTGCGAGTTTGGCCTGACAATCTGGGTGAGCGAGTAATGCAGCATTAGCTAAGCTTTCTTTACATTGGTTGAAAGCCAATAGAGTATCTCCAATCAAGTTGACTGGATGTGAAGCCTTGACAGAGCCTGTGAGCAGTTCGTTTAGGGGTGCTTGTATTTTAGCGGCGTTTGGTAAAAACCGTCTGTAAAAATTAAGCATTCCTAAGAATCGCCGTAGCTCTCTTACTGTCTTGGGCGCGGGGAAACTATTGATAGCTTCAACCTTCGCGTCCGTGGGCTTCGTACCATTTGCAGAGATATGGTAGCCTAAAAAAGATACCTCTGCGACGCCGAAGACGCATTTCGCCGTGTTGACGAGAATGCCATATTCCTTCATGCGAGCGAAAAGCTGCTGAAGGTGGGTCACGTGATCTGCCTCTGTTTTCGAGAAGACCAAAAAGTCATCTATGTAACAGTAGCAGAAATCAAGACCTCTGGTAACCTCGTCCACAAACCTTTGAAAGGTTTGGCCTGCGTTCCGTAACCCGAACGTCATGTACGGAAATTCAAATAGGCCGAACGGGGTTGAAATGGCGGTCTTCGGAATGTCTTCCTCATTTATTGGTACCTGTTGGTACGCTTTCACGAGATCGATTTTAGAAAAGACGGCACAACCAGATATACTATGAGCGAAGTCATGTATGTGTCTTATAGGGTAGCGGTCTGGGATAGTGCGTGCGTTTAGCATTCGATAGTCGCCGCAGGGACGCCAACCATTGTCCTTCTTTGGCGCGAGGTGTAATGGTGATGCCCATGGACTATCCGAAGAACGCGCTGTACCTAACTTAAGCATGACGTCAAATTCTTTTTTCGCGATTGAAAGTTTGTCGGGTGCGAGTCTGCGCGGTCTGCATGAAATGGGTGGCCCGGGTGTAGTGCGGATGAAGTGTTTTGTGCTGTGCATTGGAACTGATGGTTTGCCTGAAGGGCGAGTAATCTCAGGAAAATTATTTAAAATTGAATGATATTTAGTGTCGCCCGTCCAAGCCTTGACAGAAAAAATATCAGTATTCGCGGAAACAGCGTTTGAGCACAAGGTAGTCGTATTATCTATGAGGCGTTGTTTGCGACAATCTACGGCCAAATTATAGAAACTCAAAAAGTCTACACCAATTATTGCTTTAGTCACATCGGCAACCACGAAACGCCACGGAAAATCGCGCCTTAAACCTAAATTGAGATTAAGCTCCAGGTATCCGTAGGTTCCGATGCTGGTCCCATTAGCTGCGCATAATTCGTAGTCCATCCTGTTACGACGCTCTCGTAGTGCAGCTCGTGGGTACACGCAGAGGTCACTGCCAGTGTCCACCAGGAACTGGGTGTTGGAGATGCGGTCGGTAACGAAGAGGCGACCCTTGGAAACTGGGCAATCGTCAGCCGCCATTAGCGACTGCCCTTGAAGTTTTCCGCCTTCCCGAAGTCGCAGGGCTTGATGCACCGAGTCGCGCTGTCCCCGTGCTTCCAGTGGTACCAGCAGAGGGGATGCTTGCGGTAGTTCGAGTTGGACCGGGTGCGCTGGCGAGAGGGAGAACGACATTGCTGTCGCGGTCTCGAACGCTCGCTAGAGTACGACGATGGATGACGTGACAGCTCATCCAGCTTGATCGAAAGACGCTCCACGGTCTTCCTCAGCTCTGCAATCTCGTTTGATGGTGCGGCACTCGACGTTGAAGCGACGTCACGATTCAAAGTGATTTCTTGAATTCTGTCGGCCAGGTCTGACAACTGCTCCAGGGACTGCGTGGGTTGAGCTACCAACACAGTCTGAATATTATTCGGCAATCGATTGCTCCAAATCGTATTTAATAAATCTTCAGGGACGTCAGGGCCCGCCAAATCTTGCAAATGTCGCAGGAACTGTGAGGGCTTCCTGTCACCTAACTGTTCGTTTGACAGAAGTTGGCGTAATTTCTGCTCTTGTGAGTCGGCTAAACGTTTAATAAGTACGCTTTTCAGTTTGTCGTACCTCTTATTCAACGGAGGGCTGATAATAATATCTTTCACTGTTTTGGCCGTACTCACGTCGAGATTGGTGATGACATTGTTAAATTTCACCGCGTCTTCAGTTATACCGTAGCTTTCAAACTGACCTTCTAGTAGGGCAAACCATATCTCGGGGTCGTCAGCAGAGAACGGTGGCACCTTCAGGTTCAACTTCCGAAAATCGGACGACGACAAATCGTGCCGTACGGAGTCAGTGGAAACGCGCATTTTCGCCGGTTTCGACGATCGCGTGGTGACGAAAGGTTCACTTTCGCGATGTGATTTAGCACTTCCTAATTCACTAGCACTAGCTTCATCATCTTCATTGTGTTCGGAGAGGGTCACCAGTATGGCGGGGATGTGTGGCCAACGTGTGATGGGGTGCGCGGGCGCGCACCTCTTGGCTTCGCCAGTTATTCCGTTGATCTAAAGGTATTGGAAGGTGTATGGGTACGAGGAAAACTCCACACTTCACTCGTACACTTGTATTGAGTCATATACAGCGATGATTACAATAACTTGCTAATATTAGGCGAATAAATAAGTGCGGTTCCTTAAATCGGCGCGAGCGCGTGGTTATTATTCCGGTCTGAAGCTAACTCTCAACTGCCGGGCTCCCGTGCCTAGCCTTATCACCGAACTTCATACAATATAAAGTTGCATACTAACTAGTACGCTATCTGTGACAGTGGCTTGACGGGGACGACTACTATTTCTTAATCTGCGGCGCGCCTGGACAAAAGCGTCCGCACCGATAGATAAGAAATGCTCGTTTCCAATGCATGGCACTCGAGTGTTTGTGTACGAAATATTTTATGTAGAATGTAGTAGTAATTTATCTTTTAGTATGTATTTAGTGTAATTTATTATTATTAATTAAAGGTTTATTAAGTTAAGTTTAAGTTGTAGATATAATTTTGAATTTAGTAAGTTGATAGCATTTCCTACATATTGTTTTATATATTTTTATTTTTAAGTTTACTATTTTAATATTTAAATGTTTTTATTTAAATACATTTTATTAATTATATTATGTGGGAGCGGCCCACAGACCCAGTATGGGTTAGTAGGAATGATAGGATAGGTTGATAGGGGATAGATAGGAAATTCGATAGTAGGTAGTGTAGGCAGGGTAGCTCAGATACTACTCACTCTTAAGAAACTAGAGTGAGTAATATCTACATGAAACAGGTGGTGATGGATGTTGTGCTCGATTAATAGACAGAGACCTTCTAACCATCCAAGGCAACTCTGTCGTTCGAGCAAGCGAATGTTCCCAAGCTAAACTAAGCTAGAGTGGATGAGTATGTAGGCAGACTAACAGACATACATGTACTATTCTCTTTGATAAAAGATTATGCCCTCTCACTTTTAGTTATAACTCGGTACTGACATACAATTTAAGACGTCAAATTTAATCAAATTGCATACATATTGTACTACTGACTTTTGACTTACTGTAGACATCACCATGAGGCTTAACCTCGTTTCTGGTTGATGATTCGATAATGAAATGCAGGTAATATTTCTAGGCTTGCTAAACCTAATTTCTCGTCGATACTTCGATTATGAAATATAGGTCATGTCTTCTCATGCGCAGTGGTGGTCCCCCATGGATGGTTGCTTGATACTAGATCAAGTAGGGGCTAACCAAGTAATTCAGGATGAATGCCATAGCTCGGTAGCGAATGGACGGTGCGCCGATCCAACCATCCATGGTACATGCTGTGTAAAAAACACCCCATAGACCGTCCTCCCTTTAAAAGTATTAAATCAGACATATTTTTATATATACATGTATTTATTTATCATATTTTTGTTCTCCTCTCTTTTGTTATTGTACATACTAAAATGCTTATACTAAATCTTATTTACATGATCAATATGTGATTGTTGATATGAATGTTTAGATTGAAACTGAAAATGAGATACCTGGGTGATGAACCATGAGTCTTAAATTGTACAACGGTATACAGTAATAGACATAAGCAAATTAGCTAGAATACATCAAGCAGTCTTGCCATTTATTTAATAAATCTTGTTCCTTGAATGTCAGCATTGATCAAACAGTGGGAACAAATTTCTGCACTAAGATGTTTCTGTGATGATGTGAGTTTTCATCTGATTAAATTAGATTCACCCTAAACCAGTGGCAAACTTATCTGACTAATTTTTAACAACTTTTATATCAAGAGAAATGGTTAAAAGATAGATTTCTAAATATGTATAAAGAGAACTATATAAAATATAATTTCTATAGATCTCTTATTATCAGATCTAAATTTAACAATAGTAATCATATAATCAGTTAATGCATGTAAAATAAATAAGTACATTATTGTAGCCATCGCTAATCATTGGATATTCTGAAATTGTGGTTTAGTGCAAGAAGGACACCCAGGAACTTAATTGTAGGATTTTGTATTTGGCTTATCATTCCATTTTAATATTAGTTATTTTAATATGACTGTTAGGTGGATGTCTGACAGAACGGAACTGGAATATAGTATTGTAAGAGCTTATAGGAACAGTAAGACTTAGCGATCATAAAGAAAGCTAACCGCTTGCCGCTTGAAGTTTTATTGTTATATAACATTTCATCCAAATTGGGGTTTTCATATTTGAGATAGATTAAAGAAAACAGTTACTTATTATAATAATAATAATTTATTTTAATATGATGAAGAAAGCTAGCTGCGTCCCGTGGCTTTGTTCACGTTGAGACAATTATGTAACATTTTATCCGAATCGGTCCAGACATTTGTGAGGAGAAGACAAGTAAATGTACGGGGTGAATTGGTGAATACATTTGTAATTTTGGTGTTGATTTTTAAGTGTTCTTTGAACCAACCTGATATAAACTTTTCATACTTGAGATAGATTGGAGACATTCATTAGTTTAAAATAATTATAATGATTTATTTCAGAGCATAAATTGTTTATGTGTAGGTATAGGTATATCAATGTACACGACATTGATAATAATTTTCATTTATCAACTGTGTAATCTGATGTTGTTGATGGTGTTGATGTTGCAATTCTCTTGAGAAAACATAAATTTGTTTATAATATTAATAATTAATAAATTTCAGAGCATTAATTGTTTATGTGTACGTGAACGATGATAATAATTTTCATATACCAGCTTTGCACCTGATGTTGTGAGATGATGTTTAAGTATCTACGTTGTATATTTAAAATGTAATCTCGTGAGATTATTCACCTTTTCGATCATATTTGGCAGTTTGTTACAATTATAAGAGGTAGTGACCCTATGGATCACTCACAAGCAGAATCAATAATTCAAGATTTCAGTACTTCCTAAATTGGTTGATTTTTTATCATTAATTAAAATAATTTATTGGAATTATCGTATTAGAGTGGAGACCTCGAATCGGTAAGTGTGGCGTGGGACGCCCTGTGACCAGGTGGAGCGACAACGTTCGCGAAGCGATGGGCAGTGACTGGAAGCAAGGAGCCGAGGATCAGACTCGGTGGAGTGACTTGAGAGTGACATATGTCCAGTAGTCTGTTACTGGCTGATTATAATGATTGGAATTATCTATTGTGAAAACGCTCCACTTATTATTTCATTCGAGATTTATTTATATATTGCTATGGGAAACATAGAGATTTTGATTCTTACTGAGAGTAGCAGCCGTAGGATATTCGTACGCTGAAAAGGATAGTCAGAGATACACGTTTATCACCGACATAAATAATCATGCATCAATAATTTAATATAATTTTATGTACCTGCATCACCGAAGTAATTTGGTGAAAAAGATTAATTTATTATTTATGTTCGAGATTTTGTTTCCTACGGGACGTGAATATTATGTCACGTTGACTTACCTGATATCACCGACATAAATAACCGTACATCAGCATCTTTAAATTCAACGTACCTGATTCATTGGAATGACTTAGTGAGACGGATTCACTTACTAATTATGTACGAGATTTTGTTTCCTACGGAACATATGTGCTTATTGAAGCTGCTCATATGGCGTGGATTCGCCTATTATCTGTTCGTGATTTATTTTCCCTGCGGGGATCGTGGAAGTTTGTGTCACACTACGGGTGGCCCAACCCTGGGGAGACTTGTAAGCTGAAAGAATAGCCAGAGTCTCTTCTAGTTCGTGACATAGACAACCACGCAACGTGTCTTCAAATTTACATATTCTGCGGAATAATTCAGTGAGAAAAGAATCACTTTTACTACATGTTCGAGAATTACCTTCCCTGAGGGGACCGTGAGATTCTGTGTTATGCTACGGGTGGCCCAACCCTGGAGAGACTTGTAAGCTGAATGAATAGCCAGAGTCTCTTCTAGCATTTAACATACATGACCACGCAACGACATCATCACCAACTACGACAATAAAGTGATCTTGGACCGCTGGGTCTTTCCAGAGTGAAGAAATAATTTAACTAAAATGCTGGCGAACCTAGCTTACTGGGTTGCTTCAGTAATTATCTTCATTAACCACAATATTAACTTCAATTAACCTGGCTCATTGAGTCATTCCTTTGTTGGAAATATACTTTGCGGTTCAGGATAGGTTTTAGTATAGATGGAGTTGGATAGACCCAGTATGGGTTAGTAGGAATGATAGGATAGGTTGATAGGGGATAGATAGGAAATTCGATAGTAGGTAGTGTAGGCAGGGTAGCTCAGATACTACTCACTCTTAAGAAACTAGAGTGAGTAATATCTACATGAAACAGGTGGTGATGGATGTTGTGCTCGATTAATAGACAGAGACCTTCTAACCATCCAAGGCAACTCTGTCGTTCGAGCAAGCGAATGTTCCCAAGCTAAACTAAGCTGGAGTGGATGAGTATGTAGGCAGACTAACAGACATACATGTACTATTCTCTTTGATAAAAGATTATGCCCTCTCACTTTTAGTTATAACTCGGTACTGACATACAATTTAAGACGTCAAATTTAATCAAATTGCATACATATTGTACTACTGACTTTTGACTTACTGTAGACATCACCATGAGGCTTAACCTCGTTTCTGGTTGATGATTCGATAATGAAATGCAGGTAATATTTCTAGGCTTGCTAAACCTAATTTCTCGTCGATACTTCGATTATGAAATATAGGTCATGTCTTCTCATGCGCAGTGGTGGTCCCCCATGGATGGTTGCTTGATACTAGATCAAGTAGGGGCTAACCAAGTAATTCAGGATGAATGCCATAGCTCGGTAGCGAATGGACGGCGCGCCGATCCAACCATCCATGGTACATGCTGTGTAAAAAACACCCCATAGACTGTCCTCCCTTTAAAAGTATTAAATCAGACATATTTTTATATATACATGAATTTATTTATCATACTTTTGTTCTCCTCTCTTTTGTTATTGTACATACTAAAAAGTCTAGAGATAAATATAATTAAGAATTGTAACACCCCCCCCCCCCCCCACTAAAGAACCTTGTCTTTTTTAATATTTTCTATTTTCTATATTGAACGCGAGACTATACTTGAACGACCTTACTTGTGTATTTTATTAATGATACTGAATTACTGGAATATCGATATATTAGAATATTTAATATTGGAATATTAATCGGACTGGAATAAAATATCGGCCATTTGTAATCGTCTAGTTATTGGTAGGACCCATTGTGAACCGTTGATGTAACCTAAATTCTTTTCAGGGAATCTCAAGACAAACTTAATATAATAACTAAAGACTAAATAATATAGGAAATAAAGCTTCTATTGTTGCAAGTAATCCTAACCACTGCTACAATACTATTTGTGCTATACTGTTGCTTTTTATACCCTATGGTGCAATTGTTTCCTAGTGAAAGTGTTTGCACCATTTTCTCTAACTAATACTATCCAGTGTAAATATGTTATTATTAGTACTAATTTGTGTTATTCTATTATTATTAGTACTTGTAAACCTAAATATTAATGTTGGTACTTTTTGGTACAACTGTTACCTAGTGAATTTCTGAGTACCAATTATTTATCTAATACTAATTTGTACAAATACACTATTATGAGTACTAATTTGTGTTATATTATTATTAGTACTATAACATCACATTATAGAATACAACTGAACACTGAGTAATATTTTACAACCTGTGTCAACATTATACCTATTGATCCTAATAATGTTACATTTTAGAAACATACATAAAAATATGAAATTAGTATTTTCTCTGGATAATCTCATGCATTCACGTCTTGCATTCTTAATTATATTTTATTATACTTTCTTTGGGACTTCGATAGATTTTAACTTGATGATCTTTCTTTGTCAATTTCTTTGATATTTTTATAGACAAAGTTATTGATCATGTAAATAAGATTTAGTATAAGCATTTTAGTATGTACAATAACAAAAGAGAGGAGAACAAAAATATGATAAATAAATACATGTATATATAAAAATATGTCTGATTTAATACTTTTAAAGGGAGGACGGTCTATGGGGTGTTTTTTACACAGCATGTACCATGGATGGTTGGATCGGCGCACCGTCCATTCGCTACCGAGCTATGGCATTCATCCTGAATTACTTGGTTAGCCCCTTCTTGATCTAGTATCAAGCAACCATCCATGGGGGACCACCACTACGCATGAGAAGACATGACCTATATTTCATAAACGAAGTATCGACGAGAAATGAGGTTTAGCATGCCTAGAAATATTACCCGCATTTCATTCTCGAATCATCAACCAGAAACGAGGTTAAGCCTCACGGTGATGTCTACAGTAAGTCAAAAGTCAGTAGTACAAGATGTATGCAATTTAATTAAATTTGACGTCTTAATTTGTATGTCAGTACTGAGTCACAGCTAAAAGTGAGAGGGCATAATCTTTTTCAAAGAGAATAGTACATGTATGTCTGTTAGTCAGCCTACATACTCATCCACTCCAGCTTAGTTTAGCTTGGGAACATACGATTGCTCGAACGACAGAGTTGCCTTGGATGGTTAGAAGGTCTCTGTCTATTAATCGAGCACAACATCCATCACCACCTGTTTCATGTAGATATTACTCACTCTAGTTTCTTAAGAGTGAGTAGTATCTGAGCTACCCTGCCTACACTACCTACTATCGAATTTCCTATCTATCCCCTATCAACCTATCCTATCATTCCTACTAACCCATACTGGGTCTATCCAACTCCATCTATACTAAAACCTATCCTGAACCGCAAAGTATATTTCCAACAAAGGAATGACTCAATGAGCCAGGTTAATTGAAGTTAATATTGTGGTTAATGAAGATAATTACTGAAGCAACCCAGTAAGCTAGGTTTGCCAGCATTTAGTTAAATTATTTCTCCACTCCGGAAAGACCCAGCGGTCCAAGATCACTTTATTGTCGTAGTTGGTGATGATGTCGTTGCGTGATCATCTATGTTAAATGCTAGAGGAGACTCTGGCTATTCATTCAGCTTACAAGTCTCCCCAGGGTTTGGCCACCCGTAGCATAACACAGAATCTTACGGTGCCCTCAGGGAAGGTAATTCTCGAACATGTAGTATAAGTGATTCTTTTCTCACTGAATTATTCCGCAGAATATGTAAATTTGAAGACACGTTGCGTGGTTGTCTATGTCACGAACTAGAAGAGACTCTGGCTATTCTTTCAGCTTACATGTCTCCCCAGGGTTGTGCCACCCGTAGTGTGACATAAACTTCCACGATCCCCGCAGGGAAAATAAATCACGAACAGGTAACAGGCGAATCCACGCCAAATGAGCAGCTTCAATAAAACACATGTGTCCCGTAGGAAACAAAATCTCGAACATAATTAGTAAATAAATCCTCCTCACTAAGTCATTCCAATGAGTCGGGTACGTTGTTTTTAAATATGCTGATGCATAGTAATTTATGTCGATGATATTGGGTAAGTCAACATGACATTATATCCGCATGTTTTGTATATCCCGTAGGAAAGAAAATCTCGAACATATTAATTATTAAACTTTTCCACCAAATTACTTCAGCGATGCAGGTACATAAAATTATATTAAATTATTTCACGGTTGGTATAAGAAAATTATTATCATCGTTCACGTACACATAAACAATTAATGTCCTGAAATAAATGTATTATTATTACAATATTCCGTTTCAAATTCATCATCAAAACCATCAACATCAACCATCAGATTACGCAGTTGGTAAAGAAAATTACTATCGTTCACGTACACATACATCAATAATATCCTGAAATAAATGAATTATTATAATAATACTCCGTTATTAACTTCATCACTAACATTAACTAATTTCTGTCCACTGCTGGACACAGACCCAATAAACACTCTCCAACAGGTTTAAGGTCTATAGAACACTTAGCACAACACTGCAACTCCCACAACCACCTTCAGACCGATTCGGATAAAATGTTATATAATTGTCCCAACGTGAGCAAAGTCACGGGACGCAGCTAGCTTCCTTAGCCATATTAAAATAAACATAATTATTATATATTCAAGCAAATGATTTCATAAATCTATTTCAAATACGAAATACCCCGATTTGGATGAAAAGTTATATAATAATAACAATAACACATTGAATAACTAATATTAAAATGGAATAATAAACCAAATACAAAATCCTACAAATAAATATATAAATATTTAGAAATGTATCTTTTAACCATTTCTCTTAGTATAAAATTAATTTGCCACAGGTTTAGGTACGATCTGATTTCATCAGATGTTGTCTGGACCAATTCAGATAAAATGCTACTTAATTGTTTCAACATGAGCAAAGTCACGGGACGCAGCTTGCTTTCTTAATCATATTAAAATAAATTATACAATACTAAATTCCAGTTCCTTTCTATCAGACATCCACCCGACAGACATATTAAAATAACTAATATCAAAATGGAACGATAAACCTAATACAAAATCCTACAATTGTAAGTTCCTGGATGTCCGTCTGGCACTAAACCACCATTTCAGAATATCTAATAATTAATGATGGCTACAATAATGTACTTATTTATTTTACATGCAATTAACTGATTATATGATTAATATTGTTAAATTTAGATCTGATGATAATAAGAGATCTATAGAATTTATATTTCCTATATATACATATTTAGAAATCTATCTTTTAACCATTTCTCTTGATATAAAAGTTGTCAAAATCAGTCAGATAAGTTTGCCATTGGTATAAGTACAAGTTCATCACCCACGTATCTCTTTTTCCATTTCACTCTAAACATTCATATAAACATCACATATTGTGGCGTCAAACCTAATACTGCCTTTAGTTAATACAGGCAAGTATAATGATAATCTTCCTGTGATGCATATAATATTTTACATGTATATACTCAATCAAATCTGATTTCACTGAATTGAGATAATTAAATAGCGATCAGCCACAACTATAGAATTTAAGTAAACTAAGATTTCAAGTACTAGATGACATAATATAGTATTGAAAGCCAACTAGTTTCCACATGCACTTGACCATAATTTCAAAGTGTAATATTTAGTGAGAAAACTATCTACAAGGAGATAAAATGTATTATTTTTACTTTGTAATTGTATCTTCTTAAATTTATTAGTTAATACCAACCAATAAAAAGTCAGTCAATTATGACTTTCTATTTTTAAATTTAGATCTTATAATAATAATAGTAAAAAAAACCTAGACTTAAGATAAGAAATTGAATATGTGCATAATAATTAGGATAGTTCATATGGTCTTTCTCAGTTAGTCACTGAACCAACAAGAGTGCCAGATATTGTCGACCATGTACCTTCATTACTGGACCTTATGATGACTTCCAACCCATCCAATTATCATGTGCAGGTTGATGCGCCTATTGGTTCGTCTGACCATTGTTTGGTAAAATCCAGAGTGAAAGTTCAGCGCCCCGAGCGCTTGTCTCCTTCGGGCAAACGTAAGGTTTGGCATTTTCGTTCAGCTGACTGGGATGGTCTGCGCGAATTTTATGCCTCGTATCCTTGGGGACAGGTTTGTTTCTTGTCGGGTGAACCATCAGCTTGTGCCGATCTCGTGGCTGATGTCGTGTTGCAGGGTATGAAATGCTTCATTCCGTATTCGAATATACGCATTGGTGGTCGGAGTCGGCCCTGGTTCGATAAGACCTGCGCCGTAGCGGCTAATCTAAAGCTAGCAGCCTACAAAAACTGGACTGAGGCTCTCAGGCTTAAGGATCCTAATATTGCTGACTACAAAAAGAAATTCAATCATGCCTCCAGGTGCGCAAAGAAAGCTGCAGCAAAGGCAAGATGTTCCCATATAAGTCGGATTGGCGATCAATTAATTAGCTACCCGTCTGGCAGTCGTGCTTTTTGGTCGCTTGCTAAAGCTGCCGAGGGAAATTTTTGCCAATTCATGTTCCCATCCTTACGTAAATCCGATGACACTCTGGCCCACAGTGCGAAGGAGAAGGCAGATTTGCTGGGTTCTCTATTCGCCTCTAACTCGACTCTCGACGATGGAGATGCAGTTCCTTCTTTACTTCCGTACTGTAAAAATATTATGCGTGAATTACGCATATCGCAGCGTGCAGTACGGAAGGAGCTGTTATCTCTTGATGTGCGAAAATCGAGTGGGCCTGATGGCATCCCAGCAATCGTGCTTAAAGTTTGTGCCCCTGAATTGACACCTATACTCACGCGTCTTTTCTCATTATCATAATAAAAAAGCATCGTACCGTCATGCTGGAAGGTAGCCCACGTCTATCCAGTCCCCAAGAAGGGAGACCGAACTGACCCATCAAACTACAGACCTATTGCGATAACCTCACTTCTTTCCAAGGTTATGGAACGGGTCATAAACTCACAGCTCTTAGGATACTTAGAAGAACACCAGCTGATTAGTGACCATCAGTACGGATTCCGTCATGGACGATCAGCTGGTGATCTTCTAGCCTTCCTCACACATCGCTGGGGAGAGACCGTTGAAAGCAGAGGTGAAACTCTCGCTGTCAGCTTGGATATCGCTAAAGCGTTTGATCGGGTATGGCATAAGGCCCTTCTTGCTAAGCTACCTTCTTACGGACTTCCTGAGAGGCTTTGTATGTGGATTGGCAATTTTCTGTATGGTCGAAGCATAAAAGCCGTCGTTGATGGTGCTTGTTCTGAGACCATGCCGATTAACGCCGGAGTTCCACAGGGATCTGTGCTATCCCCAACGCTGTTCATCTTGCATATCAATGACCTATTGCAAATTAGTAATATTCATTGCTATGCGGATGACAGCACGGGTGATGCTCATTACACAGGTCAAGCAAATGCCTCCAAGGCGGACATCGATGCTAGGAGATCAGAGCTAGTGTCTAAGGTGGAGCGTTCCCTAGAAAATGTTTCGGCCTGGGGTTTACGAAACATAGTACAATTTAACCCTACTAAAACACAGGCTATCGTTTTCTCGGCCAAAAAGTCACAATTTCCTGTTGCCCCGCTTTTTCAGAACATTCCCCTTACCTTGTCGAAGTCAATTAGCATATTGGGTGTCGACATATCTAACGAGGTCCAGTTTGGGAGTCACTTGGAATGCAAAGCAAAACTTACTGCTAAAAAACTCGGTGTACTAAATAGAGCCAAACAGTACTTCACCCCGAGCCAACGTCTGTTGTTATATAAGGCGCAAGTTCGGCCACACATTGAGTACTGTTCTCATCTATGGAGTGGTGCACCGAAATATCAACTGCAACCACTTGACTCCCTTCAGAGAAGAGCTATTAGACTTGTCGACGACCCCAAGCTAACTGATAAATTGGAACCTTTGAGTCTTCGTCGCGACGTTGGCTCTCTTAGCCTTTTCTATAGGTACTATCACGGGGAATGTTCTGAAGAGCTTTTTAACATCATTCCTCCGTCCCGTTTCTACCATCGGAACTCCCGACACCGTCAAAAAGCACATCCGCACATTATAGATACGTGGGCATCACATACTACTCGTTTCACACGACTGTTCTTCCCACGTACCTGTAAGATGTGGAATGATTTCCCACCTGAAACTTTCCCTGAAACCTTCAACCTTGGTAGCTTCAAACGAAGAGTAATGAGAGTGCTCACTAATAAGGGTAGGCAACACACCGGCAATACCTCTGGTTTTGCAGATGTCAATAGGCGGCGGTGACCACTTACCATCAGGTGGGCCGCTTGCCTGTTTGCCGATCTATATTATATAAAAAAAAAAAACAAAAAAGTTCAAAAACCAAGACAGCCGACCTCCATGCCCCGCGAGTCAGCCCCAGCAGCAAGTTTTGGATGTTCACAACCGACGAAGCAATCGCACAACATACACACAAAAAACATACAGACAAACTGAGAACCTCCTTCCTTGTGGAAGTCGGTTGAAAAGGCATCACGAACCATCAGTGCTCCGTCCAAACAATTATTGGAGATTGAAAGCATTACATAGACACTTCTGTTTACCATCAGCAAGTAACTGGCAAGCCAGCTTCTTGTTTTGTAGCTGAGCCGCACGCCTAATATTATATTGAACCGTAGTACCGCCCGCAATCGGGCACTTTCCCATTACAATATGCATTTAAATAGATAATCTAAACGCGTCATAGTGAGAATAATAATTATCTTCTCATGTTATTGGAAAAGCCCACAATGCAGCCTTCTTATTAATAGATAAAAGGATACTCTCTGATTCCCTGGCTTCTTACTGCTCCGCTTTTTCACAATTTTAACACCTTTTAGCACATAAAAACTTCAAAATAACACTACACGTCCAGTAACATCTTGCTCTTTTTCCTCCAGTCCCAAAAAAGTGACCCCAAGCTTCGCCGCCAAAAGTCAAGTCCCCTGCATTTTAGCGGCAAAATACCATTTTTACGCGGCAAATTTCGTTCGTTTTTCAAAAGCAGCCATAAACTAAGAAAAATACTAAATAAGAAACCAAGAAAATCCCGCGCTCTTTCCCAAAACAAAAACACAATAATCTTCCTTGCCCTGACAAGTGACAGCTCTTTCTCACACCGACAGTTTATGTAATCTAGCTTTTTTTTTAACTCTGCACAGTGGCTTCGCACCTGACCTATATAGCGCCAAGTGTTGTTTTGTTTGACCCAAATATTTAATTAAATACTAAATGAGAACGATCTTATTTATGAATTATTTTGAATATAAACATAGTACATCATTAAAATCAATATAAATTCGAAATATCACCGCATAAACCTGAACCAATCTCAATAAATCGTAGAGCTCGAAATCCGTTCTGTTACAGAATGCAAGGTGTGAATGTAAGAGATTATCCAGAGAATATACTATGATGATGATGATGATATTGTTATGGTTATTTCTAAAATGTAATATTATTAGGGTCAATAGGTATAATGCTGACAAAGGCTGTAAAATATTACTCAATGTTCAGCTGTATTCTATAATGTAGCGTTATAGTGCTAATAATAATAATAATACAACACAAATTAGTACTCATAATAGTGTATTTGTATAAATTAGTATTAGATAAATAATTGGTACTCAGAAATTCACTAGGTAACAGTTGTACCAAAAAGTACCAACAGTAATATTTAGGGTTACAAGTACTAATAATAATAGAATAACATAAATTAGTACTAATAATAGCATATTTGCACTGAATAGTATTAGTTAGAAAAATTGGTGCAATCCCTTCACTAGGTAACAGTTGCACCAAAAGGTATCAAATAGTACCAACATTAATATTTAGGTTTACAAGTACTAATAATAATAGAATAACACAAATTAGTACTAATAATAACATATTTACACTGAATAGTATTAGTTAGAGAAAATGGTGCAAACACTTTCACTAGGTAACAATTGCACCAAAGGGTATAAAAAGCAACAGTATAGCACAAATAGTATTGTAGCAGTGGTTAGGATTAATTGCAACAATAGAAGCTTTATTTCCTATATTATTTCGTCTTTAATTATTATATTAAGCTTGTCTTGAGATTCCCTGAAAAGAATTTAGGTTACATCAACGGTTCACAATGGGTCCTACCACTAACTAGACGATTACAAATGGCCAATATTTTATTCCAATCTCTTTAGTATTCCAGTCCGATTCCAATATTAAATATTCTAATATTCCAGTATTTCAGTATCATTAATAAAGAATACAAATAAAGTCGAATTCAAAATAAAATATTAAAAAAAAAAACCGAAGTGCACATGGGGTTGTTACCCAGTATCAAAGAGGCAACAGAACTGGCGCAGATCAGGCTGCAACTGGCGCAGATCAGGAAGAAATTGCGAAATATCATATCTACATATGGTCACGATCCTCATTAGTGAGGGAACGACGATGAAGAAGAAGAAGGCTGCCAAAATATTTTAAGTGACGTTTGGCTTCATGCCTAACTTTTGTAGCTTTGATACAAAAATATTTAGAACATTGAGTCTCTAGCAGTGCAGCATACTTGCTACACTTGAAAATAGACATGAAATACGTCATTCGATTGCGAAGCATTACACAATAAACTGGCCAAGTGCGAGTCAGACTCGAACACGTAGGTTTCCGATTGAACAAAATTTGCCGGAAAAATAAGTTTTTTGTATGGGTTGGTATCCTTTGAATTTGGAACACTATAAATAGAAAATAAACTTCTAAACATTAACTGATTTAAAAATCTCTGAAAAATAACAATAATATATTATTTTTAATAGGTACGCTATCTTGGTTTATACTGTTATCCATCGCATCCTCAGACAGACGCAATAGAGGAACTTTTCTGTTTAGTTTTCCAATTATTTACGCAAAACATCATTTAAGTTCTGTTCAAATATCTTGACGTACTTGCAAGCTAGAACAGCAACGATACTTTAACAAATATTGATATTATTACCAGCAAATATCTCATAGGGAAAACCCAAGTTTATTTGCTTTCTTCGTCAATAATTTGAGATGATTCAAAAATTGTTGTTCAAACCTTGTTATTAAAGTTATCGCAGAAGTTTCCAGACATTGAACAAGGCACTTAGATTTTTTGTTTACGCCTTCCTTATAAATATAGCTTTTAATTGAAGGCCAGATACTGTGGTTTTAAATAGAACCGTCTTAGCTCTGAACATCATTTGATAGAATACTTTATAAGGTGGATCTTCGTTCTTTGTGTTGCTCTTCCGCGTGTATTTATAATGTCATCGGTTTTGCTAGTGTTTTCCTTGTTGTTATTGTCAACGGTTGCTCAGGAGAAACTGTATTACGACAAAAAGTATGATTATTTTGAGATTGATTACTTTGTGGATAACCCAAGGCTGCTGGGTAAATATTTGGACTGTTTTCTGGACCAAGGACCGTGCTCGCCGGTTGGTCGAGTCTTTAAACGTAAGTTGGTTTAATATTAACTCTGTTTGCAAAGTTTTGTTTAAAGATAATGTTTACTTATATGTTCAAGATGTAATTACTTCACGATAACACAGATAGGCACAGGCCAGATGGCCGGATCTTTTCTACCTGGCTAACACCTTACGCGATGATTTTTTGAAGATATCAAAATAATTAACCTGGCATCAATGTTTACTTAGGTATCTAACGTAAATAATGTGATCGTAATGTTCGTTAAAATTCTTAAAATAAAAAAAAATAATTTAATCAAAATTCTTTGTTCAAACATTATTATGACTTCATAATTTATATACATGTTTTAGGTTTTTTAGGGTCCCGTGCCAAGTGTGCCAACGTTCGTTCCGCTCATCCGTCTGTCACAGAGTTATATATTCTCAATCGTAGTTGGTAGACACTTGAAATGTTCACTATGTGCGCATTATCACAGATTATATATGGCATTACATATAATAATACTTACATTCAAAATTTAAAACCACCACCGACTGATTTTATATATATATTTGTTCATTGAGACCATTCCAATGAACTTAAATACGATATCTGAGACGAGGATTTGAGTTTTAGAGAATTTAGAGTATTCTGCAGATTCAAGTCTCATTGTCTCAGCATTAGCTCAAGTTTACCATATTATATTTTTGTAATATCATTGAAGTAACAGGATACTGAATTTCAAATTAATACATTTGATTTGACTAATGTAAACTACACTAAACAGACGGCAGCAGTGTGACAGGTAAGTAGTGCGCAGAATCGCCATTTTAATTGTTTTGACGTCTGCGGTCAAAGGACTACGAGTTTACGAAAGTTGCTCAAAGAGTAACATAATATATACTAAGTTGCTATCGTAGTCTTTTCAACCAAGGAAGAGCTGATAATATTTAACCGGCTGAACGGATTTTTATGAAACAAAGCTAAGAACACTCTCGATGAAGACACCTATCAAACAAAAAAAAAACTAAATGAAAATCGGTCCATCCGTTTGGGCGCTACGATGCCACACACAGACACACAGATACACAGATACACAGATACACAGATACACAGATACACAGATACACAGATACACAGATACACAGATACACAGATACACAGATACACAGATACACAGATACACAGATACACAGATACACAGATACACAGATACACAGATACACAGATACACAGATACACAGATACACAGATACACAGATACACAGATACACAGATACACAGATACACAGATACACAGATACACAGATACACAGATACACAGATACACAGATACACAGATACACAGATACACAGATACACAGATACACAGATACACAGATACACAGATACACAGATACACAGATACACAGATACACAGATACACAGATACACAGATACACAGATACACAGATACACAGATACACAGATACACAGATACACAGATACACAGATACACAGATACACAGATACACAGATACACAGATACACAGATACACAGATACACAGATACACAGATACACAGATACACAGATACACAGATACACAGATACACAGATACACAGATACACAGATACACAGATACACAGATACACAGATACACAGATACACAGATACACAGATACACAGATACACAGATACACAGATACACAGATACACAGATACACAGATACACAGATACACAGATACACAGATACACAGATACACAGATACACAGATACACAGATACACAGATACACAGATACACAGATACACAGATACACAGATACACAGATACACAGATACACAGATACACAGATACACAGATACACAGATACACAGATACACGGATACACGGATACACGGATACACAGATACACGGATACACGGATACACGGATACACGGATACACGGATACACGGATACACAGATACACAGATACACAGATACACAGATACACAGATACACAGATACACAGATACACAGAGATACAGATACACACGTCAAACTTATAACACCCCTTCGTTTTGCGTCGGGGGTTAAAAACTGGCCAAGTACAAGCCAGACTCGCACACGTACGGTTCCGTATCACAAAGTACAATATTTCAAAATTTGCCGGTAATATAAGTTTCTTGTATGGGGACCCCATTAATATATAATTTAATTTAGTTATTATTATTTAATGTTAGAGCAACTATATTGACACACACTATGAGCAAATTTCAAATCTCTTTTACGTTTTATAAGATCAAGCAAAAACACTGAAAAAATTACATTTCATGTATGTGGATTTTAATTTTAAACCTAACCTGGTTACCACTATTGTTCACGCTTTTAGCAAATGGATGCTGTATCGAGTCACGGCCGCAACCATTAGGCACCGAACAAAGACATGTCGCCAATCGGTTCGCCGAGCTCCAGCATGATGTTCGATGGTGATGATGTCCAGGCTGGCTTGCTATCCAGCCTGGACATTATCACCATCGACGGGCTGAGATAGTTACGCTATGTAGATTCAGATGTCAGTAAAAAAAACCTATTTCAGAAGTCCTTCCAGAAGTCATTAGCACTGGATGCAAAAAATGCACTCCGCTGCAGAAGAGGTTCACCAGAAAGGCTTTTGAGGCCTTTAAGACTTTGCTACCGGAAATGCACGCAGATCTCAAGAAGAAATACGATCCACAGGACATATACTACGATGCGTTTGAAGAGGCCATAGCCACGGCATAAGTCACCTAAGTACCTGCATTATGTTTAGTAAGTAAAGGATGTTACAAACATGCGAAAGACCTTGAGTACTCGTACACTTGCATATGTAATCGATGACAATCGATTTTTCTTTGACTCGTGTATGTTTTTATGAGTCATCGATGCGTGTCAATTAATCACCGCTCTCTGAAATAAAGCTTAATGATATCCCATCACTTTAATAGTAGAGTATAGAGACGGTACTTGACCTCAAACGCTAGAGACACCAAAAGGTTGACCATGGGATAAGGAGTCTCAGAGTCTAAGGAGGAGAGTTGTTTACACTTCTCTATGCATAGCTAATTATGCCTTAAGTCATACCTCATTTAATCATTATAAATCATAATGCAATTTCCATTCAGTACGATTTTAAAGTTTTATTTAATTTAAAGGTCCATATTAATAAATTGGGTCATTAACTAATTAGCTTACTAAATGACAAAAATCCCGATGCTTTTAAATCACACAATTCTAGTTTGAATTATTTATTGATAACCAAAGGCATCGATGCTTATTGTCTTATCTTTGTTCTTCGGGATATACGCTTCACCTATGTGTAAGTACTTCACTTTAACTATTATTTTCCTTACGCATATGCACAACCAAAATCCATTGTTGCTTAAGTTTCCAGGTAATATAATCAACGTATGATATGTTTGGATTATGAACTGCAAGCGATACATTTCGCCAGTAACGCACTGTGGGGTCTATCAATGCGATTAGGCTTTGAAATAGATTCGTATACATTCGGCAAAAGGCTTAAATTTGAGTGAGTGACCATTGCATCTGAACCATGTGCCAACGTAGGTAGTGGGTATACAGAGTCGTCAATATAAACCACTGTCGCTTTCTGCAGCAGCTAGTTCTTTGGGGCCATTGTAGAGAGTAAAAGGTGGGTTAACGAACCACGGTTAAACCAAAGTGTCAAAATCAAAATATTACGTGGCCTGTGATACGCAATAGTGATCTTGTGGTCGTTGTGATGCTTGATTATAATTACAAATCGATTTGTACGAAACTGGTCTTGATTAGGTCACAATTAGCTATAAATATGAGTCTGAGACGATTGACCATCGCCTAATTCTTATGCGGTTCACGTTGCTGGTTTGTCCGATGTCCGTGGCGGCAACTTGCTAAAGATTTTCGTTATATTCGGGACGTTTCACACATTCTGCCAACCTCTTCGTGGGAACGGACGCGATCGTTTTTGAAAGGAGTAATTTTTAATTCCAGAATTAAATATGAGGGTCTTCATAGTTCTGGCTTGCCTGGTGGCGGCAGTTTTTGCTGCTGATAAGTACAACTCTAAGTACGACAACTTCGACGTAGACACATTGATCTCAAACGACCGCCTGCTCAAGGCTTACATCAACTGTTTCCTCGACAAAGGAAGGTGCACTCCTGAGGGATCCGACTTTAAAAGTAAGTTCACTGACAATTGTTTCTTACTTTTATAATTCTTAATAAAAACGTATTTTTTTGTTTGTGTGCCTTTGATAATTGAAATATGTGACTTTGTGGATTGATTGTATATTGCTTTTAATTAATCCAGTAAAAAAATATTATTAATCATGCAGCATTTTAAAACATTGATTGCACAAAGACTGTAAAGATGGATTTTTAAATAAATTGTACTTACTGTATACGCTTGTAGTAAACACACAAAGGCTATTATTATTGTTGTATAACATCATCTGGACCGAAATGTATATAGCATTATTATATACCTACGTAATATCGTAATATTTCTTTACGTAGGGTACGTAGATACTTCTTTACAAAACTGTTTTAGAACTGACATTTTTCGGTTATTGGTAAAGATGGTTAATTCCTCAACGAATAGCAAGTCGTTTATTTATTTTTGTACCCGATATCGTACAATTATAATATCGTTATAAAACTTATCGTTTAAAAACTAAAGAAACGACTACACTTGTTGTACAAGTTATTTTTATTGCATATTTGAGGTGCTTGTCTCCTTATCTCTTCAGACACTAATCAGATTAAGTACAATATGGAAGTCTTCAAATCGCGAGTGAATAGGTATTTTCTGGGTATGCGCTCTCCATCATCGATCGCATCACTTAACATCAAGCAAGTGATATTGGTTAAGTGCTACCCTATAAAATAGATGTTAATTAAATGTATAAAAGGAGCATCTTGAGATAGGAACCTACTATAGCTGTTATAACTTGGAGGTTAAAAGTAGGAAAAATTGAGTAACATGTATACACAACAACAAGAAAAAATAAAACTGGCCAAATGCGAGTCAGCATCGCGTCTCTTATCGCACACTTAGGGAGGGTTCCGTACAATACGAAACATAACAGAGTTTCAACCTCATATATTTGATTAATTTATTTTACCAAGAATATTTGGTTTGGTCGCGATCTAGAAAGACGGGGCACGTTTACTAGCGCCATCTATGTTATTTTGCCCAAACTAATTAGATATATGCCGTTTATAAACACGTTTTTTGTATGGGGCCCCTTTAATTTTTAACTTTAATTTGTTTTTAGTATTTGTTGTTCTAGCGGCAACAGAAATACACCATCTGCGAAAATTTCCACTGTCTATCTATCACAGTTAATGAGCTATAGCCTGGTGACAGACGGACAGACAGACAAAGAGACAGACAGACAGACAGACAGACGGACAGCGGAGTCTTAGTAATAGGGTCCCGTTTTACCCTTTGGGTACGGAACCCTAAAAAACAGACGAATTGAAAGCTCCTGCTTTTTGGAAGTTGGTCACATATTTGAATTAAAAAGAATTTAAAAAAACTTTTCATAGTGGTCCTGCTCGATCATAATTATACAAAATAAGCTAAATGATAGTCAGTAGAACAACAAAGTTACATAATACGATTTTGTCCATGATGCACAAAATATGCCAAATATCAAGACGAAGTGAAGGTCGCCTAGAAAAGGAAATCTTAATGCATTATCATTGATTTACATACACAACTCTAAAAAAGCATCAATACCTATACATATTGATGATTCATTGATTTTTTATTTGAAGTATTGATTGCTTCATCAATATCTATTTATATGTATATCTAGGTATACATATAAATAGGTATTGATGTTTCTATATTCGATATTCTACTTCACTATCTGATTATCAATTCCTTGATACTTTTAATTAAGCTAAAGGTTGAAGTCCATCGATTTATTTAAACGTCTGGTGACGTTTAACCAACGCTTTTTGATATATGTTCTATGGGACGTCGAAATAGGCGGTTTAACGTCACTGAGCATTTAGATGTGTTGGAGAACTTCAAGCCTAATGGTGAAGTTGAGAGATTTATTTAAACGCCCTGTGACGATTACCCGACGTTTTTACCTTTATTTTGTATGGAAAAAATGTCTAAAAATGTGGTTAAAGCTCGGTGAAATTCTACGTGCCTCTGACAATTTTCCAGTAGGAAAATACATCAAAAGTCTTGAATAAACATCACCGGGCGTGTAAATATGTCGGCAACGCTTAACTAACCTAAGCTTTATAGATACAAGTATTTCAAAATAAAAGTTTTTGGCTGTCTGATTTGAATAAAAAAAATTGCAAACCCTGGGTTGTAGTATCCTTTATGATTTTATATTTACAATATTTATGTAACCGATAAAATGCATTTCAGATTGCTTATCAACACCAATATTATAAATGCAAAAGTCTGTTTGTATATTTGTTTTATTTGGGACTTCTTTACAATCAATCGGCTTAACCGATTTGACGAAGATTATGCACAGAGATCTGCAGTATAATAAATTAGTTCGTAGAATACTTTTTAACGCGGGCGAAGCCGCGGGGTGCAGCTAGTTCATAATAATAGTTTCATTATTATTATTAATTGTCCAGTATTGTCCACTGTTGCACATAGACATCTGCTATGATACTAATAATTGTATAATGCTTGAAAATCAAAATTATTAAAATACAATATACGATGATATCGCTTCTATCGCGGTTTTGAGCATGACTGAGACTCAATTATCTATTGCTAAATTGAGATTTTTATGAATCTATATATGAATATGGTAAAAAAGTTGTTTTTTGTGAGGCGAATGAGGATTTTCCGCAAAACTTTTAGTAAAATGTAGTTCGTTCTAGTAACTAAATAGGTCCCTAACCTACCTAATTGTCTATTTTTTATTTCAGAAACCCTCCCCGAGGCGATAGAGACGACTTGTAGTAAGTGCACTGACAGGCAACGTGGCAGCATCCGCAAGGTGATAAAAGCCATCCAGCAGAAACACCCGAAGCAATGGGACGAGCTCGTGAAGAAGAACGACCCCACAGGCGCCAACCGTGAAAAATTCGACAAGTTCATCCAGGGCTCAAGCTAAGTTATAGCTTGAACGTGAAAAAAATCTGTCTATTACATCATCAGCGTACTGAAACCGTGCTATTAACTAAGCTGAGATGGCAACATCTTAGAGGTATTATGGAAATAAAAAGTATCAGAGCAGCAGCTACCTGAAAAACATAGCAAACTGAATAAATAGTAAACACCACAAACGCTGACTGCTCTTAAAGTATCATCTTTCCATGCTTGCTGATCGTATAATAGCAGTTTTTTCCAACTATACTTTCCATTTTTCTGTCTTTTTTTTGCCTCTATATTACCCTCGATTTCCCGTAAATATACATTGTATATAACTGCATTAAAAGTCGTAGATCTATCTGTATATGGACTTTGTCTTAGACTTAGGTTCGAAAAATAAACCCGTTCGGGCATGGAATGATGCGTTCCTATGTTCAATATAAAAAAAAAATCTCAACACTAAGGTTTGCTATGTTTTGATCTAATCCAAAGATGTCTTTTGGTGACGATAAGGCTTTCCGTGATAGATAGATTACTACGTTTAATGCTGTTTCATGCAAAGAATATTCTTATCTGGTATAAAAAATATGAAAATTTATTTTCCTCATTTAAAACTTGGAAGGATACATGTCTAGCTCTATGTAAACGTTGTATAAACAGATAACTTAAGAAGTAAATTAAGTTAGTTATTGGAATGCCAGCGGTGGATATTGCTGATAATGCATTTGTGATTTACGCTCTCTAAAATGATATTTTTAAGCGCAACGCAATATTGAATTAAAAATAGATAACATATTTCCATCGTTTAACAGATTAATGCAGGCTTTTTTTTTAACTATACCACTAAGATTCTCCCCTCCTCCCTATTGAAATCTAATTAAGATGTAAAAAAAAGGTGCTAAAATAGCAAATTTTTGTGGTATTTATTCATTTGCGTAAGTTTAGTTTAAGAAAATTCTTTGTAATTTATTGCTATGTGACTGTTTGTGGTAAAATAAAATTACTGTTTACAAAGTTCTGCATTTCATTCTATACTTATGAATATTGCAACCCACGGCTTTGCCGCCTTCATAAGTTCCTTAAAGTACGGCCATACCGCGGCGTCCTGCGATCAGCGGGCGCGATCTCAGCACTTTTCAATTGTTTTCTGATCGCGTTTGCTGTGAACCAGTCGGCACAAATACTACTGTTATCTGATCGCCGCCTAGATCGCGCACGCAGAACGCTACAGTGTGTCCGTACCATTATAGAAAATATCATCGTTTTATTATATACTTATTATAATTATTTCCTCGCAGGCATATCTATCTCGTGATTTTTTTATTCCAGACAAAGAAGCACAAGATTTTGATAGCCCCCTAAGTATTATAGCTACATAAAATTTACTTTTCATAACTATCAATTCTTAGACTATGCAAGAAAATATTCAAAATAACAGATTACATTAAAATTTTATATTACTAGGTAATTGAACTTGAATATCATCAAGGTCTGTGGTCTAATAAATCCAACCTTGCACTAATTATGAACAACACATTACAATAACTTATATAGGTACTTTAATCAATAAGAATCAATCAATCATACAATGCGTGTGCGTGTATGCTTTGAGTGATAAATGTTGCGTGTTATTCTTAATTATTTTCATAATTTAAGATCATTTAAAAACTAAAAGAACCGACTTTAAACTTCGCGCTAGTCGAAGTGGCCAGTAGTTAGTAGCATGTCACCGAGGTATACAAATGCATCGTAAAACAAATGTTGATAAATTAAAAACGGCTTAACCGATTTCGTTAAAATGTAAATGGGACCACCTGGAAAAAGTACTCTTAGAAACAAAAAAATAATTTTCCAAATCGGTTAAGGCATCTTTGAGTAATCGGTGAACATACATTAAAAAAAAAGATGCCGACGAATTGAGAACCTCCTCCTTTTTTGTGATGTCGGTTAAAAAGAGTTTTATACACAGTTCATAGAAGTCTTTATAATACTAATTATTAAGACTTATGTGGTTCATATCTTTATTTCTGATGGTAAGCGATGATGAGGTTGAATATGGTGAACACACTAGGCCTGGAAACTCTCAGGGGATGTGTGCTGCTGGAACACCGTAATGTAATGGCGGCAGATTTTCTGCTTGATGTGGTAAGCTACTTTTTACTACCACCTGTTGACGAACACCCACTAGGATTTGAACCAGCGACCTCTCGCTTATAAGTCAAGCCTTATCCTTTACCCCAACGAGGCTCTCAAAAGTATTTGTGATTAAAAAACCAATCAATAGGGCCTAGTACCAAGTGCTAATTATTTCGCAAAGGAAATCCCATGGCACCTCCTTCGGGATCACAACAGCACCAGCATCGATCAGATTTCGTATAAGAAATGAATTCGTTGAACAGGTTGGATGTGGGTTTTCGTGTCACGCAAGCAGTAGGCGAGTTGCGCAGCGAACCTGATGTAACTTTATTATTGGGTAATCTCGTCACAGTACACTAGTCTCTACTCTCTACGTAAGATTAAACAACTCGATGAAGACAAGTTTCTTAGGAGATAATGTTTGACGTCATAAGGGTAATATTATATGTTTCTTAAAGTGTTATTTGTGTTATTATAGCTATAAGCCTGTCTGTGTCTGCAATGATATTCAGATTATGCCAAGAAGACCACCTACAACTAGGTACCTACTTAGTTCTTTCACCCAAACGTACCCTCTCTACCCTAAGGGTAGTAGTAGTAGGGTAGTACCAGTTTTCACACCAAACTCGATATCGTGTGTCGAACAAATTTTGTATGTAAAATACTTATTTTGAGGAAAAACTTCAGTAAAGTAAGTAAAAGTCAGGAAGTACCTACGGCAGGCTTATCACAAAATTTGATAGGGATTGAAATGACAGAGATGGAACTGCCTGCATAGCTGTGTCCCCGTCATTTAGTGCATTCAATAGTCAACTGCCAAATTTTGTGATCTGCAGGCTATCCACGACGTGAGATAGTGACCAAATACATATCATAGCTTAGATCGATCATAAGATGAGCCGGATCGAATCCGAAATGTGGTGATCCGAAAAAGAATGGTCATGGACACTAAAGTGGCAGTGGGCCGGCCATACCAGCCAAAGAATTGATGTTTTTTTTTGTAATTGATTGATTGATTTATTTGCGTTTACTTCTGCAGGCAGTGACTCTAGTGGTTTCCAAACTTCACTAAATTTAGACTAATCAGGGAGCCAGAATTAGTCGAAATCTATGTGAGATCTGTCAAAAGCGTTTACGATGAAAACTCGTACTAAGGGTACTAACTAAGGGTATACTATATATACTAAGGGTATAGTACTATTAAGTATTCTGTGGTACTGTATGTTTCCTGTTCCACTCACACTTCACCTTGAGAACAGTAAATAAGTAATCCCACAGAAGTCTTAATAATAAGGTATTTACTGCCTTTGATTATTCGTAATCAAAGATTGTTACGTATATTTTACTAACAAAAATAAAAACATTGATAAATCAAATAGTTTAATACCCACATAACATCGACTTCACCTAAATTTTAATAAACAATTATTAATATTTCTGTGTTAGACTTATAATTTCTTCTTAGGTGTTAATAACAAAAAAGCTAAAAACTAAGCTTTTCTATTATAAACTTATTATTATACGAGTATGATGTTAATGGCAAAGCTAAATAATAACCTGGTTAGACAAGATTGTACGTAACCATCGGTACACGAATCCAACTCGCACTTTGAAGATTTTATTTTATTACACGTTTTGATAAATTAATGTAAAACCTAAAAAGACCGATTCTAAATAAATATGTTGATTATGAAAGTAACATTGCTTTTATTCACAATGTTTTAACCATCGTTTAGTTAAAAACTCAAAACAATTACAAAAATATATACTAACTGTAGTTTAAGAACTTAGTTATTAAGGTTAAATAAAAAAGTTTAATTATTTTTTGCTTTTCAGTTTTTTCGGCGGTTTAATTTTTTTGTTAAACCGTCATAATCTACATGTTACATGTGTGGCCATAATCTACATGTTAAATGCAGGCGTCATTGCTTACTTCTGGCCTAGACAAACGTTATACAGAATATGTATGCTCTGTAATAATAATAAAAATAATTTAAGATCACATAAAAAACTAATAAAACCAACTTCCAACGTCACGCTAGTCAATTTCAATACTAAGTTTGTGGTGTTTATCTTCATATCTCTGGAGATACTCAACATATCTCGATGAAATGTAAATGGTACCACCCGTACAATATCATCATCATCATAATCAGCCGGTATCGGTCTACTCCTGGACATATGCCTCTCTCAAGACACGCAACTGAGCCCGATTTTCGGCTCTGTTTTTTTCCAGTGTTTGTTGACAGACCTCGATAATATGATAAAATCATCAAAATAATGATACCTTTATCCATTATTTTTGTTGATTTATTCAAAATGGCTGGACCGATTTCGTTAAAATTTAAATGGGACGCCCTTGGGGGTATACCCTTTCCAATAAAAAAAGAATTATCGAAATCAGACTACTCTGTAAATAGTTATGCGTGGTCATACATAAAAAAAATATATAGACGCGTCGACTTGATAACCTCCTCCGCTTTTTTTTCGTCGGTTAAAAAACATTTTCATTTATTAATTTCATATTTTGTATAATTCTATTAAATCTTAGTAGAACAAGTAAATTTTAAAAGTACGTCGATAAGTTTAGAAATATTGCAAAATGGGACGTTCAGTACCTACTTATTCAAAGTGTTCAGTTTATAATTTTCTATCGATCAGATCACCACCAGCTGACCTCCGTCTCATTGTCAGCCTATACTAGGTCACTGCTGGACGTAGGCCTCTCCTAAGAAACGCCACATGGATCGATCTTTAGCTTTCCGCATCCAGTCACTTCCAGTCGCCTTTCGCAGGTCGTCACTCCACCTGGCCTGAGGGCGTCTCACTTGATGTTAAGTATTAATGCTGAGTGGTCTAAGACTAAGGTACGTAGTGTTATTATCTTTTCTATGACTAAGGTATCATGCTTATTTGTGAGTGGAGGACAGCAGACGAGGCGTTAGACACGTGAAATTTCTAGTTCACATTTGGCGCAATTGTTCTAACACGCCTTTTTTGCAGATGCAAACGTTTCTTTAATATAATTATTATTTTATTGTGTTATTTTATAATCAACACCGAAATGCAAAAGTCAGTGTGTATACTTGTTGCTCAAACAGCTTGATTAATTTGGCTGAAATTTACACACAGCGATCGCCAGTATATATTGGATTAGGATATCGGATATTTTTTAGCATGGGTGAAGGCGCGGGGCACTGCTTGTATTATTTAGAGTTAATTAAAACCTAAAAATCATGTTATCTTTCTAGGTGGTCAATCATCTTTTAAAATGAAAAATCATCTTGCAATGTTCAACATATAAAAAGTTTATCTACCATATATGAATAGACAATTATTATCTTCATTTTCCTTATGGATTGGTGACGTCATATGCTCACCACAATGATATGGACCGAAGGTCTAAAATCATAGACTAATTTCATATAGATAACGCATGCAGAACATTCATTTAATACAATTACATATTTTAGTAATAATTAGAAAATTATTTCTATCTGAAAAGCTAGCTTTCAACCGACTTCCAAAAAGGAGGAGGTTCTCAATTCGTCTGGTTCGATTTTTGCAGGTTACGCGATTACCCCTTCATTTGTAAACCTATTCGAATGATGATATACAGGATATTCACCATGTTTCCGATATTTCGGTGCTGTTACAAGCGCCATGTTCCATATCCCTAAATAAAACTTAGAAACTTGTATGGTAAGGTCCATTGGTACGTGCTCAATCACTGTTCTGTTTCAAGGCTCAAGTGGAAAAGCATTACCTGTCAATTGATTAATATTAATTATGACATTTGTCTACATTCGCAACGTTTTATTTAGTTTAATTCTTGTATAATATGTATGGTTTATGCATGTATATGTATGTATATATATATATATATATATAGTTTATATTGTGTATATGTATGTAGATATATAAAATGTATGTATTGAATATCTGTAGATCTAAGTAAGTTTATGTACCTGATATATATATCATGCCACCGTCCATGCTTATCATAGGTTTCATATCCATCCAAAGGTTGTCTGGAAGAGATCGCTCTTAGCGATAAGACCGCCCATTGTACATCTAATTTAAGTTATGCCAATTTTGTTTTTTATTTATTGTTTATATATTGGTGTCAATAAAGAGTTTTTGTATTGTATTGTATTGTATTGTACATTTCCAAAATGGTCCCATTGTATCATCGAGATCTGATAAGTATCTCCAGACATATGACGATAAACGTCTCAAACCTGCTACTGAAACTGACTCGCGCAGCGTGGCAGTCGGTTGTTTTAATTTTTAAACAATATTAATTATAAACTGAAACTTTTTTTTTTTGTTAAGGGGTTATAATTATTTATCTTTTTTGTTTCAATCCCGAAAGCGGAAAGATATTATATTGGAATTTTTCGACGGTAGAAAAGTGAAGTAACTAACTAACTTATAAAAATGTCTCCAATTTATATCTAGCATGAATTCTAAGTATGTCATTATTATTTATCATTTTTGTTTCAATCCAGAAAGCGAGAAGATATATTGGAATGTTTCGACGGTAGAAGAGTGAAGTAACTAACGACATATTATTAAACAATTTGCGGGGCGTTTTCCTTGTCTTCAATTTATTTCTAGCGTCAATTCTAAGTATGTCATTATTATTTATCATTTTTGTTTCAATCCAGAAAGCGAGAAGATATATTGGAATGTTTCGACGGTAGAAGAGTGAAGTAACTAACGACATATTATTAAACAATTTTGCGGGGCGTTTTCCTTGTCTTCAATTTATTTCTAGCATCAATTCTAAGTATGTCATTATTATTTATCATTTTTGTTTCAATCCAGAAAGCGGGAAGATATATTGGAAAGTTTCGACGGTAGAAAAGTGAAGTAACTAATTAGTTACGCCCCGCTAAATTGTTTAATATGTAATTACATATTAAACAATTTAGAGGGGCGTTTTCCTTGCCTCCATTTATTTCTAGCATGAATTCTACGTCATTACGTTGATAGCTATCGTGCGCTTACGTATATCAATGTTATTCAGTTCCATGGCCTTGACTTTTACAAAATTGTGATACCTTTATGTAATTCGTAGCCAAAGCTGTGGCAAGGTGACGACTTGCCCTGCCCTACTTAAAAAACTGGTATTTAACATAATTAAGGTTAAATTTATTGGTGGTATTGTTGTTTTCTTGATTATAAATTATCTCAATAACAGCCTAGAACCGCATATTGAGGTTAAGAATAAAAAATACTATCTAATCTTATTTCTCCATACTAACTTTGAACCCCCGTTTCATCCCTTTAAAGGGAGAATTTTTGAAAATTCTTTCTTAGCGGATAACTACGACATAATATTTTCAACGCAATACGTTAAGTGGTTTGAGCTGTGTGTTGATAGACCAGTCAGTCACTCAGTAACGTTTGCCTTTTTATACGTACAGATGTAAACGTAACATTTTTATTTTTTGTGATATTTATGGTATTACATTTGAGAATGCTAAATTGTAACTTATTATATACCTACATAATAATATACAGTAGGTTGTGAGTATGTTTAAGTCTTTTGGAAAAGATATACAGACAGCAATAGAAGTAATAAGTTTATGAGCTTTGAAGTCATTAGCCTATAGTCTATATATCTTATAATTTTGAAAACAATGATCTATAATATGTCATTTATAAATATAATGAAGAGGGACCAAGTATAGAGCCCTGAGGGACTCCAAAAGTTACTAGTACACTATGGGATTGTTATCCATTTGTCATATATAGATAACAACCTTCTGAATGCGATTAGTTACGTAAGAAACGAACCAACGGAGATGATCACCACAAATGCCATTATACTTCGGTATAACATCTTCAAGATTTAAATTAACCATATAGTCCGTCTTTCGTTGTATCGCATCGTCACACTGTTTAAAGCACATAAAAGAAAAATAAAAATATTGTTCATTCGTTCAATACTCATTCGCCAGCCAATATTTCGACTGTGTTCCTTCATTCGAGGGCCCGGTGGCGTAATCGGGAGAACGTTCGGCTTTGATGCCGTGGTACCGAGTTCAAACCGCCGTGCACCAATGGATTTTTCTATCAAAAAATTTATGTGCGCTTCTCACAGTGGCCCTCCGGTGAAGGAAAAACATCGTTAAGAAACCAACAAAAACCCCCGCATGGTGGTAGGAAACTATCAAGTGTCCGCCTGGCCAGCTACCACCCTCAAGTTAGAAAATCTGTCACCAAACATCTAATGTGTTCCGGCAGCTATCCTTGAGAGCCAGTTCCCATTCTAGGCCTAGCGTGCTTACCATCTTCGACCGCATCATCACTTACCAACAGGTGAGATAGTGGTCAAACGCCAGCCTATAACGTATAAAAAAAAAAAAAAAAAAAAAATCGTATTTTGTGTGTAGCATCGTCAAGATGTCAGTCTGAAAGTAATTTTACAATTTAAATGTTTTAAAAGTATTTGCTACAAGTTTTGTGAAGTGTTTGTTTCCCATACTTAAATATGGGTAAACGATTGTAAAGTTCTGATTGCGACGTTATCAGACGAAAATTTCGCGGGATTTTTAGGATGCGGAGAAAAATATACCGCTCAGAGCAAAATCTACCTACACCCACATTTTTCTAAAGAAAAAATGTGTTGAAGTAAATTACTTACTGTCTTAACGTGGTAATACGTGATATTATCCCGACAATAAACAAATATAATTCCTTAAAGTGGTGCTACAAGATATCATCCCGGAATTTATTTAATACTTTCTTAATGTAGTAGTACGAGATGCTACTCAGAAAGTAACTACCGCCTGTGTCGCATATATCTACATGGGACTTATTGGATTCTACAGATCTTAACCAGAGATCAGAAACTTGCTCCACTACGGTGTCCGAGCATGAAGATAGGCAATAATAATTGCTGATAATGTTGCTACCATTATGTCATTGCGGAATTACAGGTAAGTAATTAATTTAATCTACTTTAACACTGGCAAAAAAACGACAAGCATTAAAAAGCAATAAGAAGAAGAAGAACAAGAACAAGAACAAGAACAAGAACAAGAACAAGAACAAGAACAAGAACAAGAACAAGAACAAGAACAAGAACAAGAACAAGAACAAGAACAAGAACAAGAACAAGAACAAGAACAAGAACAAGAACAAGAACAAGAACAAGAACAAGAACAAGAACAAGAACAAGAACAAGAACAAGAACAAGAACAAGAACAAGAACAAGAACAAGAACAAGAACAAGAACAAGAACAAGAACAAGAACAAGAACAAGAACAAGAACAAGAACAAGAACAAGAACAAGAACAAGAACAAGAACAAGAACAAGAACAAGAACAAGAACAAGAACAAGAACAAGAACAAGAACAAGAACAAGAACAAGAACAAGAACAAGAACAAGAACAAGAACAAGAACAAGAACAAGAACAAGAACAAGAACAAGAACAAGAACAAGAACAAGAACAAGAACAAGAACAAGAACAAGAACAAGAACAAGAACAAGAACAAGAACAAGAACAAGAACAAGAACAAGAACAAGAACAAGAACAAGAACAAGAACAAGAACAAGAACAAGAACAAGAACAAGAACAAGAACAAGAACAAGAACAAGAACAAGAACAAGAACAAGAACAAGAACAAGAACAAGAACAAGAACAAGAACAAGAACAAGAACAAGAACAAGAACAAGAACAAGAACAAGAACAAGAACAAGAACAAGAACAAGAACAAGAACAAGAACAAGAACAAGAACAAGAACAAGAACAAGAACAAGAACAAGAACAAGAACAAGAACAAGAACAAGAACAAGAACAAGAACAAGAACAAGAACAAGAACAAGAACAAGAACAAGAACAAGAACAAGAACAAGAACAAGAACAAGAACAAGAACAAGAACAAGAACAAGAACAAGAACAAGAACAAGAACAAGAACAAGAACAAGAACAAGAACAAGAACAAGAACAAGAACAAGAACAAGAACAAGAACAAGAACAAGAACAAGAACAAGAACAAGAACAAGAACAAGAACAAGAACAAGAACAAGAACAAGAACAAGAACAAGAACAAGAACAAGAACAAGAACAAGAACAAGAACAAGAACAAGAACAAGAACAAGAACAAGAACAAGAACAAGAACAAGAACAAGAACAAGAACAAGAACAAGAACAAGAACAAGAACAAGAACAAGAACAAGAACAAGAACAAGAACAAGAACAAGAACAAGAACAAGAACAAGAACAAGAACAAGAACAAGAACAAGAACAAGAACAAGAACAAGAACAAGAACAAGAACAAGAACAAGAACAAGAACAAGAACAAGAACAAGAACAAGAACAAGAACAAGAACAAGAACAAGAACAAGAACAAGAACAAGAACAAGAACAAGAACAAGAACAAGAACAAGAACAAGAACAAGAACAAGAACAAGAACAAGAACAAGAACAAGAACAAGAACAAGAACAAGAACAAGAACAAGAACAAGAACAAGAACAAGAACAAGAACAAGAACAAGAACAAGAACAAGAACAAGAACAAGAACAAGAACAAGAACAAGAACAAGAACAAGAACAAGAACAAGAACAAGAACAAGAACAAGAACAAGAACAAGAACAAGAACAAGAACAAGAACAAGAACAAGAACAAGAACAAGAACAAGAACAAGAACAAGAACAAGAACAAGAACAAGAACAAGAACAAGAACAAGAACAAGAACAAGAACAAGAACAAGAACAAGAACAAGAACAAGAACAAGAACAAGAACAAGAACAAGAACAAGAACAAGAACAAGAACAAGAACAAGAACAAGAACAAGAACAAGAACAAGAACAAGAACAAGAACAAGAACAAGAACAAGAACAAGAACAAGAACAAGAACAAGAACAAGAACAAGAACAAGAACAAGAACAAGAACAAGAACAAGAACAAGAACAAGAACAAGAACAAGAACAAGAACAAGAACAAGAACAAGAACAAGAACCCGTATATGTCATTAAACCTTTTAGCAGATTATATGGTATGCAACCGACCACATTATAATGAATCTAGTTCCTGTTGGTAAAGACCTTGACCATGGCTCCAACCCCGCTAAACTCTTTATCGGAGATTCAGCACTTGAATCAACCAACCAACTTCTTCAGCCGTGCCAAATGAGATCTTGCAATGATTTAAAGCGGCCAAGGAATTTTCTCATTGATGAGGTTGAAAACACCTACAGTGATCTCTGAACATTAGGGTAAGACTGTACGACATTACGGCAGTACTACAACGTTGTATTATTACTAAATACTCATAATCCGGTCAGAAACGTAATCCTCCTTTTTGCTTCACCTTAGTCAGGTTAAAAAAGAATGAGTCATCTTAGTGATTATTTTTCTTTTGCTATTGCCACAAAGGGCTAGAAAAACCACAAAGTCAAGTATATCCTAGCTTCACTGACCTAGTTGGCTTATGTCTTATGACTAAATCTTGAAACAGCCTACTGTTATCAAACATAACATCTTCAAGAGGTTGTGCGTTTATATAATAATAAACCTACGACTGCGCGACCAACTTTTCAAAATTGGCAAATGCCGAATCGTAATCTAAAGTAAAATCTAATGCAGCTGTCGACAACGTCGTCACGGAAGAACTACAAAGTGAGCGTCAACGACAATAATAAGATTGGAGGTACCCATGAGTAGAACACGCCGGTATTTAATATCAACAACTTTTGATCCAGTAATTTATTTGTAAATGATTACAGTATATTTTGTACCACGGAATATTGTTCCATTTAATCCACCTGTTTATGAATGACCGTGGCTGAATGGCAGCGCGTAACCAAGCTGAGAAGGCCTAAGAGGACAAAAAGGTCCCGGCATATTATTATCTATGCCGGCATACAACGTCTTGTCCGTACAAACGTAATACAAAAATCGTATACATTTGTAGCATATTTATGGATTTAGCTAGTATTAATCCTCATATTAAAATTGACAGAAATCGTTATAGGTTTCGCCCAGGGACACAGATTTAATTGTAGGCGAACGTGGATGGGCTGTTAACATAAAAATCACCTTGTTCTGCGCAAAATGATTAGTTTGTGTAAATCCTTATACATTATTTATCACACAAAAACAATGGAGCTTATACAAGCTTACAGTTTAGTGTCGCTTCCTATTGTTAACATAAATTGTAAGATACACTTACCGTTAATGTTGCAGTAATTTTACATGGCCATAATCGGCTTCAAGAAGGCCTTTTTATGTTACATGATTTAATAAGACAACACACACTCATACATTAACATTGTAAAATAATGTGTACTAACTAATACGTCAGATATGGTTCCGAAAAGTATTTTATTACAATGACAATATCATAGTATAATATGAAACAATACATAATATTATGGTATGGTTAAATAGCTTAATGTACGGCCTCAAGCGCTCCACTACAACCTTGATTTTGCTTAGTTAATGAAGTCAGTAGTTATTCTGATTATGAGAAAAGGGACACAGTATTGTCACCCCTTTTAATATTTTGTGCGTAGACTCAGAGTACAAAACTTGCAAAAAGCAGTAAGTAAGTAGTAAACACGTGTGTGTGATCAATGATTTGATATGATAAGGAATAATTTGGAATGGAAAATGTAATATGCATTGCCCCCACAAATTTTTAGATCTTGAGATGAATACACTCAATGTGTCATAATTAAATTAACACAAGCTTAACGTTAGTAACCGATAATAAATCCATTTACTTACGAGTCCGTAAGTTTACTAAGTTACCAAATTAACTACTTCTTGCCTTGCTGCAGCAATATTAAAATATAGCCAACGGCCCATCGATAATTATGACGTGTGAATAGAGATATATAATCATAATAACAACAACAGCAACGTTTAAATGTCTTCACAGATGTTATCTTATGCTGTAACCAATACATATGACGCTTAGAGTTAAATGAAGTAACTAACTACGCGATAGTTGTAGAAATTTGATGCAATCGATTTTGTGAGGAAGTATTTACTGTATCACAGCCTGTGATTCACAGATCACTAAAGGTCATCACAGGTCTAATTGGAATTCTCATGCATGTTGATTGATGATCGTGCTTCTTAATTTAGAAATATCTATAATCGACCTCCGTAAAATAATATTGCAAATTATATATTCTATAAAATTGTATCACAGTAGGACTAGCATGGCCTTATCCCCGGGGAAAGACAAAATTATTTCCCTGCTTTTCGCCACTGATAGGAGATCAACACAACAATTTAAACGCTTGGTAAAGCTTAATCCCGAGTTTTTATTCTGTTTCGTATTAAAAAGTTAAAAAAAAGAATTGATTAAAAGTCAGCGGGCGTTTATAATTGTCCAAAAACTTTACTTATAATTTGCCTTCTCCACCAAATAAAACACGGATAGGTGGAAAGACAAAATAGTCCCCTTGCCATGCTAGCCCTGCAGGATAAGCCAGTGCCAGATACGTATCCACAACCATGTTTTTTCTGAAATAATTTATAAAAGACCCTTATATTATATCACAAATCCACTGTGGCACAACATTATCCTTGCTTGCATTTATAACCCGGTAACTACAAATCGTTATAAACGTAGATATGCATGGTATTTACCAAGACATTAATAATAATAATTATTTAGTCTGCTAGTAATAACCATCGATCGTTTTTTTGTCACTAGCTATATTAGATTATTCTAATATAGTACTAAAATTTTAAAACTTATGAGATAAATCAGCGTCGAATAAAATTCGTAAAAATGGAATTTTCTTTAAACGGAGTCTGTTATTAGTAAAAAGAAATCATAAATTTATGATTGTATACTAATTATTAAACTGGCTGTGATAATCGATTGTAGTCGTGTATTTAAGGTTCTAAACATCAATCACTTGAGAATTAAATGATTATTCTTAGATCATTGTTTTATACTATATGATTATGTTTTGCTTGATTTTTATAAAACTTTTTACTTAGACAAAATACATTGCATAATATGCTTGCCATGTCAATATATCAAATCAAACATTTAATAATTTGATTTGCCAGAATACAATTCCACACTAAATTATCTTATGATAGATTATAAGTTGAAGTACTCAGCCTGCGTGCAAGTGTGACAATATTGAATAATATTACATTTTACTTATTAATGCATATAGATTTAAGACGGGAATTTAACGTGACTTACGCGATGTCGATATAGCGATCGACATATGTTTCGGCCTCATCCGGAGGTCTTATTAATGCATTTCAAATTTATTGATGCTAATGAAAGTTAGAGTATGCAGACGTTATCTGCGATATTTCTTATTTTGGCTTAAATATCTTCAAATGTGTATGTTAAACTTACTCTATGTTACAGTTTTGCAGCAGTATGTGAACGTTTTTATCTACACCGTATATATAACTATTATTTATCCTGTGATAGTACGCCTCGTGGTTCTACTTCTACTGCCAATAGATTGTCCCTATTGACGTCATCAAAAGAACAACTGTCATTATACTGTTCTATTCAAATTGTATGGGTAACGTATAACGACCAATTTTACATTCCGGAGATCAGCCATTGTGCAATATCATTTTTTTCTTGTGTCATATCCTAATGATTGATTTAATTCCTTATTAATAAAGGAAAATCTAACTATTTATGCATGCACAAATGCATTAGGTAATCATCAAAATTTAATTTTGATCAATTACTGAGTAAATAAATAATATGAGGAGTGCTTTCATTCTGCAACAGGCGCTAAACATCTACATGGTTAATTTAAATCTCGAGGATGTTACACCAAAGTATAATATATGGTTGAAAGAACTTACCTAAGTGAATTTCAACCGGGATTATACGAGGTGTAACATCCGAAGAGATTTAAACTCCCACCCACCCGTTGGATATCCTGTTGTCAATACAACTTTAAACCCAAGTGTTGCAGAATGCAGACTGATCTACTACTCTAAAACAAATAAAGGAACACAGTCGAAATATTGGCTGGTGAATGAGTAGTGAACGAATGAACAATGTTTTTAATTTTATTTTATGTGCTTTAAACAGTGTGACGATGCGATACAACGAAAGACGGACTACATGGTTAATTTAAATCTTTTCGGATGTTACACCTCGTATAATTCCGGTTGAAATTCACTTAGGTAAGTTCTTTCAACCATATATTATACGCTATCATCTCGTTAATTTGGATGTCGTGGTCAACTTTGTCAAATGCTTTTTTGAAGTCAGTATAGATAGCATCTACTAGAATACGCTTATCATCAAAAAGATCACCTGTGAATACGTTAAAGTTAGATGTCGTCAATCTTTTTTTAACGAATCCGTATTGCTCGTGTATGATTATGTTATGCAATGGTACGGTAATTGTCAACGTCATACTTGTCATTATTCTTATGAACCGGATAAAGGACCACACTTAAGAAGTAATATTTATAAAAAGAAGAAAAAAAATTGGTGGATAAATGGCAGCACATACCTATACAAATAGACGAATTACTAACCTCCTCCTTTTACGAAAGTCGAAGAAGTTAATGTTGCAAAATGCCCATTATTTGATAGTGAATCAACCTAGTGTACAAGTAATAAACATTGTGCACCAATTTATGTTTTTGTTGAAGATTTTAAACCCTTTTTGGTATATGAACAGTGATCTACTCTATTTTATTGTTGTTAAAGGTGAAATAAAGGCAAGAAATACTTTGCAATATATTTAATTCTATTATAATATAAATAATGCTCCACATAGTGCTCTAAATCAAGTCCGTTCGATATGCAGCCATAATAACATTTCAATTTAACGATTAAACACTCGCTTGCACAAGCCAAAATATGTCATATTAAAAAACATACTTTTAAAATCTGCGATATTAAATTAATTTAAAACAATCAGCATTAGATCAATAAAGGCTTCACGATGTAGATACATTTTGACGATTTCCACCCTGATCTGTATTTGATACCAACATAACTGTTGAGGTGGATAATATTGGAACTAAATCTCTCCCGACTATTTGATGTCATTTTGATCAAATGCTTATCATGGCACTTGCACTAATATTAGCACTAGTTGCTGGTCTCTATTTCAATTTCAGAGGTTAGAAATTTTAGAGGATTTAGAAATATTTTATATTAAATTGAATTAGCACAATGTCAAAATTGGCGCCACTGTTGACTGAATAGATAGATATGCAATGTGACACTTTTTCTACCTTGTGGCTTATGTACGAGCAAGCGAGTAGATATTTGGCGTTTTCTAGCTTATTCATCAGGGGAGAGAACAAACTGGGTAAATGTTGCCTCATGTTCGCTGGTTGGGTCGTACTTCTTTTTGAACTCAAGCAGTTCAGCTGGTTTTTTCTCTCCTAGAGCCTTGACAGTCTTTTTGACGTGCTTCTTTTGGATGGGCGTGCATTTAGCGCAGGTCGTCGAGATGACTTCAGGAAGCAGTTCTGGAGACGAAGTAACATCACATTAGTAGATATTTTGAGCGCAGTTTCTTGGTAAGATTTATTGTTACTGCAAGAGAAGTTGTGATTTCTAATAATTGTCAATTAGTAAAATATAACGAGTGAATCGTTTTCTTTTAGGCAAACGTGCTCCAACTTTGAACGCATTACCTTTAGATTAGATATTGGTTAAACGCTTGGCTGTCCAGCATAGATAAAAGTAAAGGTTAATAGAACCCTGCATTAAAAAAAAATAAGCATATACCTAAAAAGAAATGGTAAAGATATGTATGATGTATGACAGGTTCCCCTTGTGACAGTTCATCCTTCCATTCGTAAGGTTCTGTACAATTTATAAAGGCATATTAGTATTGAAACCGAGATGGCATGAATTTACTCTTTAATGAACTTTTGATTTAGGTAGTTCTATATTATTTAGTAAGGCAGCCTTATAGTAAATGGTTTGGCTTAGAATAATATTATATTTTAGCTTAAAAAGTCCTATGTTTTAACTATCCCGGATCAAAATTTCAGCAAAATTGGTCCAGTCGTTTGATCTTGAAAAGGTCACCAACAAATAAATATACAAATTGACTTTCGCATTTCTATTATTGGTGTTGATTGGCGTTAAATACATATATAAAGTACCTAGTTGTTTTGGTCTCAACCATCGTAAATATTATAAATTGACAAATAAGAGCTGTAGCGCCTGATCAAAATACGATGGCAGTAACTTGCTAAGAATTGTCTGATCCATAAAAGAGACCACCACATAGTGATTTATAAGTTAGTTTTATATCGTATAGACTAGCTTTTCACCTGTCTTATCTGTTGGTAAGTGATCATGTGGTCGAGGATGGTAGCACGCTAGGCCTTAATTGCGAACTGGCTCTCAAGAACAGCTGCTACCGGAACACATTAAATGTTTTGGCGACAGATTTTCTAACCTGTGAGTGGTAGCTGACTAAGCAGACACTAGACAGTGTCCATGCCGGCTTTCACAATGATGTTTTACCTACATTGGAAGGCTGTGAAATGCGCACATGCATTTTTCGAAATATATAAGTGCAAGGGAGGGATTTCAACTCGCTACTTCTTTCGTCAAAGCCGGCCATTCTCCCACTGCGTCTCAGCATTGTCAGTAATTTTATCATAAACCTTTGTTGTATGTATCAACATAAGTAGGTACCTATCAACAACGCCTGTTTCATCGTAGCTGCAATGTTATTGGAATTACTTGCTAATATTATAGGACAACTCCATCTCTACTCCTAATTTTGGAAACAAAATAATAAGTGAAACGCCAATTTTTATTCCGATTTCCAAAAACAGAGGAGGTTTTCAATTGAACTGTTTTTTCATGTCTATTTTATTTGACTTTTAAGATTTTAATGATTTTTTTGTGAGTACGGCATATTGGGTTGTTCTTGTTTTCATTTTATCAAGATCAGATGTGCATCTTCAGAGATACGGAGACAAACCCTTAAAAAGTGTATATTTATAATCATTTTTCTATGACCCAAAACATTGATGTAAGTTACATGTGTAATTTGCCATGCATATGTCATGGCTTTTTAATATCTCATAATCTAGAGTTTGACCACTATCTCATCTATTGGTAAGTGATGATGCGGTCGAGGATGGTAGCACGATTTTAGATGGGAACTGGCTCTCAAGGCCAGCTGTCGGCAAACATTAGAATCTAAACTGTTCCGGCAGCTGATTAGATGTTTTTGCGACAGATTTTCCGATTTGATAGTGGTAGCAGGCCCGGCGGACACTAGACAGTGTTCTACCACCATACTGGATAGATATATACTTACTTTTAAATTCCGCGGAGTGTTCCACATTACAAGGCCCTTTGTCCAACATGCAGTCGATATACTGAGTGAAGAGAGCATCATCAGCTATGATCTTGTCAACATCTATCTTATCATAAATTTCATCGTAGGAGAACACTGGAGGCACCGCTAGTGCAGCCATAGCGAGAATCAGTAGAGCGTTCATTTCGAAAATTTATTCTGGAAGTTTACGTCATTGTTAATGCTTATTTTTAACCGACTTCACAAAAAAGGAGGAGGTTCTCAATTCGTCTGTATGTTTTTTTTGTGTGTATGTTACGCAATTACTCCGTCAATTGGGAACGGATTCGAATGATTTTTTTTATGGCTAGGGTACGTTTCCCATGTGGTCCCATTGTAATTTTAACGAAATCGGCCAAGCCGTGTATTACGATGCATTTAGTTATCTCGACGATTTACTACTTACTAGTGGCACAGAAATCTATAATAGTTACTCCGTCTATTGCTTACTTTGACTAGCGCTATTGAATATAGCTATTGAAGTGGGTTCTTTTAGCCTTTTAAACGATCTTAAATTATTATTATTATATTTGATAGAGAAAAATTTTATTCATAATAAGGATAACATTTAAGTTTGATAAAAATAATATTAATGTTTTAAAACTGTTTAAATCAGTGGAAGCAAATTTTCTAACAAATAAATTCTGACATATAAATAGTATAAACATATAATAAGTAATTAATAATATAATACTCATAATAAAAATTGTTATCAAGATATAATTTGTTTAAAATAATGGAACTAGTAGGGGTGCTTCGTGATGATGGTAAGCGCCCGGATGGCATGACCCTAATCCCCTGGGAGCGTGGGCGGGCCCTTGTATGGGATGCGACTTGTGTCGACACTCTGGCCCCGTCAGGTCTTAGTGGGAATTATCCCATTGAGCTCTTGACATTAGTCAAGAGCTAGAGTCACGGCGGAAGCTTCCGAAGACACCAAGCGGCGTAAATATGCATCTTTATCTAGTAGCTGCATATTGATGCCGCTTGGTGTTGTAACTTTTGGTCCATGGAATCCAAGCACCAAAACTTTTCTCAAGAAAATTGCTCCACGCCTTGTTGATGCCACCGGTAACAAAAGGGCTGGCTCATTCCTAGCACAAAGAATCTCTTTAGCGATTCACGCGGGAATGCAGCCAGCGTTCTTGGCACTTTACCACACGGACATCCCTTAATTTTTAATTAGTTTAATTTTAATTTTTAAATAATTTAAAGAAATAAAAATAATTTTACACATTGAACCTTGACCACATTCACCTACCGTAACAAAACAACACATTCTGCAAAGTAGCATACGACCACGGGTATCCACTGAGCACCACTAGAATATGTATGAAGTACAATAAAATATTTATTACAAGCAACTTGTTGATATAATTAACAATACATATTGAATAATTTGTACATAGCGATCTCAGATGAGAATATTTTCTTGTTTCATTTTTTTAGAGCGTGATTTTTCAGTAGTCAGGTTTTAGTTTTTGAACTTATTTTTTTTCCACAAATAATTGAAATTAGAAAAATATAATGTACCTTTTATACTCAAATCAATCCAATGTCTTGTCGAATGAAACACTCCAGTATCAAAGTAAGATCAACGTTCAAATAACAATATAAATGAAACCATGTTTTTATATAGAACAAAACAATGCTGGGAAAATAATTTCTTAGTTAAGATGAAAATGTAATTGCGTGAATGCGTAATAAAAGGAAATATAGAACACAATGATACAATTAACTCGGAAAAGTTTCGCATCTAGACAATCAATACGTTTTAAAACACAAGGAAGACATCGATGCCCTTGCAACTGTATAATATGTATAAGTGTATGGATAAATTGTATGTATTTTTGTAATTCTAAATATCTGTCCAACCAATCAAGCGTCGAACCAACCACCGTTCTATGTTTCGGCTTGATGTTCAATGCTACCCAGCATTAAAGACGCACGGAATGGTTGCGCAAGACTAGAGTTACGTAGTAACTATTATATAATCTGTGCCTAGAGTCCAATTCACATAGAGGAGCACAACTGACTTTATTCCAATCATCAGACTATGGTCTGTTGTCCAACGCCTCGTCTCACTGCCTTCTTTTTTTATTTAAATTTAAAAAAATACACGGTTCCATCTTAAGATACGGCCTTACCGCAGCGTACTGAGATCTGCGGGCGCGATCTCAGTACATTTCAATTGTTTTCTGATCGCGTTTGTTGTGAACCAGTCGATACAAATACTACTGCGCTATGTAATCGCCACCTAGATCGCACACGCAGGATGTGTCCGTACCTTTAAACCCATCAATAATATCAGGTGAGATATTAAAACGAAAATGCGTAGTCTGTTAGATATAAAAACATGAAGACATAAAACGTGAATAATTTAAGATTGTTTACCGAAAAAAAACATATTTCGGTGAAATTGCAATGGGATCATCTTAGAGATGTACACTACCGACGAGAAAAAATTAATCGAATCAGTTTAAAGTTGACGGGTAATCGGGTAACAAACCTACAAAAAAAAACATACAGAAGAATTGAGAACCTCCTCCTTTTTGGACGTCGATTGAAAAGACGCACTGAGGATTCGATAAGGTTTACAATAAAATTCTATTGGGTTGACAAGATTTGGAACAATTGACGATCCTAACGAATCCAGAGGCAAGATGAAAATCGTATTAAATAATATAAGCATTTTAAATCATAAGCTGTGGGATGATATTATAATCTTTAAATGATGACGCTGTATCAATTATTGAAGTGAGCCTTCAGGAACACTTTTTGGCAACTATGATTAATTTAAAAACTTACCAGATTTTGAAGTGCTACTCTCAGTGAACAAAATTCAGATGCCTTTAATCTAAAGAAACATACAATATATACTAAAGGGTGACGGAAATGCACAATCATTTTAATTTAGCTTTGGACAAAAGTGTAATTGTTTTTGTTTGACATTATATATCAATTTAGTTGATAAAACTCATCGAGAACATTATTACCAAAAATTATTACTATAATGAGACTATTATGGTAGCCAAATTGTATTAACATTGACCCTGACTGTTTGAATGAGTTTCAACATCAGTTTTTAGGATTCTGCACCAGTAGAAAATCTGTTACTAAGCCTGCGTCTGATTTCATATTATTTAACCTTTTGGGTTGGGATAGCAACGCGAAGTAAGTATGTGGATTAAGTAAGTATCTATGTCATAGACATTCAAATTACTAGCGTAAGGACCAGCCCGTCGGTGCCTCCGGTACCAACTTTTTGGCCCTGAAACCGCTAAGTAGAGCCAACAAGAACTTATCAAAAGTTGTCTGTGGTTTGCACCAGTTGTGTTGGTGACAAAATAACGTACTGTACAGTCATAACGTGCAAAACGACTATATAATGTGTAAGAAAGGTAAAGACGGGATATTGTTTCATCGGTAAGTTTAATTACATTTTTCATTTAAACCTAGGTTTTAATTTAATTATTATTTGTTTTGCAGTATAATATAAGACATATTATCATCAGCATCATCAGCCCTTATAATCATCCACTGCTGGATATAGGACTCTCCTATTTCACTCCACAGAGCTCGGTCTTCAGTTGATTGCATCCAGTTACTGCCAGCTGGTTTCCGTAGATCTTGGTCAGGGATAGCGGGGATAATAATATGTAAATACGATAGGAATAAATAATATAATAATGTTTATGCGAAACATGACATCTAATCGTATAATCCCGAACCAGGAACTTCGATGCGACGTAAGCTGTAAGAGTGAGGGGTCTTCGTAAAATGGAGGCAATCGATGATGTCATATAAAATTATTTTCCGTCTAGTATAAGTTAAACCCCTAGATCAATGTATCAAGTCAATGTATGCAGAAATCTTTATCTAAATATATGTTTAATTTATATAGAATTTGAGACCCCAGTAAAATATTACTTGTATGTGTCCTTGGCCAAATTCTTATATTTAAATTAATGCAGATTGGACTAAAGTTAACTGTCTTGCACTCCGTTCTCTTGCCATCTTCAATTTCCAGATATGCTCGATTCCATCTTAGACCGCATCCTCACTTTATGTCAGAGAAATGATGTTGAAATGCTTTTTCGGGAGATATAAAACCCTTCTTAACCACGGATACTTTGCATTTCTACTGCGTCCAATTTTTACAATTAAAACGAACTTCAATTATCGTAATGGTCTTCAGTATTGAATTAACAGTATTGAGTAGCCAGTTATATCCCATTTCTCATAGAATTTGTATATATTATACGGTAATTATTATCCATATCTACATGCTTCCGTGAGCTTACTTCGTGATACCACCTGCTTGGTTCTGAATGGATGAGCACAAACGGTAGGCTAAGGCGGTTGCTTGAACCATCCACCAAATTAATAAAGACACGTCACCAATCAATTCACCGAATCCCAGCATATGTTCGGTGCTAACCAGTTTGGAAGGCATGTTAACAAAAGGCAATAACTTGTGTGCTTTGTGGAATAGATAACAGTCATTTGTCCACTTGTCCAGTACCTCATCTCACTGCCCTTTTCCATTATTACACAAGCACGATACCATCTTAGTTCATTATTACCACATCGTCGAAAAAAACGCATGAAGTTGATTAAGAATGGCAATGGACTGTGACCGAGCCTATGCAGATTTGACCTGTATTAAAAGTCATGACCTTGCCGTGTAAAAAATAACAGCCTTATTAGGAATTTTTGCATACTAACATTTCACGATTATCTTCTGGTGTCTGATCTATGCCCTATCTTGATTAGGAGAGTGGTGTAATTACTGGTACCTAGGACCAACCTTATTATTATTTTTTTGCTTTTAGTACATTATCTTCATCATTGTTATCTCTCTTATCAAGAAAACTGTTTAATTTTTTAAAAGTTTACTTTAAAAGATTTGTTTTAACTTAAAACCTATGTCTAAAAAACGACTGCTTCGATTTGGCTGAAACTTTATACAACAATATCCAATATGGTAGATTAAGACTTCGGACGACGCTCTGGAGTGCAACTAGTATTTGCGTGTATGCTTACTTAGGGCCAGTTTTACGGGTTCTTGATAGACCTGGCATTATGTGTCAGATGTTTGACACTTTTATATTGTGTCATCTGTATGTACAGGGGCCTTATTCAGTATGACCATTTTAAAGCCTTACCATGCCGTGTTACGTTATCTCCGCGTTATGGTATTCTCTATGCCAATTAAAACGCGGTAGGGTAAGGTTATGAGCGTGTTATATTATTTTCGTAGTACATACAGAGTTGGGACATATTTCCAATGTTTTATGATGATTTAATTTATAAATTATTAATATTGCCTTAAATGAGGGTGTTTATACGGTGTTCGATATATTTGAGGGTAGTATAAACTTTACAAGATGTGTCAGAGCCGCCATCTTGGTTTTCTGTTTGACTGATGCTTTAAAAGGGCGGTAGAAACGTTAGATGGGACACTTTTGCTCGAGCAGCCTTCGGGCTAACTTCGTCACCTTTACTCTGTTGGGAATATCGTTCAGACGACAAAGTGCATTCCAACTCAATGAAGCTAAGTATTTGTATTACAAAATGTATAGAATAATTATGGCTAGAATGTGGTTTTCTAGGATATGTTTATAGTAATGATGGTTTCACCTAGGAATGGTGATGATAGTGTTTTAGCTTCGTTGAGGGTGGTAAGAAAAGGCTATGAGGGGTGGTGGAGGCCTTTTGGGGGAAACCCCACAATATTTTGTATAAATTGTCTAAATCGGTAGTGATTTTCATGTGTTATGTCTTGTTGAAACTTGTTATAAAGCCTTGTGACTTAACATTAAATACTTATTGGTATATTGCTGTTCTCTTTGTTCTATTGTCTATTATAATGGTCCTGAGTCTCCTGATGGTACATAAACTGTTGTTATAATGATGAAGGTACAAATAAAATGCTTTCTCGGTGATGTCCTGACTTTTATATTTTATTAATAAGTCCTACCTATTAGCTGAAGTATAGGCAGGTAGTTTTGGAAGTAGTTCCAAGTGAACATTTAGCTCCAGACATATTAAGTTTATGGTAGATTACTAGACTACCGGTTACCACCCATCTGGTTATCAAATGAGTAAGCTAACATCAGAAGTGGGATTGAATTCTGGCTCCACATATTAATATTTGATGTGTTTCAGTTTGGCTGTGGACGAGATCTCTGGTTGAGAAAACTGAGCTGCGGCATCGGCTCCAGGCTCCAGGTTCGAGTCACGTGGTATCACGTGGTCTAGCAGCGTGATAAAGCAGCGTTACGTAGAAGTACCCTCTACGGCTACCCGAAGTAAATGTCCCTCCCCTGTCGACCGTTAATGTACGGTAAGGCCCTAGTGGCTTGATATTTTAAGTGATACAGTGATAATATAGTGAAGTGATAAGTGTTTAAAATTATGATAATTGCGAGTGTTAAAAACGATCATCCGGCATTAGTTATGAGGGATAACTGAATAGAGAAACGTAAGAGCTTGATTCTCTTGGTTACGTTCGGTTTTGTTTAATTTTTGCGTCGTTATTACGTTGTACGTAGTTAATGTACATTTTGCGATGTTGTACAAGTACATTTTTAATGGTTTCGTTTCATTTTTAATTATTTTTTTTTAGTGTATTTTACAATGTCAGGTCGACCGAGCGATATGTGGGTAGTTAAAAAAAACAAGTACTGAAAAATACAGTATCGTTTGCCTGTGCCTATCAGCTGAGTTACGCTGGAAACAAAGCGAATAGTTACCTGTCGGTATAATAAGTTAAAATGCCGGATAGATTCATGAAAATAATATGGTGAGTAGTCATTGTGATAAAAAGTAAAGTTTTTTAAAAGTGATGACTAGTTATTATGTTCAAAGTTAAGTGTCGGTATTCCTTTGCTTTATTGAAAGGATTCTGTGTACAGTTAGTTTAAATTTTTGCTTTATTATGAAAAATGCCCAAGGTTTTGAAAGAATTTGCATTACTAGTAAAGTAACGTTGTGATATGTTTTTTTTTGCTATTAACATAATCTTTGTTGTCGGTATGTTGGAAGAGAACATAGTTAAGTATCGGGGTAAGTAAAATGCCTTTTTAAAAACTAAAATGAAAACTAAACTTAGGTGTTGCCGATTCGGAGGCAAGAAATATATTGAATGAATTAATCTAATTGTCTGTACAAGAACCCTTATGTTTACTACTTAAATGCTAAATCAGCTTATATCTAGAATGCCTCGTTAGCGTCTGGGTGATCACCGTGAGAATGCCCACGCAGCGCTAATCAAGTACTGAGGGGTGAGGTACACACATAACGTCTCCCCCCTCAAGAGCGAAATTATCGGGTTTATTGATTTTTAAATTATCCCGATGATTTCGCGAAAAGATGACAATACATTTTTTTCTAAAAATTAACAAACAAGAAATAATAAGGCTTAACATTACTACACATAACGATACATAAAATAAGCAGTCACTTGTAAAAACCGAATCACTTTTGGCACTATTCACTAATTCAATTTGTTTTAACGCATACGCCATGTACTTCAGTTCGTCCAGGTTAACTTCCTTCATGTTTAGTGCATGTGCACCGGATAGCTCGGTGCTTGAGTGCATCTGTAGTGGAGGCAATTTGATGATAGGGATTTGTTCCACATCCTCGTGCATCACATAGGCATTGTGATAATGGATTTTGATACCGTCGACTTCAACATCGCAGGGTTCATTCAGGGTCATCAAATATGTACCAAAAATAGGATATCTGGTAATGTCATCTTCACATATTTGTAGAAGTGTAGTTCTCAATCTGGAGTAAATGATCCAGTTAGCATCATTAATTTGCTGTAGCTTAATGTCTTCCATCAATATCGGTTGCTGTACACATCTAGAGGTATTGTCGAACTCCATGAGCTGCTCTATACATGTAGGCTCCGCATACAAGGCTCGATTGTTGTTGGTGCAGAGGAACTGATCCCCAGCGGCGAGTGCGCGACATGGTTTCGCAATCGGTAAGTAGCTAACACCTTTCGCCAAAAGGAAGGGGTGTTTGGGAAATATGGTAAGTGTTAGGTTCTCACGTTCATGGTAAATAGGTAGGGAGTACATTTTAAAATAGTTATAAGTTATATTAGTGATAAGGGGTATATCCATTATGAACGTTATCTGGTTTTTCTTAAGGTAAGATTTAACACTAATCGATTCTTCAAGATTTACTAGGTTACTGTCTGTAGGTAGATATAACAAATTTCCATATTTGGATATAGACTTCAGGTGAAACAATAATTCGGTAGAGTTAACAATACTTTGATGCAAAACTGAAACTTTACTTAAAGCTAAGGCAGTTTCAATTTCACTTATTTTAATAAATATAGTTCGAAAGTTACTTATAAATAAATTGAACAATCCTAATAAATATGTAGAAAACACCCAATTTTTCTGTGAAACTAATTCTCTGAACATTATTTCAACCTTCTCTATTCTTTTACCTAATAGGATAACGTTACTGTTCATGGTTTCGGTATTATTAATAACACTATCTAGCATTTTAGAAATTAATGTTACTTTATTGGACACAATAATCTGATTATCACCTAGTTGTGTAGTAAGTTTATCATACTTGAGAGCGTCATCGTGATCTAGATTGCCAGTTACAATTTTAATCAATGATCCTAATGGATTGATCAATCCTCGGCTGAATCGTTGCGGAACGAGCTGTCTATATTTTTCTATAGTAGTAGAACGTAAGTACTCTACATGAGTCTTAAGTGCAACGAATTCTTGTGGATATGTCTTATTTTGTGCCAATAGTTTTGCAAATGTATCATATTCAGATGTAATGAGTTTTAAATCGGTATGAAGTGAATCGAGTTTAATTACTTTAATTATAGTCCAATTATCAACTTGTAGGTGGGCATTTCCTTTCTTTACCGGCAGAATCCCTGGATTGCCTTCAAGTGATCGAAGTTGAAGGGCCTGCAACGGAGTGGCTAGTGTCAGGAGCTGCCACCTGTGGAGGTCGTTTTATATTTTTCAGTGGTACCTTGGTCTGTCTTTCACCTACTTGAATGGGTACAACATTTTTATTTGTGGGACCACCTACTTTAGCTTTTCGATAGCGAGGCTTATCTTTACTGTTTCTTGTATTTACTACTTTAGCATAAATTGTATCTCCTGTACTAAGCTGAATATCAGCTTCACCTCCTCTCTTTTTCCTTATCTTTTCTTTAGTAGTTAACATGTTTTCGGCTATATGATTGTATAGGTATTTAGTTCGTTTTGCATGGTCTTTTACAAGTTGTTGTATATATTTCTTTTCAAATTCTACGTTAAAGGGGCTATCGGAGTCAGTATGTCCAAATACCGTTTCAAAGGGTGTAAGGCCTGTAGTTGAGTGAACGGAATGATTGTATGCGATAATGGAATAG